>OX608073.1:248186243-249386243 GCA_951509635.1 Eupeodes luniger
GTTGTGGATGATGGCGCTGCCATCGCATTGTGAGAAAAGTTTTTGATTGGGATGTGGTGGGTGGTGACAGCTGCTGCCAGTTGATTCGTTCGAAATAGAATCCCCAGTGGTGTAACAGCAACTCCGTAAAACACTTCCCGCTATCGTGGTCCCAGTTGACTTGTTGTTCGTTTTTGTTGCTGCTATTGACGTTTGATGAAATGCCAGATTCTGGTTTTGTTGCCAATTCGTCAGTCGGTCCGCGTCAATTCGCGATCATTGCTCTCGTCGCTTTCGCCGACAAGTTGGAATATTGATGATCGTAGTCGTCTCCTTCGTTGCAATCGGTTGAATTGTCTCCATAACTTTCGCAGTAAGAGCCACCTATCTTGGTTTCGTAATCCTGCTCGATGCTCATTTCCTCCGAGCCGGATTCCAGTTCCATTGCATATGACATTTCGTCGGCGACGCTTCCAAAACAGCTGTTCGAGCACACACATTGCGGCGGTGTGTTTCATTGGATACAGTAGCTGTTGATTGCTGCTGCTGCTGTTGTTCCCGCTGTTCTCCAGCATTGAACTCATGCTGCAGCAGCTTCTTCCAGAGAAATTCATTTGACCATATTGCGGTGGAGGCGTTTCCCGTGGATCCAGTATCAAAGGTTGGTGTTGATGTTGTTGTTGTTGTTGCAGCAGCTGATGTGCCGTCTGATACTGTTGCTGAGGGCGGAGTAGATGTTGAGGGTGACGCCGCTGTGGTTGCACACTTGGCATTACATCGATGTCTTGATTGTACTGCTGAAATCGCGTTTGGCATGCAAACCATAGTTTGTCTTTTTTTTTCTGTTTGTTGCTTTGAAACATGAACATGGAGGGACATAAAATGCATTGGTAACATCGATCTATCGTATTTGCATTATCGATTAAAACTGATGCAATTAAATTTAAATTGTATCACACTCGATCGATAGATGATATGTTTTTTTTTATATTTCTTTGCTTTTCTTTGTCTTCGTTATTTAATTAAGATTTAGTGTGCGTTAACAACAACTTGTAATTGCTGTTTATTACATAAATCACTTTTATTTTAGATTTTCTATATATATTTATATTTACTTAAGCAATATCACATCAATAAGATATACAAACAAAATTGAAAAGTATAAGCGAATGACTTTATATATAATTTATAATTATAATTAATTATTGAAGCGCGATTTGATAGGGCACTTTAAAACTTATATATCCTTAGCAATGGCAATGGCACGAGCAAGTAATTTATATTCGTGTAAAAATTTAAGGTTTTCTTTATTCCAACGAGTTTAACAATTTTATTATCGAATTTAATTCTTAATTGTTTATAATTACAACTGCTCAGTTAAGTTTTCTTTTTTTTTTTAATTTAATTTTGATATTTAAAGCACTTTTTGGTTGAAAAAGATATTTTATTTGTAATTAAATTTTATTAAATTATTTTAATTTGATTATTTTTAATTTTGATATGTAGGATTTACATTCGAAAGCTTAAAGTAACAACAAAATAATATTGTGTCCTTGTTTTGTATTAATTGGAAGTTGAAGAGAGATTGATGTTGAGTTTTTTCTTTTTTCTTTATGGAAATAATTCCACAGCTGAAATAAATATAAATATTTATGGTATTACATATTTGTTTTGATTCATTATCAGGAAATTTTAGTGTGTGTGCATTTCGATGTGTATTATTTACTTAAACACTTCTTAATTATTAAAATTATTTTATTTAATGAGCCTTGCATTGGGCGCCATTTATGTGATTCGCATATTTGTAGAGGTTTTAAATCAAAATTCGTCTATATTTGTATGTATTTAGGCAACCCAATTTTTTGTTGTTAAAAATATGTTTTATAACGTAGCTAGTTACTATATTTTCTAATATTTGCTAGTTAAGTACTAAAATAAAGTCATAAAAGGTATTTTCAATCAAAAAAATTAAAATAATTCTTGGCTTTTTAGAAGCCATTTAAAACAAAAATGATCAACTGAAATATATGTTTAAGAATTCATGTTATAAAATATAAGCGATTGATAGTCATTTATGTAATTTTAATGTTTCAAACTACCCAAAACAAGATAGTTTAAAAACCACCCAACCAAGCTTCGAATAATGGATGATGTATGTAAGTGTATTGTTTATTTTTATTTGAAAAAATAAAATCCACACGAAATTAAATTTAAAAAAATGTTCACGTTGGGCGCCATTTTAGTAGAAATAATTTTTTTTTTTTAAATTAGTGTATTATTTTTGTAAATAATTAAATTAGTTACAAATTAGATCAAGTTTTCAATAAGAAGCTCAAACAATCATCCAATTGAAAATGCTCACGTTGGGCGCCATTTAAGTAGACATTAAATTCTTTTATTTTTAAATAATTGGTTTCTTTTATGTTTTATTTGAATGAAAAAGAATCCATATTTGTAGAAAAAAGATCCGTAAACATTAAACTTAAATCAAGTTTTAATAAGAACCTTAAACAATCATTTGATTATTTAAAATTGAATTGAAAATGTTCACGTAGGGCGCCATTTAAGTGGACATCAATTTTTTTTAAATAAGTGTATTCAAAGGACCCGTAAGCATGAAACTTAATTAAAAATAATTTAATTTTTAATAAGAAGCTCAAACAATCATTTAATTATTTAAAATTGAATTGAAAATTTTCACGTTGGGCGCCATTTTAGTAGACAATAAATTATTTTATTTTGAAATAATTGTTTTTTATGTTTTATTTGCAGATAAAGGATTCATAAAGTATTAAGCTTAACTAAAAATAAAATCAAGTTTCAATAAGAAGCTCAAACCATCATTTAATTGAAAATGCTCACGTTGGGCGCCATTTTAGTAGACATTGAACTCTTTTATTTTGAAATATTTGTTTTTTTTTTTAGGTTTTATTTGCAGGAAAAGGATCCATAAAGTATTAAACTTAACTAAAAATAAAATAAAGTTTCAATAAGAAGCTCAAACAATCATTTAATTGAAAATGCTCATGTTGGGCGCCATTTTACCGGACTTTAAATTATTTTCTTTTGAAATAAGAGTATTATTTTATGTCTTATTTGCAGAAAAAGGATCCGTAAGCATTAAACTAAACAATCATTTATAGGTATTTATTTAAAATTATATTGAAAATTCCCATGTTATGCGCTATTTTAGCAGACATTTAATTCTATTCTTGTTTTCTAAATATCGAGAACCATATAATACCGGAATAAAATAAAACCTTACTTAATTAGTATGATTATTGCAGCTAATTATGTATTCACGTTGGGCGCCATTTATATATTCCTATACAAAAATCAAATATTTATTTGTAAAATCGAAAAATTTAATGAATTTTCAAATAAAAGCAATTAAAAGAATGAATATTCCTCAAAAAAGAACAAAATTATATCAGTCTATGAAAAACAAATTATAAACAAAAAATATCTAACATCTAACAAGAATATTTGCTGAACTCACTGCAATCCCCTTTATAAAGCAACAAAATAACAACAACAGCAATACACTACACATTGCATGCATTAAATTAGAAATAAAAGAAAATAAAACAACTCAGGTGGGGTATGTGTGAATTTATAAAAATCCAAGCAGGTTATACTTCTAAAAAGCCACCATCATATTATATTCATTATAAATTGTTTTTGTGTGTATGGTTTTCCTATAGGCGCCAGTGGGCGCCACTGACGTAATAAAAAGTAAGATAAACGTCGTCGCACTGGCGCCAGCCAGACAGACACACACACACATATACACCGACACGAACTTGTCGTACAACCACAAAGATACAAAGTCGGTTCCTTGCCGGTGGCCGACAAATCCGTTTTTATATTTTTGTTTTTCACATATAATTTGTGTCTGTGTGTGTGTGTATGTCTGATGAGTTTTTTTTTTATTATTCTTGCTTGTGTTGTTTCATGCACACACACACTCAAACACCGACACACCTATAAACATTCATAAAATTGACTTTTCTTTTTCGACAAGTACGAAGATGATTATAGAAAAAAACTAAACTACATATCTATCAAAATGCGACCGCATAATTAAATTCCTCGTATCTTTTCGAATTTTTCTCTTCTCATTTAATAATTACCAACACAAAATTACTGTTATTTCGATGAATTTTGAAGGTTTGAAGGAATCTTCCAAGTGTCATAAATTACCGTTTCCATACTCTCCATATTGTTTTTGTTCTATTGTGAATAGTGAATTGTTAATATTGCCTATTCGTTTAATTTTTCCTTTTATGTCAACTAATTTGTATTTTCTATTCGAATCAAGAAAAAATAGATCACATACATTTAAATAAATTCATGGATGATGATGATGATGATAGTGGAAGAAAATTTAACGTAATTCTTATAAAATAATAAGATCGAAATGCACACACTGGTATTTTAAATCTCCTGTCATTTAGTGACATTTAGTAGTTTTTAACTATAAATTGTTTAATTGACAATTGAGAGATTACACTTTGAGTTTTCTTTTTTTGAAAGATCAAAAAAACTTCTTCCATTTTTAGTGAAATATTTTTTAAATTTAATAATATCAAACTCACTTTTTCTCTTTTTTTCGCCGAAAAATATCTCCTTCCTCGCGGCGAACTCCTTTATTCGATTTGATTTTTTTTTTAATAATAAAATAAGAAAAACAAAATAAACTTTTTTTTTCACTCGTTTTCCTTTTATTTTTGTACGTTCCGCGATCAGATATATATTATATTTTCTTATTTTTGTATGATATGTATCCGAATAATTCCCGTTTCACGATATGTAATATATATTTTTATAATTATAGCTTTTTCACTTTAAATTGCTTTTTATTGAGAACACAATTTTCTTCCTTCATTCCTTCACTCATGCAAGAGAATTCACATTCTTTCATCTATTGGATCCAACAACAGAAATTATAGCAGATAATATAATCAATAATCAACAAGAAGAGAATTTGATATTTTTCTTTTATTTCTAAATATGTATACACAGATATATTTTTGCTTTCTTTTTATTTTGTTCACAATTTTTATTTTCTTTTTATTTGCTTTAATTTTTATAACAAAATACGTTTTGAAATAAAATATAATATAATATGGAGAGTAAAAGATAGAAATTTAATTTAAAAATAAAAAAAAAAACAAAACATGGAAAATGTCCGTAAGGTTATCTCAGTAAAAACATTCAAAATTATTATTAATTAATTTTGTTGTATTATGACAATAATTAAAAAAGAAAAATCAAGAGAACATACGAATACACGACGACACTACGACGACGACGACGTGCAACGGACTAGTTGCAGCAATTGACTAAAATACGAAATTTCATTTCGGAGAAAAATTCTATGTGTTTTTGCTTTAAGTTATAAGTGTGTTTGTGTATAATGGTATTTGTTGAGTATTTCATTTCGTTTTGTTTTGTTTAATCATATTTCTTTTTCTCTCTTTCCGTGTTTTTAGTTCCTCTTTTTACACTATTTATTTCACATACAATCAAATTCGAGATAATAGAGAACTAAACACATCGAAAAACTGAAACAACTGAACTGAACTCTTATAAGAAAAAGATACATTTTTAAATATTTTGAGCAACTTATAAAATACAAAAACAACACACATAAAACTCGAATTGCACAATGTTGTTTTTGGATGGATGTATTTTGTATCACATTCACATTTATTTGACTTGGTTTGTTGGTAGTCGAGAGCGTAAGAATAGAAAGATTAAAGATAACTTGTAAAAATAAGTGTTTGCGAAGTATAACCGAAAGGAGTTTAGTAGCAGATTTAGTACTCATTAAGACCAATTCTTTTCTAGATATATACTTGATTGAAATTTGAATTACGAAAACAAAATTAAATAAGGGAAATGTTCCCATACAATCCAAATTCCAACATGTAGCTGTGTAAGAATACCTAGTTACAAGCATAATATCCTTTTCACACCAAACCCAAAACCGGGTTTTCGGCAAAAAGTTTTCGAAAACCCGAAAATCGTTCACACCGAACATTAAGACGTTTTCATTTGACATTTAAATTTATTTAACACCGGCTGTCAAATTTTGTATTGATGAGAAAAATGTGTGAGTAAAAATGTTTGTTCTTCTCAAATTATTTGTGAAAATAAAATGAATTCTAACCAATTGAAATTGATTTTAATTCATAAAAAGAAAGTTGAACAAAATATGAAAAACGTCGTTTTCTTTTGCAAATCCTGGAAATTCGAAAGAAAAGAAAAGCTTTAATTGATACAATTGAAAATCGTAATCCACAAAGAAATATGGGAACAAAGGTTAGCTTGTTATAACAATTCAATTAATAGGAAGCTATGTATATATCTAAATATTTTATGCAGGTACGTACCAGCACTTTTTGGGAACGTGAAATGTTAGAAAACGATGATGAGTATTTCAAACAACATTTCAGAATGAGCCGCAGAACTTTCGATATACTCTGCAATGAACTAAAAGATTTGGAAATGCAAGATACAAACTTAAGCCTTATGTAGGTACTTATCAAGTTGATTTTCAGGAAGACAAAGATCTATACGAGCTTCAAAAGAACGAATGGGATCCCATCATTTAGTAGTTTAACAAACGTTTCGATACGAATATACAAAAAACTCCCAGTATATCACCACCCACCGTCTCGGATGCGGATAAAATGAAAATATCCAAGTACTTCCTTTCACACAGTGAAGATGTTCTATATGGTATGTATTCTCTCAAGATTCAATTTTTTGAAAATTCTTGAAGTGCAAACATTCTCCTAAGTATTTTTCTTAGCCGTCGACACCCTTGAGTCGATAATCCTTTCCTGTGCTGTGATGGAGCAGCATATCAGCGCTGACAAGGCCGTAACACTAGCTCGTCTCGAAGAAGAGTTTCAACTGAAGTTCTGAGGACGGGACGGGTGGAATGTTCTCACGACATGAACCAACAAGAACTACAAGCTCGCTTGGTTGCAGTTATCCTCTTTGTTCACTTCAACCGGTCCGAACAATTCACTAAGGAGAAGCTAATTGTCTAGAACATGTATCATAGAATCAACAACAAACAAAACTGTTACAATAAAAATTCATTTTATTTAAAACATTTTCTTCTTCTTTCGCAACAAATTCAATCCAAAATACTGAGCTGATGACTATTGCGTCTGTTGGCCAAATGTGCCTTCAGAATCGCCATATATTGTGGCCATCCGAGCAACTTATAGGCGGGGTTGAGAAGATTCCTTATGGCCGGAGCAGAAAAGGTCAATTACTAGTCCCAGATTCGTACCAATATCACACTCGCCTGGCTTGTCCAAAGCACTGAGGATCTTCTTGATGTTGGCATCACTGTCCATCAAGGGGCGGTAGCCCAATGTTGTGGTTTTATTCACTGGAACAACGATTCCCACGTTGTGGAATGTTTTGGCGCAAATTTTCCTAGCTCACTGCGACTTAGCCTCCCCCAGAGATTTCCTTTCATACTTATTCTCCTCCACAAATGAACTTATCGCTAAACAAAGATCGTTTGAAACTCTGGAGGATCATAAAAGAACCGCCATCCAGTGCCGCAAATAGTCACCGGGGCTTTTATTCTCGACGTTGGCAAATTTTCCATATTCTGTAAATAAAAAACAAAAAGCAATAATTCTTATTTTGTAAGGAAATTGTATAAATAATATTACTTACCACGACCAAATTTTTTCAAAATGAAATATTTGTTTTGACAGCAGCCATCAGCTGTTTTGTTTACATTAATTTGAGCGCTTAATTTTTCGAAAGGTTCGTTTCTTTAGTTCAACTTTGAATTGCTACATAGTTTTCGAGAGGTTTTATATAAAACTTGTGGCTTACGAAAACTTGTGGTTTACCAAAAATGTATGGGAAAACTTAAGTTTTCGCTGTAGGTTTTCGGCCAAAACCGATAATTTCGCGACTTGGTGTGAAAAGCCTATAAAACACAATAAGACAGGAACTACAAAATATTTTGTATTCATTGTCGCTTTATTTAAATGGCCACAAAATTAGTTTAATTAAAAAAGAATCGATCAAAATGATCGATCTCAGCTCAAATGCTAGCCCTTTAACGTTGTGGCCATCGATCTATAGTGGCATATATGTACATATGTGGATGAATTCAACGAGAAAAATTGAGGCGTTTTCACGCATACATAGAATTAACTACTGAGTTTTAAGGGGAAATTTCATAAACTAGAAGAGAAATGACACGCATATTTAAATGAGTTTATGAGTCTGATTTCCGGTTTAGCTTGTAGGTAAACCAAGATGGCTACCGAGGATTTATATCTTTATAAGAGTATTTTTGATTTTGGCTGTCTTGGCTTTATTTGTCTCACCAAAATCTTGTAAAAGAATCCATCTAGCTTCATTGAAAAGAGTATTTGTTAAACTCTTTACTAAATCCTCTCCCACATCTCTAAGATATTTATGGTACAAATTTGTATATTTGCTGCGTTCAATCTCGTGTTAGATAGGGTATCCCAGATAGGTGAATACCTTATTGAACTAGTTAGATACCTAATTTAAGATAGCTGTTTACAAAAGCCAGACAAACATTTAGATTTCGAGTTTCAAAATTATTGTTAATCAAATTTTTCAATAAATAATTGTATTATTTTTTTTTTTAATTATTAATTAACATATAATAAATTACATATTAACTTAATTTTTATAAAGCCATAGCCACCAGGCTTTCAGCTAATAATTGTATTAATTAATCACTGATTTATCACCAAAAAAAAATTTCAAATTTAACCACAAATTTCAACTCGCTTAGTTGATTTTCCCAATTGTCTGAAAAATTCGACTTCGGAAATTTCCCATATACATACGTACAAACGCTTTTTTTTAAATTGAATCCTATTTAATTGAATTAAACTCAAAAAATGCAACCAATAAACTGAAACAAGCCAAAATTAATAAATTTATTAATAAATCGAAGTAGGTTTTTGTTACTTGGAAGTAATGGAATTGGCAGCGCTGCTCACTTCATAGCAAATTACAAAATGACAGATCCGTGTTATTTGTTTTCAGTTTTGCCAATTTCAGTTTTGATCGGTGCGACGTCGTCGGTGGCATTATTTGAGATAAATATTTTATCTTTTGATTGACCAACTGGTGCAATTAAGCGGTTTTCGCTTAATTAAACGGATAATTGACAGCAAAATCTGACAAAATGGCTAGCGGGGAATACATCATATGTTGAATCAGCTGTTCTGTCATCTACCACAAATTCTTGAATAGCTTTGGTTTCTTTTTTTGACTTCCCAACTGTTTTGAGACAGCTGTTATTTTACACGTAAAACACTTAAAAAAAAGGTATCAAGTATTCCCTATATGTCTAAGATTGAACGCAGCCATAACATTCAATCAAACCATTTCAGAAGCCTGGTATTGGTTACGTTCGACCCTTAGAATAACAGTTTTAGTTTGATCTAATTATGTGGCATAAATTGTATAGTTTTCGTTGTTATAAACTTCTTTAACGGTAAAAATCTTTTCATTCGAAAAAGAATGAATTATTTCATGCTCAATTTTCGCGTGTCACAGTAAAAGCCCTTTGACTCTTTCCACAATAACTTTTAAGAGTCGAGGTATCAAAATATGATCTGTAGAGTGTCAATAGCCCTTTATGTGTAGATGCTCCCTAACTAGTTATCAAGTGGACTTGGTAAATATAAATATCCAATTTTCTGGACATTATCCCTCTCTCTCTCTTTCGAAGGTGTTTTAGTGATATTCGATTGTTCTTATACTGCTTTCATAAGCATACAAATTTGGGCAGCGCACAGACGTTTTCTTTCGGCGTTGTCATCTATTCTTAAAGACAGAAAACTGGCAGAGAATCGGATTCCAAAACATTACTGAGGTTGCCAGTAGAACCGTTTTATGTTATGCAATTATTACGATTCTATTTTCTTTAGTGCATTACTTCATAGTAACAGAAGCGAAACAGAAACCAACTTGGCATTTATTCATTGCTTACTAATGTAAATATTTAGAAAAATAAGATAACCAATTTATGTCGAATGGATGTCTTGCACAACAAGGTCTTGAAGTTTTGTAATAGAATTTATGGCACAACTAGGTATGAATGAACAAATAACTTAGTTAAAAAAACAAGCATAAAATGTTAAATCGATTGGTAAACAAAACTCCATTGGCTGATGAATTTATAAATATGATTCAATTGAAATGGGGCTTAATCCAACATTCAAGGCAAATTGCAGCGATATGACTGTTTTTAGCATCCTAATATCAAATATCAATGATGAAATTATGCGCTTTTATGTTGACAGATATATGAACTGCACCTCATTTCTTATTCATTCCACTGATGCACATTTGGCGTAGTATCTAGAGAACTGTCAAAAGTTCACAAAGTTTGAAAGATACTCAATGGCTGCGTTCAATTTCAGACAGATAGGATATCCGGATACCTTTTTGTTAGTGTTTTACGTGTAAAATAACAGCTGATCAAAAACAGCTTAGATGTCAAAAAAGGAATCCAAAGGCATCCAAGAATTTCTGGGGTATGTAGGTATCTGACAGAACAGCTGATTCAACACATGGTTGAATTTCAAGAAACTTGAAAATTGATTTCAGCTTTTTGTATTTGTTGGTAAACAAAAAGATACAAAATGTTAGTTGAAGTTGTATTTGAGGATGTTCTATATATAATAGACGATGATGATGAATTAAGCGAAGAAGAAATTTAACATAAATTACAGATTAAGGTTATCTCTTATTTATTAAATTGCTACGCACCTATCAATTCATCATCGTCCGACGAATCAGTTGAATTATCCATTAAATGTTTTATCTTACAATAATTTTGACTTCGAAGCTTAAATGTTTCTCTGCTTTTTGTGAACAGCTGAAAGTTGTTTATATTTTTTGACAGCTATCTCAATACAACTCGTTTAACAAGGTATCTAAAAATCCACCTATCCAAGATACCCTATCCAACACGAGATTGAACGCATCCAATGTTTTGAAACATTCCCAGCGACAACTTCAATAAGTAAGAGATGTCGCTTTTTACACTTGGTGCTTCAATGAATAGAATTGAATTGAGTGCATTTCTTTCTGCACAATATGAACATAGTTTAATTGAACCATGTCTTGCTGGCATGAGATTGTTGTTCTTATAATGTTGCCTATATTGTACACTTTGCTTAATCGATAATAAATAATCGCTGACAATTCAATCTAGAGAAGATGGTTTTTACATCTGCCTCCACTGGACATGAGTCATTGCGTGTGAACGTTTCCATGGAATTTTACAGATTCCTCCTTTTTCGTATTAATTGTTGCGTTGGTTGATAAATAAGCTTATTTGCGAGTGTAACTTTTACTGATTAGGAGATAAATTCGTTTTTCTTTTCCAACTCCTGAAGTTCCCCAAGATAGCTTTCTGGTTTTCCAAGGAGATGCATTGTATTAACACTTCTTTTAGGTGTTTCTTTAAAGAAATTATAACAAAATTATTATACACCTGTCAATGGCATTGATTTGTTTGACAAAATGACCCGTCCACCATCGTCTTAATATAATTTGCCCAGTCACGCTATCATTAATGTCAATCCTTAGATGATAGCATTGTTAGACAGAAAAACCTCCTTGTGAGGTGGTCTCTACGCTAAGATAAATGTCAGATCTCTGTTTAAAACTTGTCACAAATGTCTTACAATTGTTTGAAACTAGAATTTACGTTATAATATTGCAACTAATCTTGTTGTCAGCCTACGTTTGAAATTGTAGTACTCTCATTAAGAAGAACGACCAAAGTGGCACTTGGGTAGCCGTCAAAGACTTTTTTCTGTTAGACCCTGATTACACGGGATGTTTTTTCGTTCGTTTTCGTCTTTTTGACAGGTACCTACCCTCGTGATTACACCTTTCCTTTTTTCGTTTCTTTCGTTATTCCTCTTTTCGACGTTTGTGACCGAATTGTTTTTATTTTACTTTTTATATCCGAAATTTTAACACCCGGTTTGATTTTTAAAAGCTCTTTTCGAATAATTTCAAGTGCCTCAATTCTTTTATTTCTATTTTTATAATTTTTGTTCAGCTTGTTATACAAATTGGGCCAACTTTGAAACAGCGTTAATAATACTTCCGTTTGAGTTTTTGTCCACATTTCTTAAATCGTTTAAATAAATAATTAAATTTACATTATTTCACGTTTATATTTGCCTTTACTACACCGTACTCTGGAAAAGTGAACTTATATAGCTGTAAGTTATGCATTTTGTTTTTTTTTTTATTGGTTGTCAAATCATAAACGTCAAAGTTCAACCAAAAAAAGTCCATAAATTTTCAGGACTCTTTTCACGACTTCTTTCCCCCTACGTTTCTACACCCCTCACCCGATCTGTCAAAAAGACGAAAGAGGAAACAACCGAAAAAACATCTCGTGTAATGGGGCACTTAGAGTTGAGAATAGGAACAAATTAGCAGCACCACCATTTTTGTGATTTCTATGTCAACTTTACTTCAAATTTTACTTCAAATGTCGTCTAAGCCAAATTTATACTGCCATAATGTTTTGACACTCAAAACTGACACTAAGTAGACAATTGAATAAGTTTAGTCTGTTTGAAAACATTTTCTAAAGAACTCAATCCAAAAATGATGAACATTTCAACAAAAATAAAACTATTCTACAAATTATTGTGACTAAAAAATGTTTTCATTAAAAGGTAGGGTAAAATAAAATGGCAACTCCAAAGTACTTTTTATATCGTATTAACTTTAACTTATACATCCATAAATTTACACTCACAATCAAAGTAACGTCGACGTAATTAATCAATGAAAATAAACATTGATATACGAAGAGAATAGAGAGAGAGAGAGAGAAAAACTTGTTGTGTGGAAATTAAAAAGAAAAATCCCAATAGGTACATTTCATATGTCATATCACTATCTATCTATTTGCAATCGTACTAGCAGCGCCAATATTGTCGTCAACGAGTTGTTTAAATAAAATAACACGGCAACCATGTTGTTCTTTTTATTCACTAAGTAGATTTAGATTTTAAGTTTTTTAAATATCATATTCATCTGTAAACTCTGGCAGCTATACAGAGTCAGAGTGAATATAAAATTGAAGAGAAGAAAAACAATGAGAGGCAAAATAAACACCACCCAGCTAGTAGCAGTGAAACGACTTATAAAATTTACCTACTGTCTACTCTTGAATATATTGAAATCAGCTGCACAATACAAATATAACCACATGGCGCCATGCCTGCGCAGGGTTTTAAAAAATTAATTTATTAGTGGGTCAATCACATGGTTATAGTTCTCATAAATTTATCCAAGGCTAGGTTATCATTGAATTTAAAACAATTTGAAGTTTTTTTTTTTCAAAAAAATAGATTTTCTTTTTCATGATTGTACATATTATAGAACATGTTCTAAAGAATTTTCGAGTTCGAGATGATTACCGTTAAACTTTTGTTGAACTCTGTAATTCCCTTGGGCAGCGTTTTCTGTTAAAGATTGCATTTAGGAAAACGGCAAATAATGTCGCCTGAAAATATTTCTCAAAAGTAATGTTTTGACGTTTATAACGATGGATAGAGGAGAGGGAATGTTTAAAGAAAAGCACCTTAACTTCGGGTTCTTGACCTCAAAAACACTGGTGACTGGACTCTGGTACATTATGTCCGATACAAGGAAACAAGCTAGCTACTCCAAGGTTCCTAAAATCATCTGTTCGAAATTCCGATGCTATAATTTATACACTAAGGCCCCTTTCACACCAAACGAATCCGAATCAATCAGAATCACTCCGAATCAGGTTCGTCATCTCCACTCTTTCACACCAGCTGAATCAACCTGAATCTATAAAAATCCTTTCATCTTCTTTTTGTATTCCTTCTTTTAGTTGCTCTCTCTCTCGTATGGTTGTTGATTCAAGACTGACCAGACGAGGAATCTGACAGGTTGAATCAAGTGCGACCTCGAATCAAACCTGATTGAACCAGATTCGTCCGGTCTGAAGGCGGGAAAAGAATCCCTTCACATTTAAACGGAGCGCTCGAAGCCGAATCTTCGTCAATCAGATTCAACTTGATTCGGAGTGATTCTGATTGATTCGGATTCGTTTGGTGTGAAAGGGGCTTTAGGGTGGCCATAGATGACTGATCTAATTTGTCACTTGTGATTGGACTTTGTCGAGTCGTTTGGAGGTATTGCCGAATTGTCAAAAAATCTTAATCATGCTTTTCGGAAGAGGTGATTTTAAACGCTGCAACACAAAATTTGACAATCTTATATTCAGAATAAGCGAATGCACCTGCCCTTCCTATTACCAACTGATTGAACTTCGACCCTTCTTTTCAAGATCATGAAAACGATGATCAATTTTCAGTTTATCTTGAAATAATGGTTTTGTATGTAACGAATCTTTACATTGTTTTCGAGAAAGTTATATTATTGCTATTGATATTTTTAAAGTATTCGATTTAATTTGACATCAAGCTCTCTTATCGAAATATCTTTGTACCTTCGGTTTTGAAAAATTCTTCTTTCATTGGACCATTTGTATTGTCTGGGTTCAAGTTTAGAAACCATAAACTAAATACTGATGTACCTCGCTTCGAAGTCTGTCCTGTATCCGATTTTCTTTTCTTTTCTAAACCTTAAAACTATACACGTTATTGAGCAATTTAAACGTCAGAAATGCTGTAAAAAGTTGTAAAGTGCAGCATGTCTGCTGAACGCACCTCTGCACTCAAAATTAGGCGAGCACCTGTCTGTCAATAGGAAATGACAACAGAAAGTATTTGTTTCTCTTTTTTGTCTCAGAGACATTTTTTAAGAAGGACAGAAACTGTCAAAATCAATTATGCCATTTTTTCAGCAATTGTTCAGTCCTGGGCTGCATGTAGTCGTAGTGCTAAATAGTTTGAAACAAAGTCTAAAAAATTGTGTATCTTTTTTACCTCTGGATGTTCAGATCTTCAATATTTTGTTCTCCTTTGTTTGTTCTAAGCTTTATTAGAACGCGCGCTCTATGAGCTCAGAATAAAATAACTGAGCAAACCGAGTTCAATGCTGAACACAAGCATTTCAAACTTTATCCTCACTTTCTGCAAAACCGAATTAAAAGCTCGTTTCATTACAATTAGGTAGTTTTTCCATTTCTATTTCAGTTTTTAATCTTTTTTATTATTTCTGTAGATGAAAATGACAAGTAAATTGATAAATGTCAAATAATGACAACTAAGTGATGACGCTGAGTTGCTTTTCTAAATTAATCCAGATAGTTGAGATGTGAAGGGCATGTTCGACATGCTCGGACTCTGTTCATAACTCTTTTCTGAGCTATTCTATTTCAGGCTATACCGGATTTGTGATCTATATATTTACATTTTGACATACATATACCACTAGTAGGTACATTTTTGTATTGTATTGGAAATAAATCAAAACTATTTGACATTTTGAACTGAAATATTTCTATCAAGACAATGAGCTCAAATTAAAGAAAATGTATTCAAGTGCCTTAAATTATCTTTTAGTTTGCATTGCCGCACTACGGTAACATTTTTCACTCGAATTTAATAACAACAACCCATAACCCTTAACCTAAAAAACAACTTGGTTGCAAGCTTCAAGAATAAACATTTCGTCCAACCCTCCTACTAAACTTCATTTATATTCGATTGGAAGGTTTATGATGTCATTATTGTGTCGGTACTTTAAGTAATTAACATTTTATGATCCATAATCCATCATAGCATAAGACTTGCAAATCAAACCTTTGGCTGATTTAAGTGAAGGAGCGTAAGGCCTGTGTTTACCTTAAGGGAACACACGATCGCGCATGACTTAAAGCAATCCCCCACATCCAAAAGACAACTCAGATGTTAACAATATCTTCTTGTCTTCTAAAACTTCAACTTCAACTTTAACTTGAAGGGCAGATGAAATCCAAAATCGCCTTGTTCACTCCACTTCACTTCATAGGAGAAGGTATTACTGCGATGGATGGCTGGATGTGAGGCGGGGTGTAATTTGAGAAACCATGCACCATCAACTCCACCATCATGCACAAGGGCAAATAGGCTCCGATTAAAATAATGACAGGCCGCTTCGTATTTTTATCGAAGTGAAGTCAGACAGAGAGTAGGTATAACGTAGGTATAAGAGAGCGAAAACGACCATTGATGCATCTTAAAGGCATGGAATGATTTTTGATGAAAACGCCAGTGAAATAAAAAAACAAAAAGGACAAAGCAGCGCATTCTGATTACAGACAGATTACAATTTTATATTCGTTCGTAGTCCGCCTCTTCTTGCTGTGAAGAGATGCAACGGGACAGGGCCTATTACTCGAAGTGAGTTCTGGTTCTGGGTTATTTTGCCAAACCATTTTTGAAGTACTCCAACGAGTTACGAGAACATACATATATTATTTATATTGTGGCTCTTCTAGTTGAAGCTGCATTGTTTCTGTTCTGTACCTACATAGCTAAGGGACCTGGGCCTGGGCAACAGCCATAGCCATTGAGTCAGGCAGGACTCGATCAGAAGTATCTTTTACTTTTGTGGAATCTTATTTCTGCTGCGTCGTTACACATGCATATTATCGTCGCTGAGCAAATTTTCTTAATCGATCGAGATAATTTGTTTCCAAGTATAATAACTTTTTTGTTTTTTAAGATCAGCATCAGGCTCAACAGAAACACACTCAAAACAAAACCACATCAAAGAAGCGGACGGAAGTCGGGGTTCTGTTTCCCTCAAGGGTAATGTTATACAAAGTTTTATTTGTTTTGGCGTTTACGTTCTAAGAATTGTGTTGCTGCTGTTATTCTGATTTGAGGAGATATAAAGGAGGAAGTTCTACCAGCCATCAAGCCAGCCAGCCAGCAGTTTATTGATTAAGCGTTAATAGATGGGTAAAATTATTTACCACGAGATTTGAGAAAAGAATTGTTAAAGAAAGTTATTTTAGGTTTGAATTGGAGAAAAATAAAGGTTAATGAAAGACGAACTAACGTGATTTTAAACATTTAAAACACATTTAAAGTATAAAAAAACAATTTACACTAATGTTAGCTGATAATAAAATTTGCATTTTGTTCTCTAAAACAAGAAAATTTTGTAAAAACAATTTGGTAGTAACAAATTGCAGTGTGGTTGCTACGAACTGTCAAATTTTATTCGCATTCCACATACCATCCACACTGCAACGAATAAATTGTTCGCGCGCAACTTAACCTCAAAACTCTTGTTTTTATTTTTGTGTGAAAGATCATGATCTCGTGAATCTCGATGAGAAAAATATGGAGAAAAGGGTAATTATTCAATGGAAAAAGTATACTTGCAGAAACATGCTCAATCAAAATATAGACATAATTGTCAAATCTTACAATTGCCTTTCAATATCAAAATTCATACGGTTGGCAGACGTTTTCACAAAGTTTTATAATTTCAATATCGGATGGTTAATTCATTCGATTTTGCATCCACGGAGAATATTCATTTGTATGTATATGTCATTTAAGAAATAGTCAATAATTGTTAGACGCGACGTCTGTCACTTTCAAACTTTTTCTGACACTTGTTGACAATAATGTCAACTGTCAATTGTGTTATGTTCACACAATTTTTAAAATTTTGTGACAATTTTTGAATTGAGAATATTGTAAGTTTTGACAATATTTTGCCCTTGGACCTGCGACTTATGAAAGCTCCACAGCTCCTCTAAAAAGTTTATATCACAGCATTATGGTGACCAAATAACGTCGCTTCAGCGCGATGTACATAACTATATGCCATGAACCCGCCCGCGGAGAATATCGATTGTGTCTTGAGCTGTGTAGTACCTATGTAGCATAATCCTGTTGAAACCATTTATGTGTCGTCAATGTTAAAATCATCAAATTTAGGAATTTCAAGAAGTTGTTGATCATCGACCTATGTATAGTGTTCGCCGTTGACGGTGATGGCCTGGCCAGCACCATTTTCAAAGAAGTATGGATCGATGACGCCTCCAGTTCCAAATCCACACTACAAAGTAACTTTATTTAGATGCATTAGCAACTCGTGAATCTCGTCTGGATTGGTGTCGTCCCATATCCGGCAATTTTGCTTATTCACGTACCCATTTATCCAAAAATGGGCCACATAGCTAAAGATTATTTCCCATTTTGGTAATACAATTTTATCATATGTACGTGTTGCTGTAACTTCCGCATGATGATTTTTCTTGACTGATTAAAAGAAGATATTTTAACAGAAAGTAAGAGACACAATATGGCCGTCATGAGCTGTCAAAATCAATTCGTTCCTTTTAAAAAAACATATATATTTTCTACATCGTATTAAATAAGAGAAATTATTTTATTTTAGTGATTTAAAACTCTCAAATTATAAATTTATAACATGCTTATAATGATTAACATCTTGAGCAAACATTTTTAACACTACTTGATCAATTTAAGTTTGACCACACATAAAACGATCTTTGATAGTTTGACGCATGGTCCTTCAGTAACGTAAACATGTTATTATTATTTTTATAACTAGCAATTCTGTTGTGTTTTAAGAATTTTAACAGATAAAGTAAAGGGACTTATCTACACGTACGTACTATGTACAAACATAATATTTAATTACAGAATTGTACTGCATAAAATTGATTTATATTAAATTTTTTTTCATAATTTTAAACTTTTAAGGGCCTTGCACATGAGAGCGAACAACGAATGGACGAACAAACGTGATTTTAAACATTTCAAAAAGTCAATTCCAAACAAAAACGCATTTAAATTAACCTTACAACCAATTGACAATAATTTTAGGATAATAAAATTTGCATTTTGTTCTCTAAAACAAGAGAATTTTGTAAAAACAATTTGGTAGTAACGAATCGCAGTGTGGTTGCTGCGAACTGTCAAACTCTATTCGCGTTCCACATACCATCCACACTGCAACGAATAAATTGTTCGCGCGCAACTTAACCTCAAAATTATACCACTATTGTTTTGTTTTTTGTGTGAAAGATCATGGCTGAGGAAAATATGGAGAAAAGGGTAAATATAAATTGACAATTCATTGCTGTCTGCGAATAGAAATAAAGCTCATGTGAAAGAAAAATCAAAATATGCGAGCATCCACAGTTCGCAGCTCATGTGCTCAGTTTGTAGCTCATGTGCAAGATGCTTTAAACTGATTGACGACTATGATTTTTCTCTACAAAATGACAATTGTAAATTTAACCACCAGTTTGAAACATAAGAAGGTATTCACAACTGTCAGCGAACAATAATGTAAATTAAATGTCAAAATTCCCGAATAACTGTAATTCACACTCAATTCGTGCTTTATAGGTATTAAAATGTCATTCAAGTCGAAAAATGTCTTCAAATGTGTTTGATATTTGTAAAACTTTTAAATTGATTGATAAGAATCATCTTTTTAAAAAATAAAAATATTGAAAGTTATTAATCAAGTTACTAACACAAGGTCTTGCATAAATATATGTATCAAAAACTCCACATATCGGGCTAAATGGACGGAAAAACCCCTGTCACCATATAACCCCCAATCAAATGTTCAACCCAAACCCAACCCAATCCAATCCAACCGACAATGAAGAATGAAGAAGACGACATTGACAACGACGACAGCAGCACTACAAAACTGCGATACAATTCCAGACGAGACATCAAAAACCGTCATTTTACATCAAAAATGAATTGGCGACTGCCTGTCGGCCTTTATTCAAACTGTCTACGACTTTTGTTTTGTTGCTGTGCTGTGCTGTTGGTTGTTGCTGCGACGACGACGACGATGGCTGTTGACGGTGACGGTGAGTGCCAGTGGTGATACTGTAGCACAATCACCAGACTCAACAACACTCCAAATGAGGGTAAATAAAAGAAAAGAAGGTGTACCGTGTACTAAGTGCAAGCCGCCGACAACGATTACGAACTAAAATCGTCCGGCTCCTTTGCGACGACAGCGACAACGACAACGAAAACGACGACAACGACGACGACAACAGCCCAACGATATGTGTAGTTTATAGGGCGATGGGGCAGGTAGCGGGTGCAAGAGCTCGACCGTGTCGTTGCGTTGTTGTCTTCTTCGTCTTCGTTTTTGTCGTCAGCAAGATAACTATATTTACAACAATACAAGACTATACCACCACTGTAATACCACTTAGTGCGAGGCGAATAAAAGATGATAAAATGCAGCCGCGTGGCGCCCATCTTCGATTTCTTGCGGATTCTCGTTCTAGTGGTGGTTGTGGGAAACGCACTCAGTGATATGGGCGACTCTGACTACCACTTGTCATATCACCCATCAACATTACGAGACGGGCTGGTCTGGCTCTGGCTCTAAAGTTATAGCAGGATGACGATGGATAGTGCGTTAGCGTTTGCTTTTAATAGATGATACCTACCTAGCTAGCAAGCCAGCTCCCTCAAAGTCAAAATGATAGTTAGATGATGGGTGTCGTTGGATGTACATGTACATAGGTACAACATGCATTATTATGCTGCATATTATGGTGAATCACGAACGACATTGAGACCATCTCGGTCGCTTCCCTCATAAAACTTACATCGGAGAATGTTGAAGTTTATGAGTGAATTGAAGTTTAAAGTCTGACTAAATACTTCATGGATAGAATAGTGGAACGAAGAAATAAGGCAACAAAAACGACGACGACGTCGCGGCCAATGTGGTGGCGGCGCGGCGGCGTCGATAGCTACAACAACGACATCGACGTAGACGACTACATGTCGGGCGGGAAGACATATCTTTTCGGAAAAGGCCAATCGAAATTACACGCATCCGCTTTATGTGCTCATTGATGGGCACGTAACGGGATAATAACTTTTGGTATGTATTATGTTAATGCAGTCAGCTAAATAATAATGCATCAGCTTTAAAGAGGTTTTCATATACGAATACATAATATGTATAAATGGTGAACGGAGGAAATTAAGTGCAGTCAACGTTGTTAACATAAAAGACGTGACTGGTCTTATAATATGTTGTGGGTAATTAACATATCAAACGGATTCTGGTGAAATTATATCTTCAATATTTTTCTTTGCATTCAAAAAAAAATCATATGATTCATTGAAATATTAATATTTTTGTTTTAATGTGAAACATACTTACCTGAATTGTTTATGTACATTTAAGAATTTGTTAGTATCATCTGACAGGACATAGTGTTAAGCAATATTCACATAAGCACGACCAACGAATGAACGAATATTCGTCGATTTTGACATTTCTTTCACATGAGAGTTTTTAATTCGTCGCGAATGAAGTTTGACAGCCGAACACCATTCACCACCGAAACCAAAACAAGAATGATTTTTTTAGGTTAAGTACGCGCGATTATTTTATTCGTTGCGAGTGTGGAAAATGTGGAACGCGAATAAAGTTTGACAGTTCGTATCAGCTACAATTTTTTTCGCGACGAATGAATTTGTTTTCTTAAATTTATTAATATGTATGTATATGATATTAAAAAGTAAAAGTATGCATCATAAATCAAATAGAAATTATATTTGCTATCGTTTTGTTAAGAATTTGTGTGGAAATATGTCTTCAAACGTATATAAACTCACATTTTGTAATACATTCGTCGTTCGTTGGTCGCGCTCATGTGAATACTACGCATTATTCACATGAGCACGACCAACGAATGAACGAATATTCGCAGATTTTGACATTTCTTTCACATGAGAGTTTTTAATTCGTCGCGAATGAAGTTTGACTTTTAGGTTATGTAGCGCGCGAACAATTTATTCGTTGCAGTGTGGATGGTATGTGGAACGCGATCAATTTATTCGTTGCAGTGTGGATGGTATGTGGGACGCGAATAAAGTTTGACAGTTCGTATCAACTAGAATTTTGTTCGCGACGAATAAATTTGTTTTCTTAAATTTATTAATATAAATATATTGAAAAGTAAAAGTATGCATCATAAATCAAATAGAAACTATATTGCTATCGTTTTGTTAAGATTTTGTGTTCAAATATGACTTTAAACTTATATAAAATCACATTTTGTAATTCATTCGTCGTTCGTTGGTCGCGCTCATGTGAATGCTACTTTAGTTGTAATTTTTGACGTCCATCAACTGATAAGTAAGGCACCGTATGGATTCTTTCCATATGAACACATATTAGACAAGTAAAGGGTGTTTTTGTAGACGTGTAGTTTTCAAGAAGTAATAAAACGCATATATTTTAATCGTATGGCCAAGTGTTTTAGATCCTACCCAGGGTGCTGTATCACCCTATGCTTTACTTGATTGATAATATTTGTGGAGGCCATCAAATTAAAATGTGTGCCAAAGGTGTTAAAAAGACGTTTAAATAAAATGTGTGTGTTATTCTATTTAAACATTAATAATGCAACAAGACTTTTATTTTATGAAATATCTTGAAATAAAAAACGGGGTGCTCTGGAACTCACAGTAGATAAATTCCACTCCAAATATGGGTAGGGTTCTAGGGTTAAATACAAAGATAAGGGTTTGCCCCCTCCCCGCGACTGGCTCTAAAAAATTCCAACCACCACTTTTTGCGGCAATTGAGGCCGTTTGTCATCAATAACGTGCCAAATATCCGTAGACTAGCTAGTTCACATAACACCACAAACAAAAACCCTCAAGCGTTCTTAAATCGCACAATTTTGGATGCCACAGGCCTATGATGCTAAATACAAAAGTTTCTTTTAGGCCGTGTGTGAATTGCGTTAAAATTTGTGTTAAAACTTCTACCACGATTAAAATTTGACGTCTTCTTTGAGGTGGGATCAAACTTAGCCATTTGCTGTGTGAATTGCGTTAAAACAATTATTTTAAGATTTCTGCGCAGGTTAAAAAAATTTCCCTCGATAATTTAAGAAATTTCCCTGAACAAAAATTGGTTTTCTTTTTCGCGGAAAAATAATTTCTCTTACAAAACATATTTTTAAGAAAACAGGGTTAATAAAAAGTCTCTAAAACTAAAAAAAAATCTTTTTTATTTATTGTTCTCGATTCTAATGTCATATTTTAAAACAACAGTTAAAAATATTCAAACAAAATTCCCATTTTGATTAATTGATTTATTCGGTGTGGTAACACTGAAAAATTGAGTGCAAAAGCAAGAGCAAATTTCTATATCAATAGAAACGTCAAATTTTAACACACTTTAACCTGCTCCACAGCTCAATAAATTTTAACCCATTTTATTCACCTCATTAGTGTCAAATTTTAACGCTGGTTAAATTTTAACACACATTTTAACGCAATTCACACACGGCCTTAATCAATTGATTGTTTTGTTGCCTCACGCGAACAATACCATTTTATTGACAACAAATTTGCACAATTTGCAAAAGTAGTTCAGGAGTAATGGACTATTTCGCAAGAGAACGATCCACGACCAACAAATGAACGAATATTCGCCCATTATGACATTTCTTTCACATGACTTGTTTATATTCTTTATTACAGATGCACAATAAAGACTAGAATATATTTTTTCGGTTAAGCGTTAAGCGCACATTTAATTCTTTGAAGTGTGGATTGTAAGTGAAACCTAAACGCGAAATGAGTTTGACAGTTCATTACAATTAGGTTGCAAAACGCGACGAACAATTTGTTTTTTTAAATTTCTAAATTTCTCTTATATTGGAAATCAAAAATCTAATTTTATTACCTTAACATTCGCTGAAGTTATATTTCTAACTTTTTGTTGACAATTTGCACAGAATGTAGGTTTGTAAATTGTTTTTAAATCACATTTATTCATTCAGTCGTCTGTCGTGTGTCGCTTTCATGTGAATATTCCTTACGCCTTTCTAAACTCCGAAAATGTTATTGTCAGATTGTAAACCAAACGTCTTAAAAAAAACACCTATTTTAATGCAAAATCGAGCAACATAATTGCATGATTCACTGCTTGAACCAATTTGTTGCAGACATTTTCACAATAGGAGATTTTTTACAGCGGTTTTCTCTTTTGAAATTTTGGCCCTAGGGGTTATGCCATAGGGAAAACGTCACCAACCCCAAATTTTATCAAATGTTAACAATAATATTTTCTAAAAGAGAGAAAAGTCAATTCGATTTGAAAATCCTTTTCTACAAAATTTTTAGTTTTTCCATATTTATTTTTTTGTTTGTAGACAAAACTATCAATTCCATTTTTGCTATAATTTTTACTGGATTTCAAATACGTTATTTTCAATACAATTATTCTGAAGCTAACATTATTGTTTGTTCGTAGAACATTTAAGGATTTAAATCTTTGACCTTCAAACATCGTCAGCAAAATGTCAATGGCGTAAAATTTTTTAACGATTTAGTGAAATGTTGAAGCCATTTTTAGAAATTAACTAAACTTAATAGTTGATTAACCTGATTTTATCTTCTTTATCTCTTAACATTTTTTTAAAGTTAAAATCACGGAATAGTTACATTAGCTTTGCTTTGCTAAATCCATATGACATCTGTGCAATTACTGTTATAAGAGTATTGGATAGAATCGTCCACTCTATAGTTGGGAATTCCAATTAGTAGGTCCGTTTCCTTCGTTCGTTTTCACAAACTGTCATTAATTAGACATGTTCGGATGACAGTTTTTTAATAAAAGGGAATTAGCAATTTACTAGTTAGAAAAAGGAAAAGAAAGTTTTAAAAATTTGGGATTCTTAGTAAATTCCTTAATATTAAGAAAATTGCTACTTTGTAAAATGTTAAGACCTTGACAATAGGTTCTTTAAAATTTTAATATTTTTTTTTAATTTGACAAACCGGGTCGATTACAATAACTACCTAAGCAAAGTCATTATAAATTTTAGCCATGAATATAAAACTTTTAGGCAGGAAAAATTTGCAATTCTACATACCTACAATGTTAAATGGTTTTCACACCAACAAAACCATAAAGCGGTGGCAAATGTCAACTCTAATTTAACGTTTGTGAAGTACATAGTTACAATATATTAAAGTCCATCATTAAAAACATCAAAGGGCCGGAACTACGATACTGATACACGAACGTGTGTCTTTTATTAAACTTAGACACCTACTCGGAACTACTGGAAAAACCCCTTCACATTAAACCATCCAAGCAAGACAAAAGGTTTGTTCAAAAAAATTAACTCAACGTAATGACATTTCCTGTCCAATCCTAACAAAATACTCCTTATCCTACAGGTAGCCACACTGGCTGATATAAATCTTGAATGCATATAGATCATTTTCATAATAAGGTTTAACACTCAAAATGTCACCTATGCACGCAAATCACAGTGATGATGTATAATTCTCATCTTTCCAATTGAATATTGTATTAACGAGTGTTTTCCTTTTCGAGCAAATGTCTGCAACTAGTTGACCAGGGTATGTTAAATATAATACTTAAATAAAGAACAAAAAGCATATAAAGAATTATTATTATAGGCAAATTCGCCCCATCATCCATATCTATCTATTCACCAGTCATCGAGGGCCGCCAAGCTGCCATCGAACTGGAACTGTCCAGACACCCTCTTTATCTCAAACTATAACATTGGCGCGTCGTCAATTAATACAAAAATATACACAACAAACATATCATATGGCCATAGAATGCCGCGGCCGGCGCCTTTACAGTCGTATACATTTATTACAATGTCATTATCCCTGGCGTTTCCACTTCCTTAAATGGGGGAGAGAAAGAAGATCGTATTTCCCCCATTTCGATTTCAATTTCAAGTCACACAAATATGTAGCTCCGATACGTCCACCATGGAATAATGTTTCAATATCTCGTGTAGGCAAACGCACCTGCCGCATGCTCTTTGTCTTTTCTATCAATTCAGGTTCCAGGTTAACGAGCACCACCTGTTGCATATCAAAATGCTCTTGCTCTTTGGTTTGGACAAATTAGCACTAAATACGTTAACGTTACATGAACAAGCAAGTTTCGGTTCCCTAACTAGCTAATTATGTGCGTCGGTGGTTTTTGTGTTGATAGACCCTGCTCCGTCCGACAATATACCTAATAATAATGGTTGATGAACATGAAAAGATCATTGCTCAGAGCCGGACAGGGAATCAAGAAACCGGACCACCCCACGCGCAGCCGTTTGGCTGCCGCCACTGACGTCCATCATTGCGTAAACAAGCAACTGTCATTCTTGAAAGGCAATTGTCAAGTTCCCAGGGGAATACAAATACATATAAGCGGACCACCCTTAAGATAACCAACAATCTCTGCTCTTCGGAAATTTTAAGCCATTGGCAAAAACAAAAAATAGAAATATTTAAGTCCACGGTCCAATTAAATCATAATAAATCCCGAACCACAAACAAACTGAAAAGAACTCACTGTCCCAATTATAAAATTCCCAAGCACATGAAAATGAAAACATGTTAGTCTCACATGCCTACATAGGTAATGTACCTGTATAACTTCTCTTCGTGATTCTACTGAAGAGTGCTCGTCCCTAACCTCTTTCCTGCCTGCTTAATTGCTTGATAGGTCAAATATAAAAAAAAAACAAAGACGCTACTCTGTTGTGTTGATGGATTCATTCGGTTATAGGGTTGCCATATTTTTTTAATTCAAAACTCAGAGCAACTCTTTCTTCGTAGCAAGTTACACTGAATTCTTCGTTAACCACTAAACCAAATGGTGATAATTTTTCATTGCATATCTACAGTTGAACCTCAATAAAGAAACTTAACGCAAATAGATCTGGCAACTCTATCCAAAAATTGAATCTGCGCTTCATGAACCTCTTAAACGAAAAATTCAAGCCAACGCAACGCATCTTTCGGAACAATTACGCACCTTTCAGAAGCCTTGCTGATGGACTCTTCTTTGCGCATGTAGACGGTGTAGACAGAGAGGTCGTCCTACAGTCGTCGCGTCGTCGTCGTCGTGTTCATCTACCAAACAAAAAAGAGCACAGTATGATTACCCCGAAAGACAACCACCGACGACGGACGACGATCGTAATGATGATGTTTGGAAACCAACATAAGATACTCGTACGTCGCGTCGTCGTACTTAAGCATACCTTACCGCTTACCTATACCTAACCTTCTCTTATGGAAGGGAGCTCGATAGACAGCAGACGAGTGACTTTCATGGTGGTTGTGGTCTTCCTGTTACCTTTGGAAGAAAACACGGGTTAAATGGCTAAACAAGTTATTCCCAAGAGCTGCATGCGGTGATGATGATAGTGAACCCACTCAATCGTAAGCGGTTGGCGCCATCCTTTAAGGCACTTAGGTACAATCGACGACGGCCAGCGTAGGGTTTAGCAAAAACTTCGACGAATGTTTTTATTTATATGTAATGTATATTGGAAATTCTCTTTTGTTTTTATTAATTTTATTTTAATACAAAAATAGGTACAGGAACGGAATTTAACCTCTTAATCTAAAATTTCTTAAAATAAAATCAGTAGTGAACAATATAAGAAGTTAAATCTAACTCAAAACTAGATAAATTAACATTCGAATCAGTCACTTACAACTCTGAACCATTCATGTGTGCGAGTAATTTCAGGGATAAAGGGGACCTACAGTTTTATGCCGACCGGAAGGCTAATTTGAGAAAACACTTTACATGACAATAGTTACTCTTGGAGAATTTCTCAATTCGTCCCAAGAGGCAGTACCCGTGAAAAAACTTTAGGTAACATAATATGCAGAGATTGAACTCAAGACTTTTGGCATGACAGTCCTATACAATAAACATCACGCCACAAGTATACTACAATTCAAAAATTAGAATAATTTTCTATTATGTTTTATTAGTTTTGTTCACAAATATTGTTGGTACTCCTTATACTCCTACTTCATTTGAACACGTCCAAAATAATGACAGTTTGTTTAAATAAATGTCAAAGAATAAGAAACAGAACCATAGGTTAATACCTAAACATTTACTAATGTAAATGATCCTATTTCTAACTTTCATGTCACACTTACATATTTATTTTTCTTATTGATTTAAGTCAAACATGCTTTCAATTTGCATGTATTTATTGTTGACTTTTACAACCTTGAACCAGCGACTTAACTTCGACAAAATACACACGTCAAATATCAAACCACGATTGTGGTAAATATTTGTACGCTTGTGAACAAACAAGACAGACACTTGACTTAGACTGAGTGATTAAATTTTGACACTTTTAAGGTCTTCAGTTTCCTACCATGGTTAAATCATGATACTAGAGCAGAGTGACGTTTCTTAGTTTTTTGTTGTTGTTTAATTATTGAATTGTTTTTCTTTTTGCCTACATTTGCAAAAAATGATAAAAAAAAAACCTTTTAACTCTCAGAAGGAAAGTTGTGTTAGTATCTCATACAGATCAAAACATAATTATTACATATTTAATAAGAAAAAGTTATAATGTGACTGAAATAAATGGAACTAAATGCCAGTTTGTTCAAAGTGGGTTAAGTCTGCAATTTGAATATCACGGATTCCTCTTAATCCATAATTAAAAATCCGTTTGTTCACTTTTTTAGCTCGATTCATAAAGCATGGTTTTTCCACTTATTGACCCTGATTACACGGGATGTTTTTTCGTTCGTTTTCGTCTTTCGTCTTTTTGACAGGTACCTCCCTCGTGATTACACCTTTCCTTTTTTCGTTCCTTTCGTTATTCCTCTTTTTGACGTTTGTGACCGAATTGTTTTTATTTTACTTTTTATATCCGAAATTGTAACACCCGGTTTGATTTTTAAAAGCTCTTTTCGAATAATTTCAAGTGCCTCAATTCTTTTATTTCTATTTTTATAATTTTTGTTCAGCTTGTTATACAAATTGGGCCAACTTTGAAACAGCGTTAATAATACTTCCGTTTGAGTTTTTGTCCACATTTCTTAAATCGTTTAAATAAATAATTAAATTTACATTATTTCACGTTTATATTTGCCTTTACTACACCGTACTCTGGAAAACTGAACTTATAGCTGTAAATTATGCATTTTGTTTTTTTTTATTGGTTGTCAAAGCATAAATGTCAAAGTTCAACCAAAAAAAGTCCATAAATTTTCAGGACTCTTTTCACGACTTCTTTCCCCCTACGTTTCTACACCCCTCACCCGATCTGTCAAAAAGACGAAAGAGGAAACAACCGAAAAAACATCTCGTGTAATCGGGCACATTGTTCCATTTTCCAGTCTATCTGTCAGTTTTGTTGTCAAAATTTAAATAAGAATTAAGTCTTTTTTTGACGTTTGTGACATTTTGTGTTCCTTGATTTTGATTTGAGAATAGCGTTAACGAGACGTAAGGTAAATAAATTTGTATTTATGACTTATATGTATATTATTTAGTTTATTTTTCAGGAATATGTCTAACCAGTCGATACAAAAATCAATACGCACCATTGATTACTCTAAGGCCGAAAAACATTTTTGAACTAAATTTGATTAATCTTATTATTAACAATTGTTATAATTAAACAATTATTGTCACTTGAAAACAAACTTGAAATGCTAAGTTTAAAAATATAAGTCTTCACCTAAAAAATTGTAATAATAATGAGAGACGATTTTGACGTCATAGAAAAAACCAAGATGGCGACAGGGAATATCAAATCAGCATATATTTTTCTGATTATCATGCCAATGTGTAAATCTAGTATAAACAAACTGTATTCCTGAATTAACTAAAGTTAATCCTTGATTAAATAGAGCTAAACAAACAAACTTAGCTGATTAACGAAATCTCCAATTAACTACTTAAATCATGGATTCCTTGAATACAATTTTAGTGAACAAACGCATTCCATGATTATCAACTGGAATAATCCTTGATCAAAGTGTGAACGAACTGGCCTTAAAACAATTGATACAATTTGTTAAACAGATCTAATCGAGTTTATTTGCACTTTTGGGCAGTGTTCACATTGGGCTCTATTTAGAGGAGATATTTTATGTCTCATTATTTTATCTCACACCTGATGAAAACCACATACGAACACATTTTGTGGGAGTGAAATAAAAATTGTAACACCAAAATATCGGGTGATTTTTAAAGAGCATGAGAACTTTTTTTTAAAAAAAAACGCATAAAATTTGCAAATACTCATCGATTCTTTATTTGAAACGTTAGATTGGTCCATGACATTTACTTTTTGAAGATAATTTCATTTAAATGTTGACCGCGGCTGCGTCTTAGGTGGTCCATTCGGAAAGTCCAATTTTGGGTAACTTTTTCGAGCATTTCGGCCGGAATAGCCCGAATTTCTTCGGAAATGTTGTCTTCCAAAGCTGGAATAGTTGCTGGCTTATTTGTGTAGACTTTAGACTTGACGTAGCCCCACAAAAAATAGTCTAAAGGCGTCAAATCGCATGATCTTGGTGGCCAACTTACCGGTCCATTCCTTGAGATGAATTGTTCTCCGAAGTTTTCCCTCAAAATGGCCATAGAATCGCGAGCTGTGTGGCATGTAGCGCCATCTTGTTGAAACCACATGTCAACCAAGTTTAGTTCTTCCATTTTTGGCAACAAAAAGTTTGTTAGCATTGATCGATAGCGATCGCCATTCACCGTAACGTTGCGTCCAACAGCATCTTTGAAAAAATACGGTCCAATGATTCCACCAGCGTACAAACCACACCAAACAGTGCATTTTTCGGGATGCATGGGCAGTTCTTGAACGGCTTCTGGTTGCTCTTCACTCCAAATGCGGCAATTTTGCTTATTTACGTAGCCATTCAACCAGAAATGAGCCTCATCGCTGAACAAAATTTGTCGATAAAAAAGCGGATTTTCTGCCAACTGATTTTGGTAATAAAATTCAATGATTTGCAAGCGTTGCTCGTTAGTAAGTCTATTCATGATGAAATGTCAAAGCATACTGAGCATCTTTCTCTTTGACACCATGTCTGAAATCCCGCGTGATCTGTCAAATACTAATGCATGAAAATCCTAACCTCAAAAAAATCACCCATTAGATTACTTCACTGATTGCACTTGTGCTTCTATCCGACAACTAAACGCAATGAAACGTCACTTAACCAACTCTTTACTCTGACTGTCATCGATTAAATTTGATTGGTAATTTCATTATGGAATTTTCACTCTATTAAAGATTAAGAGCGTAAAGCTTCTATTAGATAATCAACATTAACAGTCAACGCTCTGACTCTCTGACGTAAAAATCTGTCCTAAGGGTGTCACATCGTGTAATCGTCAATGAATAATGCTGTTGACGGGTACATTGACGCTCACGCTGACACATGGGATACTCTATGACTTGTTTTTGGGACGCTCGGTCATAGCAATGTCTGTGTCCCAATATTGACAAGGCAGAATTTAATACCAGTCAACGCATGTTTTGAATGTAATTCTATAGAAACGTTCAATATCAAAAATAAGTTGATAAATTGTTTTAAAATTTAATATAATCCTAATAATTTAATTTTATTTGTTTATCCATTTTTGTTTGATAATATTTGTTATCAGAACCATGAGTCTTCAAAAAGCGACTGGCAGTTTAGTGACAGAATCGAAACAGTGGCAAAGGAAAGAACAAAAATAAAAATATTGTATAGATAGAATTTCTATTTTAATGTTTGGTCCCATTTGAGGTAAATAAATTTCCCTACGAAAAAACATCCTTTTACCATCAATATTTATTTGACTTTTTTGATTATTGGCTCTTATCAATAATAATCAAACATTCAAACCAACTTTCCTACGTAAATTTAAAAAATCCTCAAAACTTATGTGCTTATATTGTACCGACATCGCAGCCTTAAATGAATTATAAAACTAAAGCGGCCCATAGACCAGACTTGTGTCGGTGTGCAGAAATCGGTGCCAGACATGGAGCGAGTAAAATCAAATTTTTTTGATTTTTTGTGTCAGTGTCTCGATCAGTGTGATGTGTATAAGGATGCGCTCGCACATTTACTTTTTATTATTCAGTTACATCTAAATCGTTGCAGAATGTGGTGCGTTGTTTCAATAAAAGCTTAAACGTCACTCATTTTGAACTTTTCTTCACACCCAATGTGTGTACGATTTGGTGTGTCGTGTGTGGCGGAATGCCACACCGGGTGTCAGTACACCGGTGTGCACACAAGTGTGGTTTCTAGGCACCGCTTTACATTGACCCACATACACATACTAAGTTTTGCTAGTCAACGCGTTCTCAGAGAAAACTAATCGTCACGTTGACTCACATATGCTTCAACGCATTTTAGGACAGCAATAATGTCAGAGAGTTAACGCGTTGACTCTTTACGTTGACCGCGTAATTGTAGCTTACCGACTGAAAACGTTTATTAGAAAAGGTGGTAACTAATCACCCTAATAATTTCATTTTAATGTAATGTCGATTTTATTTCGCAATTCGAATTTTTTAACTTAAGGTTTTGACAGGTATATTTTATACCTGTCAAAACTTTTAAGTTTGTTTTTAATGTCATCCACTTAATAAAAGTAAGGTTTCTTTAAAGTAGAGTGCGAAATAATTTTTGACGTTTAAGTATATGAATGTGTGAGTGCTTCTGATGTCGTTGGAAATGGTAAATCAATTTGAAATTTTTTGTTTATTTTTCCAAAATCAGAATTGTCATTTTTTCCTAAATTAACACTTTCAGAAAATTCCCGAAGACGTCCGAATCGCCAAATAAAAATTTAATAAACCAAACTGAAGCAATGATTTTAAGGTAATTTTTAGATGTCAATTAATTTTTCGTTCAGTTCTTGGAAATTATGTAATTTTATATCGAAGGTGTCTTAGAACTGAGTTAAAAATATAAGGTGTCTTAAAACTGAGGTATATATAATATAATAAAAATGAAATAAGTCATTTAAGCAAAAAGTTTTTATCAGATCAATGAAAGGTATTATATAAAATATTAATTTCTTGGGTTGAAATTTCTACATATTTAGTGTCTAAATAGTTAAATACCCATTTCAAAAATCTCTTACAAGAAAACACAATACCTTTTTAAAAAAAATTGCAATCCAACAAATTTTAAAGTATGCTAGTTATTTTGAAGTTTGAGTTTTGAAAACTCAGTAACTTACCCATTAATTATTGTTTCGTTAAAATCCGTTAAAGTCTCCCTTTACTATAAATTGCGATGGCACTATGCGGCGTATATTTTTGTATGATTATTTATAAAATGTATTTCTAACGTTAATTTTTTTAAAATTTTATAAAAAAGTTTTTATTTAACATTGAATATAGATATATAACTTTATAATTATAGTTAAGATGTAAGCTTTGTAAATATAATAAAACACGTAGTTATAAGTAAAAGCGTTATCACTAAATTTATTTAGAAAAAATAATCACTTAATTTAAGAGCACTTTGTATTTTGTTATAAAAAATATTATTTGTGTTTATAACTAACAATTTTCGTTACCATAAGCTGTAATATTTTCAAATTTTATTTTACTTTTTAAAAATATTTCATTTATCAAAAATCAAAATCCCGTAAAGCACATTTATTCATAGAAATTATTAACATCCTATACTTGAAGGAACTTCCCTCTGGCTTGCCTGCTACTAACAAACTAAACAGATCTTCAAACAATTGACTCATTTTATATATCGAGGACATTTGACTATATGAGCTGAGCATCCCTATACACAATTCTGACAACAACGACAACGGCGACGAAGACTACGGGAAATATCCTTGTTGGCGGCATCGAACGTCGTCGTCGCCGCCAAGCCGTTGTCCCCCCCCCCAAAAAATAGACGTAGACATACCAACCAACCAACTTACCCACAACCCACCACCCAAGCACCCCATAATACAAGGAGTTAGAGTATTATTGGGAGAATCAGCAACAGAAAAAATGGTGATATGATTACTACCATAATTATGGTAACTATTCCCATATATGTAGCACCAAATTTTCTGGCGACATTCGTTGTCTAGTCTCCTTGGTGGCTGATCAGAAGAAAAATAATACAAAAATTGAAAACAAAAACAAAAATAAACACCACATACATATATTGGAAACTTAAAAAGGAAAACAACAAACAATCAAATGGACGATGAAAACTTTACACTCACGCGCGCCGCCCGCTCGCCGTGACCCGCAGTGCGAATTCTAAAAAAATGTTAATGTGGGAAAATCTATGAAAGGACGAAGGACATCAGAACAAATCAGTAACAACAACATTAACAATGTTCAAACAGCGACGACGACAACAAACATCATAATCAGGTTTATAGATATTAGTGCTTAGAATTACTGTATAAATGTATTATCCTGGTTTGGTTGGGTCTGCAAAAGGATAACAAGAACTATACCATAACGGAACATTTGAAGGGGTTGGTGATTTGATTAGGTACAGTGCATCAATTAAGTTAACCAAATTTGTATTGATGTTTGTCCTTTTTGAAAGACTTTTGGTTTATGTTGTTTTTAAATTTGAAATCTGCACAAAAATAGGATTTAAAATATTGAAATCAAATTAGTTGTAGGAGATCAAAATGCGAATTATAGGAAGTGCAATATTGTCAGATATGAAGACGTACATGGTCATATTATTGCAGTCACTCTTTCACACATCTTTTTTGTCATATTGTCTATCCCGCTCTATTCTTCTTCATAATCCCACATGTAGATACAATAGAACTTTAAAATATGAATGACAAACGTTTCAATCTTAATTCGCTCTGCACTGTGTTCCGCTACCGGGTTGTCAAAGTTAAAACTGTCAAATCTAGTAGAAAACAACATAAAATAGATTTTAAGGCACAAACAACATTGGGTAGGTTCAGGCGACATAAGCGACTTAAAGATAAGGCTAGTTTTTATTACCTATCTGATTGGCCAGCTGCCAAAAAATTTGCCTTCAAATTAAGTCTACTTCTGTCAAAATGACAGTTGATCATATTTTTCCATTTAACTGAAAGCTGATCTTTATTATTCTATGATTTAAATATTTTTTGCATAGTTCCATTTAATGTTTTCTGTAATAGAGTTCCTTGTCAACTTGGAAAGAAATAATTAATATTTATTTAAAATACAAAATAAAAGTGGATATGGATTTGTAACTTGCCTGAGAAATTTTTTGTAGACAATTATGTTTTAAGTAGTTTTTGCTCGATCAACTGAAAGTAGAGGTTTATGAAGTAGAGTTCCAGATTGAAGTTTATGACACTTTAACAACTAACTAGTTGCCTTAGTCAAAATTATTTACGTTCAAAGAATGAAGTTGATTGTAAATTAAGTTTCTTATGTTGTTTGATGAACATACCCACTGTTTGGTTAGTATCAAAAATGTGGCATGCAAAAGTTTTCAGTTGAAAACAATGTGCGCCTTTCAACCTGCAGTTTCTTGCAAAGTGGACGTAGCATTAAATTAATATTTAGATAAAATCAACCAACCGTATAAACTGACACTTATCACTTCATAGAAAACTATCAAATGTCCCTTATTGAATGCTATTGGAAGACTTTTGACAGTTCGGCCAATATTGGAAGATCTTCCAATAGTGTATACTTAGCTTTAGTTATAGTTATTGTATCAACATTTTTGAGCTCAATTTAAGTAATCTGAGAAACTCTCTTGTTTCTTTTTCTCCAAGGTTAAAAATCTTCATTGGTTTGATTGAAAAAGTTTTGTATTAACCAATACATAGAGTTAGATTAGATATCTTTCACTTGCTACTAAAATATTAGAAATTTAAGACAGTCAAAGAAGTGGCTATGTTTGGCTCAAAACGACATAACGGGTTATTCGTTTTGCGGTTTCAAAAGTATTGGGCTGAAATTCGACATCTGTCATATTAAGTTTTTAATCATTTTTTTTTTTAAGGGGAAAGTCTGACATTTACGAAAATGGATGAGAATGGGTGCTTTCACAAGAGGCGGTGGACCGCGATTTTTCGAACAAAATTTTAGACATTAGATCCACAAAAAGTCACTGTTTGGTATGCTCTTTGGTCCGGAGGTGTGATTGGACCTTACTTCTTTGAAAACGACAATGGAACGACTGTCATCGTCAATTCGGAGCGTTATGGTCATATGATAACCGGTTTTTTTTTGCCTGCACCTAAGACGGTGCCACATGCCACACAACTCGAGCGAATATGGCTTTATTACAAGAGATATTTCCTGGCCGCGTTATTTTTTGTCGTGGCGATATCAATTTGACACCGCTAGACTTTTTTTGTGAGGCTAGACGAAAGACCGTGTTTATGCTGGTAAACCTTTAGGTCTTGAGCACTTAAAAACCAACATTCGTGAAGTTATGGCTGAGATACCGCCCAATATTTTTGAAAAAGTGGTCGAAAATTACCTCAAAAGAATCGATGCTTGCAAGAATTAGCGTGGTGGCCATTTAAATGGTGTAGTATTTCACTCATAATGTCAAAATTCAAACTTTATAATAAAAATGAAATATCATTCAAACAAATATTTTATATCTATGTGTTTTATTTTCGTTTACTTTTGAAACCGCAAAATAGATAACCATATGTTTATCTGGTGCCTGATTATGATCTTTTGCAATTCGACTGGAGTCGATTTTTCTTATTAACGAATTCGCGGCGAAGCCAAAATAGTTCTTTTTATATTCCAGTGATTTGACACTTTTGGTTTGACTTTTTCTTCCTATATTCCAGTGATTTGACAGCTTTCCACAAATTTTATTTTGTTTTGATTGTAATTTGTGAAGTTTTGCGATGATTTATTCAAAATTCTATATTTTATTGTGGATTGTGGATAAATTATAAGAAAATTAAAATAAAGCTAACTCACATTTTTATATAATTACAATCAAAAATGAATCCACGAAATCGAACAGTGAATAATAATGAACACTCTTTCGTCTGTAAATTATATCATTTCAAATTCGCCTTCGAATTTGTTTATTGGTCGAATTTAAAACGAAGAATGCGAAAGCCAAAGCAATAATTCAAAAATAACAAACTCGCTAGCAAAACTATTCGCCGGGAATCCCATAATCAGGCCCCTGATCACATTAACCAAGAGGCTGAAATTGAACTACTTTTTATAACATTCTTCTACAATAGTTGTCCAGTTCATGAATATCAGGCACTTTCTGATGCAGTTTTTGTCTGTGTCTGGGAAATACGAATTGGCTTCGAGGTTAAGACGAAGAATAGCTTCAGGAATTCGTTGGAACTCTCACCTCACTTAAACGCCAACTTATTGATCTTCCGATGATTAACAAATGCTTTTCTTTTTGAATGATCCTAACAAACGAAAAAGGCAACGATATTGGTCTTGTTTTTCTTTAATTTTTTTTTTTATTTGTCGCATTGTGCTAAAATTGTTAGCATTTTATCTTCTAACGCATTTTATGTAAGTTTCAGCAATCGTCTTATTGAGCCTTTTTGAATTTTGGTCTTTTTTGATTTCAATAATCTTTGACCTTTTTCGTGCGTAGTTAATTAAACTGCTCCAGAGCAAACTTTTTTGTCTCTAGAATTTATTAGTTCTTGAGGAATTTCACAACTTATCGTTTGCTATTTAAAAGTCTAAAGATTTTTAGCCAAATTATTGGGATAGTGTGTTGGATTTTTCGTGGTGAAATATTCGTCACCGTGTTGCTGACAAACTTCCTCCAGCTGTATGCCTTTTTGCTATCGATGCTTAGCATTGAAATCATCACCAATAATGAAGTTTGGGCTAAGCAAATCAAATAGATCTATGAAATTGTTCTTCAAAATGTTATTGTTAGGAGGGCAATAGATTTATGCAATACTTACAAAAAAAAAACAATCTAAAATAAATATAATACATATTTATTAATTTTAAACATTTAAATTTTAAGAACCTAAATGCCATAATGCACAAAGATGTTGAACTAATCTATAACAGTAAGATGAGAAGACAACTCCCACTTACACTCATCAGTAGTTTTTCCTATGGGTCTCAAAACTTTCCATGTGTCCTTTTCATAATTATACTCTTCAATATTGGTCATATCGGAAATTAAAATTGTATTTCCTGAAACTGTGACTTCTAAAACCCCGCGTTCGTATGGCATCGGCATCATATCCGACCAAGAGTCATTGGATAGATTGTAACGTCGGAGATTTTTAGACCATACGTTTAAAGCATTAGGCATAACGAAACCACCAATAATATACAAAAATCCTTCGACGGCAGCAAAGCCAAAATTATATAAGCGTTCCTTTTTAATTTTTCTCAAAGTCCATTGATTTGAAGAAAAATTGTAAGTCTGTAGATAGCCGTCCTCCAAATCAAGAAGATATACCATCTCATTGTGGGTAGCAATTCGTACCCATCCACTGCTTTGTGTCGGAATTTGTATTTTACGCCATTTGGCGGTTGAAAAATTGTAAATCTCCAAGAATACTTCTATACCTTTACCAAGCTCCTCCTGAAGAGTGCATAAATGTCCGTTTAAATTTGCCATACGCCAAATTCGTTCCCTTCTTTCTATTGAAGGAAGAGTAGTCCACTGGCAGGTATTAAGGTCAAAAATATAGAATATCCTTGGGCGCTTCTCTTCTTGCCATGTAACAATTAATTTACCATCAACAACTAATGATAGAAAGCCTTGGTTTCTTGATTTTGGGAGCTGTGTTTCTATTTTTATAGACCATAAATTGATGTTGGGGTCAAAAGTTTTGATTTTAATTTTGCCATCACTGAAACATCTTATGACTGCGGGTCTTTTCTGTTCCGTAATTGTGGTACAACTTTGCTTATTGTTTGATTGAACTTCCGGCAACATATGCCATTGAAGCCAACTGCAAATCAGTTTGTAACTGTCGACAAATCTGCACACGGATTTCATGTTTTCAATAATAAACGCGGGTGTTAGATTCTGATAACGAATCATTTGCAAAAGCCGACAAACCATATGATCGCGTCTTTCCTGGTCATAATTTATCCACGCTGCTGTTGCTAGGAAAACTTTCTCCTCACAGTCCAGTTGGCGATTTTCATAGAACATTAGTTCTTTCAACTCATGTTCACTCAGCTTCAGAAAATCCGCATCTTCCAATGTTTCCTTGAAATGACTTGAAAATAATTCCATTACTTTGACCTTAAGACTGGATAGGCTCAACTCATTAGCTAACCGGAACCAACTCATAAAATTGCAAAAGTCAATGTTTTTGGCAATGAAGTCGCAGCAACCATCAATCAATAGTGTGATTTTTAAAAACGACGCAGTTTTTAAAATCTTTCCAACTGTTTCCAAACTCAATTCAAGCGTACCCGAATACATGAAATCGATTATGAGTTTTAATGTTGAATGTTCAATTTCCTTGAGTTCCACTGTATTTTCCAACACGTCAGGCTGATTGCAATGGAATATTTCCAAAAAGTACTCGCTCAATGCACACAGGACTACCTTATGAACTTTAATACTGCTGCCATTGCTTCCCGCCATCAGGGTTGTGTCGAAAAATTCGCCTTTTTCGTAAAAACTCTGAAATTTTTTAGAAATAATGTTAGCGTGTTGGTGACATTTGAAGATAGTCGCTTGTGAAGATTGATTTATTGGTGACATTTTAGATCTGGAAATGAAAAAACAAATATTTTATTATTTTCCAAAAGACGTCCGATGAAGAGAGTATTTTTAAATATAATTTTACTCCGGAGGCTATGAACTTACGAAGCGTTATGTTGGAATATAATGTATCAACAGGTTAATATAGCACTTGTGTTCGAATAAAAACAAACTTGGCATCACTGAAAAGAAATTAATTTTTCTGAAGTTCCGTTGCCAACCACTAGGGGCCACAAATTTTGGAATTGGTTTTCGTTTTTTATACCTTTTGGAAGTTTTGTACCTGTAAAAGTTTACTACCTAGAAATAGAAACGTATTTCCCCATTACAAATTCCTATAATTAAAAATAAAATTAGTAACTAGCATTCGAATTTTACAATATCAAATAATGAACTACTTAAAAGTCTCATAAAAACTTGGCTGAGGCCATTATGAATATTTACATATTATGTGCAGAACTTTAGATGTCCAAACTTATAAAAACTTTTGTATAGAATGTCTAAAAGAGTGTCGAAAACACTTATTTGATTGAATTTGAAACACACATGGGTTCCGGAAAAACTTTGACAACTACAAATAGAGTAAAAATAGATGCTTTCAAGAATTTAGGACACTCTGGACGTGAAATAGCTGATTTAACAGAAGCAAGACAGTTGTAAACAATTATCTTGCTGATCCACATACATAAATATGCGAAAGATCAAAAAGGGGACACAGCAGAAACAACAGCATCAGGAGATAAGCGGTTAAATTCACTGCCTGCCTAAAATTCAACTCTCCCATCAGGGACTAAAATAAGGTCAAAAAGTTGAGTATCAACCAGCATAACAACGGTTCAAAGAATAATACCAGGAAGTGATACTCTCCCGCAAGTACACACGGGCATCGGATGAATATTGCAAGTATGTATGTTGCTTGGAGCAGTAAATGGAAGTGCGTTGTCTTATCGGAAAAAAAGTCCCCATGGTTACAAACTTTATTTCCATAGTCTTGGTGATCATAATTTGGCAAGGTGTTATAGTCGTACATCAGCTACAAGTTGGAGTTTTGTCCACAACAATGAACGGGAATAACTATAATTATTTGCTCGAATGGTCTTCCAAAAATAAAAAACATGTTTAAAGTCTGCCTTGGATTTTCCAACAAGTAAGGCCCCAGTTAGTTATAGCTATCATTCAAATCGATCCGGAAAAATTTTTGAATCGATATTTGGCGGAGTTTCCCTCTGACTAGAAATGAAAATTACATACTGATCGATCGGAAATCACACAAAGAATTTTTTTGAGGAAAAAAAGTGTAAATGTGCATTTATTTTTCTCTAAAAATGTATTTTTCTATTTTCCGGACGGAAATTTATTTTCCTGAACAGCTGATACCTTTATGTTCAAAAGTAAAACGAATCGTTGCGTTCCACTGATTTGTGTCCCAATTTCACACAATTCCAATGACAGATTTCTGTCAGTAAAAATTTGTCGGTGGATTTCAATCAGGAAATTTTTTTTCAATGACAGAAATTTTTGATGATAGCTATAAACGACCTGTGAAAAAAATTCCAATGTTTGTTTTCAATGATGAAAATCAAGGATAGCTATAACTGGCGCCTAAATTAGAAATTAAATTCCAATCAGAAGACGTGGAACTTTTTCCATTACCCCGGTTTCAAGAGGAAGACGTGGAACTTTTTCCATTACCCCGGTTTCAAGAGGAGATTGAGTAATTGAATCGAAATCGAATTGAGATTTCGATCCATGTACACGTGGTCAGTGGATCGAGGAATCGAATTGAAATGGAATCGAAATGACATTTTGCTTTTATTTGTGTGCGTACTGTGTTGTGAATAACTTCTATCTTTAAAGATACAAAATAACAATTCGCATAGTTTTAAAATACAAATAAAATAATGCTCAAACACACAAAAACGCGCACAAAAATAAACCCATCTGAAAACAAACGAGAGAGATAAAACATGACATACGCACACAAGCAAAACCTCACACACCAATAACTCGATTCCCCGATTCAGTTTTAGGCGCCAGTTATAGCTATCATTGAAATCGATCCGGAAAAATTTTTGAATCGATATTTGACGGTGTTTCCCTTTGATTAGAAACAAAAATTATATACTGATCGATCGGAAATCACACAAAGAATTTTTTTTAAGGAAATACAGTGTGATTGCGCATTTATTTTTCTCTTAAAATGTATTTTTCTATTTTCCGGACGGAAATTCATTTTCCTGAACAGCTGATACTTTTATGTTCAAAAGTGAAACGAATCGTTCCACTGATTTATGTTCCAATTTCACACAATTCCAATGACAGATTTCTGTCAGTAAAAATTTTTCGGTGGATTTCAATCAGGAAATTTTTTCAATGACAGAAATTTTTAATGATAGCTATAAACGACCTGCCAAAAAAATTCCAATGTTTGTTTTCAATGATGAAAACCAATGATAGCTATAACTGGCGCCTTACAAAACAATTTTCGATTCGATTCACCTCGTTTTGTGAGATCGTATCGAGTAATCCTATTTCGATCCGATCCAGGTATTTTCGGCGCTAAATCCTGATTCGATTCCGATTCAATTCTCCTTGTAAACTGGGTACATGTCTATCTCGTAAAGTTGAAGGTAGAAGACTATTTAAAGAAAAAGGACACCTTCATCGAAGCTATTCGTGATCGTGATGCCTGGGCTCAAATTTCCTGTGATTATTAAATGAAAATTGCAATATTCTATTTCAACCCGCCTTATAGAGATTATGTCTGAAAATACCGGGTTTTAAGTAGTTTAATTTTTGCTCTTGGGGATTTCCAACGTTCGTTATAAATTTACCCTTTAATTTTATAAATTTGTAATAGGGAAATATATGTGCCTGTTCACGCGTTTCCGGGTATAAACAGGTATAAAAAGCGAAATTCGTTTGTAAAATTTGTGGCCTCATCCTTGTTGTTGGCAGTGTATATAGTTTTCTACTTAGAAATGTTCCATTTTTACAATTTAAGAACTTAAACAAATTAGAAAATAATTATAAAAAAAAATTAGTAATTTTCTGTTTTGGAGATCTCTGATTTTGTTTATACCTTAACGCCCAAGTTTTAGTGTTTTAAGTTTATCACAAATTGAATTTAGGCGTCAAAAGGATAATTTAATGACATATGTATAAATCAAATTTAAGAAAAACTGAAAACTCGATAAGCCATTTTAAATAGTTTCCTGTTTTAATGCAAATGCATTTCTGCATTCCACAAATAATATATCCTGAAATATACATACATATGTATGAAGAAGATTCAGAAAACGATATAATACCTAAAGAAAAATGGTCAGCAAATTATTTTATCGATTTTAGTTGACAGACCGAATGACATTCCAACAATGTCTGATCTTCATGTTTTTCACGATCAAATTAAACAGCCCTTAGGACCGTAGGTACCTTATCAGACTAGGCGAAGCGTTTTGAAGTTATACAGTGATGGAAAAAATAATGGAAACAGGCTTCGTCTTCATTCTTTTTAACATATTTAAAGATATTTGTGGAGATGACCTAATAATGTATGGATTTAATAAAAAAATGTGCTTTAAATATAATAATGAGAAATAATGATACAAAGCAGAACTGTAATTAATAATGTTCTTTTATCGTGGAAAAAATAATATAAACAACATTTAAAATGGTACTTTTTTTGTATAGCGAGAAGGTACCTTAACGGTTAAAGTGATTTAAATTCTTTTAGTAATTTGTGTGGCATCCTTATTATTCACCAATTTGGCACATGTTTTCACGGGTATGGAGTACCATTCCTTTTGAATTGTCGACCACAACTTGTCTTTATTTTTATCTTTGCTATATCCGATCCTTACCTTTAGAATACCCCATAAGTGCTCAATTGGTTTAAGGCCGGGGGATTGTGCTGAGCATTCTAAAGCATCTTGCACATGAACTACGAACTACGAACTGCGAACTGTGGATGTTTGCATATTTTGACCTTTATTTCGCATGATCTTTATTTCTATTCGCAGACAGCGACGAATTGTCAATTTTGTCTCCATATTTTCCTCAGCCATGACTTTTCACACAAAAAAAAAACAAAACAAGAGTGGTATAATTTTGTGGTTAAGTTGCGCGCGAACAATTTATTCGTTGCAATGTGGATGGTATGTGGAACGCGAATAGAGTTTGACAGTTCGTAGCAACTACTACCAAATTGTTTTTACAAAATGTTCTTGTTTTAGGGAACAAAATACAAATTTTATTATCCAAACATTAGTGTCAATTGATTTCTTATAATTTAATGTGTTTTTGTTTGAAATTGAATTTTTGAAATGTGTAAAATCAGGTTTGTTCGTCCATTTGTTCATTCGTTGTTCGCTCTCATGTGCAAGGCCCTTAATTTTATTGCTAGCTTAAGCATTATTCACATGAGCACGACCAACGACCAACGAATATTCGTCGATTTTGACATTTCTTTCACATGAGAGTTTTTAATTCGTCGCGAATGAAGTTTGACATTCACCACTGAAACCAAAACAAGAATGATTTTTTTTAGGTTAAGTACGCGCGATTATTTTATTCGTTGCGAGTGTGGATGATGTGGAACGCGAATAAAGTTTGATAGTTCGTATCAACTCAAAATTTTGTTCGCGACGAATAAATTTGTTTTCTTAAATTTATTAATATTTGATATTGAAAAGTAAAAGTATGCATCATAAATCAAATAGAAACTATATTGCTATCGTTTTGTTAAGATTTTGTGTGGAAATATGTATTTAAACGTATATAAACTCACATTTTGTACTTCATTCGTCGTCCGTTGGTCGTGCTCATGTGAATGCTGCTTTAGAATGAATAATTAATTCTGTTTATATTTTATTCTCCTGTTTTATCTGGTTGAGAAAATTTTCAGAAATCTTGGAAATATAAACTGGCCAAATGAGTCTCATTACTCTATTCTACATCATTAAAAAGAACGAATTCGTTGGAGAGACAGTAAACAAGTATTTCAAATAGATTTTTTTTAAATTAAAGTACCACTACGGAAACGTTATTGTAACCCTAAGAAAATAGGCGCACAAGACAAAAAAAAAATGACATACATACTAGTTTTGTAAGAACTACACATTTATTCGCATTCGCAGAAGCTTAAACACTTAATTAAAATAAGAATGTATATTTATATATATATTTATATTACAAACTAAAATCAATATCACAAATTTAAACGTAAGTATGGCAACAACATCTACTATCGACTTTGGCGGCAGTAGACATGTCATGTGTGAAGACGGAGATCAGCTGTTAAACTGACATTTCGAAGCGATGCGTTCCTTGTCGGAGAATATTTCTAAACAATGATTCAAATATGAAATCTGCGATCCGAGAAGTCGCGACTCGCATTTCGTGTTCTTTTTTTTTGTAAGAAGTTGTCAAAAGTAACAATCAGTCCTGTTTTAAATAGAATAGAATAGAACAGAATAGAATAGAATAGAATAGAATAGAATAGAATAGAATAGAATAGAATAGAATAGAATAGAATAGAATAGAATAGAATAGAATAGAATAGAATAGAATAGAATAGAATAGAATAGAATAGAATAGAATAGAATAGAATAGAATAGAATAGAATAGAATAGAATAGAATAGAATAGAATAGAATAGAATAGAATAGAATAGAATAGAATAGAATAGAATAGAATAGAATAGAATAGAATAGAATAGAATAGAATAGAATAGAATAGAATAGAATAGAATAGAATAGAATAGAATAGAATAGAATAGAATAGAATAGAATAGAATAGAATAGAATAGAATAGAATAGAATAGAATAGAATAGAATAGAATAGAATAGAATAGAATAGAATAGAATAGAATAGAATAGAATAGAATAGAATAGAATAGAATAGAATAGAATAGAATAGAATAGAATAGAATAGAATAGAATAGAATAGAATAGAATAGAATAGAATAGAATAGAATAAAATAGAATAGAATAGAATAGAATAGAATAGAATAGAATAGAATAGAATAGAATAGAATAGAATAGAATAGAATAGAATAGAATAGAATAGAATAGAAAAGAATAGAATAGAATAGAATAGAATAGAATGGAATAGAATAGAATAGAATAGAATAGAATAGAATAGAATAGAATAGAATAGAATAGAATAGAATAGAATAGAATAGAATAGAATAGAATAATTGCAATAAGAAACATACAACAAAGTTTGTCACTAGTAGCGTCATGTTTTGCAACTAAAGAGTTTACGAACGAACCCCTCTTCCTTCTTCCTTCTTATTTCTTATTTGATTCGGTTTAAATTTACAAAATCAGAAACATGAAAATGAATCAAATAAAAGTTATACCTGATATCTTATGACCATATCCTTTTTTATGTTAAAATAAAACAGACTCAATCCTTGAGTCACTGTACAGTTTACGCGCCTTTACAAAAAAAGCATTGGAATTATTACAAGAAAAAAAAAACAAACTATAAGATAAACTTTTAAAAAACAAAAAATAAATATGCAGATAGACTTTCTTCTCACTCCCCAATTTCGTTCTCGATTTCTGCTCACATAAAACCAACAATAAAAAGCCATGGAAACGTGCTACTAGGACGAATCATCACAACAAGTTCCTCTCAATCCTTCTTATATCTCATAAATCGTGGTCTCATCCCCCCGAAATCTTTTCAAAAGAAAAATATATCAAAAGGACAACGACAAACTATTGGCAGACCGTTTTGTTGGCGGTTGGCAGTTGGAATACACAGCATCCTCGTAATTTTCCGCAATTCGGTCGCCGCCACTTGTTACATTTTTGGCGCCTTCTTTGCCATACGTATGTATGTGTATTTATTAATGCGAAGGAGTGTGTGTGTGTGTGTGCATGGCTGAGTAAGAGAGCAAACGATGTGTTTTATTGACAAGAGGGTGTCCTTAAGGGATATCTAACGCATAAAATTATCGCATAAATATGTTGAATTAAAATTCGGAATGGCTAATTTGGAGTTGAGAAGGCGCGACATAGCAATAGGCAGACGCGAGGAACAGGCGGGCGGCGCGACATGGGAGAGAGTATAACTATCTCTCTTTTGTGTTTTTCTCTCAATGCACACTCACCAGCAATGCCTTTGAATTTATGAATGAGAATCGAATCGTTGGGCATCATCGTCTACGTTACGTCGTCGTCGTCGTCGTCGCCGGTATATTGGACGCCTCTATGGTACGTACACAAATAAACACTGTAGTAAATTTTTGTTCCGCTTGCTCTTTTGGATTTGGTCCCGCATTGGGCGCCAATCCATTCAGAATCCGGAAGAGCGCTTTTTTTCTATATTGTTTATCTTTTGTGTCCTTGGGGTGAATGTTTGTGTATTGGATATGGTGTAAGGCGCCTCTGGGTTCATGAATTGAAGGACCATTTTTAATGTGACTGGTTAGAAAACTCATTTAAACATACACGTCATGCATAAAAAAGAGGGTTCTTCTCTGTGTTCCTTCCCCCCTTATCCGATTAGTTTTATTTATTTATTTTGTGTGTGTTGTAAAATAGAAAAGTCGGCGCGACATAGCGATAGCATGCGGTGGGTTATGATGGTGAGACCGAAGGGCTCTAAAAATGTTTGATTTTGTATATTTTTGGCAATGGCTCCCTGATTCTCTACTGTGTATGCTGCTGCTCCAGAGAAGGTGAGGACAACATTTTGTAGCAACTCTGAACAGGCTAACGAAACTCAATAATGGCCAAATACGAGAATATGAATGTGCGCCAGTATTATGCCACACCAGCCAGTAATACTGGCGCAGATTGGGTGCCTGAGTTCCTGCCGCCGCCGCCGTCGTTGTCGTCGACGACGAAGTTGTTGTCGCCAGGCCGCCAAAAGCAGTACAGACGTTTCAAACCTAGAAGCTAGGAAGAAGGAGGACGACAACGAAAACGACAACGACGAAGAAGACGACTGTCGTCCTCGCATATTTCCACGAGAATTCAAGAGATGATTTTGTCCGACTATGATGATGATGCTGATGGTGGTTGGCGCTATTTTGTAGTGTGTCATGCATATTCTACTGCTTTGCCCCTTTTTCTTTTGGGGGAAACATTTTGGCCGCCACGATGCCGGTACATCCTTTTCAATTCGATACTGGGAAGAACCCCTACAAGGACTATGTTCGATGTTTGTTTCTTTTCTTTGGTTTCTTTAGTGTAGTATATTTTTGGGCTGATAGACTTGTTACAGTTATTTTCGATCGCCGAAAAACGGGCACCGAGTATGAAATAATCAGTCTCGACTTTTGGTCCTGGTTGGGGGTTGCAGTAATTCATGGGAAGTATGTGGAGCTGGAGGGATTAGACGATTGGCGGGTTATAAATAAGGATGAGATGTGTGTACAGCAATGATGATGGTGATGACTCCAATTGGATGGGTGGTGATTCCCGGGGCAGTTTTGCTTCTTTCTAATATCAAAATGTCGCCATTAATATTGTCGCCGTAGATTCTGTTGTCTCTGTGCGTTGTCGTCGTCGGTGTTGTTGTCGTTGTCGCCGTCAAAAACAACTGGCTAGCAATGTTGACGGCGGCTTTTAAGTCAACAGCATTTCATTATTTTCTCGTTTGAACAATAAGAAAAGCAAAGCAAGATGATGGTTATTAGTCGCCTCTTGATGTTTAGACTTAATAGTAGATATAGAAAACGGAGGAGCTAAAGAGAGAAGGATTTCGATAGAGCCTGATGGTAAAACCCTGTACTTATACAGAAAACAGAATAAAATGACAACAACAGACGTCGAGGACGACGACGACGACGACTAGTGTAGTATATACTATAATGCTTTTTATTTTTCAATTAGGACTTTTATGCACGCCGTTGACTGCTTATGAGGTTATAGTGTTTTGTTTTTACTCTTTGATGTTGAAACGAGTATGGTCGCTGATGTTGACGTTAACAACCCGTTACTAAAGATTGAATAGATGGGCGATAATTAGAGAAGTAATTGCTTAACTGGCACCTTATTGTTTGCACAGTGGAAGGATAAAATTATAAGTATATACCTATGTTGAATCAGAGAATGGTGTTTAAGTAATTGCTTGTAAATAGGATAATGGTTTATTAATGTTATTATCAGTATTTCACAATGACAGATGACATGATTGCAACTAGGTTAAAAGCTGGATGGTATTAATGACAGATGGATAATATGCAACAAGCAGATGTCAATTTGCACAGATTGGATTTTAATGAAGTCACTTTTTTAAACTTATTGTTGTTATCTAGTTTCAGTATTTATATATATTTACCAACTATTTCTTAATGTAGCTCTTATAATTTAATAATTTAATTAGGTGGCCGCAACAGATAGTGTGTACTCGCTGAATGATGGTTTGACACTCGCAACGCAACTAAGATTACTCATAAAATGTGTGTATATTTCACGAAGACAGCTAGCTTAGGCTTTTCACACCAAGTCCAAAACCCGGTTTTCGCGAAATTTTCGGTTTTGGCCGAAAACCTATATCAAAAACTAAAGTTTTCCCATACATTTTTGGTAAACCACAAGTTTTCGCAAACCACAAGTTTTATATAAAACCTCTCGAAAACTAGTAGCAATTCAAAGTTGAACTAAACAAACAAACCTTTTGAAACATTCAGCGCTCAAATTGTTGTAAACAAACCAGCTGATGGTTGCTGTCAAAAGAAATATTTCATTTTGAAATAAATTTGGTCGTGGTAAGTAATATTATTTATACAAATTCCTTACAAAATAAGAATTATTGCTTTTTGTCGCCACAAATATTTTCGACGCTTTCGCTTACTACCTGGAGAAAGACTTTCCGGTAACTCCGTTCAATCACAAGGGTTTGGGAGATATGAGAAAGGCGATAAGTTCATTTCTGGAGGAGAATAAGTGTGAAAGAAAATCTCTGGTGGAGGCTAAGTCGCAGCGGGCTAGGAAAATTTGCGCCAAAAAATTCCATAATGTCGGAATCGTTGTTCCAGTGAATAAAACCACAACAGTGGGCTATCGCCCCTTGATGGACAGCGATGCCAACATCAAGAAGATCCTCAGTGCTTTGGACAAGCCAGGCGAGTCCTCAAAGGAAGAAGCCAAAGAGATAGTCATGGAGAAATTGCAGCCCATCATAACAGCTTCAGTGATCGCTCTGGATGAGTGTGATTTTGGTACGAATCTGGAACTAGGAATTGACCTTTTCTGCTCCGGCCATAAGGACCTACACGAAATCGTTCAGAATCTTCTCAACCCCGCCTATAAGTTGCTCGAACGGTCACAATATATGGCGATTCTGAAGGCACATTTGGCCAACAGAAGCACTAGTTATAAGCTCAGTATTTTGGATTGAATTTGTTGTGAAAGAAGAAGAAAATGTTTTAAGTAAATTGAATTTTTATTGTAACAGTTTTGTTTATTGTTGATTCTATGACTTATTTTCTAGACAATTAGATTCTCCTTAGTGAATTGTTCGGACCGGTTGAAGTGAACAAAGAGGATAGCTGCAGCCAAGCGAGCTTGTAGTTCTTGTTGGTTCATGTCGTGAGTCCATTCCACCCGTACGGTCCCCAGAACTTCAGTTGAAACTCTTCTTCGAGACGAGCTAGTGTTACGGCCTTGTCTGCGCTGATATGCTGCTCTATCACAGCACAGGAAAGGATTATCGACTTAAGGGTGTCGACGGCAAAGAAAAATCCTTAGGAGAATGTTTGCACTTCAAGAATTTTCAAAAAATTGAATCTTGAGAGAACACATTCCATATAGAACATCTTTACTGTGTGAAAGGAAGTAGGTACTTGGATATTTTCATTTTATCCGCATCCGAGACGGTGGGTGGTGATATACTGGGAGTTTTTTGTATGTTCGTATCGAAACGTTTGTTAAACCACTCAATGAGGGGATCCCATTTGTTCTTGTGGAGCTCGTATAGATCTTTGTCTTCCTGAAAATCAACTTGATAAGTACCTACATAAGGCTAAAGTTTGTATCTTGCATTACCAGATCCTTTAGTATTAGTTCATTGAAGAGTATATCGAAAGTTCTGCGGCTCTTTCTGAAATGTTGTTTGAAATACTTATCATCGTTTACTAACATTTCACGTTCCCAAAAAGTGCTGGTACGTACCTGCATAAAATATTTAGCTTCAGCCCCGTCGAGAGGGGGGGTTGGGGGTGGGGAACCCCCGGGCCCGGGATTTTCTAGTGGCCCGTAAAATTGAAAGCAATGCATCAACATACCTATTCCCACTAATTTTTAGGGGCCCGAAAATTTAAAATCATTCATGCTTTCGCAATCGGGCCCCTGTATGCATGTTATCTACCAATCTTTCAGTCACAAGCTTGCCGATCTGGGCCCCTGATTATTATTGGCGTACATTTTTGTTTATATTTAATGAAAAATTGGGCAACTCTGAACTATTGAAAGAAAGTTATAATAAATTGTTTCGCTTTTCTTACTTAATTTAACGTAAATTTCAAACTTATTTTATTTTAAAAATTTTTAAAATCAAAATAAGGGGCCCGGCAACTTAAAACAAAACACAAATATTTATTTCGGTTTCTGTTTTTATAAAGTTTCTTTTCTTCTATTTTTGTTTCTGCTGGGAACGAAATTTTTGATTCGGTTTCGGTGGACCGGAAAATCCTACGCAAACGTTTTTCAATTGTGGTTTCCGCAATATTAATTAATTAATATTTTGAATGATTTGTTTACTGAAGATTTGAATTATATCAAGTCACTTCAAAGTGTGTATATTAAACCAGCCATACAAAAATAGCAAGGAATTCTATATAGAATATTGGACACCATTTTCTTCCTTGGCAAAAGGGGACTAGGACTACGAGGCGATAGCAATCTTATTGGAGAGCCAAATAATGGACATTTTTTGGGCATTTTGGAATTAATTAGTCATTGGAAAAAGTAAGAATTTCACAACAAGAGCACAAACATTTCCAAGTCCACTACCTTGCCGTTGAGATTCAAAATGAGTTCATTAAAATTTGTGCCCAACATGTGAATTCAGCTATTTTGAAGGAGATTGAAAACACCAAATACTTCGCTATAATTGTCGATGAAACACCCGATTCAAGTCATGTGGAACAAAACACATTTATTTTGCGATATCTGCGCTTTGTAGAAAATGTGTTGACCATCCAAGAACGGTTTTTGGAATTTGTCGATTGCAACAAAAAAAAAACTGGCACCGCAATAGCTGATTTGATCGGCGAAACATTGGCAAAGAACAGAAGACTGTTGTGCACAAGGCTATGACAATGGAAGCAATATGAAAGGACAGTATAATGGTGCACAAAGTCATATTTTAAACAAAACTCCGAATGCCGTGTATTCACCATGTGCAGCTCACAGCCTTAACTTGCGTGGAATCGATTAAGCGGGATGTTGTACTGCCCCAATCACATTTTTTGGTGTTGTTCAAAAGTGTTTTAACTTTTTTAGCAGCAGCGCTCAACGTTGGGAAATTCTTAAGAAAAATGTGCCCGGATCACTTCACAAACTTTCCGATACAAGAAGGTCAGCTAGAATTGAGGAAGTGAAACCGTTTGGAAATCATCTTAAAAACCTTAGAACATCATTAGAAGCCTTAAGTGATATTAATTTAACTGCTGAAGCTCGAAGAGATGTAAATGGCGTTTTAAAATATATGCACAAATTTGAATGCGTCCTGATGTTTTTGATTTGGTGCAAGGTTCTTAGCGCTATAAATAAAAGAAGTTTCCTTCTTCGAGCCAGAAACAGTACTATTGACGTTGAAATTCGAGATCTCGACAACTTGATCTTCGATTTGAACATTATTCGAAACGGATGAGATCAATTTTTATCTGAATGCAAAGCAGTTGCTACTGGATTGGGGGTCCAGAATCGTTTCCACCGAACCGAAAAAGGCAATTAAAGAGACATTTTGAAGAAAACCGGGGAGCTGGAAAGCAAATAGAAACAGACGAAGAAATAAATTTCAAGAGAAACACCTTTTACGTCATAGTTGATTCAATTATATGTGGATTTTCTCGTCGGTTCGATACGATGAAAAATTTGAATGCTACATTTTCATTTTTATGACAGTTTTCAACAATGGACGAACTTGAGATTAAAAACTCTGCTACAAGGTTCATCCAAAAGTATAACTCGCATGTGTCTCAAGAGTTGAAAGAAGAAATAATTCATCTGAAACACATTTATGAAGCCAATTTTGAAGCAGAACTTCTGCCATTGAGTTTGCTCAATGCTATTTATTGCCAGAACTTGGAGACGATTTTCCCCAACATTTGTGTTGCTCTCCGTGTGTTTTCCACCATACCTGTAACCGTAGCTAGTGCCGAACGTTCATTTAGCGTCCTTGCCAGAACAAAGAATGTTCATCGTTTGTGCTCATCACAAAATCGTGTTTCCAGACTTGCTTCACTATGCATCGAAGGACCTTTGGCAAGGAAATTGAATTTCGACGCAATTATAAGTTGTTTTGCTGCTCAGAAAGCTAGGAAAGCTCGTTTGCCAAAAGAAAATATTTCATTGAATGCAAACTAACTCTAATAAAACATTGTAATAATATTTTAATATAAAGAAAAACAATAAAGAGTACTTAATGTTAAACTTTTAAAATACTTAGTTTTTTTTTAAAGACAAATTTCAAATACTTTTACTTCGCTCTATTTTTTTTTTCATAGTAGGTAATAGATCATCATACTATTTTTTTTAATAGTTAATCGACCGTATTATCAGTTAATTGAATGTATGATTCTGTTCGGATTCTGATCTAATCGCATGTAGAATTATTTTCTATCCATCTTCCATTTCAACTAAACTGGACGATACCCGTTAGATTGATTTGTTGATTAACAATTTTTTCGTTTCATTTTGCAAACAAAAAATGATTATTTCCGTTAATTCCAACCAATTTCATGCTATTCGTAATTGAAATTACAACGTACCAGATCAGTAGGCATGAACTTTAAAAAAAATTGTAAATATGGGGGGGACCGAGATTTGTCCGTCCCGGGCCCGGAATTCCTCTCTACGGCCCTGCATAGCTTCCTATTAATTGAATTCTTATAACAAGCTAACCTTTGTCCACATATTTCTTTGTGGATTACGATTTTCAATTTTATCAATTACAGCTTTTCTTTTCTTTCGATGTTTCAGGATTTGCAAAAGAAAACGACGTTTTTTTTATGATTGAGGCTTGAGATAATGAAAAAAAGTTTAACAAAATCTTCATATTTTGTTCAACTTTCTTTTTATGTATTAAAATCAATTTCAATTGGTTAGAATTCATTTTATTTTCACAAATAATTTGAGAAGAAAAAAACTTTTTACTCACAAATTTTTTCATCAATACAAAATTTGACAGCCGGTGTTAAACAAATTTAAATGTCAAATGAAAACGTGTAAATGTTCGATGTGAACGATTTTCGGGTTTTCGAAAACTTTTTGCCGAAAACCCGGTTTTGGGTTTGGGGTGAAAAGGCTATAAGAACTTGATGTTATGGTTTAAAACACATTAGCATTGTAAGTTATGATTGCAGCACCCTTTATTTCATTCACTGACGCTTATTTAATATCCGTCCCTAATAAGAATTCATTTCTCTAAAAACCGTTCAATACATTCCTTTATTATATACAACAATAAAATGTGTTTATCTTAAATAAGAACAATATAAAAATGTCGTTTCGTTATAACATGACTCAAAGTCATAGATCTAAATAAGCAATAAATCGCCATTGAACAAACAAGAACAAGCATAAACCAACAGATTCAACAGCAACAATACAATAAGTCAATTACTCTTCATCTTCATCTTCATCTCTGTCTTCTGATTCTAACTCTGACCTACTCCTTGACGCCACTCATCAAAGATGAATATCAATTTGAATAACTAAATGGGAACTCGAATATGTATTTACTTTCGCAGCTCTATGACTATGACTTGGTCATATATCATCCTCCAATAAAAGATGAAACCAATCTGGTTCCTGGCTGTCCAGGGAGTGTGCTAAAGCGGGTGCCGCAATGGGGAGACAATCGGATGCAGGCAGAGGCAGCTTAACAAACACGCGCCTCGTCTCAGCGAAGAGAATAGAAAACAACAACAACAGCGAAAAATGACACAAGTACGAGTACGAGTAGGAAAAACAACTAAATGTGGTTTGGTTGGTGATGTGGTGGCTCCTTAGTGCTCCTGATTTTTATTCATCATAGAAAAATTGAAACAGTCTATGGTTTGGTATGGTATGGAGGTTTGGAAGTCGTCGTAGTCGTCGTCGCCTCTGGCATCATCATAGAGCCGTGGCAATGGTGATGGTGTCATAGTTTTTGTGTCGCCACTCCACTGCTGCCGTCGTCGTCCGTCGTCGCCGCCAACTTTGTGTGCTGTGCCATTGATATTTCCCCCAAATATTTTAGCAACTTGTTATTGTAGCGTATGCAACAAACAAGCACCGATTGGCGCCCTTTGTCTCCCCATGATGTCTGAATACACACGTTTGTCATATCCGGAAATCGAACCAAAACCAAGACTCGAAGCTGGAGCTTTAGAGAACAAACAACAAAAATTTAAAACTATGATAGACCACGGAAAAAGTGTTGTTGGCGGAATCGTTGGCGGTTGGCGGCTATAGTCGCTGCGGCAACTAATAGGTGTACACAACTGCCGCACAATTGTTGGGTGGTTAGATTTCTTGTGCTCATCGTCATCGTCATCGTCGCCGCCGTAGTCCTCGTCATTCCACTTAACAAACTCCATGGCGCGGCGGCGGCGGTGGCGGCATCGGAATCGGTACACGTACAACACACACGTTCCAATGACTTCACAATAATTTTATTATGAGAGCAGTTCAAATCCTTTTAACGAGTGACTAAGTTTCTTATTTGAGAACTGAGAAACCCTCAAATGGCTATCATCCAATTTTGAAGATATTTGGTTTCATTATTCATCTTTATGTAAATATATATCACCGTTTATATGGATTATGGTTGCTTGCCACGTAGAAGATATCGCGTATTTAAACGCTTTTTAAAAGTAGCAACATAATTCGCACCTCCGCTCCGGTGGTACAACGACGTAAGTGCAAATTTTGAATTTTCTGAGTTAAGTATGTCACAACTCTTAAAAAAGGTTTTCAAAATGTTAAATCGTGTTTTCCGAAGAACCGAATTTTTTGCATTTACGTCATTGTTCCACCGGAGGTGCGAATATAATAAAAACAGAATACGTACCTCAAAGTACTGAGTTCACTTCTTTTTTTTTAAATATGTTGGTCATCTTTTGCCGTAAAGTCTTCTTTTTGGATTTTTTTTTTCAAAACGTTAGTTTTTATTGCGATATCTAGTTCCAAAGTTTTCAGCTTAAGCTCATTTTCAATACTGGATAGCTTGAATAGCTTCTTCTTTTAATTCATTTTAGAAAGCTCGGAATACTGCTCGGTTAATTTTGATACTTTGCAATGAAGACCATGGAGTATCGTTCACTTAGTCTTAGCTTCAAAATTGCTTTTTGAATCCTTTTATCAGTACGATTTCAGAAGTAGTTCCTTTTTACACATCATGCGAAGACTGTTATAATATTGTTGGTGAGAGTTGAACTTTTCAATTTCGAATTAACTTTGTTTTTTAACTAAAGCATGGATGGCTTTTAATGGCTCCAGTCGTTCGAATTAACAAATTAGAGCAACATTTTAAAGAATAGAATAATTGAAGCATCAAGAGTAACAACCAGATAACTCCACTTTTTAAAGTTTTGAGAAAATTAAAAAAAAACTTCTTCAAAAATAGAAAAACAAAACTTTTTCAAAATATTAATTTATTTTTTCTTAACTATTTGTTCATTAGAAAAAAAAATGTTAAGTTTTGGATTTGCCTGGTTCTTGCACCGTTTTTGGTAAAAATCAATTAAGGGCTTCGGTTTCATCATAATATTCTGAACTTTCAACTTCTTGTAGCGTTTGCTGGGACATGAGACTCAGAGACTATTATAAAAGGGCATATCCGCTGGAGGAACATTTTTTTTGCCAAAGTCATCACATCCTCATACTTTTTCGCGTTTAAGGGAAGGCTGTTCATGTGGAGTATTTTCGGTTTGAATGGGTTTGGGTTACCTTCACGGTTTGATTTCATTTCGATCTCGTAAAGCATTAATGGCCCATGGTGACTTATGGAAGCTGAAATACTTGTGATATTTCCTTCTTTGGCATAACAAAATCTTCGATATTTTAAAATGGTCCATTTAATCTTATCTTTGTTTGTCACTGTTTTTTTGTAGAACGGACCTAAGCTGGTCTTAAAATCGAATATATCCTGATTGGTCACTGATATCACATTAAATCTTTTCGAACATTTTTCCACTAAGTTTTGCCAGTCATTGGGTAAATAAATCCGTTCTACTCGTCTCTTTTGTTTTTTAATAACGTCAAAAGAGCGATCGCAGGGTAAGAAACTATGACCCGGTTCTGGTAAGTGATGTACACTGATGGAGATATTTGTGCGCTTTACACGAGCATATAAGTATTGGACGAAAGTATTTTTTTTATTTTGAGCACCGCAATTATCAGAAAATAAGTATAGTTTGGTAATACTTTCCCCCAAAAAGTTGTCAATAAAATGTTGCAAAAAGCTGATAACTTCATTTGGACCTTTTTTCCTATAGTTTCCACGTACATGTACATGTGGCTTTTTTTTGTACTACAATTGAAAATACAAAAATTGAAAACCCCCCAACTGTCTTTTGTAAAAAACATCACAGGATGGTATTAAAGGAAGAGGCAAATTTTGTTGAAAATCGAAAGTTATGCACTCGACTGTTGAGTCTACCAAGAACAAAGCGCTTTTTTCACGTAAATCTTCATAAAACTCTTTAGCCTTCTTTTCATGAAGGTCTTGCGCAACTTTGAGTGAATTTCGTTCTTCTTTAGATTCAGCTGCTGCAATTTTTTTTGATGAATATCACACGTCTGGCAAGTATCTGATCTAGGTGATCCGAACGAAAGCTTGAAATTTTTGGAAAAATATTCCCTGTAAAAATCTTATGTTACTTGTGGCTTATGGTTACCATTTTGTTCACTCATCAATGCAAAAACTTAAGGTTGAAACATCTCTAAATAAAGGCCATACATTTTCTTACATTTAAGTCGGAAGGTAAGTATCTCGATTCTTTATTTTGACTATAGTGCGAAGATCGTTTTAAAAAACTTTTAATGTGAGTGTCAATGTTTTGGATAACATGTTCTGGAATCTTGTTAGCCCTGTTGACGTGTCGGCCTTTCATGTCTGAAGGTGCTGTTATTTTTCTAAGCAAGAAACCAGAGAGTCTTTCAACCCTACTTTTGTCAACTCCATGAACTGAACAAAATGCTTTTTTGCAAACTTCTATTTTATGCTGAAGCCCCCGTATAAAATATTTGTTTTGGTATTTCCTTACCTCATTTCCATTCGCAGATCGACGCCTTTGAACTGAGTTTTGCCGTATCAATCCACACAAATATGCATCTTGTTTTTCTTTGTTGTCCAGCTCATAAAACTCCTTAAAAACTTTCGCATATAAATCAACAATATCACCTTTGCGGTTTTTATATTTCTTGCCTTCTGCTCTTCTCCTTTTTGCTCTGACTTTTTTCCACATTTTCATGTTTTGCACGTGATTTTTTCCTGTATAAAGGACAAACAAACAATGGCTGGATGAAAATAAAAAAAAGCTTAGGTTCTTACCTTTCTGAACAGGTAAAGTTTCGCCACTTGATGTGTCTTCTTCACTAGATTCATTTACGTAATCAGAACCTGATATCGATAAATCAGATACAATTTCACTCATTTTCAATGCTTAATCAAACGAAATCACAAGTCACAGTAAGAAAATAACTGTAGCATTTCAATAAACTAAACAAAAAACGCAGGGCACACTCTAATCTTAAAAGAACCGTTTAACTGTCTATGAAAAGCTTTTTTTGTACGGGGCAAAAACAATACAACTCCAGGAGTTGTCTTATTCTTGCCCCATTCAAAAGGCAAAGTTAACTCCATAACTGGGTTTCTCTAACGCGAGTCGAGATAGATGACTTTTTATTACACCGAACGACGCGATTTTTTTTAATAACATCTGCACTTTAAACCCTATTTCGGAAAAAAATGGAGTTATCTGGTTGTTGAACTGGGTTCTTCAATTGTACAGATGTCATATGGATTTGGCAAATTTCTAAAAGTTAAAATAGCCATTCTGTAATTTTAATTTTAGCAAATTGTTAATTGTTAAATGTTAAAATCGTTTAAAATTAGGTAAATCATCTTTTAAGCTTAGCTTTAACATTTAACTAATTCGTTTAAAAGTTTGCGCCATTATTATTTTTAAAATTTATTTATACTTCAAAATAATGTTTTCTTGTTTTCCGCTCTCGCCATCAAATTAATTTTCGAGCAAGTTTACATAGCCGCATTTTATTATCACCATGATCTGATCCGGATCAGATCATGATAATAAAACAGCATTGGATCATCATATTTTTTATTATTAAAAGTTTGGTAGCAGTGTCAAATTCGTTCTTTCCAAAGTGACATTTCAAAGCAAAAAAAAAACAAACACATACCAAAAATGGAAGCTCCACAACTTTTGAAAATGTTTCTGCAAATCACCATTGCACTCTCAAACTCAAAGCATTCAGGAACGCTCTGGTCTCACATGTAGTCCAGATTCTTTTTGACCTTTTAAGAAATGTGACACTTAAATAATTTAATTTAGAGATTACTTACAATTTATTTGAACATCTTTTCTCCCATTTGTGCTGCAGCTTTCTCGATTTTATTTATATTTTTTGACATTTAAAGCAGGGTTGCCCAAAGAACATTTTGCTCAATGATTTTTTTTTGTTCCTTTTTTTTGGGGAAAAATAATACCCATAAATTATGTCAAATATACATTTTTTTGGACTTAATTATTTTAATTTCACCAATTAATATCTAGTTTTGTTAAAATATCTAATTATTTCATGGATTATATACCAAATAAATAAATACAAAGCGAGAACGCTTTCTGTTTAAAAAATATTTTATTTCAGTCAAATGAAAATGTTTATATGGCAATACAGGTTTTATTTAATTTTTTGCAATGATACCAACATTTGCATGTAAAATTACAATGATAAAGCGCTCCTTGTGAAAAAAAGAATTAAATTTTGGATCTCAAATTGAGATCCAAACACAAAGCAGGATCTTGTGTTGTTGTTGTAATGCATGTAAATTCAAGATCCGGATCAGATCATGGTGATAATAAAACGCGGCTATTGTTGAGGTTCATTATTGTTACGGTAAAATCAAAACTCTAAAGTCTGAACTCTTTTCTTTATCGACCTGTTTTCTTATTTCACCTTTATAATAGTTAAAGAATTTCTTCAAAGATTCACTATTTCTAAAAAACATGTTTCCGACTGGCTGTTGAAATTATTTTCTAAGGGCTTTTTCAATTGTTGTTGGCCATTTTGTTTTGGTGACATCTGTCAAATATTTTGTTTAATATTCAGTTGTTTATGCCAAATCATCATGGCAAGTTACACGATTGAACAGCACGTTGAAATGATAAAACTTTATTATCAAAATAAGTGTTCGTTAACGCAAACGTTGTGCGCATTGCGCCCATTTTACGGTAGGAGTGGTGGCCCTTCACAGTCGACTCTTCAACGTTTGGTGGCCAAATTTGAGACGACCTGTTCAGTAAACAATCAGCCAACACCCCTACGTTCAAGGAACGCGAAACTTCGCGAATTTTGCGTCGGGACTTGGGCCTACACCCGTAAAAGATCCAACTGACACAGGAGCTCAAAGTTCATGATCATAGACAACGCCGTTTGTTCGCTGGCTGGGCTTCGAATCGTATGGAAGAGGACCCCAATTTTGGTCGAAAAATCATCTTTAGTGACGAAGCGCATTTTTGGATGAATGGCTGTGTTAACAAGCAAAATTGCCATTTATGGGACGACACAAAACCAAACCAAACGCGAGGTTCGGTGGGGATTTTGGGCCGGCGGCGTAATTGGTCCGTACTTTTTTGAAAACGACGTTAGTGAGGCGGTCACCGTCAACGGCGAGCGCTACATTACAATGATAACTAATTTCTTATGGCCCAAATTGAACCATATGGACCTAGACGACATGTGGTTCCAGCAGGGCGGCCCTACGTGCCACACAGCAAACGCCACGATTGACATTTTGCATGAACGTAAGGTTATCTCTCGCAGGGGTGATGTGAATTGGCCACCAAAGTCATGCGATTTGACCTGGCTAGGCTTTTCCTGTGGGGTTTCTTGAAGTCGCAGGTCTATGCAAGTAAACCACAATCGCCCGATGTACTAAAGTTGAACATAACAAAGGCCATTACTTAAATTCAGCCGGATCTATGCGGATACCGGAAGAAGCCGAGGTGGGCATTTGAATGATGTCACATTCCACACTTGATCGCATACATGCGCCTTTCAAATAAAAAAATAATTTTGTTAATACCTCACACACAGCTTGTTTTATTCCATTTTAGCATCTACCCGTCCTTATTGAAAAACCCTTTATACATTTCTAAGCAGTCGCCTTTTGTTTCCACATCATTTTAAGAAAATTAGGATTTCTTTTTTCATCTTTAAGTGAGTTAAACTTAAGCTCAAAAATACATAAAAACTTACAATAATTTCACATCTGTCCCAACTGACTTGAATTTAGTTCAAATTCAAAAACTTGTTCATTAATATGACGAACACAAATATTTGCGTGCAACTAACATAGAAGATTAAGGTTCCGAATCAGCAAGTGTCAAACAAATATCCATTAGGATACGACCGGCTTCTGTCGCATGTTTTTGATATTTTCCAACTGTACGAAAGATCATAAAATGGAATCAGAAGCCAAAGTTTTGTTGCTCATGATTAAATATCGAATTTGATACAGAATCAAGCACAATACAATTTCAGTACGCAGTCGAAAAATTTTCAAAAGCCTAGAAAAATAAGATTTATATAGACTATAAGACGATGTCTATTTTCAAAATTATTTGTTGAATATTTTCTTTATCGCTGGCCCTGGGTAATAAAAATATGGATAGTCAATTGAAAAATATGACATTGAATGCCAATGGGCTTGAAGCAAAGCTTTATGAATTAGAATCACATCTATAAAATAAAGGAATTGACAAGGCCGGAACGCTGATGTATGGTTAAAAATTAACTTGGAACATCAAAAACATACCCCCCGCAAAAGTTGTGTCAAGTCTTTTTAATATTTTGTTTTAATTTTTAAAATGACAGCTAGGGGTCGCGCATAGCAATTAAAAAAAAAAACTAAATATGTTATATACCCCATTTTAACTTCCTTTGGGTCATTTAATTGGTTTTAAGAGCATTTTTTACTTTTTTAAATGTCCACTAGGGGGCGCGCACTTCAATGAAATAAGAAACAAAACCATACGTGGTAGAACAAAACAAACGCCCTTAGTATCTATTAATTTTAGGAAACGCTTTGTTTTAACAATAATAAATAAGAAAACCAAGTACAATAATTGTTGTATTTTTAATTTGTTTTTTTTAAGTTTTATTTAATATAATTTTTTTTTCTACATTTGGAAGTTCTTTTCGTGAAATTAAAGTATTTTCAATGACTCCAACCCTGTTCTTAAATCCACAACCAGTTTGGGAAGCTTCGGTCACCAGCTTAACTGATCTTTCAACTGCTTGGCTGTGACAAGGAAACTGTTTTAAAAAGTTAGATTTGGTAGTTTCTTTTTGTCCCACAATATCCCAAAGTTCTTCTTCGGTAAAATCTTTTAGTACTGGAGGCTCAGTTAAACAGTGATTTTCAGTTTTCCACCAATCTATTAACTCGAAATATTCACCTGCTTCGAATTGAAAGTTTGGGAGCTGAAACTTTCGGACAAATTCTTCACTGGTGTTGCTGTTGACTGCTGATCAAGCCTTAAGTACGTGGCGAAGACCTAGCTTTCGAATATTTTTGCGGTCATCGAACACCATAACTACTAAAATGTTTTCGCAGTGTCCAAAATATCCATTCCGTGCGAAAAAACCATCTACGATTCCTTTCAAATCATTTGGCAAATACCTTGTCAACTTTATAGTTTTGAAAAAAATTTTCGCACCATACACGTAAGAAGGTTGAAATTCAAAAAAAATTCAATGGCCTATCCGGGGATTGTTTTGCAACATACACTCGAAGAATGTGGTTAGCAGTCGTAAGCCATCTCGAATGTACCATTGTTACAGGATTTTTCTCGAAAATTGAGCCTTCTCGGACACCATCGCTTATGGCCTTGCATATTTCATAAAAATACTTTTTGTCCGAGCTCAGACAAGCCAATGGTTTTTCCGGTAAATTTATTCGAACTGCTTGATACTGAACGAACGTCTAAATTTTGACAGTTCTTTAAGTCCTTTCCAATATTTCTCCGGAGGATGCGCTTGGCCCAGTTGTTTTACCGTACAGTTTCTCAAACATGTGTCTCATACAGGTAACTCGGTGGCATGAAGTAAACAAATAGACCATTGCAAAGGTCGCTGTATTTTCGTCTCAATTTGCCGAATGATTCCACCTCTTACGTCTTACCCCGGTATTAACATTGGTACCGCGTCGTCGTCGCATCCAATAAGTTTGAGACTATTAACTGACATACACGATTTTTCCAAGAAGTTTAGTATCTCATTGGTAATTGTCTCTGCTTTTCCGTTGTGTGGTGTGATATGACCTAGGTACTGGCTATCAGGTTCTCCAATCAACACAATATGCTCTTCATCCACATTCCCTTTGGCTGTTTTAGTGATGTCCTTGCGACGTTAGAACTCTGATCCACTTCCATTCTTTGTTTGGATCTCTCCCTCCTTATTTTGCTTCTATCAGCAATATTTGACAATATTTGACCATATCATTAATAACTCCATAATCCATTAAGACGGCTGTAACAATAGTTGCTGTTAACCTATCAGATATCTTAAATCTGTCTGCGACCCTCGTAACGTCCGGGAGAGATTTACAATTTAAATTACAAACCGCTCCATTCTGTAAACGTGTTTTTTTTTCTGGCGAGGGTGACATTGAGATCACAGATTCGATGTCGGAATTGATTTGGGTTCCATCGTCTTCGGTTATACATTCAGCCATGGTGTTTAAAGTGTCTGAAGGTGAAGATGTAAAGCTTGCAAATCTTCTTGCGAGGGATCTTTGGAGCTTAATTGTTCCAGGAACATCAATTGTCCCAATAGCAATTTTTCTTTGAGATCTTTGATCTTCCAGGAAGGAGCGTTCTTTTGCCGGAACTTTTTTGTCTTTTGGACAGGAACAACATTTAAAATCAACGCACTTACAAGCACTAATGTCAAAGAGTCTTTTGGCATCGGTTTTAAATTCCTGTAACTGTTGTTGAAATGCATTGCTGGTTCTTCTGGCTTTCGGTATTTTTATGAGAGCAATTCTTTTATCGTTGAGTTTATATGTAAATCATTTTTTCAACACTGAACTTACCAACTGTTGGAATTGAAGAAATCACGTATATTTCCATGACCTTCGTAGCTGCGAGCGATATTTGCCTTATCGATGAGTTTTCTTCATCTTCGAGGAAGGTAAGGTAGCGAGAAACATCTTCGTACGTTGGCAGCACACGCGTCGATAACATTTTTCCTATTCCAAATACATACCTGGCAAGTTTTGTTTTGTGAACGAGTATCCATTTTATCTCTAGAAAAAATTCCAGCAAATGTATTAAATTCACTCAAACATTGCAACGTTTTGTTTTTCAGAGCACTTTTGAAATTACTTTACAAGACTTATCTTTTTTTAAAATAAAGTTGATATAAATAAAGTAATCCAAGTTGAAGCTTTAATGTTCGAATATTCTTTTGTTTGACAAAAAACGCGAGTGAAAGCGAAAGGTAATTCGATTTAAATTGAATTCAAATAACACGAAATGCAAAGCCTACTTTTATTTTATTTAAAACCGAAACGGTTTTTTTTTTTGAAAATAGAAGGCAACTTTGTTTTTCATTTTAAATAGTTTTGAATTTTCTGAACTGACAAGAATTATATTATTAAATTGAAAATAGCCTTCAAAATTTCTCTCGCACTGCGCGACCCCTAGCGGTGAATTTAAAAAAATAAAAAAATTCTTAAAATTTATTTTTTAGCCATACACAATTTTCGGGGGATATTTTTTTGAATTTCCAAAAATAAAAAAATCACTCCGCCCTTATGTAGGTACATATGCCTAATTTCTGAGACGCATTTCAAAGATTATAAGGATTTATATTTTCAAATAGAAGGATATCGTACTTACAATGCATTCTATCCAAGCCACAAAAGTCAGAGAGGTAGAGGCGGCTAATATCTCTTTATAAGTGACAGCGTCGAGCATACTTTTTAAGATACAATTGAGTGTGATGCATTGCAAGTTAGTTCAGTGATTGTGAACTAAAGAAATTCAGAATTAAGTACTGCATCAATCTCTTGCCTTTCTTACAACAAGATTTTGAAGAACAATTTGGGTTGCTCGGTCCGAACTTTATTATTGGTGGTGATTTCAATGCTTATCGAGACTGGGTATCCTTATAAATATTCAGCTAAAGGCAAATAGCTGGAGGAAACTTGTCGGCAACACGGTGTTGAATATTTCAACACACTATCCCGACAATTGGGCTCAAAATCCAGATGTTATAGACTTTTACATAGCAAAAGGATTAAATAGACAGTATTTAAAAGTCACGGACAGCCTTGATCGTACTAGTGATTATTTATCAGTTAAGGTTAAGTTGTGATAGTCTTCCCATTGGCGAAAATAAAAACAGTTGTTGATCGTCACAAGATCAATAATATGTTGTTTAGGTGGGGAGATGTTCCAACGAATTCACGAAGCTATTCATTGCCTTAAACTTCGAAGCGAATTTACATTTTCTAGATATAAATAAATTGCATCAGAAAATTAATTGTATTCATGAACCGGGCAGCTGTAGAAAGATGATATTAGATGCACGAGACACGAGACAGCCTGCTCTCAAATATACTTCTCAATGACACTCTTTGTTTGAAATTAGATTTTCAATATAAGCAGTTCCCTCGCAAATTTGATCCGAATTTGCCTGATGAGCATATTGATAAATGGCTTTTTTCGGGCAACACGACCATTGTATCCATTTGTCTTTATGGTTCGGCGTACCGTTGATACAGATACTTTCTTTTTGCATTCCATTAACACTTCTTGAACAATTTTTGGTGCACTTAAACGAGGATTTGCTTTAATTTTTCTTACAATAAGCCGTTCTTCTTTTGTTATTATCTTTTTTGGTTGACCCATCTGCTTCTTTGGTTCTTAATGCAGTTAAATGATTGCACCATTTTATTTAATGAAATATCTTTCTACCGGTCACTAGTGTTTTGCTAAAATGTCTAAAGTTTGCGCCAAATGCGATCAACCAATAAAACGATCCAAAGATATTAAATTCATCAAATGTGAATATGTTTGCGGTCGATTTTTCCACAAAGATTGTATTGAATTAAGTGATAACGAATTCGAGACAATTTCTTGTAAAAGATTATTTTGGAAGTGTAATTCATGTTCTAATATAAACCTTTCTCAATTTCTCAATAATTTTAATGATCTTGTTTTAAGTGTAAATGATCTCCGCAAAGAGTTTTCTTCGCTTAAATCATCTCTTCTTAACAATTCTCCCCCCCGCAAGTTAGCTAAAAAGACAAATCCAGAATCTCTCCCAAGTTACTCTGGAAATATCCAAAGTGATTTAAATTTAAATTCAAATAATAATATTGACATACAACCTGAATCTATCGAAATATCTAACTTCGAAAATATTAATAACGTCCCTAGTGATATTGCAACAAATAAAAACAAAACTTTAATAATCTCTGAAAACATAGAGAAAAAACAAAAATCAAAAAGAGAAATGAAGATCATTGGTACTGATGAGTCATCAAACTTAAATGCAATACCGAAGATTAAATGGCTTCATCTATCTCGTTTTTCGATTGAAACAAAGACTGAGGACATCATAAAATATGTATCGGAGAAAACAAATATCTCTTCTGATTTATTTAAATGCTACATGCTGACAAAAAAAGATGCCGATCTATCCAAATTGAAGTTTGTAACTTTCAAGTTGAGTGTCTCTTTGGACCATTTACCAGTTGTTATGAACCCTGCAATTTGGCCTCGCCATGTTCAAATTAAATATTTTTTATCGTTAGACAAAAAAGAGAGTACAGAAAGAATTTTACTTCCGCCTCCGACCCCTTTGGTTCAATCCTAATATCACCTCGCTCATCGCCAAAATTAACATATATTACAACGTCAACCACATCGCAATCAGTTCCCTTATCATGCGTACTCTCATCTTCAACATCTCAACTTTCATCATCAACTATTCCACCACTAACGCACAATGGTAGTGAATCGCTCTCCCATCCGGCTTTTTATTGTTCTCTGCTCTCACCATCATTGCCACTGTCTGCATCGCCATCGCCGCCGTCGCCGCCGTCGATATCACCATCACCGTCATCACCACTTCTCAGAATGCAATCAGTTCCCTTATCATGCGTACTCTCATCTTCAACATCTCAACTTTCATCATCAACTATTCCACCACTAACGCACAATGATAGTGAATCGCTCTCCCATCCGGCTTTTTATTGTTCTCTGCTCTCACCATCATTGCCACTGTCTGCATCGCCATCGCCGCCGCCGCCGTCGCCGTCGACATCACCATCACCGTCATCATCATTTCTCAAAATGCCTACGCAACTTTCAACATTGTCACACTCTCAGATTACTTCACAAACTAAGCATAGTCAACATTTAACAACACCGCCAGCCTCAAAATCTCTGTTATCAGATTCTCAAAATGATGCTAAAAGGTTTCAAGGTTACTATCAGAACGTTGGAGGAATGAGAACAAAAATGCGTCAAATACTTTTATCATCATCTTCTGAACAATTCGATTTCTTAGCATTTACTGAGACTTGGCTAAATGAAAATCATCACAATTCAGAAATGTTTGCTCCTGACCATTACTCAGTATTTCGAAAGGACAGATATTCTCTCACTACAGGTCTAACAAGAGGAGGTGGGGTGCTGCTAGCAGTACGAGCTTCACATACCTGCAGTCAACTTTCGTTGCCTTCATCACACCCGTTTGATGTCGACCAAATTATAATTAAGGTATCATTAAATAGTTGCAAGGAGGTTTTCATATTTTTAAGCTACATTCCACCCAATAGCTCGTTAGAATTATATGAGGCACACATAAATAATTGTATTTTTTATCTTACTAAACTAAAAAACGATCAACATGTTATAATTCTTGGTGATTTTAATCTGCCTAATCTTTGTTGGATTTATGATTCAGATGATCTTAATCTTATTCCATATAATATAAGCCTTGAAAATGAATGTTTAGTTGTTGATTCTTTTACCTCTTTTGATTTAGTTCAAATTAACAAGTATAAAAACAGTCTAGAAAGAACACTTGATTTGTTATTTGTAGATAAAGAACTTTGTGTATCAGTCAATAATAGCCTTTTTCCTATTTTTTCAAATTCAATTCATCATGTAGCTATTATTTTTGAATTCAATATAATTAACTTTTTTAAACCAAATCATGATCGAATTAAATATAATTTTTCTAAAGCTGATTTCAATAACTTTTCGAGTTATATTAACAATTTTTCGTTGCCGCAAGACACGATCGAATGTCAAAATTTATCTGAATACTATAGCAATTTCTTAAACTACCTGAAGGAGGGTATTGATCTATACGTGCCTAAAATTAAATGTTTCAACACATCTAAACCTCCTTGGTATAACAGACAGCTTATTAATTTAAATAATAAAAAAAATAAAGCATACAAACTTTCACGAAAATCTCCATGTAATTCCAATCTGCGTACAAATTACTTAAATTTGGAGAAGAATTTTGACGTTCTTAATAAATTCCTATACAAGAATTATATCAATGAAATTGAATCTAAACTTAAATCCAATAGCAAATATTTCTGGACCTTTATAAAAAATAAAAGAAAATCTAATGGAATACCAAAATGTATGCAGTATTCAGGATCGACTTTAAATAATCTGACTGACATTTGTAATGCTTTCTCTGAGTTTTTTAAATCTAATTATATCAATTCAAATGATAACTTAATTTTTTCTGATGAACAGTCCTTTAGCAATATAAACATAGGACACTTAAGTATAACTTTACCAGAAGTACAGAATGCATTAAATGAGTTAAACGAAGATAATAATGTTGGCCCTGATGGAATTCCCCCTATTCTTTTAAAAAAGTGTGCTTCTGCTTGTTGCAAAATATTATTTATCTTTTTTAATAACTCACTTCTTCATGGGTTGTTTCTTCCTGAATGGAAAACATCCTATATAATTCCAATCCATAAAAATGGTTCTAAACAAGACGTTTGTAACTATCGGCCTATTAGTAAACTATGTGTGATACCGAAGTTATTTGAAAAGATAATTTGCGGAAAACTAAAATTTTTACTCAAGGAAATAATATCTCCTTTTCAACACGGTTTCGTTTCTGGTAGATCCACTTCTACGAACTTAGCTATTTTTACTAATTATGTAGTGAATGAAATGGAGAAGGGGCACCAAGTGGATGTTATTTACACAGATTTCGCTAAGGCATTTGACAGGGTGCATCACCATATTCTATTGAAAAAACTTAAAAAAATCGGGTTTCATTCTAATATGCTTAACTGGTTAGAAACATATTTAACTAATCGTTGTCAATATGTACATATTGATTCAAATCTATCAAATCCTATAGTTGTTTCATCAGGAGTTCCCCAGGGAAGCCATTTAGGTCCGATCTTATTCCTCGTTTTCATTAATGACTTACCTAATGTACTCCAAAACTCAATGTGTCTCCTGTTTGCAGATGATCTAAAATTTTTTAGACGTATACAAAGTACAAGCGATTGCGATCTTTTGCAAAATGAAATCAAAAGACTTTCTGACTGGTGTGAGATAAATAAATTAAATCTGAACATTCCTAAATGTCAATCACTCTCTTTTACTCGCCGCCAATTTTCGATTGACTATAATTATAATATTGGAAATCACACACTTGAAAAAGTTTTTACAAAAAAAGATCTTGGTGTTATTTTTGACCATAAATTGAACTTTCGCAAAAATATCGAATTTTTAGTTAACAAAGCGAATTCCATGCTTGGTTTTATTTATCGAAACTCTGTTGACTTACATAATCCGTATACGTTGAAGAGTCTTTTTATAAATTATGTACGGTCAGTTCTAGAATACTGCTGCATTATTTGGAATCCTTTTTATAACATCCATAACCGTAGAATAGAAGCAATTCAGAAAAGATTCACACGATATATGTTTAATAAATTAAGGTGGAACACTGAAATGCCCTCTTACATTGTAAGATGTCAACTTATTGGTATCCAGTCACTAGAGAACCGAAGGAAGATGTATGCGATAACTTTTATTCATGACATCTTATCTCACCACATAGACTGTCCTTTTTTATTAGCTCTCATAGATCTATACGCTCCTTCACGTGATTTGAGAAATCGTTTCTTATTTCGCGAAAACGCTCATAGAGTGAACTATGCCTTCAACGAACCATTAACTCGAAGTGTTAGAGAAATTAATAACTTATCAAATTATATTGACTTTAATTTTCATGTTAATAGAAATACATTCAAATATATGCTCAGTCTATTTTTTTTAACTTTCAATTCTTAGTTTATAATATAATATTTTAAATAAAACTTGTGTTATTCATTAGTCTATTTGAGTATATTGTTAACTCTAATTGATGTAATAAATAAATAAATAAATAATAATAACCTTAATTTAACTTTTACTACGAGAAAAACACCAAAGTATTTTTAAGGATAAAAACCGAATATTAATGACACTCACTGTACTTGAATTTTGCAGATTTTCAATTTGGTTTGTTAATTTTATTTTTTACAGTGGCTCCAACGCATAATCGGACAATTGTTTTTAGAAAAAAACCGCTATATATACAGGGTGGGCCATGAATTAGTTAACATTTGAAAAAATCGTATAAAAAAAACCATTTAACATATTTTAGAAATCGTTTGTTTACGAGAAAGCTAATTAGTTGTAATTTATTTTTTTTTAAATTATATCTTCGAAATGACCACCGTTTCGGTTTTTGCACTCATCTAAGCGAGTCCTGAAGTTTTCGAATACTCTTCTGCAAAGAGACCGCGAGATCATCGACATCTCTTCGATGATTTGTTCTTTAATTTGACGGAGTGTATTCGGTTTATCAATGTAGACACGACTCTTTAAATAACCCCATAAAAAGAAGTCTCCTGGGGATAGATCTGGACTTCTGGGTGGCCATGGGATGTCACCTCGTCTGGAAATCAGTTTTTTCGGAAACATTTCTTTGACCACCGGCAAGGACTCGTTCGATGTGTGACATGTGGCTCCATCTTGTTGAAACCATGTGTTACGATTATAGCCAGCAAATTCCAGTAGCATCGGTGCTAAGAACTCCCGTAACATACTCGGTAGAATTAACAGTAACTGAACGGCCTCGAGAATCTTCAAAAAAGTAAGGTCCGATGATTCCTTTTGCTGAAATTGCAGCCCATACAGTTAGAAGAGTGAAGTGGCCTCTCATGTTTAGCTTTAGGATTTTCGCTGCTCCAATACCTGCAATTCTGTTTGTTTACATGTCCATTAAGGTGGAAATGGGCTTCGTCAGAGAATAAGATGTTGTCAAAATTACTGAATCGAGTTAACATTGTTTCGGCATATGACTTACGCAAATTTAAATCATTAGTGTTTAGTTCTTGCACTACCTGGGTCTTATATGGATGTAATTTCGAATCTAATTTCAAAATACGGCGTAATGATGTGCGGGATAATCCTAATTCAGCCGAACGTTTACGCGTCGATAAATCTGGATCACGTCGAACAGAAGCAGAAACTTGCTGCACGTTCTCTTCGCTCCGAGAAGTCCGCGGGCCGCCGGTTTGTTTCACATTTAGTGTAGATCCCGTCTCTTCGAACTTCTTCGCCCATTTCTTTATTAAAGGAGCACTTGGACACTGACTTAAGTCGTGTAAACCATATTCAACGCGAAATAAGCGTCTCACAGTTATGAGCGAAAAGTTGTTTAAATAAAACTGTTCCCCGCAGTAAGCGCGTTGCGGCCCCGCGAAGCGATCCATTGCGAATAAATTTCCAAGAAGCGAGCTAGTGTCCCCGCCCTCGCCCGCGCGGCAATAGTTTGCGCGGTAAGTTACATTTAAATGTTAACGAATTCTTGGCCCACCCTGTACATATGTACATATATTTTGTTCGCTCTTACATTTTCAAATGTTTACGGTTAATTCATAGAGAAAAACTAAATAAAACTAGTTTTAAAAGTTCAACAAATAATCGGACAAAGTAAAAGATCTACTTTATAATAGCAAAAATCCATCAGCTAGTATTTGGTTGCAAAGCCTTTACTATCCAGAACGGCTTGAAGACAATTTGGGATGGATTTAACCAAATTTTAGTACACCTCACACTCAATAGAGTTCCAAGCTTCAATTAAAGCCTCCTTTAGCTGATTTAGGGAGTTAAATTTGTGTGTGTACACTCTCCTGGTCAATTTTCGATCACATTGAGGTCTGGTATCAAAGAGTTTGGGGCAATTATGGATTAGCCACAGCCTTGCAACACCTGATGTGTACTTGGGATCATTGTCTTGATAGAATGCAAATTTATTTGCGATTCCCAGTTTTTCCGCACTCTGCTTCACATTTTGTTTCAATTTCTCTATTTTATCATCTATAAAACGCAAATTGCCTACCCCAGCACTTGACATGCAGCCCCAAACCATGACAGAACCCCCTCCATGTTTTATTGTAGATTTGGTATTTTGTTGCTGGAACTCACCATTTGGCTTACGCCATACACCTTCCCATCCGAGCCATACAAATTAATTTTGCTTTCATCAGTGAATAAAACCTTGAAGCATCGAACACTGCAAATGAAATCCAAAAATCTTCTTGTGTTAATAAATATTCTCTCGCATATTTTAACCTTTTGTTTTTGAGGCTAATAAATGTTTTTTTTTGGCAACTCTTCCATAGTATTTGCATCTATGGAGAGTGTTGCGGCAAACATCCTTTCCAACACGGTTTTTGAGTGAAATTTGAAGATCTTTTCTGTTTTGAATGGATTTTGTTTTATTTCCTTTAATATTTAACGCTCTTCTTTTTCGCTAAATATTTTGCCTTGACCTTCTGGGCTTTTGTTGGCCAATTCACCTCTGTACCTTTTTATGACATCAGCAATTTCTCTTACCGTTTTGCCTCCAAAATTTAATTTTATAATTAATTGCCCTAGTTCGACACTTGTTTGTTTTCCACTTGGAGCCATTTTTTCACTACTTCGTTGAAGATTCATTGGAAGACTGATTAGAACAAAGAAAAACTGCCTTGGATTGAAAAATACACATATAATGGTTTTTTTCTATAGTTACAGCCTATTTTATAATGGGTGATTTTTTTGAGGTTAGGATTTTCATGCATTAGTATTTGACAGATCACGCGGGATTTCAGACATGGTGTCAAAGAGAAAGATGCTCAGTATGCTTTGACATTTCATCATGAATAGACTTACTAACGAGCAATGCTTGCAAATCATTGAATTTTATTACCAAAATCAGTGTTCGGTTCGAAATGTGTTTATCGACAAATTTTGTTCAGCGATGAGGCTCATTTCTGGTTGAATGGCTAACAATTCATCTCAAGGAATGGACCGGTAAGTTGGCCACCAAGATCATGCGATTTTACGCCTTTAGACTATTTTTTGTGGGGCTACGTCAAGTCTAAAGTCTACACAAATAAGCCAGCAACTATTCCAGCTTTGGAAGACAACATTTCCGAAGAAATTCGGGCTATTCCGGCCGAAATGCTCGAAAAAGTTACCCAAAATTAGACTTTCCGAATGGACCACCTAAGACGCAGCCGCGGTCAACATTTAAATGAAATTATCTTCAAAAAGTAAATGTCATAGACCAATCTAACGTTTCAAATAAAGAATCGATGAGATTTTGCAAATTGTATGCGTTTTTTTTTAAAAAAAAGTTCTCAAGCTCTTAAAAAATCACCCGATATAAATTAAACTATTGTCCGATTATGCGTTGGAGCCACTGTATATTTATATTGTGGCGGTACAATTATAATTTAGAAAGAAAACAATGAAGTTGAAAATAATTATCGCAGATAAGTTCTTTTACAGAATCTGAATATGCGAAACAAATTAAATATACTAAGCTTTCGATCAAGTTTGTTTGTGTCTAAAAACAGTTCTTTAATTTAATAGACTTCTGAAAAATGTTCGCGTAACAAAAGAGACATTCTCATATATCCTTCGACTTTTGAATTTGCATACAGTCCACCTATATTCCACATCGCCTTCACTTACAGTTAGCTGTGAGAGTAAATTTTCTTAGAGGGAAATATATAAGTAATCAATCCATGATCTATTCCAATCCTACTCTTTTTCCACTCTGCCGCACTTTTTGATGGAGGATGGCATTTGCATTAAGGTTTGCTGTTAGTTGACAGTGCATCGCCTTGTATAAAACCTTTTTTGACATCAAATGCATCGGTGAGATCTTTTCCGACCTTGAAAGAGTAGCGGGCATTCTCCAACGTCATTCTGCACAAACGGATAAGTTTGACAGGGATGCCAAAACTAGACATTGCTCTGTAGAGCTTTTCCCTATAGATACTGTCATACGCGGCTTTAAAATCGATAAAGAGATGGTGGGTATCGATTTGAAGTTCCTGGGTTTTTTCCAAGATCTGCCATAATGTGAATATTTGGTCAATGGTGGACTTTCCTGGTCTGAAGCCACACTGATAAGGACCTATCAGGTTGTTGAAGGACGGCTTCAGACGTTCACATAATATGGAAGAAAGGATCTTATATGCAATGTTCAGGAGACTGATGCCTCTGTAGTTGGTGCAATTTAGAGGGTTTCCTTTCTTATGTATTGGGCAAACTATGCTGAGATTCCACTCATCGGGCATGCTTTCTTCCGTCCATATATTGCAGATGAGTTGGTGCATGCTCTCTAACAAGTCATCGCCTGCTACTTTGAATAGTTCGGCAGCGATGCCCTCAGCTCCAGCAGCTTTATTTGACTTCAGTTTAGATATTGCTATTTTCACTTCGTCGAGGTCGGGAAGGCGGAATTGTTGATCTGCGTCGCCTAGGTTGAGTGTTTCTATCTCCCTTACATCGGAATTTGGTTCGTCATCGCCGATATATAATTTGGAGAAGTGGTCTTTCCATATTCTCAACATAGACTGCGGTTCTACTACGATATTCCCCTGATCGTCCTTACAGGCTTCGGTTCGTGGCTGGTACCCTTGGGAGGTTTTTTTACCTTTTGGTAAAACTTACGAACACAAGCCGGTGTTCCTCTCTCCTCTTCTGCCCATAGAGATCGCAAGCAGCTCTGGTTCTTCTGTGCAGCGCCGTTTCGTATGCCTGTTTACGGAGTCACAATCAACGCATCAAAATGCATATTTGGAGCAACGAATTTAGAATTCCTTGGCCACGAGATCAGCGCTGATGGCATAACCCCCTCGAAAGAACGCGTAGAAGCCATTCTTAACTTTCCGCAACCTGCTTCCATAAAGCAATTGCAACGCTTTATCGGCATGATAAATTATTATCATAGGTTCATACCCAAATTAGCAGAAATGTTAGCACCGATGCACGAACACATGGCCATATTGAATAAAAAGCCCAAAACCAAACCCGCTTCATTCAATTGGCCGGATCATTTGAACGTTGCATTTAAAAATGTTAAACATACGCTCTCCAATGCAACTTTATTAGTACATCCAAAACCGGACGGTGAATATTCCATAGCTACAGATGCTTCAAACATAGCTGTAGGAGCGGTTTTACAACAAAAAACCAATGAGATATGGGAACCACTTTCTTTTTTCTCTAAAAAATTATCTAAGGCGGAAACGAAGTACTCTGCTTTTGACCGAGAACTTCTCGCAATCTTTCTCGCAATTAAACATTTTAGATATTTCGTGGAAGGTCGGAATTTCACTATTTTCACTGACCACAAACCGCTCACGCACGCGATAGCATCGAAGACGGAGAGAAGTCCTAGACAAGCTAGACACCTCGACTTCATATCTCAATTCACCTGTCAAACCAGGGGTTTTGCTGTGGTGGCCGTGTGAAACCTAGCACTTCCGAGGCGGCATCTCTGATGGCTGCAAGGAAATCCTGCCACTGCTGCTTAATGCAGGCAGCATAGGAGGTTATTAGAGACTCGATCGGAAAAGGCAGTCTCTTGCGATTGTAGCCGTCTAACGTGGAATCTTCGCACAGTACTTCCTTGTTTTGGCTTGGATCGGGATATCCGTAGACGTACCTTGGCTACAACGAGGTAGTGGTCTGATCAATGTTGATTTATCAGGAGATTTCCATGTCCCCTTGTGGATATCAAGATGTGTGAATTGCGTACTAGCTACCAGAACGTCTCGCCCGCAGCGAAATGGATAAGCCTGAATCCCTTGTCGGAGGTGGTGTCGTGAAGGATGTATCTCCCGATTGTGCCACCTAGCTTGGCGTTAAAATCTTCTAAGACAATTTTAATGTCTTAGCCAGGGCACTGCTCATATGTCTTGTCCAAGAGCTCGAAGAATATGTCTTTTGTGTCTTCATCTTTCTCCTTTGTTGAGGCATGGCGCATATTAGGCTTATGTTGGCGAATTTAGCCTTGATGCGGATTGTAGTGATGCGCTCGCTCACACTGTTGAAACTCAAGACTTTTTGCCTGAGTCTACATCCAACAACAAATCCGCACTCAAATAGACTCTGTCTTTGTTCTTAGTAGCGGTCGCCGTAGTATAAGGGATGAGAATGCTAAGCCCGAAAAGTGAAACATTTTGCCCAAAAAAACGAAGTAGATTTGTAAAATATGTAGCAGATAATGAAAAAAGCAAAAAATACAAACAAAACAAATTTATTTTCATTTTATTTTACATCCATATAACGAAAACATACATTGACTAGAACAAGTCTCACAAATTCATAAATTAAGTACACATATACATATATAGTACATACTATGTAGGTAAATTATTACATTGAAATAAATAGGAACATTCTGTTTTAAATTAAATTATATTCTCCTCTAAGGGAAACATAACACAAATTCATAAAATATTATAAAGTATATGCATATAATAAGGATTTTAATCGGTTCTTAATACGTAGCCCTCCTGAACATATTTAAACTTTGAAAAATATCGTAATAACTTCTTGGGAGGTTTAAAATCTTCCAGCCCAGCCACAAACTCTCTTATTAATAAAATCGTTTTTCGGCTGCTGCACTGCTATGCGGTAAACTAGCTAGTGTAGTGTAAGCATATAGTCGGGCAACACCCTAAACATATCTTCTTCCAATATATTTTTCTGAGAGTGTAAACGCGTCCAAAACTCAACAACATCTTCGTCGTCGTTCATTTTTATACTTTTAGTAACCATAAGCGTTCTTAATTCGGAGTTCAGAGTTTCTATGTTTGTTACATTATTATCAAAATAAGGAAATTCATTCAAAAGTGGAAGGATTGTAGGATATGTTTCAGTTTGTATTACTTTTGGATCCAAAAGTTCTAACAATTCTAACTTTTTGTCAGTTAAATCAAAACGAAGTTTTTTCAGTTAACAAAAAATGAATCAATACAACACATCTTAAATGAAATTTTGTGCGTTAGAAAAAATTTTAAAACGAAGTAGAAATAAGTTGCTACATAAAAATAAATTAATGAAGTAGATCTGCTACATATGAAGTAAATACTCATCTCTGAGTATACATCGCAGTCTTTTAATTTACGTTTGCCCGGTCCATCCCATCACACTTCTTGGATGGCGTTAATATCCGCCTTGCAGCAGTTTAGGGCTTCCGCTAATTGTTCGACTGCACGTGGTCTGTTAAGGGACCTAACATTCCACGTACAGATCCCAAGTTCGTTGTTCTTATTTTGTTTGCGTGGCTCATCATCAGTGAATCCGTTCGTATCCGAGGCTTGTTGGTGCTTCGCAACTAGGATATTTTTACGTGGTCAGGAAGTCACCTCGACGGCACAACCCCCAACCTGGAGGGCCAGATCCTTAGTATAACTCCAAGGACGGGGAGCCGGATAAACCACTCCTTATAGGCCTGGGCTTCAAATATGTCGTAGAAGCCCTATAAGGTGTTCAATAAGTAGTTCAACCTTACTGGAACTGTAGACGCCACCGTTGATTCCATCTCGGGAATTCCTCCGGGAATTCCTTTTTTTGGTCAGATATACACAAGAATTACCGAATAAATAAAGTATTATTCAAATATTTACTGGATACCCTCTCCGAATATTTCCCCATGGCAAAAAAAAAACATTTTCTGTGCCTAAAATCGTGAGGCTTAGTGCATGTTTCCCTTCTTCCAAAATGTTGTCAAATCTTCTTTTTCACTGTAGGTAGTAAATCCAGTCCATATATCTGTATTCTTTTTCCTAATACTGACCAGCAGTTATATTTGGTTTTGATTTGTTGAGTTCTTCCTATAACAAAATTAAAAAATTCTGTTTATTTATCAAAAAAGTTAGTTTCAATTGAACTTACATTGCTCCGTCTCGCCTTAATTTCTCCGACAAAATAAATGCGGAAAAATTCCAGAGAAATGTTAACAAATTTTCCATGGAAATACTGTTCACGATAGCAAATAAATTCCGAGGGAAATAAATGCGGAAAAATTCCACAGAAATGTTAACAAATTTTCCATGGAAGTACTGTTCACGATAGCAATAAATTCCGAGGGGAATTTCAAATACCATTCACGATACGAATTTTTCGAACGTGGGAAATATTTCCAGTCAAATTTCGTTCACGATGGGGCCGGACCCTTTGTTCTTCACAAAATTATACTTTCCTTGCATTATTTCCTCTTAAATAAATTTCAAAAACATCAATCAAAATGCAATTTTCTGCTGTTCTTCATTTGTATATATTTTCAATATTCTGTCTATGTAAAAAAAGAAAATTATTATATATATTTATTTTATATATAATATATCCTTCCGTTCTTCTTTTCTTTTAAAATTATTTTTGTTTGTATGTTGTTATACTTTCAGCTATTATTTTTCTCTTTTGTATATTGACAAATTATTTATTTGTTTTGTGATCATGATCATTAATTGTATTCTCATTTTGTTCTATTTAGTTTAAAATATTTTTTTCTTTTTGTTTTTTAGTTAAAAACATTTAATTAAAATCTACTATTGATTTTATTTTTTTTTGTTTGTGGGGGCGATTTTTGTTTATGTTTTTTTTTTTGTGTTTTTGTTTTAAAGGAGTAAAAAGTTTTTTTTTGTTTTAATTTTCATAGCGTTTTGTTTTTCTTTCTTCTTTTGAACCAATAAAATATAACTAGAAAAGCATAGAATAATTCTTTCTTTTTCTTTTAATTTATGTTAAATATCGTTTTGTTTCAAAATATATTTCAGGCGATATTTTGCATTTAACTAATTTTAGTTGTTTTTAAATGTTTTTTTCTTTTTTTTTCAATTAATTTAATTATTGATAAATTATGCAAGGTACCCGATTACGGTTTTAATTTTTATTACACAATTTAATTTGCTTTTTTTGTTTTATTTATTATCTATTGAATATAAAATAAAAACATGAATTATTTGTTGTTTTACGTCATAACACAATAAATACGGATCTAATTGCAAAAAAGTATTTTTAGAAAGGGGCAGGCAGTCCTCAAATTTTATATTTTATTTATATGTTCTTGTTTTTAAGAATTAAAATTACCAGTGCACTTGACATAGAAAATATTTGTTTTTTTTTATTTTTTCTTTAATAAATACTATTAAACATATATAGACGTTTGCATGTTTTGTTTAAAATTTATTATATAAAGTGAATTGTATGCCCCGAAACGATTTAGGATTTTTTAAACAAATATTCATCCTATACGCACGTTTTTCTTTGTTTTTTTTTTTTATTTTTTAATTAATTTTTAAATATTTTCGTTTTTTGAATTTTTTAAAATATAAATTATTTCTAGTAATAAGTAAGGTGTGTGTTTTATTAATATATTTATATATATATATATGTTTTTTATTTTATAAAAAAATATAAATCACAAATGAAAATTATAAAATGTATATATTTTTTTTTAATTACGTTTAAATGACTACATACGTTTTTTGTTATTATTTTTGTGGATAAATTATATTTTTATAAGGTTATTAATTATATAAGAAGACAATCAAAAATCATAAAAAATAAAAATTATTAACTTAATAATGAATTCTAGTTATTTATTATTTTTTTTTTTTTTATTTTTTAAATATATTTCCATTTTTTTTGGTTTTGAAGACTGCCAAGAAATTAGATTTTTTAAGTTCATAAAACATAAGCATTTCGATGTTGATTCCAAGAACCACACATCGTTAATTTTAAAAGTGTTTGTTATGTTTTTAAATAAATACAATATTTTAATGATTTAAGTATTTGAAGGCCATTTCAAAAATCCCAAAATCTTTTTGTTTTCTTTTATATTGAACTTTTGAAAGTTTTCGTATTTGGAATTTTGGAAGAGGCTTCAAAAAAAAAAAAATTGCTGGGCGTTGAGGGTCGCATCATTTCATCAACAAATTGATTTATTTTTTAAATGTCATCATTAACATTTTGCATTTAAACTAATATAAATAATTATAGAAAAACAAAATAATAAAACGACACGCCGAAAATACTTAACGTACATTAATATGCACATAACTACCTGCACCGATATCGAGTAATTTATCTAATAAACCCGTCGGCCAAATTATGTAATTTATTTATTTAACTTTTTTTTTTTTAAACGCACAAAACAAAAATTGAATAGTGGACAATAAATTTTACTTTTATCTTTCGAATTGAAGTATCACATTATTATTAAAAGGTAAAGAAGGAAAACAAAAAGATATATTTTAAGAATAAAAAAAAAGTAATAATAATAAAAAAAACAGGTAGAATTAACATTAAATATTTAATTAATTTATGATGACTTCTACAAATATTTATTATTTTGTGTTTATAATTAATATACATAAATACTAAAAAAGATGTATGCATAAATTACAGAGTGAAAATAATTTTTTCAATTATGAACAAAATTTCAAGCCTTGCAAAGGAAATGTATGGTGGTGGCCATGAGTTAACATTTTCATTTTTCAAGAAGTGTCCTTTTTTTTTATAGCTTTAAACATTTTCAATTGGTTTTGAAAATATAATTCATTTGAAAATGTTATTGAATTGATATTTTTATTTATGCACTGAATATAAATTGTTAGTTAAACATTTTATTATCTATAATAACTAAAGTTTTTGCTTTTACAAATATTTACAAAAACACCAACGAAAAAGTGGGAAATTATTAAAAAGAATACTAAACCGAAACAAAACTAATTACGTGAATATTATTTAAGCAAAAGAAAGAAACAAAATAAAACTGTTATATGATTATACGTATTTTCTTTTTTTTGTTCATTATTCTTTGCATATTATTGTTTTTTTTTAAAGAAACGTTTTAAACAATGAAAGTTAATGCTTAGTTGCTTTTTTCTTTTTGTTTGCATTTTAATTAAATATTAGCTTTTAAATGTTTATAATATGATTTGTTTTTTTTTTTTTGTTTTTAAATAGTTTTTTTTTTAAATTAATTAATTTGCTCTTTAGCTTGAGATATTAATGCTAATAGAGAATCTAATTGAAGATCTTTAAATCGAGCAAAGTGATTCATCATCGGTTGTATTGAATCGGATTCAATGGCCGCACAAACGGTTTGATTTTGAATTGTACGATTTAAAGATGTTGCAACGGAGTCAAGGAATATCCTCCAAGAATCTCGATTTTCATTATTAAGTGTTGTATCTTGATCTAACACATAAATGAGTTCAGCTTGTAGAATAAGGCAGACCAGAGAAGAAATTCCGAACTGTAAAATGAAAAGATTATATGTTGGGTTAACAAAGTTAAGTAGAAATAGCTTTAGAATCACAATTATTGTAATAAAGAGAGGTACAAAAAGAGGTCTGGAGATAAAGAAAACAACTCGATGAATGGAAATAATGTTCGTTTATCGGGTTTTGCTTGCTGTTAACGATATTCTCAAGTGTAAACTAACAGTTTCACAAACAAGTTTGGCAAGATGTATTAAAAGGATGCGATGAATACTTGAATGGAGGACGATGAATGCGACCATTTTGAATTAAAAATATAAACAAAAATTTTATTTAACTTATATTATGTCTAAATAAATGAAATAACGTTGAATACCAAATACTAAACAGTTCTCATGGCATTTTATATTTTTTACAAAAACTTATGCCATTACTAGGTTTATTAATTTTTATTTATTTTAGACCTAACATCACTAGGGAAAAAATCTAAAAACGTTGATTTTGACTTTTTTGAGCTGAATACGCGAGAGCCTGCTTTAAGCCAACAGAACAATCTAAAGTCTATCACGGCTTTTTAAGTCCTAAAATCTTCCCATAAATTCTAATCTGTGTAAGACTATAATCCTACCAATACACACTTACACTGCCAACTACTAGGATAAATAAATTAGTTGGTGCAACAATCCGTTGAGAACTAGGGCCTAGTGACTTACAACTCTTAACCAATAATGCGAGTAATATTTTCAGGGATGGAGGGGATCTACAGTTTTCATGACAAGAATTACTCTTAGAGGATTTGTCAATTCTTCGCAAGAGGCAGTACCCGTGAAAAAACTTCAGATGACACAATAAAGGTTTGAACCCAAACTTCTAGCACAGATAATAATTTTATACAGATGTCTCACCCTTATGGCGAGAAATGATAAATGAAACTGAAATCAACCAAAAAAGAGCTTTTTCAAAAAGCTTTAACTCGTCTTCTTTCCTATGAATGAAAACTAAGGCAAAGAACAAACTGAAATCATTTTTGTATGTTCTTTTCCTCTTATAATTCTAATGCACAGACACACATAATACACCACGATCATTCTTCACAAATGAAAACAAAACTCGTTTTATTTTGGTTTTTTGTGGTGCGGTGTGGTTGGTGGTGATGCGTTGAAAACAAGTGCAGGAGAGTTGATCGCTTGTCGACGACGAGAAAAAAAAAATATTTACAGTTGCCTTTGAACACAAAACAAGGACAAGGTTGTCCTTATAGCTCGAGTTCGTATAATCGGATATGTACCTAAATGCTAGCTGAGTGCATTTTTTTTCTTCAATTTTCTAAAATCTCCACGAATACATTTTTCAGTTTTATATCTTTTTAAACGTAATGAAGTGTTGACTGGTGTCAATTGGATGATGAGGTACCCATGTACAATGCACAGCACATGTATGTACCTCATTGTACATAATGTAATGAGTCAACAATTAAAATAATATTTTTTTTTAATTTTACTGAATGTTGACAACAATATTTTTTGAAAGATAAAATTAGTTTAAACCCAATATCTCAACGTTTTGAAAATATATTTGAGTCGAAAATCAATTTTTATCAACTTTTATTAATTTTTTGTAGGTTTTTTTGTATATTTTGTAAAAAAAATGTCAATTCCATTTTTCTCAAAATTTTTCTGAATATTGAAAACAATATTTCTTATAAGATAAAATTAGTGTAAAGCCATAATCTCAAATTTTTGAAAAGATATTTACTTCGAAAATCAATTTTTACCAAATTTTGTTTAATTTTTTTTAGGTTTTTAATTTTTTGTACAAAAACTGTCAATTCTTTTTTTTTTTTTAAATTTCACTGAATGTTGACAACAATATGTTTTAAAAGATAAAAGTAGTTTAAGGCCAATATCTCAAAGTTTTGAAAAGATATTTGAGTCGAAAATCAATTTTTACCAATTTAAGTAGCATTTCTTAAAAGTTTTTATTTCTTATATAAACAAATACAAATTGGATGAATTAAATTAATTTTAAGACAATATCTTCTATCGTTCACGAGATATCGAGAACCGACCATCATTTTTTACCCATGTTGCGTACTTGTAGATTTTTTTTTATGAAAAAACGGACTGTTGGATTCTTATAAAAAAATTATTGAATATCGAAAACAATATTTTCTGTGAGATAAAATTAGTTTGAAGCCAATATTTTTAATTTTTGTAAACATATTTGAGTCGAAAGTAAATTTTTACTAAGTTTTAGTAGATAATGTTTTTATATTTTGTAAGGAAACTGTTAACTTGATTTTTCTCAAAATTCTTGAGCTATGGACGACCGACGTACGTACACAGGCACGCACAGACATCTTTCTAAAAATCTTTTATTTCGACTCTAGGGACCTTGAAACGTCGAAAAATGTCAAAATTTTCAATTCTACAAATCGGAGCCATTACAATAACTTCCTATGGGAAGTTAAAAATAGAAAACACAGAAACCAAGTCATGTGCACATTCACTTGCCCCTACTTGCCCACACAATTTTCATATATCAATACACAAGCAACTTCTTCTATTCTCCTTACCGGACACCTAACAATCTAACATTCACAAAAAAATAAACAAATATTATCACCCCTTTCTTCTTTTACGAACCAAAACGCGCATAAAAAAACAAGATACAGACATAACCTACATCAACTCCCACATATACTTCCTTGTAAAAAATAGGGTTGTTTCCAATGGACCGAACTTTGTTTTTGTATTCATTGGCAAACAAAATGACAAAAGAGAAGAGAAAAGTTTCTAAAAAGAAAAAAAAAATATGCAAGGCAAAACGAGCTTTCTCAGCTTTATTTTTAAAAGCTCTTGTCTGTTAAGGCTTGTCTGTTAAGGGAAAAAAATGTTTCATTTTTTCCTGCAGGGAAGATACATCTGTATAAAATTATTATCTGTGCTTCTAGCATGACAGTCCAACGCACTAACCATCACGCCACTAGGATGAGGCCTTTTTATAGCTTTTTATAGCTGGTAGAAGTGTTTTACCCGGAAACTTTTACTACCTGTGAATAAATACGTATTTCGCCATTACAAATTTATAAAATTAGAGGACAAATTGGATACGAGCGTTGGAATTCCCCAAGATCAAAACATAAACTACTAAAAAAGGGTATACAAAAGTGCGTCACTAGGATGACAACATTTATTTATAACGTTTTTTTACATTACTAATGACTATGTCCGCCATTTTGGAACTAAACCTCAATAAGGCGGTTTGCAATAGAAACATTTAATTTTTTTTATATCAAAGGAAATTTGGACCCAGGAATAACGAAAAGCTTCGATTAAGGTATCCTTGTATTCTCATTAGGCAGGTGCAGACAACATAATTGACTTCATTTATAGTCAACTACATTTTATGAACGCACATTTTGACAAGGCAACTAGGTAGTATCAAATTGTAGACATGTGCATTCAAGAGAACAGGTTTTTCTCAATACCCACCACGTCCACAAATTTTCTCAATACCCACCTCTGTCTATCAACTCATACTCTCACCTCTCCGTGGTGAACATCGGGTGCCCAGTACCTCAACTGGAGATTGGGTTCCAACCCCAGTGAAAAGTTGTTGGGGGTAGCAAACGAGAGAGGGGGAGAGGTGATCCACTAAGGCACCTATCCTTATCCAGACGGCAGCGGAGGAATTCCCGAGATGGAATCAACGGTGGCGTCTACAGTTCCAGTAAGGCTGAACTACTTAGTGAACACCTTATAGGACTTCTACGACTTATTCGGAGACCAGGCCTATAGGGAGCGGTTTATCCGGCTCCGCATCCTTGGAGTTATACTAAGGATCTAGCCCTCCAGGTTGGGGGTTGTGCCGTCGGGTTGACTTCCTGACCACGTAAAAAATACCTTAGTTGCGAAGCACCAACAAGCCTTGGATACGGACGGATTTACTGTTGACAACCCACGCAAACGAATTAAGGACAACGAATTTCGTATATGCACGTGGAATGTTAGGTCCCTTAACAGACCACGTGCAGCCGAAGAATTAGCGGAGGCCCTTGACTGCTATAAGACTGCGATATTTACCATTGGTGACTGCTACCGAGAAAACCAACAGCGCTTATTTGGATGCGGTTTTGTCATTGGAGCCAGGCATAGGCAACAAGTCTTGAGTTTTAGGTGCATCAACGACCGCCTAATGACCATCCGCATCAAGGCTAAATTCGGCAACATTAGCCTGATATGCGCGAACGCCCCCATAGAAGAGAAGGATGACAACACCAAAGATATGTACTTCGAACTCTTAGACAAAACATATGAGCAGTGTCCTAGCTACGATATTAAAATTGTCCTGGGCGATTTTAATGCCAAGCTAGGAAGGGAAGACATCTTTGGTGGAATAATCGGGAAAAACAGCCTGCACGACAACAGTTCCGACAACAGATTTCGGTTCATAGATTTTGCTGCGGGGCGAAACGTCATGGTAGCCAGTACGCGTTTTCCACACCTCAACATCCACAAAGGAACTTGGAGTTCTGCAGATCAATCTACCGTCAACCAGAATGACCACATTGCGATCGACGCTAGACATGCTTCCAGCATCATGGATGTCCGAACTTTCAGAGGAGCTAACATCGCCTCGGACCACTACCTCGTTGTAGCCAAGGTAGTACTTCGGGTTTCCAGACCCAAGGCAAAACAGGGAGATACTGGGAGAAGGTACAACGTCGAACGGCTACAATCACAAGAGATCGCCAAATCCTTCTCCGACCGAGTTACAAGTAACCTCTCTCGAAGTTCTCTGCCGCCAACACAATGTATCGAAAACCAGTGGCAACATTGCCAAGATGCAATCAGAGAAGCCACATCTGATTTCTTCGACTCTTTGAAAAACAGTGAAGAGCTCCCACGTCACCATTAGAGGCATTGCCTTGATATAATCGGAATAAATCAGCGTGAAGTCAATGGGGTTTTGAATGAGTATTGAGACAGAGGGGCAAAAATGGATTTAGCGGTTAATGAGGGCAAAACAAAGTACATGCTGTAATCAAGAAAGGACAGGACCTAAAGCATCGAGACATCTCGTTCAAAACTTCAATGTCGACAGACGTTTTTATCTACCTTAGCTATGCTATGAATGCAGAAAACAAAACAAGGGCTGAGATCAAACGAAGAATTATTCTTGCTAACCGCTGTTTTTTTGGGCTAAGCAATGGAGTAGCAAAGCACTCTCTCAAGCAACCAAAGTGTAGCTATATAAGACCCGTTTCATCCCTGTTCTGATAGACGATGTAAGCACCTTGGGTCGATTCAAGAGTGAAGTTCTTCGCGTGATCTACGTTCCCCTATATTATTGGAGGAGAAAATGGAACGACGAGCTGACCAAGGATGTAGACTTAACCAGAAGGATAAAAGTCTAACGACTGAGATGCCTGGGTCACGTAGAGCGCATGGAAAATAAAGCTCCGGCCCAGAAAGTCTTCAAACCCACGCTCACAGGACAGCACAGCAGAGAAAGGCAGCGGATCAGATAGCGCGCACAGATGGAAAGTGATCTCACCCAATTTGAAGGGCGCAGCTGGAGCTAGGGACCGAGCTAGATTGAGATTTTTTTTTTGGTGAGGTACTAGTGCAAACAGGACTGTAGCGCCTTAAGTTAGTAAGTAAGAGAAAAGAACAATACATTAGGACTCGTAAAGCATAAATTTACAACGATGAATCGCTTAATTGATAGTCACTTAAACGATAGCTGCCTCTATCATGTTTGTAGAATGATAAATTTTGAAATTCAAAATCATGCTTCAACTATTTGATTTGATATGTATTTGATACTGTCCGTACACAAGGAATACAAAAATGAAATACATATCTTACCAGCGATACACTAAGCTGAGTAAAATACCAATCACCTTATAAGACATACGACGCAGTTCATTACACATACGAAGCCTAAAAGACTTGTTGAATTATAAAACACCGACAGGTTAAGTAAGTTTAAAGCGTATATCTCTCATTCTTATGTGACATTCTTACCTACACAATTTGATATAAAAACTTAGGTTAATATAAACTTACCTTGCTCGAGAACAAGCTATTTGATTTTTTTTCGCTCATTGGCATGGCATTCGACAGCTTTATAACAGTTTCAAAATCAGCCGATCGAATTTGTTCTTTAAATTCGGGATATAATGCATAAAGAACACCTTCGGTATCTTCGCGATCTTTCTTTAGGACATTCTGCAGGGAAGCAAACACGCCCATCCAAACAGTCCATCGAATAGGATTGTCTTCAATGTGTTTCATCAAACGACGCACCAGTGCCTAGAGATCGATAGAGAGGGATAAAAAGGGAACATCTTGTTTTTCTTTCTCTTCTTACCTTTCCTTTACGAACACTCATCATAGCAATAACCTTATCCAGGGCTAGACCAGCAAATAATCGCCCCAGAAGTACCTCCTTCGGTTCCAACTCATAGGAGAATTTATTCCTTAGGGCTGGGTTTATTACGGCTGCAGTGGTGTCGGCTGATTTTTCATCGCCAGTTGACACTTTGTTTGCGTTCTCCATTTGTTCCAAAAGTGCAAGGCGTTCGCTCTCCTTCTTTTTCTACGTTACATGGAGGATTAATAAGAACAAAACAAAATTTTCATAAGACAGCTTACCTTCATAATGATAGTTGCAATAGCAGCTGGATTATCCAAGTCCTCGAGCTTCAGAACGATTCTGTACAGCGTCTCGATGTGCAGTAAAATGTGACGCGACTTTCGCTGAGCCGACAACTCAATATTGGTGCTCAATTGAGGGCTGCCCTCGGGACCCATAATGTCCATGTCGATGATTTTTCGAGGAGCCGTGACACTGCCATATTGCAGCTTGCCCAAGGAGTTCTCGAACTTCAGAGGAGTAAACACATACTTGCGCTGTTGATCCTGGTCGTTCTTGCTCTCCGAGTTCCTGCGCTCCCGATTGTTTTGCCCATTGCGGTTATTCGTTCCGTTTTTGTTACCCAATGACACCAATATAAGCTGTGCATGGCCTTTCGGCTGAGTGAGTGGATGATTCAATTGGTTGTCCTTGTGGGTCTTGCTCTGGCCAGAGTCGCCACTTAACTCAGCTTTACGCTGCCTAAACACCGTGTAGTAGTAATCGTCTATGTACGGTGTGTCGGTGTTGAGCTGCGTCAATTGAATGCTTATCAGCCAATGCTTGTCCCGGGTGCTCATCAGGTTGGCATATTCGTCGTACTCATCGGGCAGGTTGCCGTTCGAACGCAACCCTCCACCACTTCCGTTGTTCTGGTGGTGACTATTGCTGCTGGTGCTGTTGCTGCTGTGTTTGCGTTCAAGGCGGTTGTGCTGTTGCATTTGTTGCTGATGTTGTTGCTGCTGCAGCTGCTGATGCGGGTTGATGTTCATGTTGTTGTTCGGCGAAGTAAAACTGTGACGCACATTTGAGAGCATCGGATGGTTCTGCTGGATCTCTTGCACCAGGCGCTGATTGAACATGTTGTAGGCAGACCCAGATCCCACGGTTGGGTTCATTAAGCTCGGATGTGGAGGCATTCTGGGCGGTACCATGGGAGGAGCACCTGGGCGCATAGCATTGAAGTTGGGATGCATCGCAAAGTTATTGAGAGCGACGGGCAAATTCGGCATTGGGCGCGGTGGATAATTGGGGAGCTGATGAGGACCTGGGATGCCTGGAGGAAATAGCGGCACTGCTGGAAACCCTGGCGGCAGCTGACCTCTATGATGGTTTGGTGGTCCACCCTGATGCATGAGGTTATTAAGCGGATGTTGGGGTGGCAGGTTGTTGAAATTGGGCCTAGGATTATTGAAGCCAGGTGGTGGGCCGGTTGCGTTGGGAAAGGGAAACTTGAATTGCTGTTGTTGTTGTTGCTGATGATGATGCTGTTGTTGTTGTTGTTGCTGCTGTTGTTGGAGTGCGTGATGATTTGCTAAGTGTTGCTGCGGATTCGGCATTTGCTGGTGTTGTTGTGAAGCTTGAGTATGAGGAATCGTTGGTGTCTTGGGTTTGGGAGTAGAAGCAATCATTTGGCTGGCGTGAATCGCTTGCCTTTGATGTTGCTGAAGCTGTTTGTGTTGCTTCTGCTGCTGCTGTTGAGTAATAATGCTTCTCTCGATGTCTTCCAGAGTACATATTTTTGGGGTAGATGGTACAGAGTTCGGTTGTTGCATTCCGAACTGAGGAGGCCTATTTCCGTGTTGCACTGCTTGTTGATGTTGTTGTTGTTGTTGCTGCTGTTGTTGTTGTTGTTGCTGATTTTGGTTTGATTTAACGCTCGAGGGTTGTTGGCCACTATTGGAGCTGTTAAACGGTGTTGGAAAGTGTTCACGAAGAAACGCCTCTGGGTTTGAATAGAGTAAAGCATGTCTTTTGTCATTACTATTACCCATTATATTTGATGTTGATTGCGCAGATCGGGAAGCTACAACGGGATTTGCCCAAACCAGAGGATCAAGATTAATGCCGGCATCACTATCATCGAATGCAATGTCGACATCATCTAATTTCATTCCAGATAGATTTATTTCTAGATCGGAATCCTCTTCATTTTTGTTCTGTTTGGATGATGTTGATTTACTATTGCTGTTGTTCGGCACATCTTTAACATCATCCATACGAACTAGATTCTCGTGAACCTCTTCCCAGTCACCATTGATGGCTGACCCGAATGTAAGGTCATTTAAGGCGTCATATTCTTCTTCGGAAGGTTCAGCGATACGCCCTCCTCCATCATCGTCCAACTTTAGAAAAAGAAAGAAAAAATAATAATAATGTTTTATGGAATATTTTTGATATGATCAGATCACTTTTGGTGCTTTAGTTTTAGGTTAATTTTAAAGACTGGAAAATGCAAGATGTGTTGTATCTAGAATGCTTATTAAAGTGTAGAGTTGCGGTCAAAATAATAACATTGTAATCTTCTAATGGACATAATGAAGTACAAAATAAGATATTAGTAATTTGCTGTATCTTCCAACTACGTTTTGGAATCTAAAACATGTTGTCGGATCGTTCACTAACTTCCTTGTGAGGAGAAAACATAAACATATTATAAAAAAAAAAATCCTGAAATACTCTTTCAGAAATATGAATACCAGGCCAGCTATTGGACGTATGAAATTAAAATGTTTGTTCTTGTGGCAAATGTGTTGGAAGCTCACGAAATGTTTAATAAGTGCCTACATTTTATATAAACGTGAGAAACCTTGTCTCTAGCATAATAATGTAACATCGTGGGTACGTAGAGGAAGGAATGCAGTGACTGCCCTTCCATTCACCTGACCACAATTCCAAATTAAAACCTTGTAGCGAATGCAAGAAGAAAATATCCCATTGATATAGAAACTCGATCCTTTTCGGACTCTGAAGTTATTTTGTTTATAAAATTTTACTGTCATGGAGAAAAAAACTCGAAACGACAATTGGACAGCCGTCTAGGAATTAATTCTGGTAGAGAATGTTAAAAAAAAATGTATGTAACAGTACATCATCATCGATTCCTACGCTCAGAGACAATCCTTTTTTAAGATCGATCGTTAAAGGCAATATTCTTGCAGCTCAGTTTGTTGTCAATTGCTCATCAGACACTACCAGAGAGTGACTTGACTGCTCCTGTACTTGAGAAAGTTAAAAAGGCGAAACATCCCCCCTCCTAAATATCGTCCAATTGCACTTACATACGTCCCTTCTTTCCAAGGTAATGGAACGCTGAACAATTTTCAGATTGAAGAACGAAAGCTTCTTAATGACCGGCCGTATGGCTTTCTTAGTAATAGGTCCAATGGTGGTCTCACATTTTATCTCACCGAACAGTGGAACAAAGGTTTACAGGGGTCATTCCGTAAAACGATTATCGTCAAACGATAGCGTTTTGACGATAGTCTCACTTCACGTAAGACGATAATCGTCAAAGTGATATCGTCAAAACGATAGCGTTTGCACGATAGCTAAATAGGTATCGTCTGTCATTGATTTCCAAATACTAACTAAGCAAATTGAAATAAAAATGTTTCGGCGTAATTGAGTTTTGTTACAAAGTAAAAATGAAAACTCAGAAAAAAAAAAATGAATACGGTTATGGAGACAACTAAGAGATAAATCAGACCCTCTATCTCTTCCAACCTATATGTAAGCCTTTTTTCTTTCTTTCTCACTTGTTGTAAAATAATTTAAACCAATTTAGTTTTGTGCAAAGTTTTTTAAAAGAGGTCTTTATAAAGATACTGGAAGCACGAAGCACATTATCCAAAATAGTTTCGGTAACAACAAATATTTTTGAAGCCAAGTGACGTCCCCTGTGTATAAAATGGAATCTTGTCTTCCTTCCCTTGGACAGAATTGGCGTTATACTCATTGGCCAAGGAAGGATGTTCATCCATAAATGATATACATACCCATTTGCAGATGAATTTGTGTTACAGACCTATGTATATAATTTATACATACATATAATTACAATATCAGAGATAAATAACTTACATGTTAAAATTATAGTTACATCGTCGGCGGCAAAAAATAAAAACAGTAACAGTAACAATAAAAAAAAGTTGGTAAGTTTGGTAAAAAGAAATTTGTTGCAAATATTCACCATTTCCCATAGAAAAAAAAACAAGTTTAATAACATTTTCAAGCTATCGAACAAGCATTATCTTTCGTTGAGTTCATTTTGACATTTCAATTATCTTATACTGAGAACGATTGACGAGACGATAGTGACAGTTATGTGAAGCTAATTATTGACGATATCGTTAATGATAATCGTTTTGACGATTGAAAATTACGGAATGAATCCCCAGGATAAGCTCATTAAATTCCAATCTGAAGAGTATTGACCAATGGGGTATTATTAACAGTGAAGAATTTAATGCTTATGGATTGATTACATTTTTGACATTTTTCCAACGGTGCAATACATTTTTTACCCATTCTAATCTTCCAAATTTGAATTAAGCACGCATATTTGGGTAGGTGTCGCTAAGACAAGTTAAAAATGATGAAAATGATAGGCGATAATGAGCGAACATTTTACATCGCTCGAACACCACCGCAATATTTCATGCCTTTCGTTGTTTTACCGATGTTTGTACAAAAAATGTTCTGCTAGTTGCATTATCCCTCGCCCCCAGCAAAAATTCAGCCGTAATACTCGCACTTCTAGGATTGCTCATCAGTTTACCCATGGGCATTCTTGGTTTTGTAACATGAAATCTATACTATTATATAAAAGCGAAACCATTTTAAAGTTTGTAACGCATGATCTCAGAAAGTAGTCAACCGATTTATTTGAAATATATTTTATTATTTTCTATATTATTATGAGAGTATTTATGGCTTTAATTTGTTTTCATTAATTATTTGTCAAACTTAAATATTATTAATTTTACATTTTTTGTCCATTTTTTTTTCATTAGTTGACTTATACAACCACTCATATCTTAAAACCTATGCAATAATCGACAAATATTAGCATTGCTTCATAAAGTTAATATTGTTGCGCAAATTTTAAGCCTAAAATCACTTCTAAGTTAAACATACAACCTGACAAATAAATAAAAACAAATTATAAAATTATAAACTTTTTGAATTAATTTTATCCAGGAAATTAGATTCCATCACAATCGCGAGGTCGCTGCTTTGTTTCATTTCATTATCATTCCAACATTTTTAATTTTCTTTTCTTCCCATGCTCTTTCTCTCTCAATATGTGTTCCATTTAATAGTTACGTTTTTTCTCTTCTGTATTGTATTTTGTATAGTTCATCAACTAACCTACACACACACATTATTTTTTTGTTTCTCTAATTCTATCGTCAGTCGTCACATGCATCGCTGAGCAGTGAGTGTGGGCTCTTTTTTAACTTCCCATAGGAAGTTATTGTAATGGCGTGTGTACGTACATTCGTACGTCGTCGTCCGTATGTCCGTACGTCCGTATGACCGTACGTTCGCGACGTTTTTTTCGTCGTCCATAGCTCAAGAACCAGAAGAGGTATCGACTTCAAATAAATTTTGTTATACAGATAATAAGGCAGAAAGGGCTCTCAAGAAAATTGCGTGGGTGGTTTTTTTACCATAGCAGTTTAAAAAAAAGGTGCAAATTTTGGTTAACCCTAAATATCTCATGAACCAATGACGCTAGAGACTTGAATTAAATTTTGTATTATATATTATAACGTGATACAAAACAAGTATATTTTTTGAAAAAATCCAATTAACGCTTTTTTTATAAATCAAAAAAACTGAAAAAAAAAATTTATCACCTCGAAAATTTTACGACTGAAATATGATTTTATCACAAAAATAATGTTTTTGACATCTGGTAAAATTTTGAGAAAAATCGAATTGACAGTTTTTTTATAAAAAATAAAAACCTAGAAAAGAATATAACTCAAAGTTGGTAAAAATTGAATTTCGACTCAAATATCTTTTCAAAAACTTGAGATATTGGCTTAAAACTACTTTTATCTTTCAAAAAATATTGTTGTAAACATTCTGTAAAATTTTGATAAAAATCAAATTGACAGGTTTTTTACAAAAAATTAAAAACCTAAAAAAAATTTAACAAAAGCTGTTAAAAATTGATTTTCGCCTCACATATCTTTTCAAAAATTTGAGATAATGGCTTCAAACTAATTTTATCTAATAAGAAATATTGTTTTTAACATTCGATAAAATTTTGAAAAAAATCGAATTGACAGTTTTTTAAAAAAATAAAAAACAAAAAAAAACAATACTAAAACTTGGTAAACATTTACTTTCGACGCAATATCTTTTCAAAAATTAAAAATATTGGCTTCAAACTTATTTTATTTCACAGAAAATATTGTTTTCGATTTTCAGTAATTTTTTTTATAAAATAGCAACAGTCCGTTTTTTCATAAAAAAAATAATATCTAAAAAAAATTTGGTAGAAATTGATACATATAGACAAAATTTTAAGCAAGACAAATCGACAGACGGGATAGGAAGTTATCAGTGTGGGTCGCATCCCAGCCTCTTTTTGGTTTCTCTAATATTATCGTCACATCGCTGAGCAGTGTGGGGTGTGGGCTCTTTTTTTAAGTTACTATGGACATTTAATTAACTACAGTGCCGTGCACAAGAAATGCTGATTTATCTAAAGAAAAATTATATCTTTTTTATTTTCCTGGTTCGAGAAGTGAATAGATTATAATTCTTTCAATTTAATAATAAAAAAAGTTCTCTCTCATGGTCAGCTTTATGTTGCTCTTTCCAGGGTAGGCTCAAAAAGCAACCAATACATACTTCTTCCTCGCAGTAATATAACTGCAAATATTGTAAAATTTTTAAAATAAAAAAAATATAATATGCACAAACATGAACAAACTCTTTTTTTTTTAAGTGTGAAATCTGATTAGATACGGTACGTATATACATATAAACTAAAATTAATATTATTGTAGAAAATATGCTCAGTCCCATAGAGAAATTTTTTCATATGCTAATACTAATATTCAAAAAATGTTCGTGGTTACAATTTGCGAAGCAACGCGAGCACGGGTCGGCTAGTATTAAATAAAGGAAAATTACCAAGAACATTGTATTTTAATTATTTAAAACCGCAAAACAGTTTTTTCTTGTTGTGCGCTCAATTTTGAGATTGTTGTACATATGTATGTTATATGTACAATAAGAAGAGATAGAAAGAGCCATCCAAAAGCTAAAAAATAACAAGTCCGCCGGGTCGGATGGCATACCCGCGGAACTCTTTAAACATGGAGGAGGTGTTTTGATGAACCGCATGCACCAGGTCATCACCAAAGTGTGGGAGGAAGAATGCCCACTGACTGGTCGATAAGCTCCATATGCCCCATCTACAAAAAAGGCGATCCGATGTTATGCAAAAACTACCGTGGCATATCCCTGCTTAATGTTGCATACTAAATCCTATCCAACGTACTGTGTGAGCCTCTTAAACCTTTCTGCAACACAATAATCGGCACGTACCAGTGTGGCTTTAGGCCAGGCAGAACAACGATAGACCAAATATTCACACTGAGGCAGATCCTGGAAAAGACTAACGAATTTCAAGTCGAAACCCACCATCTTTTCATCGACTTTAAAGCTGCTTATGATAGCATCCACCGCCAAGAGCTTATGATGGCGATGTCTGAATTCGGGATCCCGAACAAACTGATCCAGCTGTGCCGCATGACGCTAAACAATACGCAGTGCAGTGTGCAAATGGGTAACAGCTCATCCGAGTTATTCCAAACTTGCGCAGGGTTTAGACAAGGAGATGCGTTGTCATGTGACTTCTTCAACATAGTCCTGGAGCAGATAGTGCGTAAGGCAGGTGTGAGCACGGAGGGCACTATCTTCAACAAATCCACCCAGCTCCTAGGCTATGCGGACGACATAGACATAATCGGTCGATCCAAGAGAGCTGTGCTTGAGGCCTTCACAGCGATTGAAGAGCAGGCGAAACTAGTTGGTCTTGAAGTGAATGAGGACAAAACAAAGTACATGTTATCAACAAACAAAGCAACATCTGTCCACCGCCTAGGACAAAACGTCACTTTTGGTAGCAGCAATTTCGAGGTAGTTAAGGAGTTCACCTACCTTGGAACAAACATCAATCCCACGAACGACACCTTAGTGGAGATCCGAAGAAGAATTACCCTAGCGAACCGCCTGCTGCTTCGGTTTGGCCAAACAACTGGGTTCAAATCTCCTCACTCGAAAGACAAAGTGCCTGCTATACAAAACTTTGATTTTACCAGTCCTACTCTACGGCGCCGAGTGCTGGACGATAAGTAAAAAAGGGGAATTGATACTGGGCACTTTCGAAAGAAAAATTCTTCGACGGATTTTTGGTCCCGTATGCGACGATGACGAATGGAGAAGAAGATACAACCGAGAACTGTATGAGCTGTACCAAGATGTCCAGAAGGCCAAGAAAAGACGACTACATTGGCTCGGCCACATCGATCGAATGGACGACAACGCTCCAGCCAAGAAAGTCTTCTCATCCCAGCCCCCAGGTTCAAGACGACAAGGAAGACCGAACCTACGGTACAAGGACCAAGTGACTGCGGATGCCAGAGCGCTTGGTCTCGGTGACTGGAGAGTGCCTGCGAGGGATCGTTCACGATGGAAGACTGCAGTATCTCAGACTGAGACCCTTCATGGATTGTGAGCCGGATAAAGAAAAAGAAAGAATGTTATATGTTAAACTTAAACCAATTTTATGAACCTAAACGTCAAACTCAGCTTTTGGCAATTTTTTTTATCTTAAATATGGGAAGTGGTTTTTGAGTTGGGATAAATGATCTGTGAGAGTATTTTTCCCAGATTCTTCAGCACTATTCTCAGTCGGTTAATCTTACTACGATAAAAAGCGTTTCTAACAAAACGAATAGATGTCGTTAAGGTCTGTGAATTTAAATTTATACTTGCACTTGTAAAGCTAAATATTATTTGTTTTTGTCACCATCAGGAAATGAAGATAAACAGATAATATGCAAATTTGTAAACAAGGCAATTCCACAACTATCAATCTATAAAATGCCTTGCTTAATTATTATTGACATACAAATAATATACATACATACACATAAATAAGCAACTTAATCGTACTCATTTTTTTCGCACAAAATTGTCGGTCAATTTTTATTCCAATTTTGTTTCCAAATCTTGTCAATCGCACGTATGTATGTATTTTCTCACATTAGTCGAATTTTCTCTACAAATATTGGATTGGATTTAAGTCCGCAGATTGCGGTCGGTGAGGAAGCACATTTGGAATGCTTACCATTCAAATTTTTACATAGTGCCGCGATATAACCGGTTGGGGTTTCTGATTTATTTCTTTTTAATTTTGTATTTTAATCGATCTCTTTTGCCATTTTTCTTAAGTTTGTTCTGGAGGATCAAAGATTTGAACTGTGTTTTGAAGGATCTTGTAGCCGTATTTATAAACGCAGTATAGCGAATACATACATATATACCTACTACTTATAATGCCTTTTAACAAGAAAATGTTGTTTATAAAACGTATGCAACCTTGAATGCAGCCATTATACGAGGTGTGGCAATTAAGTTCCGGGAATTTAGTTACAATTTAAAAACTGGCAACACTTTTTCATTTGTTATCATCTGTCTAAGAAGGGGGATCTTCCTTTTAGTTAGAGTTCAAAGTTGAAGTATATAGCACGTTTGGTTTGCGTTTTATGCGTATATTTTTGCAAGTAACTTTTTTAGTGGCGTAGTGAAAATGTGTGACGTAAATTACAAGCAACGTGTTGTGATTCAATTTTTAGTGAAATCTGGCGAAAAAACCTCGGAAATCCTCCGAAAATTGCAGGTTGTCTATGGAGACGATAGCATATCAAAAACGTGTGTGTTTGAATGGGCGAAGCGGTTCAAGAAAGGGCGTGAATCGGTGGAAGACGATCCACGTGAAGAAGCTCCCGTCACCTCTCGTACCGACACGAATGTTGATCGTTTGCGCATGTTGATCACGTCTGACCGTCGCCTAAGCATTCATGCATTGTCTTACGAGTTTAACATCAACAAAGAAACGGTTCGCAAGATGTTACACGAGAATTTGAACATGCGAAAGATCTGCGCAAAGATGGTGCCTAAAGTTCTCACCCATGAACAAAAACAAATGCGGAAATCGATTTGCGAGGATCTGTTATCTCGCATTTAGAGCGACGGCAGAGACTGGATGAGTCCCGATATTGCTCCCTGTGACTTTTTTCTATTCCCCAAGATGAAGTCGCACCTCAAGGGAACTCATCATGGCGGCGGCGTACAGAAGGTCCAAGGAGCTCTAACCGTGGTGCTAAACGGGCTAACTTCGGAGGACTACCAAGGGTGCTTCCAATCATGGGAGAAACGTTGGAATCGTTGTGTAGAGTTAAAGGGAGATTATTGTGAAGGTCGATAGTAAAATTTTTCCTAAAACTTCATTTTCTTGTTTTTTATTGACAAATTCCCGGAACTTAATTGCCACACCTCGTAAGCATAACTCGTTTGGAGGTTTAATAGTGCCTGTATAAGGACAATTTATTCAATGAGGACTTTAAAAAAATATAAGTTTTCGAACGAAAACATGAGAACATTTTTAGAGATCGTACGTTTGGATCTTCTCGGAAACAACAAAGGAGGCTACATCCCGAATCCACATCAAGAATGTTTTTTTTTTTGTCAAACACCAGAGGTGCCTTATCACGGCTAAATGTAATAGAATTTTGCACATGTAGGATGGGAAAATGTTTTATAAATAAAAATGTTAGCATCGTTAAAAAGAGGCTGCATGTTACCTGTTTAGCGAAATCTATTAAATGCGCCTTTAAGTGTTTAAGCTCTACAGCACACTTTGCAAATCTTCACTGGACTAACTGACAACTGAGAAACTGTTTTATGTTGCTTATAACTTTGTGATTCCCTTAGAAACAAAAGAATTACTAAACTTTATACCTTAATTATTTCAAAAATCACAATTTTTGTATTTTATTTCTTAGTTACTACCTCCTACGGTTAATGAGGGCAAAACAAAGTACATGCTGTCATCAAGAAAGGACCTACAACACCGACGTCTTGGTCAAAACGTCACCATCGACAGACGTAACTTTGAGGTAGTCAAGGACTTCGTCTACCTAGGCTCCGCTGTAAACGCAGACAACAACACCAGCGCTGAGATCAAACGAAGAATAACTCTTGCTAACCGCTGTTTCTTTGGGTTAAGAAAGCAATTGAGTGGTAAAATCCTCTCTCGAAAGACCAAAGTGTCGCTATATAAGACCCTAATCATCCCCGTCCTGCTATACGGTGCAGAAGCATGGACCATGACAAAAGCGGATGAAAGCACCTTGGGTCGTTTCGAGAGAAAGATTCTTCGGGTGATCTACGGTCCCGTATGCATCGAAGGGGAGTGGAGGAGAAGATGGAACGACGAACTGTACGGGCTGTACAGCGACGTAGACTTAGCCAGAAGGGTAAAAGTCCAACGACTAAGATGGCTGGGTCACGTAGAGCGCATGGAAACCAATGCTCCGGCCCGGAAAGTCTTCGAATCCACACCTACAGGACAGCGCAGTAGAGGAAGACCGCGAATCAGGTGGCGCGCACAAGTGGAAGGTGACCTCACCCAACTCGGAGCGCGAAACTGGAGACATCTAGCTAGGGACCGAGCTAGATGGAGAAGTTTGTTGGGTGAGGCCCTAGTTCACACAGGACTGTAGCGCCACCTTAAGTAAGTAAGTAAGTTACTACCTCAACATATCGACTGCAAAGTTACGATTTAAAGATTAACAGAAAGACATTCAATCCTATCAAGCATTAAATTGTAATCGGAAGCTTCAACGAAGTCCAAAAAAAACTATCAAAAAATACAATCATTGTGGAAAATACCATTTAATTTTTTCACTTCTTCTCAAAACATCAATTATTTTAGGACTATAAACTTATTTCTTCAATTAGAAATACGAAGGGGAAATATCAATATTTCTGTTTGGCCTATATACACTAACAAAGGCGTTTCTTCTTCACCCAACAATTCTTATAAAGACCTATTCAATAACACTATAAGATATTGAGTTGTATTAATGCACTTTTTAACAAAGATCACAACACCGCCCGCCGGCAACCGCGCAAACTTTTGAGACGAAAATTCAATTTCCCAACTTAAAAATGTCCTTTATCATGTGTCAATTTTCAGGTTTTACCATTCAGCATAAATAGACTAAACGTGGCGCTTAAATAATAAAAATCTTTTATTTTGGCATTTTCCTTCATTTGAATATTAGGCCACAAGTTTTGCATACGATAAAAACAGTGAGAGACAAGACGTTTCATATTTGAATAGAACGAAATATTTTTACAAATGTTATTCAAAAACTCATCTTTTGATAAGAATTTTGCAATTGAAAGAAAAATGTAAATACTGTTTGAAACACACAGACTTGCGTACAAAAATGTTTGTTTTGAACCAAAACAGAAATTCATTTGATTTAAGAATTTCACAATTTTCAAAACCTATTAACCTCTCTCTGTATAATAATTCAAAAGACAAGAACAACAACAACAACACAATAAACTAGAATATCTCTAAAAAAAACATTGCTTATTGGGAATTTGATAAATATCATTCCACTCGACTCGATTACTCGAATACGCTTATCGTATCGTCGCTAATCGCGAAAGAAAGCCTGCAACGCATTTTAAGAAGTAAACAAGCGAAACTAAAAATGCTTTTCGCTTTTTGCTTATAGCTTAATGCGATTGGCGATTACTTCAATTGCAAGTTGTAAAGAAAAGTTTACGTGGAAAAGGGCGGCCACAGAAATGCGGAACCCTGAATTTTATTGTAAGTTTTGTTGTAATGACGATGATGAACATGAACACGATGATGATGATGATGATGATGATTGGAGCAGTGGGGAGACTAGCACTAGAGACATTTTTTCTTTTACTTTTTTGATTCATCATTTCGGATGGCGCTTGGCTTCTTTCTTTCTTTTTTATTTTGTTTACATAAGAATGCCACATGGATCAAGAGCAAATAATTAGAGTTTGTTTTATTCTTCCGAAAGTTGTAAATGCAAAGTTTAGTTTGATTAGAAACTTTAATATGACGTGATTTGTAATTCTCAGATCGAGTTCGTTGTTCGTAGACACATTTGAAGGGAGCCCATAGAGAAAACCATTAGCGCGACTCCATCGACCGCACAAAAGCAAAAGGGTCGCGCAAGTTTTCGTGGGGCATTTGGAGACTTTTGAAATGGAATTTTATCACTTAACTATATATTTTCGGATGGGTTTTTAATTGAAGATGATGGGGGAAGTATTTAACTTACCGGTGCTGAGGTATCAAATCCAAAAAACGAGTCTTCCATCGAGAAAATTTGTTTATTTCAAATGAAAATGTCATGACTTGTCACACATTCACATATGTTGAAATAATGGCCGCCGACAACGTTCGAAAGTGATGGAAAATTATTCGAAGGCAAACAAAATATTGGGATTTATTTACTTAATAAATTGTCAATCAACAAGGGAAATTAGATAACGATTGCATTTAATTTTTTCATTTGGTAACTACTAGGCTAGATGGGCTTTTAAAGTTGAGCTTATGGTTGGGTTACATGGCTACATCTGCATTTGATTATAGCCACGGCGGCCGGCGTTTCTTCAGATTATTATCCCTTTTAAATTGTTTTAAGGTGTTTTGATTTATTTTGTTACACATTCGGGAGGGATTGGGCCAGCATTGTCTGCATTTCGAAGTTTTGCTATGATTTTTTTGTGGGCACTTGACAAGAATATAATTTTATAACTGAAGAGAACGAAGGTAAGTAATTCATTTCGTATTTTGTCTTTCAGATTACATCACTTTTTTCATCGTTATTCAAAGGAATACTGCACCAACTTCGTTTTAATGGACGAGATATCTTTTCTGGAAGATATAATAGGTAAGCTAGTGAAAAACTCGTGCACCGTGGGTCGTGGAAGAAACCTTCAAAAAGGTTAATTTGAAAATAATACACCTCCCCCACCTTTCCATAAAAAAATATCCCAACTGAAGAAACATGATTGCTGATTATTTATTTTATTCGGACGTCTATGTATAGGATGTTCCCATTAATTTGCAAGACGAAGAACGTGAATTCGAGCAGGATAGTATTGAAGTGAATCCTGACACCCAAGAGATATTGAAGTAAGTGTATTTCCACAATCTTGCACTGCTAATAACTCAGCCTGACACAAATAACTTAAACTCTAAGAGTGCTTTGTGTGAATATTATTTATGTGCAAGCGATGTTTATGTTTAATCTATCCGATCATCTTCCGATTTTAATAGAAATTGAACTAGATATCGTCAAATATTTCCGCATAGCTTTTGATAAAAATTCACCGATTAATTAAAAAAAAGAACAAATGAATTATTAGTAAAAAGGAGTCACTTACAAGAATTAAATACTTCCCACTCCTTGAACTAGAAGCTATTATTATTATGGACGCATCTAAGTTAATGAAAATACCAGCCACTAAAAAAAAAAACAAAACGATTGGTACAAATTTTTTCTGTGATAAACTAAGAAATAAATCCGTACCATTTTTGAAACTGTTTCAAAAATACATAGAGCAAGTTTCAAACTTTCGTATGTGCAAGCAAACAAAGAATATTAAAAACATTGCAAAGAGAAAAAAAGAAATTTCGATGAAATATTGGCAAGATCTCTAGGTACAAGGATTCAAAAAGTTTTGGGCTCTCCCTTAAAAAATTAAGGGCAACAAAAATTCAAAGCAAGATTCTCTACCAAATGTGAACATCCTAAAAGAGCATTTTAGTAACCTTTTGAGTTCTTCGATGGATGAGCAATGTAGTTATATGTACATATGCCCTCCCATGTTTGCATAACAATTTTTAGACAAAGATATAAAACTAGAGGAGCTGGAGGTAGTATTGGACTCAATGAAGGGTGATAAAGCTGCTGGGACAAATAACATTCCAGTAGAATTTTTTAAATATAACTTACCTGGGTTTAAGGAAAAGTTAGTAGAAGCCTTGAATACTATCTTTAATTTCGGTATTCCTCCAGATCATTTTTACGAAGCCCTGATCTGGCCTATATTAAAAGATCTTGAGTCGACGCCGCGCCCTCCAGTTGCGCACCCCAATGCTTTGAGCATACTGGTCCACACCATCTCTCCAGCGCGTGTAAGCACGGTCTGTCACGCTGTCGTCTACCATAAAATGTACACAAGACCTTCTTCTCTAACGCACCTAAGTGGTTGGAGTGCCTTTTACGAAGTACCTAAGTCTCGGAGCTACATTATGTATATGTGAATACTGGCCGAACCATCGTTCTGTACAGCAGCAGCTTAAAAGTTATGGTAAGGTTTCTGAATTTAAAAAAAACTTTGACAGACTTAAGTAGGCATTGAGCAACCTTTAACGTATTTCTTCTTCTATACCCAAGGTATTTGAAGGATTGCAGTACTTTAAATTCATGCTCCTTCACTAATATGCAGCCTCAGATTTTGTGTCGCCTGCTCGATCTGAAATAAGGAATAGTGTACAACTTGTTCGATCCTCCCGATAATAACAATGTCGTCTTTCTCCAACGCCAGGTTGAAGAGGAAATAGGCCAAACCATCCCCTCGTCGGGATCCATTGTAGATGTTGATTGGTCTGGATAACAATCCGTACATTTTAACTTGCCTTGTTAAATTGGTCATGGCCAACCTTCATAGTCGTGCAAATTAGTTTGAGATGCCGAATTCTCTCATAGCTTTGTATAGTTCTACCCCCTATGCTATCGTGGGTGGCCTTAAAGTCTATAAACAGATGGTTCCATTACCTGCATAAGTGTAAAAATCTGATCAGTTGTTGATTTGCCTGGAATGAAGCCTGCTTTCTTTTTTATGGGGCAGATGATACTTTTTTGCCAGTCTTCTGGCATTTCTTCATGCTCCCATACGTGCGCTACAATTTTATGAATTGCTCTGTGTAAACCTGATCCACCATGTTGAAACAGTTCAGCTAATTTGCCATTGTTTTGTGTGAGCCATGTCGACCTCTTCAATTCTTGGTGGCACTAGCTTAGCCTCCACTTCTTCAGTAAGCTGTCCGTTTAACAATTCATTAAATTAGAATTCCAGTGAGTCGGCAGGATCGTAAATCAGATTTCCCTCTCCCTACTTGCAATATATGCAGCGTGGTATATATTGCGTCATGTTTCGGACGGATTACTATCTCTCGAAAAGAGAGAAAGTAAGCTGGAAATTTGTTCATATCTTCTTTAAAGTGTTGTAGAGTTAAAAGTCTCATAAAATCTCGGGTATGTCATGGACAGCCAAAATTCGTGGAAACTGCTTTTTATCTTCTTTTCTATGCAATATTGTTAACATTTTTACCAAATTTGTCAAATATACAATTTTCTAAAACTGTTAAGTTATCAAATTTGATAGCAATACTTTGAACATAATAAAACATCTCTCAAAAGTTTTCATTTTAATCAACTTTTTTTTTACTTTTCTGAATTTTAAAATGAATGAAACAAGTAGAATGTTAAGGCTAGGCGCGCACATGCAACTTTTTCGAAACCAAATAGTTCGATCGTTAGTTGCCCAAACATCGCGCACATAAGCAACTCCGAAAGTAATCAACGAAATAAACCAATACACAGGAAACATTTATTCACCTTGACTAAATTGTTCTCTCTCTTGCACTTACAGAAAATTATTCAACGATTTAGTTGAATGTCCGCGCAGCTACCTATAATTCCTTGTGACACAAAGTAAGAGATTGGTTCGAGGTGATCGTCTAGTTTGTGTCAAAACACAAACTAAAACGGACTCTCAAATTAGTCTAGTGCTCAGTTTAGAAACCAAACAGTTTCGAAACTAAAAGTTGCATTTGCGCGCCTTGCCTCAAAGTCTCTCAAAATTAAATAAATTAATTTGATCGATCTTAAAAAAACAAGTATTTTTGGAAACAACAATAGATGTTTATTTCATTGCAAAGAGGACGGTATGCCACTGAAAATGGAAAACCGTATTAACTAAATGGCTACGGTTACAGCCCCATATTACTATTAAGGGTATTCATGTAACGATATAATTTTCTACTTTGTAGAAAAATATAAATTTCCGCAAAGGGTTTACATGAACACCCCATTAGAAATATTTGCGGAAACGTTAGAAACAAACACAAAATTTACCTGTTTTTTTTTCTACGATTTCTGCTTCAAATTTGAGAGATAAAAGTCTATATTTTGCAGAATATTTTTCCCATACAAATTTTGACAGTTGATTTGTACCGATAGAAAATTCTACAGTTTTTAAGGTTTCTATGGGTTTTCTGTGTTTGCATGAATACCCTTATTATGAAATTGACCATAACTAATTCATTTATTTACAATTGCATGTCCTCGATAACTCCATGAATTCCTTCTTTTAGGTCCTGAATGGCAAGTAGAACGCGAACACCTAAATCTTATTATTATATGGCCCCAAGCAAAAAACTTCTAAAATTTTTCAATCATAAGAAAAAAATCTAAATGTGTGTAAATAAGATCTCGGTGCCCAATTGCAATATCTTAAACAAAATACGCTCAGAAAAGTGCTTTTTTTTTCAAAGTTTTTAGCTCGTAGCTTATTTTTGTATTTGTTTTTTTTTTTTTGTTAAAGCGTGTATCTATTGACCTACTAGATATGGACTGCTAGTAGCCATCTATCATCTATTCTTTTACGCTACTAGCCCTACTATAGGTTCAGCGGAAATACGGACAAGTTTTGCACTTGATTTTTGTATTTCGTTTGATGTCCTTTTTGTAGCAAATAAACACAGATGGCTCTTTAAAATTAATACATTTATTCCACCAAAACTATAAGAAGGCAATTATAAGTAATACTAGATGGACGGTTTTGTATGAGAAAAAGTATCAACTAGTAGTCCATATCTAATATATTAACGCGTGTATCTTTCCATTTCAAGTTTTGGCTTATTTGCCAAATGTCAAAAGATAACATCTTTTAAAGTGATAGCTGTCTGGACTATTCAAAACAATAATATAAAAAAGAGGCTAAGATGCTACCCACATTGATAACTTCGCATCCCGTCTGTCGATTTGTCTTGCTTAAAAGTTTGTAGGTTTTAGTGTTGTGTTAAAAAATTTGTCAGTTGAATTATTCTTAAAAATTTCAAAATTACCAACAATAGTTTGCCTGTAATGAAATAGTTTTATTCCAAAATCTAGTTTTGTTAACGAGATTTTTGGTCGAAAACCAATTTTTATAAATTTTAGTAGCATTTCTTAAAAGTTTTTATTTCTTATATAAATAAATGCAAATTGGATGAATGAAATCAATTTGAAGTCAATAACTTCTATTATTCACGACATATCGAGAACCGAACATCAATTTTTACCAAATTTGCGTACTATTTTTTGTAGATTTTATTTTTTTTATGAAAAAACGGACTGTTGGATTCTTATAAAAAAATTATTGAATATCGAAAACAATATTTTCTATGAGATAAAATAAGTTTGAAGCCAATATTTTTTATTTTTAAAAAGGTATTTGAGTAGAAAGTAAATTTTTACCAAGTTTTAGTATTGTTCTTTTTTTAGGTTTTAATTTTTTGTTAAAAAACTATCAATTCGATTTTTCTCAAAATTTTATCGAATGCTGGAAACAATATTTCTCATAACCTAAAATTAGTTGGAAGCCATGATCTCAAATTTTTGAAACGGTATTTAAGTCGAAAATCAATTTTTACCAACTTTAGTTAATTTTTTTAGGGTTTTAATTTTTTGTAAAAAAACAGTTGATTCGATTTTTCTCAAAATTTTACCAGATGTTGAAAACGTTATTCTTCGTTGCAAAAAATTGTTTTGGAGATAAAATCATTTTTTTCGTAAAATTTTTGAGGTGACAAATATTTTTTTTTCAGTTTTCTTTTTCATTTATAAAAAAACCGTTAATTGGAATTTTATCCAAAAATATATTTGTTTGTTATCACGTTGGAATATATAATATAAAATTTAATTCAAGTTTCTAGCATTATTGGTTCGTGAGATATTGAGGGTTAACAAAAAGGTTCGCCTTTTTTCAAATTGCTATGGTAAAAAAATCACCCACTCAATTTTTTGAGAGCCCTTTCTGCATCTTCCTGCATTAACATCTGTATAACAAAATTTATTTAAAGTCGATACCTCTTCTGGTTCTTGAGTTATGGACGACGAAAAAAACGTTGCGAACGTACACACGCACGCACACACATCTCTCTAAAAAACGTCGAGAAATTTCAAAATTTTCAATTCGACAAATCAGACCGATTACAATAAGGGAAGTTAATAATTATTTCAGAGAAATTGTACCTTACACAACCTCTGCAAAGCTTTTATTAAATACGACTGTAGAAAAATGAAGAAACTGTCTTTTGTTTTCACTTTTACTGCATATTACGAAAAAACCATCCATGTAACACCTCACTTAAATACAATTCGAAAAAATCCCATTCATAAATTTCCCTTATCTTCGAATTCCTACACAAAAATAACCCATTATAACTACTGTCATTTTCCTTGAAAGTGTTTTTTCTCTACCTCAATTCTCTGTTTCTCTTTCTCTTACATCTTCTTCTAGCCGATGATACTTGTTTTCGGTAGAATAGAATAGAATAGAATAGAATATTCTTTATTGAGTCTTTATAAATTTTACAATGAGGTATTTACTTATCGCTAACTTAAGTATAACTGCGGCTATAGTGTATTGCCTGCTTTGACAATTAAAATGAAACGCCTCGTGGCTTTATTTGAATATAGTCTGACTGCTCTTGCTCAGGAGAGAGTATAAATATACTTTTTCTTTGACGACATGTCATATAAATATACATAGATACATAATACTAATACTACTTAAAACTAAATAACAAATGGTCAACAATCAACTAGTTATTATATGATAAAGCGAGAGCGCTCTATAAGATTTTCTTTTCATTTAAGTTCACAGCAATTTTGAGTTAGATAATGTAAAAATGAAAGGTGAATAAACGTTAAGTGTTATAATATTGTCTCTTTTTCTCTTAAATTCATGAGATACATATTTGAAATTGACTGAAAATGAAAATTCAATCTTGAAGGTGTTATACATATGGCACACATAAAACATGGATACGTGCATTTACATCAATTAAATGAGCAATTTGAAATTGTTTTTTTTTTTTTTTTGTCTTTCTTTTTAGTTTTTAAGTTAAAGTCAGTCTTGTTGTTTTCAAAAATAACTAATATAAACTAGTTCTATACAGTAATTATAGTTATTATGTGATAGAGCGAAAGTGCTCTTTTAAATTTTCTTTACATTAGAGATCATAGCAATTTTGATTTAGGTAATGTAATAGTTAAGAGCTAAAATAGACTCTATCTTTCTTTTAATGAGATACATATTTGAAATTGAATCTATGAAAATTCAATCTTAAAGGTACATTGTACATATGAACACACAAGAAAAAAAAAAGAACTTAAATACATAAATATACATCGAATAGGTTGTGCAATTGAATTTTTAACTTTCTTTTTAGTTTTTTTTTTTTTTTTATAAGTTACAATCAGTCTTATTGTTTTCATAAATACGAATGTAAACTAATTCTATAAAATATTTATACAAATTAAAATTATCAGGTAAGTCCTGTCCACCATTAAGAAAGGAAAGATAATATCTTTATTTACAAAAAATTTAGATTTCCACGGACGGTACTGTCTCCGTAGAAGATAGTGAACAAAGATATGTGTGCAGTTGAAAGCATCTTTAAGTAGATTAGGTTAGGAATATTCAGCCACGGTTTTGGCCCGAAGTGGCCGTGGAGTAAAATAAGGGAGTGGATGTCAGTGAGGAATCCAGGTCGACAGATGTAATTCCAAGAGGAGATAAGTAACTGGAGTTGTCCCAAGTGGACCCCATCTGCGATAGAATGACGTGACTAATAAGGTCATTTTCTGAGAGTTCTAGGCTGCTGATTGTTTTTTTCATGAGAGTTAGGTTATATCTCATCAGCGGAATGATTCTTGTTTTCGGTAAAAGAAAATGCATTCCTCTTCAAAAAACACACAAAATTGTTGACGATTTTTTGACATACATCTACATCGGTTCTCGGTTGATGATTTGGTTCGGTCTTGTTTCTTTGCCTCTTTGGTCACAGCTCGCAGTCGCAGATCGAGTTCTTTCAACTCTACTCCTGGTCCTGTCCTGCCTTTTATTTGGCAGAACCTTCTATTTTTATACAAAATATTTTGTATGTCTTTTTCGAATCTCCGACTGGGACTTCAGCATAAGCACTAGGTAGGTGTTCGTTGTTATTTCTTATGAATAAATCTCGCCCACAAAAGGGTTTCTCATGATGTTTGTGTTGAGTTCAGTTGCTTGTTAAAATCATTCAACCATAAATAGCTTCATAGTTTCTTGAATACTACATCCCATTCGCAATCATTGAAGAACTTGTGATAATTTTTCTTCGTTTTTTTTATCTCATAAAGGAATATCACCCATCGACCAGCTTACTACCCATCGTGAGGGTGTTGACAACAAAGATGACTCCTAAGATCGAAGAAGGCACATACCTTGGCTTTGACCTCAGCACTCAAAAGGTGAGTAGAGTAGTAAAGAGGGTTACTATGTATCAAAATGCTTGCGTTTCATTCAATACAATTGCTATTAGTCATGATTTTGCTAATAGTTGATGATTTGTTAAGATTTCTTTTGCATAGAGTCGACAGTGACATCCCACCTTACTTTTTATGTCTCCTCTAAGTTAATTGATCTAATTTTATTGTGGATGTGCAGTTCAAAGAAGTTTCACAGATGGTTTTCAACATAAGTAGAGAAATCTTCATTCATTTCTTTCTCCCAGCATAACTAATTTTGTGGTCTCACAATAAAATGAGCTTCATTGAAATAAGTGCTGTCTTGGGAGCAGCACTTATTTCTATACTCAGTCTTGTAGGGGGCAAATATAGGTCGCCTTTGATTGGGAATCAAGTGCCCTTCTAGGTCTTATCAGTAGTTTACTGTTGTCGGTCGGTGCTGATTCTCAAGCCAATTAATTTGAATTATCTAACGTTTTTTGTGTTATATTTTATAAATGGCATTACGTGCTTTAAAACTAGCTTTAATTTGTTTGCTTTTGCTTTTGATTTGATTTTCTTTTTATTTATTACTTATCATTACTTACTTTGTTATATGAATGTTGCTACGATTGTGCAAAATGTCTTGCTTACGTAAAGAATTTAATAAATGTATTATTGAGCGCAAATAATGATAAGAAACCTAAGCCTTGAGGAAGAATATTGTTTGTTTTATTGAATCCTCTACTTGTTTTATTTTTCATTCAAGTTTAGGGTTATTAATTTTGATGGAGAGGGAGAGTGGGAGGTTGGGGAGAGTTTGTTTAATCGTTACAAATAAGGTGCGTCCTAGTGTCGAGGTTGGCGCGGCCGGAGTGTCTTCAACTCACGTCACCTTAACATTCAAACGAAAAAGCTACTGTTATATTTTTTGATTTAATTTTCTTTATTTTTAATATTTAGGTCAACTGGTTAAATTAATTAATAAATGAAATGTGGATGGACTATGTCATTCTTGTAAATTGAGTAGCTATGAATATGACACTAATTCTACGTAGGCGTAGGTGGGTCACCTGATATGGTGATGATTGTGGGAAAGACATGCCATTGTTTAAATATTTCAATGCCATTTTAACTGCTGCTGCTTATAATTGCCATTTGATGTTGAATTCAGATAAGAATTTAGGAAAACATTTCTTGAATGTTGTCAGTTGTGTTTTAAATATTAAACTAGAGCTCAATATTATACGTACATAGTAAAACTAACAAAAATGAGAAAAGGTTTTTTGTTTTTTATTAACTACGAAACAAATTGACAAAAATAAAACTGAGGTAACGAATTTACAATAATAAAAACGTCAAGTTTTAACTAAGAAGCGAACCAATATACAACCAATAAACTAATAAGACCTTATATGGAAGAAACAACTTAAAAATTCACATTGGATTATAGACAAAGAATTTTGTTTTTCTTTAGCATAATATGAAATTATTCTTCATAAAAAAACACCCTTAAGTGTTATATTAGAGTTTAAAACTGAAGCGTTGATAGGAAGAAGGGGTTAAGTGACAGTTGTAAGGTTTCGAGATCCAAGCATTTTTTTACCCCTTTACTCGAGTACATTTCGGGCCCCAATAACGTACTTGAGTTTTTGGGATAGAATTGAAAAGAGAGCGCTAAAAATGATTTGCAATCGATCTCTTACTGAGAAATTTGCTACTCTTGAACACCACCGCAAAGTTTCATGTATATCATTGTTTTATCGCTATTTTTGTATACTGACGGACGGACTGTGAATTACATGGATTTTTACTTGCATTCGTAAAAAATTTCGAATTCGAGATTTTAATCAAACATGATATTACGATGGTAAAGAAGTCGAAAAAAGTGGGTCCCGCGAATCCGTCCGGTCTGTCCTGTCTGACTGTCCACCCTCCTACAGCCTAAACCATTGGGTCGATTGAGTTCAAACTTGGAAGAAAAGGTTTTGAGCAGATTCGGGCGTTTTTTTCATTTTTGTTTTAAGATCAAAACTAACAGTGGCCTCCATACAATTTTTTTGGTCAAAAAACGAGAATTCGAATTTTCTTAAAAAGAAACCGATAGATTTTTTAATTTTAATTTTCTCAAAAATTTAATTTTTTAACTTGGCTTCTTTTAGTAAGAAAAACATATTTTAGTATTGCTCCGGAAAGGTACCGCTCATAGAACCGTTATTTTGTTTTTTTAATTTTCTCAGTAACTTAAGAACCGATTTCAATAATTTTTTTTATGAACAAGCTCTTATATTGCCTTAACAATATTGGATTATCAAAACTGCAATTTCTTTTTGTTTGGATTTTAAAAAAAATATTGAATTTTTTTTTTTCAAAATTCTATATCTCAATAACGGGTCAACATTTGTTTACGAAATTCAAATGTAGAGCGTATGTACATTTACAATCACTAAACAACTGAATACCAAAAATATTTTTAGAACAACATTGAAAAATTTTGTATATAAAAAATTAATTTAAAAAATAACCGCTCTAACGATTTTCAAAAAAAAAAATTGAAAAATCAAGGGTTTTTGATTTATAAAATGGCATTTAAATTTTTAAAGACAAACTTATTTTTCAGGTAAGATTTTGAATCTTAAAATAGTTTTTTTTTTTAAATTACTTTAACTGTATTAAATGTAACCCCCTCCCATCTTACCAGATCAAATCCTGTGTTTGAGCCCGAAAGAGCGAATTATTTTGACAAAATTTTAATTACATTCCTATCTTTTATCCAAATTAATGTATGTGGTACATATTTATGTATTTTTATAACTATAACTATTGTAAATACCAACGATGGCCGTCCGTGTAGCGCCACTGCATCGGATTAACGAATTTAATATATTTAATTAACAATCTATTTTAAAGTGTCTATCAAGAAGTACCTTTGTATATATGATTTTAAAATAAGGTTGTTTCACACATATTTTACTTGCCTTCGCCTATATAAAAGAATTAATATTTAGTACAAGTTAAAGGAACGGGCCAGAAAGAGTATATGTATTTTCTATTAGAATCACTTTTTCAACGTATACACATTATACCTATGTATATAGGTATTACGTACAACCTCTACAACTAATGCTTACGTGTCACTTCATAACTAAAATCCAAAACGCACAAGAGCCTCACTGTAAACAACACATGAATAGCAATTTTTTGTACCAGTTCGTATGCTTGTTTTTTTTAAAACTTTAACGAAAAAAATAAACTGAACTTAATAACTCCATGTTTGCGCTGAAAACTTGTAGGAAAGAAGGAATGTGACTGGATTGTAGTAAATAACTTCTACCTACCAATAACATTTCTTCATTATCATCATAAACATGTCTTAGTTAGTTAGTTAGTTTTATTGACTTCATAAATACATATATACAAATTTACATTTCAGTGTTTTGATATAACTAAGTCTTTTATGGTTTGGCCAGAGTGACATTTTAATTTAATTTGTACATTTTCAAAAATAAAAAGCTTAAAACATTATATTATTATTACTATTTTTTTTTTTTTTTTAAATACATCTATCATTATTATTTAAAAATTTTCTTGCATAATTTGGTTTCTGTAACGAAAAGCTTTCGTAATATACCCAACTAGAGGGTCCCAACCGCTCTCTCCATTCAAAATTTTGATTACTTCGTCTAGACCAAGAGACTCCACTGCAAAAAACGCCTTCGAAATTCCTTGAGTATTGGACAGATTCCCACAAAGTGAAAAACATCTTCGCGCACTTTCAAATTGCATAGATCGCACAATAATGGTAGTTCTGGTCGATGCGGAATATAATTCAAACCAATGACTTCACCTCTTATTTTAAATAGCATACTGATTTTTTCTGTTGTGTTTTGTGCCAAGAAATACGTGTTTGTATTTAAAAAATGATTCAGTTTGCTGTAGTAGGTTCTGTATTGCGACGACTCTGCTTCCTTAGTGAACTTATCATAAATCATATTTCCAACTTTTCTTAGCAAATTTTTGAATTTTAACTTCATGGCTTCATTATTATCGGTGGTTGATACTGTAAAATCTGCTGAAGATTCGTTGGCCAATTTGTTCCACTCAATAACGCAAGATCCCCCAGAATGTATCAGCTGCATGAGAACCAGTCTTGGAATCCTTTCTTCTCCCATCGCCATTACTCTTGTCACATATTCGAAATGTATTTTTAGCGTATCCAAAAATAGTGGTGCTATACCTGTTTCTAAGTATAACATATAATTTGGTGAGCTACCAGGCAGCTTGAAAGTATTCCGTATAAAAAAACGAAGACATTTTTCCACAGCCTCAAAGGAAATATATCCCCAAACTTGGGCTCCGTAGAAGAGAATTGATAATGCAGCTGTACGAAAGATTTGATACTTTGCTCCGTGTGATATGTTTTTCCTTTCAATACAACTTCTCCACACAGAATACATAGCTCGTTTAGCTTCAGATAGTTTGTATTGAAGATGCTTATTAAGGTTTAGATTAGAAGCAATTAATACTCCTAGGTACTTGTACTCTTTAACAATCTCTATTGGTTCCTCCTCAAACGTCCACTTTTCACTCCTCGAAAACCTGCCACCCCCCCTTCTCATAATCATAATTTTCGACTTGGCAAGATTAACCGATAAATTCCAGGTTTTGTAGTAGCGTTCGAGTCGGTTTATCATTAGCTGCATACCGTTTATAGTCTCCGATAGGAAGACTAAATCATCTGCAAACATTAAGTCAGGGATGTTTTTTCCACTCATAACAATTCCCCCTTTTACGCTATCGATAATGTCGTTTATGTACAAAACAAAAAATAGAGTACTAAGAACGCAACCTTGTTTAACGCCCATTGACGTTTCAAACTCGTCAGTCGTCTGAGAGGAATTTACCATCCCATACCCTTGCAACATTTTCTTTGTAGATTGCTCTGATGACAGATATCATTTTTGTAGAGATTCCGTATCCTTAGAGTTTGTAGTAAAGTGCTTCTCTGGGAATTGAGTCGAAAGCTGCCCGGAAATCTACAAAAAAGGCATACAGCTTTTTCCCTCTCTTTTTATAGATGTCGCCAATATTTACCAAAGAGAAAATTTGGTCTATCGTTGAATAGTTTTTCGTGAAACCCGCTTGAAATTCATGCAAAATCTTCTTGTTTTCGACCCACTCGCTTAACCGGTTGAACAGTATTGCTCCAAATAACTTTTGCCACTGCGTTGAGCAATGAAATGCCTCTGTAATTAGTCGGATCTTCAGGGTCTCCTTTCTTGTGTAGTGGGAAAATGATTGCTCTTCGAAAACTTCCCGGAACATCACCTGTCTCAAAAATTCTGTTGTACTCCACGGTTAGAAAGTTTAAAAATTCTGGTGTTAGATTCTTAAAATATTCAAAGGGTATTCTATCCTCTCCCGGAGCTTTCATAAACATGTCTTTATCTATCTATCTGCATAAAGCTGAGCACGCCAATGAAAATGAACTATTCTTTATTCGTTTTAGACACCTACCTAACTACACAACCAATAGCCGATCGCTTTACAATTCAAACATACATGTTCTTCCTCTTTCTTATCTTTATTTTCCATTCTGGTTCTTCTAATATGAAATTAAAATAAAACTATTCAAAGGAAAAAGCTTTGAACGAACTAGTTGAATCCAAAAAAAAATTGTTTTCGTTAAGTACGCTTACAAGTATTTTTCATTTCCGGGATGAGTTGTCCTAGGATGAGTTGTGTCTTGGGATGAGTTGCGCCTTTGTATATACAAAGGAAATACCTGACACAAACATTTCCCTTAACATAATATTTTCCGAGTATTTCATATTTTTATTATAATAAAATGTTAAGTTTTTTCAACAAATTATAAATTAATATTCAATAAAATAGTCTACGGAAAATTCTCTTTGTGTTGACACCTTATTTGTTAAAAAAGGAGACATGCTAACGAACTAAAGTGCCTTGCACATGAGCAACGAACTGCGAACTGCGAATGGACGAACAAACGTGATTTTACACATTTCAAAAAGTCAATTCCACACAAAAACACATTTAAATTATAAGAAACCAATTGACACTAATATTAGGATAATAAAATTTGCATTTTGTTCTCTAAAACAAGAGAATTTTGTAAAAACAAATTGGTAGTAACGAATCGCAGTGTGGTTGCTGCGAACTGTCAAACTCTATTCGCGTTCCACATACCATCCACACTGCAACGAATAAATTGTTCGCGCTCAACTTAACCTCAAAATTATACCACTCTTGTTTTGTTTTTGTGTGAAAGATGATGGCTGAGAAAAATATGGAGAAAAGGGTTGACAATTCGTCGCTACCTGCGAATAGAAATAAAAGCTCATGTGAAAGAAAAGTCAAAATATGCGAACATCCACAGTTCGCAGTTCGCAGTTCGTTGCTCATGTGCAAGATGCTTAAGGTCTCACATATATATGATGATGATTCGTCCAGACGAAATTTCTATTCTCGACAAAAAAATTTCCCTCCGCCATAAGCGCACTATTTGCTTTTACACCCGAAAAAAATGTACCCCATATCAATACTGTCTTAATTTTTTGATAAGTATTAAATTGTCTCTAATTTTTTTCATTAGAAATAGTATCAAAATAAGACTTTTGCTTTGCACCCAATATCAAGGGATCATTCGCTGTGTTTTGAAAAGTCCTTAGGTCCTCTCGGCTATTAATGACTCCAAAAATACATTTTTAATTTCATTTCTTCAGAGATTATTCCTTAAGGCCCAACTATAATAGGCATAAGCTAGCATATGCGCGCATAAGTAAACCTGCGAATACAAAGAATCTAATACGAGTGACCATAATGGAGTCTAGCTCCGTTTCGTTCAATTTTTCTCAGTTTCGTTAACTTAAGCAAACTTAAGCAAGAGCGATCCCAGTCGCTCGCCGCATAAGTAAATCTGACAGCCTCATAAACTTATTCATAGTGTGCTTGTCAATTCTCCTCTAATTTATGAAATTTCACCAAAAAACTCATTAGTTATTTCTATGTATGCGTGGAAACACGTCAATTTTTCTTGTTGAATTCTTTCACATTACAAATACAACAATGTAAAGCATAGACTTAAATCGGTCAAAAGGCTTGATATCCTTGAGCAGACAAAACATAAGCTCTACAATTGGAGTAATAACAGGGCACTGCCTCATAGGAAGACATGCTCTGAGGCTAGGGGTCTACACAAATGACTTCTGTAGAAGCTGCATGAACGAGAAGGAAGAGGAAACAGTCCAACACCTTCTATGTACATGTCCAGCACTCTCCATTAGAAGGAATAACTTTCTTGGAAATCCCTTCTTCGACAATACCAGCGAACTGGCAACGATTGACACAAAGTGTCTCTCCAACTTTATTAAAAGCACAAAATGGTTTGTTTAATTTTCATTACTCTCCCATGAGTAACCTCATTAGTGGTATCACAATGGACCCCTGAGGTCTAAGTGAGTCAATGACATCTGGACAGCCACTCCAACCTAACCTAACCTATTCACCTCATTAGTGTCAAATTTTAACGCTGGTTAAATTTTAACACACATTTTAACGCAATTCACACACGGCCTAAGTTAAAGAAACTGAGAAAAATTGAACGAAACGGAGCTAGACTCCATTATGGTCACTCGTATTAGATTCTTTGTATTCGTACGTTTACTTATGCGCGCATATGGTAGCTTATGTCTATTATAGTTGGCACTTTAGTCACGCATGCTTGTTGATCGTAAGTGGCACTTTTCGCGAATGTCTGGCTTAGAATTCAGTTTTAAACAGACGTCTTTAAAGCGTTTGTAGGCAGTTAAAATTAATTTTGTATGTGCAATGTAATGGAGATTTTGTAGATCAATTCACTCACCGGTCATTCGTTTCAAATCACGTTTTTTGGAATTTTGAATTTTTGTTTACATTCCATAAAATGTAACCAAAATATCCTCAAACTTGAATGTACTATCTTTACCTCTAAATGCAATTTTTGTATTAAATATATTTTTTCTTCAGTGCTTAAGTCGATATACTTAATTTAGGCTTAGCTTAATTCCTGTGTGAACTAGGGCCTCACATTCAAGAAACTAATTCACTGCTATTTTTATGAACAGGTGTAAGTTTGAGTGTTTGAATCAATACGTGACTAAAGAGCAAAGTTAGCTTATATTCAAAATTTAAGACGCCGGATATTATAATTAAAGTACCGTTAGATGTTAAGAGTTATGTTGCTATTTTTTTAAAATTCATGAGAACACAATTGTATAATAAAATACAGGTAACCCAAACTAAAATGTGACTAACAGAAGTATTCTGCTATCCCTCGGGTAAACTACATTATCAAAAACTATTTTCACTTAAACATTTCATACATACATAAATGAAGTTCATTTACTCAATAATTTTTTAATTTGTAAATTCAATTTTGAAATGAACAGTATTGGACTTTTTTTTTAATTGTAAGCAGAAGAATAACGAAATTATGCAACTGCTCGATGAAACGTAAGTTCATTTATTTTAATTTTGAAATAAATAATAAACCAATTATTTCAAATTCGTAGGTTTACCAAAAATTTTCGGTTAAGTAAAAGGGAATTTCGTTTTCTAATGAATATTGTTAAATCCAATCTTTTACCTCAGGCGCCAAATGAGTCGATTTCCAGAGAAGAGCAATGCAATAACTTCCTCTTGTTCTTCTTCTGATTATTAATGCATTTTGTTTGGTCTACTCTGTGTGGCCCTTTCCACTGTTCAGAATTAGATATTTTTTTCTTTAAATGGTATTTGTAGTTGCTCCAAACCAGGAAAACTTTGTTTGAAAAAAAGATCTTTATTTAACTTTTCCCAACACCTACCTTTTGCCATTCAACCACAGATAATAATTTTATACAGATGTCTCATCCCTGCAGGAAAAAATGAAACATTTTTTTCCCTTAACAGACAAGCCTTAACAGACAAGAGCTTTTAAAAATAAAGCTGAGAAAGCTCTTTTTGCCTTGCATATTTTTTGTTTCTTTTTAGAAACTTTTCTCTTCTCTTTTGTCATTTTGTTTGCCAATGAATACAAAAACAAAGTTCGGTCCATTGGAAACAAATGTAAACAACCCTATTTTTTACAAGGAAGTATATGGGAGTTGATGTTGGTTATGTCTGTATTTTGTTTTTTTATGCGCGTTTTGGTGCGTTGCTTGTGTATTGATATATGAAAATTGTGTGGGCAAGTAGGGACAAGTGAATGTGAACATGACTTGGTTTCTGTGTTTTCTATTTTTAACTTCCCATAGGAAGTTATTAAAATGGGTCCGATTTGTCGAATTGAAAATTTTGACATTTCTCGACGTTTCAAGGTCCCTAGAGTCGAAATAAAAGATTTTTAGAAAGATGTCTGTGCGTGCCTGTGTACGTGCGTCGTCCATAGCTCAAGAATTTTGAGAAACATCGAGTTAACAGTTTCCTTACAAAATATAACAACATTATCTACTAAAACTTAGTAAAAATTTACTTTCGACTCAAATATGTTTACAAAAATTAAAAATATTGGCTTCAAACTAATTTTATCTCACAGAAAATATTGTTTTCGATATTCAATAATTTTTTTTATAAGAATCCAACAGTCCAAAACGTCGAGAAATGTCAAAATTTTCAATTCGACAAATCGGACCGATTACAATAACTTGCTATGGGAAGTTAATAAATCAAAAGGAAACACTTTTTTTTATACAGTTACAGCTGTGGACAACTAATTAGAAACATTATTTGCTTGTCATTTCCACATTCACTTTGTCATGTGTGACTAGAATAGCGGTATCCTAAACGGTGTAATGCAAGCGTTATTAGATAATTGTTTGAAAAAGCATCATTTGTGCATAAGTCTTTGCATAGTTCACAACAAAATCAAGGTAAAGTGTAAAAAGTGTTCGTTTCAACTGGTCAACTAATTAGAAACAGTTTAATTAGATTTGATTTGGGTGAAATAAAAATAATCTTTTTATTTTGCATTGATAAGTAGAAAATTCTGAATTGTCTGCAAACGTTTTTAAAGAATAATTTTTAAATTTTGGAGGTAATTGTAATGGGAAAATTAAAGAGTTGTGATCCTCCTACAAGGAAAGCGATTCTTGAGCTTTGGAAGCTTAAAATATCCTATAGAGCAATTGCATCTCAAATAAACTGTTCTGTAAAGAAAGTTTTCAATGCAATTAAGCATTTTCAAAACTTCGGGACTGCTGAAAATGTACCTCGTAAAAAACGGGCCCGTAAGACAGGCTGCCAAATGGATCGAACAATTAGTAGGCTGGCCAAAAAAGACACAAAAATAAGCTCCACAGAGATACAACGCCAACTCTCGGTTGCATTCGATGTCCCGATAGGCCCACGCACAATCAGAAAAATATTGGTGGAAGTTGGGTTACATGGTCGTATTTCTCGAAAGAAACCATTAGTAACCGCAAGGCAACGTAGACTAAGAATAGAGTTCGCAAGATCACACGCCAACTGGACAACAAACGAATGGAAGTACATAGTGTGGAGTGACGAAACTAAAATAAATAGGATAAGCCAAGATGGTGCACGATATGTCCGAAGGCCAAAAGGAACAGCGTTCCACCCTAAATATGTTTTGCCAGTAATTAAACATGGAGGCGGCTCGCTAAACAAAAAAAAAAGTGAATTCAATTTGTGTTTCTAATTAGCTGTCCACAGCTGTATGTCAAGGAAACAAACAAATCAGGGGCAATACAAATCTACAGGAAGACCCTTATTTGCACAGAAAACAGTACCTACATATTTTATTTTTTGCTGAACAAAATGTACTTGTCCATTTTTGAAGAAGTTATCTTTTAAATAATAAAAAAATAGGATCAGTTCTTTGCAAACTAGAAAAAAAAAATATTATTTTAATTGTTGACTCATTATGTACAATGAGGTACATACATGTGCATTGTACATGGGTGAGGTACCCATCCAATTGACACCAGTCAACACTTCATTACGTTTCAAAAGATATAAAACTGAAAAATGTATTCGTGGAGTTTTTGGAAAATTGAAGAAAAAGATGAATTTATAAAAAAAAAATCCACATGAATGCACGCAGCTAGCATTTACATATCCGATTATACGAACTCGAGCTATAAAGACAACCTTGTCCATGCTTTGTTTCTATTTCCAAAGGCAATTGTAAATATTTTTTTTCTCGTCGTCGACAAGCGATCAACTCTCCTGGGGTGGAATCGGCTAAGGTGATTGTTGATAATTGACAGTCAAAATAATCGAATTTGATCTATGTAAGGTGATGGTCAAATTGATACCTAAAAAGCTGTCACAAGAAAATGTGATAGTCGTTTTCCTACAAATATGTCGTTTCTGAATAGAGCTACCAGACGCTTACAAAAAACGAACGGAAAATTTTTTCAGTTACCTTTTTTAAGGTACAAAAACACATTCCTGTGACCGACAAAGAATATGACATTCGAAAAAAGCAAGAGAAGTAAGAATTTTATTCAAACAGAGCCAATTTCATACTTTTATTTAGATATTTTATAGGAATCAATTAAAAATTTCACCAAGGCAACAATGAATTTTGACAATTTGAATCTGAAATTGTTCAATCGAATTGAATTGAGTTGAATCATCTTACACAGACGGAATGAAAATGATAGTCAATTTGATTATCAAAAAAATGATAGTCAACTATCACCTTAGCCGATTCCACCCCTGCACTTGTTTTCAACGCATCACCACCAACCACACCGCACCACAAAAAACCAAAATAAAACGAGTTTTGTTTTCATTTGTGAAGAATGATCGTGGTGTATTATGTGTGTCCGGAATTAGGATTATGAGAGGAAAAGAACCCACAAAAATGATTTCAGTTTCATATATCATTTCTCGCCATAAGGGTGAGACATCTGTATAAAATTATTATATGTGATTCAACCTTCTCTTTTAATTGGGGGTCCCAGAAGGTTGAGCCTATCTTCTAAACTATTTCAAAACTCCCGGAGTTCTGTTTGCATTATTTTTGGCAATATCTGCATTTAATTTCATTTCAGATATGATTTCAGTAATATGGTCTTTTTTTTTTTGTTGTTCTGCCCCTAAAAATTTTAATAATCTATTAATTACAAAAAAATATTGTAAATCAAGTATAATAAATTAGAAAACGTTTCATTTGCGAATTTGAATTGTATAGAATGCATGTATTAGCGTGAATATCGGTATACCGCGAAGTATTACGGACGTTACCGACTTTAGTACAAACTCACTTCGAATAGGTTGAAGTGGCTGCCCGTGGTGGAGTAGCCTATAGCCAGTTGTTAGCCAATTGTGATACCACATGAATCTTAAGGCCTTTTTCTGAGCTCAATGCAACCAATTAGATTCCCTACGAAACATGAAAGATTAATTATGTTAGTGTGTTTGAGATCTTCTAGATCTTTGAGATTTTCTACTTCTTTCTCGTCGATACAGCTTCTGCAAGTCATTGGAGAATACGCCTAGCCGCGTGGCGTGCTTAAATAATAAGCAGTGTCCGGTTCTGACAACAATATCGAGCTTATATGCAATCTACTAAGAGATATGAAGCAGCTTAAGCGCTTTATATCTAGGGTATGGCAGATATTTTTCGTTGCCTGACAGGTGGAGATGTTGTTCCACATGATGTTGGTCGGATCGGCATTTCATGCTCTGCGTTCAACTTACGATTTCTCGAGTGTACTTAGTCACCTATTCAGCATGTTTCTTTCTCCTCTTGCTCCTTACCTCTGAGCCTTCTAAATACATCATAAGTGTATTATAGCTTTAAGGCACAGTAGATCATATAAAATTCTCGAACTAACAAACCCTAGTGCAAGAAAAAACCCAATTAAAATCTGGGTGATGTAAACATTAATCTTGATTTCTTTCAATATGAAAAATATTAGTTCGAAAAGTATAGAATACGCTATCAGAGTTCAAGAGGTAAGTTTCCGTAGGTTTAAAGCCCAACTCTAGTGAAGAAATCAGGAATATATAAATATAAGATAAATAGTTCATGTCTGACGAAGAAAATTTTAATATGACCAAAAATAACGGTAACAAATAATACTTGTCTCAAAAGTGGTCAATATTATTGGTCGGTTCTACGAGGTTAACGAAACATTTCAACGCTCGTCTTTAATGAAATTCCTTTTAAAGACTTCTAAGAAAAAAACAATTTACCTCTGGGCACATCTGACCATAGTGTCATAGTTGCTAATTTTTCGTGTCAAACAAATCCAGTTAGAGAAGGACCTTCAAGGAGAACCGTTTGTTATTATAAGGAAGCCAACTGGGACTTCACAATTTTTTGCAGGATCTTTAACGTAGACGTAGACTCCAGTGCAGATATGATAACTAGCATTATTCTTTTGGGAATACAAACTTTTATCCCGAATAGAGTATAAATTATCAGAGCTTAGTCATTATTTCATTTTAGCTACAAAGATGTTATCAAGGAAAACTTAAGTGAGAAAAACTGGAAGAGGTGTAAACTCACCAGGAAGGTCAAAGAACAAAATGTATGTCCCAAAGGCAGTAAGAATTTTTGACCACTCTTCAGTCCCTACGCTTGTTGTCCATGACCTCCTTCAGTTAGCTCAATTAATAAAACAAACATCTTTGCAAAGCATTGCGCCGCCAATTCGCCCTTGCTGATAGTGTCAATTCTTAATAGCGTTGAATATACATAAATTTGCTGGTCCTGATGTTGTTGTGGCTGCTCCTGGAAGAGAAAAGTGGGGTTAGAAAATACTAAATAAATGTATATATCCCATTCCTCGTCTTTCAAACGATACATCTGTTTTTGTGTGGTTTTATGCTCCGTAGGTCTTCGTTACTTCCTCCCAGTGTTGTTAGATCCTAACCTGTGAAAAAAAAACTTAAGGGTATAAATATAAAGAAGGAAACAAAAAAAAATTCAACTTAGCTCTGGCCTCGGGGATTCCTTCCACTCCCAGGTTGGAGTTATGGGCGTTTAGGCTTCTTCCTTTTCCTTCCTTAGTGTTGGTGTCCTTGATGTTTATCTCCGCACTCGTGCTTGTTTTTATCCTTTTTTTTGTTTATTTAAATTAAAATAATTACCCGGAGGCACTTGCGCACGGAACAAAAATAGAAATAAAATAAACAAAATTGAGATCTGACGTCTGTCATTGCTGGTTGACAACTTAGCGAGGGTGGGTGGCAAACAGTTCGGAGGCATCGCCGAGTAAAGACGGCCGAGTGAAAATAACTTAAAGCGATTTAAATAAAAAAAGGAAGTCGGTTATAACATAAAGTAATTTAAATAAAAGAAAGGAAGTCCGGTTTAAATAAAGCAATTAATAAATAAAAAAGAAGTTGGATTCAAAATTAAATTTTTTTTGAACATTATTGTGAGACTTTTTAGTGAGGTGTTAACTGCGCGGGTGAGTTTGCTTCCCATTATTAGGAGAAAAAGTGTTTTAAGTGTTTTTTTTTCTTAAATAAAAAAAAGGTGGATAAGTGAACAGAAGTTCGAGGAAAGCTATTTCGACCGCGGGACATACCCGACCAGAAGAGCAAAGAAATTCCTAATACGGAAAAAAAAGCCTGTGAAAGTACCCGGGCTACCAAGTAACAAATATTTATTCAATAGTTCTGTGAAAAATCCGCCCGCGCAGTGAAACAAAAAAGAAAAGGATTATCCAAAAGATCCAGGGGATCCTATCTGGACGTGAGGCGTACAGCGCACAGGACGCCACTGCTATACATATTGACATACATATATACTACGCCTCCGCTGCCTACGTTAATTTCTACGTCTTCAGAATTGATTACCCTACATTTTTTTTTTTTGCTTTATTTGTTTTAAATTATTATTTCATTTCTTTTCTATTATTTATTTCTTATATATGTATATAGTTATTTATTTAAAATTTTTCTTACCTTTTTGGTTATTTTGATTACGCTCAATTATTTAAAAATTTCCGTTACTTTTTGGTTTTTCACATTATATTTATTTATTCAATTTTTCTTTCGCTACTTTTCGTTTTTCTAATTTATATTCATTTGAGTTAGTTTTTTTTGTAATTTATTAGTTTTCATTGTGATAGGGAAAATTCGCCGAGTTTTGGTTTTTGTTGTTCGTTTTGATCAGGGAAGAAGTCGCCGACGTCGCCAGTGCGAAGAGGGGTTCCTCTTACGTCCCTCGCGACGCAATATTTTGCATCCCCCCTTTTTTATCCACCCACATCGAGCTCCTTGTAGGCAGGAAATTAAGGTCCGATTAGGGACAGCAAAGAAAAAAACTCATTAGAAATAGTTTGAGATAAGGGACGCTGGAGAAGCAAAGACTCGCCGCGGGGCTTCGGCGATTAAAGCTCCCGTTGCTGTAGTGTTTTTTTTGCGTCGAAGAAATTTCCCTAAAATCGTCTTGTTCTTTCTTTCTGATTATACGTATTTTTAGTGTTAAATTTCAATGAATAAAATAGTTAAGATTTGTTTGTAAAAGCGATGATATGAACTCAGGTGTGTTTTTCTTTTTTTTTGGTTGTGATTTGAATTTAAAGATGGAATAGTGAAGATATTTCAGGGGGTGCGGTATGGGATAACGAATTTTAGGTTTGGCGGAAATGTAATTCCACGGCAGTGACCTTTCCTGGTTCCGCTTTTGGGGAATCCGAAAACCAGGCCGAGTGGATTCCAGGAAGGGTGGGTAAAGGCCAGGCCGTGACGTCATCAGCGGCCGCCGAGAAAAGTGAGTGAAGTGGTGGTAGTGCACACCTTTATTTCAGTATCTCAAAATATCCGGCATGATCTATGTTTTTTTGTAAAGAGGTGAGTTCCGGTTACGGAGCAAGACCCCCCCAACATCCGACGAGCTCAGCTGTGCACCGCAAGCATGCCGCAGCTACCGTAACGGACATTCCTTCCCCTGCCCTATCCCTATCCTAGTTCCTATCCTAGATTTACCTTCTTTGACCGAACCTATCCTACCCATGCCTCTCCCATTTGCCTAACGACAGCGGTCACCCTACATCTATACCTATAGCTCCCGATACCTTTTCCTCTTTCCTCTTTCCTTCCCCCTACCTCATTATGAAATGACACCCAACGTTATTAAAGGGTGTCTTACCTCGTTGCAAAATGGCCCCTAGGGTGTTTCATTACAAATGGTTCCTTTCTTCCTTTTCCTCCTTCTTCCTCTACCCTACCTCGTTACAATGTTGTCCCCGCTATTATTCTAAAGAGGTGGGTAGTGAAACCCCTGCGTAAACTTTTCTAACTGTTCTTCTGGGCTCCTTCCGAATAGTTGGAAAACAGACAGCATTTGTTCAGCCAATTCCAAAAAAAGGCGAATCTTCTGCATCAAATTATCGACCATTACATTAGCGTCTCTTATTTCCAACGTCAAGAAAACGCTGATTATATTTTATATCTCGATCTGCTAAATTGCCCATCCATCCCATTCCTATTCGGTAAACATCTTTTCTTTAGTACACAAATTAGCACCTGTTGAGAATTTTATACTAAAAAATTAATTCACTGTGTCCAATGCATTCGATGGTTTTGTGATTCATTAAAATTGATATGTTGGTGCTGCAAGCACAGGAATTACAAAAACCAATCATTCCTGTACTTCGCGCGGTGGAAATCATGATATCCCCAACTTGACCAAATGTACTTCTAATATTTTTTTCTAAACAAAATATAAAAAGTTTTAAAGAAAAACGTTTTTTATTCCTTTTAATCATTAGCTGAAAGCGATGCAACTTTCCGAAAACTTGGAAATCCTTGCGACCGCAGAAGTAAAATTTGACACAGATTTGCCAGAATTCCGAACAAGTGGTGGAGTTAATTCGGGACCAAATAATAATGAGTGAGTTTCCAGATGATTTTAGCTTACTATTCGAAAAATTAAACTTATTTATGATATTTTTAAAGATTCTACGTACAACCTGCTATGTGGGTGAAAGCCATAGACATTGTCATGGATCGCTTAGTGGTACAGGGCGCCGACTTTAGCACGGTTTCAGCTATTGGAGGCTCAGCTCAGGTAAGATTGATACTTTATTTACTCAATGAAAAACAACGAATCAGTTTATTTAAAAATGAAAACAGCAACACGGTTCATTATACTGGTCACGTCGTGGTCTACAATCTCTCAAGAATCTTGATCCTGATAAGTTCCTTCATTCGCAAGTCGACGATTCAGCGTTCGCTCTAACTCGCACACCCATCTGGATGGATGGATCCACTGAAAATCAATGCATCGAAATGGAAGTCGCCATTGGCGGACGCAACGAAATGGTCACCATAACCGGTTCAAAATGCTATCCTCGCTTCACAGGTCCACAAATTCGCAAAGTCTACCAAACTCGCACGCATGCATACGAAGACTCCAAACGAATATCGTTGGTGAGTAGTTTTCTGGCATCGATATTCCTTGGAGATGTAGCTCCAATCGATTATGCCGATGCTTCCGGAATGAATTTGTTTGATATAAACGAAAAGGTGTGGTCTGGGGCTTGTTTAAACGCTTGTGCCCCTGATCTGGAAGAGCGATTGGGTAGTCCCGTGAAGACTTGTTCGATATTGGGTAACGTTGCTGAGTTTTTTGTGCAACGATTTGGTTTTACGCCTGAGTGCAAAGTGACGGCATTCACTGGAGACAATCCATCGGCGTTAAGTGGGATGTTGGTGGAGGAAGATTGGTTGGTGATGTCGTTGGGGACAAGTGATACCGTTATGATGGGCTTGGAGAAACCAACGAAATTGGAGGAGGGACATGTTTTGTGCCATCCTACTTTAGCTGATGAATATATGGGCTTGTTGTGGTAGGTTTTTAATTTTGTGTGATGGATGAGTTTTTGTTTTTTTTAAAAATTGCTTACAGCTTCCGAAATGGTTCCTCTGCAAGGGATGTAATGAAGCGCGATGAAGCTAATGACAATTGGGATACATTTACCGAGCTTTTGGATTCAACACCACGTGGCAACTATGGCAACATGGCGTTACACTTTCACTCTGTTGAAATAATCCCACAAGCAAAGGGAATTCTCCGATGGAACAAGGCATTCACAGCTGAATGTGTAGATGCTGAGCAGGGCGTTGCCAAGTAGGAATTACATTTACCGTTGGCTGGAAGCACTGAATTGTAATGATTGTATTTTCTTCTTTCTAGATTTGGATCACCTCAGACTGAAATTCGAGCATTAATCGAAGGCCAAATGCTTCATAGAAAAGCAATAGCCTCTGATATGGGCTTCCATTTTGGTATAAACTTTAAGAAGTAGTTAGAAAATAAGTTGTTGTTATAATTGCACTAATGATTTTCTAGGCGAAGACACAAAAATTATCGCCACTGGGGGAGCTTCTGTCAACAAGTCAATCCTACAGGTTATTTCCGATGTATTCAATGCTCCCGTTTACATTCAGGTAAGAACAGCTCTTCATAAAAGAAACTCTTTTGTTCGATAATAAAAATCAAAATATTGAAAAATATAGAAAGAAAGTGAAGCAGCAGCACTGGGAGCAGCTTATCGCGCAAAATATTCCCTCTACTTGGAAAAATTCAAATCGGACGATTCAACTGATCAACCAAAACACTATCGTGATTTCATTATGGAATTTATACCGAACATTTTTGAAAAAGTCTGCGATCCCAGCAAAGACAGTGAGGAAGTTTACACACCCATGTTGGCCAGATATCGAGAAATGGCCAAAATTTTAGAGACAAGACAAAAGTGAAAGACTGTTCACATATCAAATAAACATTATTTTAACTAAATCTACTAAAAGCATACTAATATTGGAACAACAACATTCCCCCCTTAAAAACCGCTAAAGAGGTTTAAGGTTTTTTTTTTTTTAATATAAATTAAGTCAAAAGAACTAAAACTAAAACTTACATAGATAATTTTGTAATTTAAGAATACTTTTTATTGTTAAAAACTCGCAAATCTTTTTGATATTTGATGATAGATTTTTTAAGCTTTTTTAAAGAGGCAAATTTAAAGTGCAATTTCTACTGAAGTAACTGTGATTAAAAAACAAAACATTAGTTAAATTATATTAAACAAAAAATAAAATCAAAAAATAAGAATAAACAAATAAATAAGCATGTTGAATCTCTATCTGCTATGAAAGCTCCAAACAAAAGCAACAATTAAAATATTTCTTTTAAAACATTGGTTAAGCAGATTTTGCATTTAGTATATCTTTCTTTTTGTATTCTTTTAATTTTTGTTTAAAATTTGTTATTTAGTAATTATTGTTAAAGTGTATTTTTTATTAATACATATATTATGTGTATTTAAATTAATTGGCATTAAAGGCAAATGCTTTGAAAAACGACAAAAGTTTGTTGGTTATATTGTGCATTTTCAGGTAAAAGACATGAGACACATTTGATCGTGTATTTTTGGATGAAACGTTACAACGCCTTATCATAGGCTTGTTTTCCCAATATTTAAAAAGGATGATAAGATGGGCGCATCAAATTATCGCAATATAGCATTTCTCTATTCATCGCTAAAAATATTTATAGAATTAATGAGATGTTGTCTAACTAAATGGATGGAGAGCTTGCATCCAATTCATCATACCATCATCTTATATGGCTCAAAATCACCAAGGTTGCAAATTTCAAAAATTTTTTATGACAAAAAAAATTGCAAGCTATGATGATGAATTTTAGTTTAAACTGTTGCAAAAATTGTATATAAATAAACTTTGACAGGGCAGCGCACAGAATTGTATACTTTTTTAGTACTGCTTTTTAGTACTAAATATCATACAAAAAACCATCAATTCGGGAACGTTTTTCTAAGTTTGATAAAATCAACAAAAACAAAACAAAGTACATAATTTAAGTTTTGTTTAATAACATGGGTATATTATGTATGTTTATTAAATAAGCAATAATGAAAACAATACATACAAAATCTTCTACAAGCAAAATACGTAAAAATCATGTCCGGGAACGTTCCCGAAATGACCGTTCCCGAAATTACGATTTCAAATAAGAGCGCGCTTTAATTATACGGCGGTCATCTTAAATGCGATCTGACTTTGTCAATAGGAAAATATTTGAGGTAATTCCATCAATAATTAAATGTAATAAATGCGTTCACGGATTGACGGGCTATTGATGTACGCTCTACGAATAATGAATAAAAAGGTACTTATCATTTAGATAAAATTTATTTTACGATAAATACACTGGCAGCCAGCTTTGCAATTGTTCTCTACCTCGACTGACGTGTCACACCGAATGGCTGCGTTCACTTAAAATTATTTTTGATCGAATATCGATATGTTCACTGAAATGACTTGTGCGGTATCGGACAAACTGTTTTTGCATTTTTTACAGTTAAAAATAAATAATCTATTAGTATCTATTCTAAAACTAGATTTTGTATAAAAAATACGGTGTATTATGTGATGACCGGGGTGAATACCTTACATTTTTCAATTATATTTTGAACTTGTTGTTGAAGATTTTAGATTAGGACGCGTTCCCGAAATGATTTTCTATGCGTGTATATTGATTTTATTTAAAATTTAGTTTATTAATAAATTATATTGTTTGATAGACACACAAAACAGGTTAGTTTTAGTATTTTATTATTTTTTTTTCTTAATTAGGTCAAGATTTAAGACATTAAATTGCTAGCGAAGCCAATTCTGCACCTTGGTGATTTTGAGCCATATTCATATTCACCCTTTCAAACATTGCAGAAATATATGTATCTACTCAGACGCCAAAAGCTGTATGTGTTCTTTATTTGACTCCATAAACAGATGAGCCCTAATGTATAGAGATGGTATGTCACTAAAGTTTGGTAACATAATTAAAGGCATTTACAGCCAAATTCTGAACGCAGTATGGAATGGTCAAGAGGACCAGCAAATGAAGAATGGTTCTATGGAGCAAAGAATGTAAGACCGTTTAAGAATATCAGTATATAAAATTCACCAAAAGCGGCAATATGAACTTAGAAAAACACCTAAACAATTATCGGAGTCTAAAAACGCGATTATTACAATTTGGCAAAATGGTTATGGTAACAACTATATTCCTATTAGAGCAAAATACAAAGTTTTTACCTGCAAGTGTATGACGTCAGGATGAAACAACTGAAACGCTCCAGAGATTCTTCTTTAAACGACTCGGCGACGAAACACTAAACTGCAATCTTAATGAGACGGGTTCCTCACAGCTGTAAATGACATCTTTAAAGCTTGATTTACACACCGGAAAAATCGGTGTCTCAGTTGTAAAATCTAAAACTTAATATAAAATTGAGACATGACAGCATTTTTTTTTTTTTTAAATTCATTTTTATTAATTCATTCTTAAAACTATCTTAAAGCTAGACAAAAATTCATAAAACTAGCCCAATTAACCAAACTTACAACTAACTTACTGGTCCCATACGGACACTCTAAGTTAAACAATAATACTTAATTCTAATGCCTTTCGTCCCTAAGATCTATTTAACTTCTATTCCATTTTATTTATTTTTTTTATTCATTAGAAAATTTCAAAAAAACTAATTTCAATATCCTTTTTTATTTTTACTTAAAAACTACTTAAAATAAGGTCCTTAATATAAAACTTAAAGCTAACTAAAACTACCTATTCTACCTATAAACTACTTAAAACTAGAACAACCAGAGCAGCAAATCTAACTGTCTAACGTTTTTTGTTTTTCATATTTTGTTGTCTTTTTTTATATATTCCATGTTTTTTTTTTAAATTTTTTTTTGTAATTTTCTTTTTTGTATTTTTTTTTTGTATATTTTTTTTTTTGTGCCACCATGCCTATTCTACTTAAAACTAAACCCTAAAACTATAAAACAAGTATGTAAGCCGGCCAAGGCTTTAAACCCCATCCCGACTACCCACTATCATGTGCCGATTGAAGCCACCAAAACTGGTTCTCCTGCTTCACCCTATCAGTTCGGTCCCGTTCGGACACAGCCCTACTGAACCGAAGGAGCTCTGCTCCGCCTTGTGCCATGACGTCCCGATTGTACAGGAGTCGCCTATCCACGGTTCGTCGTCTGACGTGGTAGATTAGCGGAACTGCCAATCTATCCTGTATCAGACCGCATCTATCTAAAAAGAGGAATGCCTCCGGTGGAATGAAGCCGCTCAAGCGTGCACTTTCAAAATACTCGTCGTTCGGATAGAACGCCCCGAAAATTAAATTGTTGGTCGAAGACATAGCTCTTGCAATGTGACCTCGAACGAGTTTTATCACGAAATTGTCAATTCTGTTGATTCGAGCCCCATTGTATAGGACCTCGTTGGAATAGTAATGCACGTAAGAAGATTCGGCTGTTCTGTACAAGCCGGTACAGTGTCGTAAACACTGCCGCTCGAACACCCGAAACTTCTCCATCTGGGAAGGGGCAACGTTGAACCACAAACGACAACCATAAACGATCATCGGCCGTATGAGGGCCATGTAGCAAATTACCTTCACTCTTGGGTCAAGCCGACTGCTAAAAAACAGCCGTTTCGTCAGAGCGAAGGCTCCTCTGGCCCTGGTCAGAGCAGCGTTTATAGGTACCGAGGTACTTCACTACACTTTTGCTCGCTAATGGTTGCCCGTGAAGATCAACGATAACCATCTTGCGCCAATTCTTGCACGTATCCCTCGTGGCCCCAGCCAACGGAATCCGGAACAGAATTGTCTCCGACTTCCGGACATTTATTTTCAGTTTCCAGTCGTCGCAATATCGCTGAATCTTGTCGAAATCACGCTGCAAGAGAATTCTAATAACCTCAACCTTTCGGGCCGTTCTGTACGCAATAAGATCGTCGGCGTACGCAATTGCCTTTGTAAGACTACCTATCAGATCGCTGGTGTAAATGCTGAAGAGAATCGGCGAATTCACCGCTCCCTGTTGAAGACCATTGTTAATTAAGAATGTTGTGGTAGAAGTTACATTGCCACTTTTGACAACAAACTTTCTACCGTTAAGCATATCATAAAGTATATACAACAATGGGCAGGTTCAGACAACATAAGGGACTTCATTTGCAGTCAACTTCATTCTTTGAACGTAAATTTTGACCAAGGCAACTAGTTAGTTTTTCAAGTGTCATGAAATTAAAATTCAGAACTTTACTTCACAAACCTCTACTTCAAGTTCATAGTACAAAAATTAGCAAAATCATTATTTTCTACAAAACACTCCTCAGGCAAGCTACAAGTCCATCATGATTTGTATTTTGTATTTTAAAGAAATATTACTTATTTCTTTTCCAAATTTACAAGGAACCTTTTTACAGAAAGCATTAAATGAAGTTGTGCAGAAAATAAATACATTATTGAGTAATAAAGTTCAGCTTTTAGTTGAATTAAAAAACATGATCAATTGTCATTTTGACATAAGTTGACTTGACTTGATAGTAAGGGAGATTTTTCTTGCCTAACTTTCCAGTCAACTTTCCAATAAAGTTGCCTTAATTGGAAGGCAATTTTTTGGCAGCTGGCCAATCAGATGCAAGAAACTTGCCTTACTTTCAAGTCCCTAATGTCGGCTGAACCTGCCCAATGGCTTGCTAATGCCAAGCCTGCTCAGTTTTAGGTAAAGACCCTCTAACCATACGGTGTCAAAGGCCTTTTCCAAATCAACCAGAACAGCACCTGTGCATTGTTGTTTTGTTTTATTCCATTGGATATCAGAAACGAGTTTAGACGCAGCATGAATTGTGTCATGACCCGCCTTGAACCCGAACTGTTTATCCGGAATTATTTTGTTGTCCGCAGCTCACTTAGTCAGAGCCCTATTAATGATTTTTTGGAAAACTTTGCTGATGCTCGGAAGAAGACTTATCGACCGAAGATTTGACGGGTTGGAGTTGTCCTTTCCCTTTTTCGGGAGAGGATGAACCACAGCGGTCTTTCAATGCACTGGATAATATGCATTATTCAGTGCATTATTGAAGAGTGTGGTGTAAATGTCAATTGCCTCCATCGGTAAATGTCTTAGTACAACGTTGGATATACCATCGACACCTGCTGACTTTTTATTTTTTATTGAGTTGAAGATCAACCTTCGTCACTAACAGGGGACTTGGACCCGTTTGCTCGGCGATTATGGCATTTGCCAAGGAATCGTCATTGAACCGCATGAAACCGCGGTTCTCAGATCGCCATTGTGTCATATCATTTCGAAGGTAAAAATGATTAAGTAGGGCTCTGTTTTCCAGGTCGTGGTTGGGGCGAGTGCTAGCATTCACCTTGTACACTTGCTGGAAAGCAGCTCCCACCGCCTCCACTTTTTCCTTCGGATCTTCAATTATAAAAAAGTCATCGTCAAAGATGGCTTCTTCTGGATCTATTTGCGCTGTCCTAAGTACGTCTCTGTTCTCTTCAGTTCTTTGGAGTTTCAGACACGGAAGGTCATTGTCGTTCTTTTTCCTGAATATGAATATATGAATATAGACAAGACAGCATAGGGCAAGCTATATAAGCTCGATATTCATAAAAATATATTCGTAGCTCGAATACAATCTTTGAAAGGTAAATTATTTAAGAGATAATTTTAATGCTGATGAAAAGATATCAATGATTGTTCCCACAAGAGGAGAACTATTACCCTTGAACTTCATACCACACCGAAATGATCTACCACTGAATTGTTACTTGGGTAATAGTGAAAGATAAAATGATGAGCACTTTATTGCAAAATGCCTCATATTAGTGGAAGTTTGTAGTAGAAGTAGAGAAAACACATGTACATATATTTATATTTTAGGACATTTTTAAGTCAAACAACAGGTTTTATCTAGCTGACGACCCTTTAGGCCCTTCCTCAAGATATTATAATAATTAATAAATGAACTAACCATACCGATAGGACATTCGTTGTTTTATACTTCTCTTTTCTTCCTTGGAACTTTAATAAATAGAAGTCTTAGGTTTAATCCCTGCCTGTATCAACTAAAGTTTTTGTTCAGGGATACTGCCTCTTGCGAGGAATTGACTGATCCTCCAAGAGTAATTCTTGTCATGAAAAGTGCTGTATGTCCTTTCCATTCCTTCTATTCATTTTTGTACAATATCCAAATTATTGTTTTTATTTGTGATTTTAAGTGCACTAAGTTTAGTTAGTTAGTATGCTTTCGTGCTTTTCTATGACGCAACTCTATTGCCCTACAACTACCGACCATTTTTGTCCACATTTTATGATACTAATGAGAGATGAGGAATCTAGTATTCCATTAGTGCTTGCCACTTGATTCGCGGTCTTCCTCTACTGCCCTGTTCTGTCGGTGTGGATTCGAAGACTTTCCGGGCCGGATCATTGGTTTCCATGCGCTCTACGTGACCCAGCCATCTTAGTCGTTGGACTTTTACCCTTCTGGCTAAGTCTACGTCGCTGTACAGCCCGTACAGCTCGTCGTTCCATCTTCTCCTCCACTCCCCTGCTAAGCATACGGGACTGTAGATCGCACGAAGAACTTTTCTCTCGAAACGACACAAGGTGCTTTCATCCGCTTTTGTCGTAGTCCATGCTTCTGCACCGTATAGCAGGACGGGGATGATGAGGGTTTTATATAGAGACACTTTGGTCCCTCGAGAGAGGCCTTTGCTACCCATTTGATTTCTTAGCCCAAAGAAACAGCGGTTAACAAGAGTTATTCTTCGTTTGATCTCAGCGCTGGCTGGTGTTGTTTCCTGTGTTTATATATACGATAGGCTTAAGACGTTCACATATTACGGCAGAGAAGATTTTGTAAGCGATGTTAAGTAGACTGATGCATTTATAGTTGGTGCAGTTTAGAGTGTCTCCTTTTGTCAGGATCGGGCAAACAATACTGAGGTTCCATTCATCGGGCATGCTTTCTTCCGACCATATCTTACAGATAAGTTTGTGCATGCTCCTCCTAACCAAATTATCTCCAGCTGCTTTGAAGAGCTCGGCATTCAAGCCATCTGCTCCAGCGGCTTTATTAGACTTCAGCTTAGATATGGCAATCAGCTTAGATATGGCAGTCTAAGTCGGGAGGATGGGATTGTTGGCTTTCGTCGTCGCCTCTTCTGCTCGTAGAGCTCATGAGCAGCTCTCGTCCTTCTATGCAGCGCCGCTTTGCGTGCCTGTTGTTTGGCTGCATTTGCATGCCGACATTCCTCATCAAACCAAGGGTTCCTTGTTGGTGGCTGCTTGAAACCTAGCACATCAGAGGCGGCTCATCTGATTGCATCTTGCCAATGTTGCCACTGGTTTTCGATAGATTGAGTTGGCGGCAGAGAACTTCGAGAGAGGTTACATGTAACTCGGTCGGAGAAGGATTTGGCGATCTCTTCAATTGTAACCATTCGACGTTGTACCTTCTCGCTGTTTTGCCTTGGGTCTGGAAACCCGAAGTGCTACCTTGGCTACAACGAGGTAGTGGTCCGAGTCGATGTTAGCTCCTCGGAAAGTTCAGACATCTATGATGCTGGAAGCGTGTCTGGTGTCGATCGCTATATGGTCAATCTGGTTGACGGTAGATTGATCTGGAGAACTCCAAGTTCCTTTTTGGATGTTGAGGTGTGGAAAACGCGTACTGGCTACCATGACGTTTCGCCCCGCAGCAAAATCTATGAGTCTGAATCCGTTGTCGGAAGTGTTGTCTTGCAGGCTGTTTTTCCCGATTATTCCACCAAAGATGTCTTCCCTCCCTAGCTTGGCATTAAAATCGCCCAGAACAATTTTAATATCGTAGCTAGGACACTGCTCATATGTTTTGTCTAAGAGCTCGAAGAACATATCTTTGGTGTTGTCATCCTTCTCTTCTGTGGGGGCGTACGCACATATCAGGCTAATGTTGCCGAATTTAGCCTTGATACGGATGGTCATGAGGCGCTTGTTAATGCACCTATAGCTCAAGACTTGTTGCCTAAGTCTGGCTCCAATGACAAAGCCGCATCTAAATAAGCGCTGTTGGTTTTCTTAGTAGCAGTCACCATAGTAAATATCGCAGTTTTTCATCCTCTTTTTGCCCGGCCCATCCCATCGTATTTCCTGGAAAAACAAGCTTAAGCCACATGAATTTAGTTTTGGCTATTTTAAAATAGCTGTTGCAAGACGTCTTTTATTGTTTTAACTAAAGCTTGTTTAAATCACACAAAACCTAACTTTGACTTAAAAATCCAAATTTTAGCTTTCGTTTTTTTTTTATTCATAAGATCCTTTGACTCAGTGTCTATTGTTTCATTCTTATTGACGATCTATCAATTATTTTGGCATTCTAAATCAAGCTTAGGTGTGAAACACTAACGACAGGGCTCTCAATTGTCTAAAAGTAATCACGGATCTTGTAGAACATTAACGCAGAAGAACAGAATAGAAACAAAAATTTTTAAGGTTTTAGATGGTAACGGCAGGCCATTTTTTAAGTAACGAAACATTAGACTTTGGTGATGGAATTAAAGACTTCAAATACTCAATGCTGTCTTTCATCATTAAGATGTTCAAATGTTCACCTGAATAAACTTAGCTGTGATTTAACAATTTTTGTTCAATTTAAGAAAAAAAGGATTAAAAAGCCAAGTTTTATACACCATTTGAAAGTATATTTCTGAATGTCAAAAAAAATATATAATATATGACCTTTTGCTTGTTTACTTCTTACGTCCACCACGTTCCTTGATTTGCAGATAAATTGTTGTTCCACTAAGTAAATTGTAGAAAGCTATTGTGTTGCTATCTTTGAAGAACATTCCCTGCAAGAAAAAATAAACAAAATATTTTTAACAAACTCCAAAAGGTGCACAATAGATTCTCTTTTTCTTACCTCATAGGAAATCTTCTGTTTAGCTGGAGGCATTCCAGTTTCATCTTGAATCTTTGATTTTAAACTTGAGACGGTATCGGTCAAAGCCAAAGAAATCGCAACAGTTTGTCCATTGAGTTTCCATTCGGACTTATCGGTCATATTTGGAATTTGGATTTGAATCGTAACGGGACTCTGTTGAGGGAAAAATCAAAAATTCAAATCAAAAAATAAAGATTGGAGGAAAAATTATATTGCTAACCTTATGCATGCTTATAAATTGATCTTCAGGAATAAGATGATCCTCGGAACGGAGTTTCTTATTTGGTGGTTCCTCTTCGATAGGAATTGGAATAGGCATCATCATGTTGCTTTGATCCATGACCGGAGGAGCAGGTGCAATTTGTGGAGCTCCTGGTTGCATGGAAGGCATGTAGCCAACTTGAAATGGTGGAGCTAAATGGAGGAATATAAATTATTTTAAAAATGAACACGAGCAAGTCGAACATACGCATCATAGGTGGAGGACGCATTTGCATCATCATAACCGGTACAGGCGGAGGAATAGGCTGCATATTCGATTGAGCTGAAACTGGTGGCCCAGAGATCGACTTTGGTTGGGCGCTGATCGAGGCTTGATGCTGAGATGGTGGTTGAGGTGGAGCCGACAGAATTGACTTGTTCGAAGCCGGTTTGGGTCCGATTTTTTCCTTCTCCTCGTCCGGTAAGAGTCCTTTGACCTAAACAAAATCACAATTAGCTAGAATCAACATCTTTATCCTTGACTTTTATCTACCTTATGAATTTGGTGAATTTGATCTTCCAAGGTAATATTGGCTCTTGCTGCCCTGGTTGCTGCCTCCACGCTGGATGTGTGACCATCCCAGGTAACACGGTCGTCTTTTTTAGTCTCCTCTTCGCCCAGCTTCTTACCAATAACAGTTTCTTCATCGCCCACACCGAAGATATCGGTACGTCTTTCGGCCAATTGCTTCAAACTAGCCTCGATGGCAGTACCAGCCGCAAAAACTGTGTCCTGATTGATTTTGTCCACTGTGTGCTTGTCGCGTTGTTCCACCCAGCGCGGATCAAGTAACCCAATGCGCATATGTTCGGCCACTTTGGAAGCCGGAATCCGTTCGCCAGTGATTGGAGAAATGAGAAACTCATCGGTTGGAGCTGCTTTGACAGGTTTCTGGGTTTGCTTTGGATCGTATTTCTTGACAACAACTTTGTCGTGAGTTGGTGGCAACATGGGTGTGACCGGAGGTTGGACTTTGCTAATCGGAGCGTCTTCATCACTTGAAGCTTCATCCATGTCCTGGACTTGGTTGTTATCTTTCTTGGATTGGGAGAACACCGACGTCGGGACTTTGTGGTGGATGCCGGTGCGATTTTCCATGTGTGATAATTTGACAGTGGGCACAATTTCGTGGGTGTCATCGTCGTCGGATTCAATTTGCATTTCTATGTCGCCGTCTTCTTCCATTAGACGTTCTTCCATTAGAACACGGGCTCCAACTTCTTCGGGAGTGGTTGGTGGTGGAAAGTTGCCCGTTTCGAAGGGTTGATAGTCGACCGTTTCCACCACAACAAAATCGTGCCAATCAATTTGAGCATAAGCCACTAAAAAAGAAAACAACCAGATTAAGAATTGCGATGTAATGAACGATACATTCAGAAGGGTCTCTGAGCGAAAAACAAGCCAGTTTAATTTCTCCAAATATTTTTAGATAATGTTTCACCTCTTTCTTTTTCGATTTTCTCCTCTTCGCGACGTCTTTGTATTTCCTGATGTCTTTGCCAGTTGGCTCGATACTTGACCTGATCCAACACCAAATTCATGCTCATTCTGTTCGGAGTGCTTTCGATTTTTAATTTTGACATCAGGTCCTTAGGCGGGATGAGAATTTTGGTGTATTGTTCCAGAAGTTTAGTAAAATATTGAAACAACGAATGCTGCGGACGCAAGAAATCAAATTGGTAGTTTCTCTGCTCGCGGTTCATGAGATTAGTCAAGAATTGACGACCGTTTCTAGCTACAAATTGAGCAGTCAGCTTAACAATGTCCCTGGAAATGCAAAAGAACAGAGTTACAGAAACTTATTTAATGGAATTAATAGTTTCTCTTACAAATCCAATGCGGAGATTGATGGTGGATCGGCGATGAATTCAAACTCCACTGGAGGTTCTTTGGGGATAAACTGCTGCTCAGCGACTTGTTTAAGTAGTTCCTGCTGCTTTTGTTGAGCAGCAGTGGTCACTGAGAGTTGTTTAAGCCCGGGAACTAATGCTTGACCGGTGTCTGAAAGTTGTGTCTATAAATGATTTGAGGTCTTTGCAGAGGAATTTTTAAAACTCACCTTTTCCTTCCCTAAATTCATTAACCTTGTGGCGATAGTAGGCATGATATGGATCACCAGGGCTTAAGAAATTAAACTTTGGATTACCGAGTTCGTTTTGGCGAATTCTCGCCTCGAACTCGGGTCCATTTCTTGCAACGAAACTTGCAGTTTTATCAACGATATCTTTACAAAAATTTAAATAGGAAAATTAACTTTATTTTGATACAATGCTGAAAATAATTATTAAATCAATTTTGTTTTGGTTGTTTTTTTTAGAAAAAGGATACTTCTAACCTCCGGCGGAGGATAGATGATGCCAATTATTGGGCCCGATAGGGTCTTTTGTACCGGCTCAATTTCTTCATCGGGTTGTTTGGGTGGAACTTCGGTATCTAAAGATGGCATTGTAATATTTTCGACTTGGTTTTTCTTTGTAATTAATTTTCTTTTAAACTTTTATCATAAATTAAAATGCGATTTGTGAATTTTTCTTAAAAACGTTTTGTTATGCGTCTGTGAAGTGTGAAGTATCAAACGTCAATTTGACATGTCTTTGGTAAGTTGTGTAAACCCAGTTGAGTTGCAAGCAAATAAAACACAGGGATGTTTGCAATAAAAATACTAAATCATGAAATCCCCAAAATATATCCAAATGGGTCATCTTTAAACACGTAATGCCTAAAATGTTATTTAACTTTAGTAAACTTTCTTCTCAACACCAGAGGTTTAAAGCTACATTACATTTTTCAAATTTTTATATCGCGCTTTATGACACAATATTGTAAAGTCGGTAAGAAGCCTGTCAAAAGCCCGACTGACCTAAACCGTGGATGTGGGATATGCATTTAGTTTACTTACACTTTTTTTAAATTATTTATTTATTTCTTTTGTTTTTCATTTATAAATTTAAACAACAGAAAGGGAGACACTGCTTTAGTGGTCAGCTGTCAAAGCGTCACCTAAATAGAAAATAGATCTACATATTTGGGTATTGCGATGGGGCTTACGATATTTACGATCTGAAGCGGAGGGGAAGCCTGAGCTGACATTTTAGACTGCCTCACAACTCACAAGACTATATTGTGTCTGTTCAATCCGTAAAATTCGGAAAGAAAAGAACAGGAAAATGTTTGAATAGTTAACAAACATAAGAAAAAAGAAAAAGCTTTATAGTACATAGTCTTATGTCTTTTGAATCTACATCGAATTTTTTCGTAGGATAACGCATTAGCTTATGTAGCAAAGAAAAATTACCTAGTAAAACAAGAATTGTTGGAAACATCAATCCTAGATGTTTCCAACAAATTACAACAATTTGTTACAATGACACTGGAACAATTTTGTACGTTTCATTTACCATAGAAAGAAACAGTACAGATCATTGATGATTTTCTGATTCACATTTTCAACTTTAGCGAAATAAGTCGTTTGACAGCTGCCCAGGTGTCGCTTCGGTCATTCGTTTCCATCTGAATACTACAGATTTTTATTATTATTATTATTATTATTATAACTTTATTAACAATAAAATAAATTACAAAATTCAAATATAAAGCTGGAGCTGCTAGGGCTTTCAGCTAGTAACAAATTTTATAAAAGTTTTTCTAAATTAAGTGCTGACATTAGTTTATATACATTATTAACATTACTATATGTGGTTTCTGTCAAAAGATCGGATAATTTGTTGTGAACTAGAGTTTGACTTTTTAAATTTATTTGAGTACATGATAATAGATGACTTATGGTGAGCGTTCGATTTTCGTCGCAGAAGTGGCAGAGCGGGGGCGTCTCGTTAGTGATGAGGTGTTTATGTGTCAGGTTAGTGTGACCCATTCGCAATCGTATGTATATTTTAATCTTATTATTTGATATGTTTTTAGGGTAGTTGGCTTTTTCAGCGTTAGGGTTAAATTTGGTGTAGGTGTGGTGATAATTCAACCAGTTAGTTTTCCTTTTGTATTTCCATGTCTTAAGTAGGTGGTTTCTTAAGTCTCTTTTATTGTAGGCATAGAATGTAGTTAGAGGTTCATTTAAAGCAGATTTAGCTACAGCATCTGCAACTTCGTTGCCATTGATACCTTGGTGCCCTGGGATCCATGCAATTTTTAGTTTCCCACTTCTGGAGATGAGTTTATCGCGGATGGATTCGATAATTTCACTGTTATTATTAATGTTGTTGATAGCATTTACAGAAGATAGACTGTCTGTAAATATGATAGTCTTTTTGTTCTCGGATTTTTCAATTGCCCTGAGAATGGCAAAAGCTTCAGCTGTGAATATCGAGGTGAAAGATGGAAGTATACCTTTGCAGATGGTTGTTAAGTTTTCTGCGATAACAGCAAATGATGTACCGTCTTGTGTTTTTGAGGCATCAGTAAACAATAAGTGCCATCCTTGTTTCTTGTGGCTCTCTGCCATGTCAAAAAACATGGCTTTAAAAACATCTTTACTGGTTGATGTTATGGTGTATTTGCTAAGGTTGGTGAGAATAGACTCTTTTGGTAAGTTCCAGGGCGGATAGGTGGTTGAGTTTACATTTTGAATGGAAATAGGTATGTCAAGTTCTTTTGCGGATGTTAAAGCGGAGTTTAACGTTGATTTAAGTCTTGGGGTTTTCTTTCGTTTTATAATTTTTTTGGCATCGTTGTGAATAGGTGACCTTCTGGAGCAGTTTATTTTTTGTATCGTACCCGTTGTAAGATATTCGATTCTTTCAATAAGCTGTGCTAATCCCGCATCTGTCAAGAGGTTCCGAATCGGAGTTGTACGAAAAGCCCTCATACCGCTCCTGATGGCTGCGTGATACGGTGTTGTGATAAGTTGGGTGGATGACTTCGAACATTTACCATAAATCGCTAAACCATAGTCGATCTTAGACAAAATAACAGATCTTATTACATTAATTATAGTATTTACATTAGAATAGCAGTTTTTAGAGGAAAGATATTTTATTAAATTAACTCTAGTAGTAAGGCTCTTTTTTAAATTTGTACAGTGTTTCTTAAATGTAAAATTAGAATCAAAAATGATACCAAGTATTTTAGCAAAGTTAACATTAATTATATTAAAATTATCTAATTGTATTGAGATATTTTTACTACAACTATATTTTTTACAGATATTTTTGTATTGAAATTTTTGAACCAGAGTATTGCCCCCATTCTGAAAGGCTTTGAGAATATTTGTGAAATTTGAAGCGAGGGACGTTAAGTCTTTGCACTTAGAGTAAACAATCAAGTCGTCGGCATATAGTGTGTGACCTACAGTGCTGTGACGATCAACTATGGAGCTGATTTCATTAAATGCAATTATAAAAAGGACGACTGATAAAGGCGATCCTTGTGGAATGCCATTTTTCAAATTATGAGTAGACGAATAGGTACCATTCGCCTTAATTCGGAAATATCTATTGCTTAAGAATGATTTAATATAATTCAGCATTTTGGGCCCAATTTTCCACTTGATTAGTTGTTTCATAATTACGTGGATGCCGATTCTGTCAAAGGCTTTTTCGAAATCAATCAGAAGGATTGAGACGTGATTTTATTTTCAATGATGTTTAACAATCGATGATGGCATTTTTATTAACTTCCCATAATATCGATGTGTCAAAATTAAGATTTTGAATTTTCTTGACTTTTAAAGGCTATTCGAATCAAAATAAACGATTCTTAGAGATATTCTGTTCGTGCGTTTGTTCTTTAGTTTGTATGGACATGCTTTCATCTTATTTACAAAAATAATATTGTTAACTTTCGACAGTAGACATTTTTTCTTAGAACAAAATTTAATCATGCCAAAAATGTCACACTAAATTCGTTAAATTTTTGCCATTAACCAATTTACGACAAGAAACAACTTAATCTCCAATATTATTCATTGCATATGTTTGAAGAACAGAACCTTTCGATGTCAAAAAAGTTTTAGACAAGGTGATGCGCTGGCATGTGATTTCTTTAACATCGACCTTGAATGAATAGTGCAGAGCTCCCACGTCAACACTAGAGGCATTATCTTACAAAAGTCTGTCCAGTTACTAGCATATGCTAATCACATTGACATAATCGGAGGAACTCAGCGTGATGTCTATTGGGCTTTTGTGAATATTGAAAAAGGTTACAAAAGTGGGGTTAGCGGTTAATGAGGGCAAAACAAAGTACACGCTGTCATCAAAAAAGGACCTACAACACAACACGTCTCGGTCAAAGCGTCATCATCGACATTCGCAACTTTGAGGTAGTTATAAACTTTGTCTAACTATGCCCAGCAATGAATACGAAAATAACACTGGCGCTGAGATCAATCCAAGAATTACTCTTGCTAGCCGCCGCTGTTTCTTTGAGATAAGAAAGCAATTGATTAGTAAAGCTACATACATATATAAGACCTTATTATCCCCATCCTGATGTACACTACAGAAGCATGGACACAAAAGCGGATGAAAGCACCGTGGGTCCACCTACACTCCCGACTCCCGTATGCATAGAAGTTGAGTTGAGGAAAAGATGAAACTACCAATTTCAACAAAGTAATACGTGAGCTATAGCCCAAAACTAACAACAAGGTCTTCCAACGTGGGAATATTTGCTCTTACTATAATAAAGCCACACAAGTAGTTCATAGTGATGCATTTTATTCGTAGTAAAATAAAACCATTTCGATTCCTCTCAAAAACAGGGTATATAATATGTTGGGGCGGAACTGCACATAGGTCGTTTTCGGTTTCTCAAACTGCAACTTTTTAATTTATGGCGCTAAATTTTAAACGATTTAGTAAATTTGTTAGCAATATACTAGAATTACAAGGTGATTTAGCATATTAAAACGATTTTAACATCTTACTATCTCTTTACAATTTGCTAAAGTTAAAATCACGGAATTGCAACTATAACTTTTACCAATTTGCTACATCCATATGACATCTGGAATGGTTCAGTCAACAGTTTGAAATTCCAATTTATAGGTCCGTTTAAGCGTGTTTCCTTTGTTTATTTTCACAAACTCTCACTTTTTAGACATGTTTGGATGCTCGTTTTTTTTTTTTTAACCAATAAGCAGTTTACTAGTTAGCAAAACGAAAAGAAAGATTTAAAATTTTCGAGTTCCTTAGTAAATTGCTAAATATTTATCAAATTGCTTACTAATAAATTTTAAAGCCCTTAACAATAGGTTGTTTAAAATTTTGCGCCAATCACTCTAGTATTTAAATGAAAATAAAGAAGATACGAGGATTAACACAAAATGAGCACTAAATTGCATGTTTTGTACTTAGATTAAAGATTTATCAGCAAACAACAAAATATGAAAAACAAATTAATTAATTCTTACTGCTTATTGATAAGACAAAATTTAAAACAAAACACTGTGCATCTAACAATAAATAAACAATTATAGAAACATTTTGTTCGATGTTTTAAAAAAATACGTACTACTGCTTCTAGAGGGTATTTTTTAGAGGTAAAGAACTTTAAAATTGCGAATAAAACAAAGATGTTTTCTTTTAAATTGATGTGGAATTTACTTTATTCGTAAGATAATTTTCTGGGCAATATAATTTAAATATGATTTCCGGCATAGGACTATTACGGCTGGCTCGAAAGTAGTCTAATCTAAAGTCCAATTTTCACTGACTTTTAGTAATATTTTTATACGTATATCGACAATTGCAGTGCGAATATTGTCCTTGCGGTCAATTGTTTCGGGCTTTATTGGTGTAGAGTAGATAACTTCATATAACTAAAAAGAAAATAGTAAAGCGGGTCAGTAACGTAAAACTATGCGGTTACCAAACGTTTCCTTCAAAAAATCAATCACAGCTCCATCATGGTTGTTCAATTGATGAATTAAAAAGTCAGTAATCATAGCCCTATAGTTGTCACTATTGAGCTGATTTATCATCACATCAAATACCGTAGTTTGGTTAAATGACGGATCCATTCCACTAAAAATGAGCTCCATCGCTAAACAAAATTCGCTTATGAAATTTAGGATCAACACCAATCATATATTCGGCCGTTGTCATTGTGTTCATGTTAGAATGCCAAACCAAACTAAAAATAAATCACTTGATAAAATGACCGCCAGTTAAAATAGCCAACTTAAATCTCTATACCTACCTCTTAAAAACACCCGATATTTCAATTAACAAATTGATAGAAATCTAGTTTGTAAATCTGTATTATTAAATAATATACTATTATAATATATATATTTCGCTCGTACGCACACGTAGCCACTACCTGTCGCCCCAAAGACTTCCAGGTGATAGTACTTAAGGTTTTAAATACAAAAATGAAGAGAACCTTACCGAGCAATGTCTATGGCATCCCTGTCAAACTTGTCCGTTTGTGCAGAATGACGATGGAGAGTGCACGGAAGGTCGGAAAAGATCTCACCAATGCTTTTGATTTCAATTAAGGATTTTGACAAACCACAACACAAGCGGCACAATCTTCCAAAGGTTCATCCAATTACTTCGATACGCGGATTATGTTGACATAATTGGAAGCGTCATGTCAGTGACGCGCTTAGGTGATTGAGGGCGAGACCAAGTATATGCTGTCATCAAAAAAGGACATTAAACGACGATGCCTTGGACAAAACGTCACAACAGACAGCTCAAAGTAGTTGAGGACTATGACTACCTATGTCCCGCTTTAAATAAATTCAGACAACGATATTAGCCCTGAAATCAAACGGAGGATAAGTCTTGCAAATCGCAGATTTTTCGGACTTAGAAGGCAATGGAGTAGTAAAGTTCTTTCTCGAGAACCTAATGTCGCCCTTATTTATGACGATGAGGCTTGGACTCTGTCACAGAAAGATGAGAACCTCTTGACGTGGACCCAATAGCCAGTTCCGACTGGGACGCCAGTCCTAAGCGTCAAATCATATTTAATGTTTAATGCAGTAAAACGAAATCTGCGTCATTCAAAAACACGCTTTGACAACTTGTGCTCAGAACTTCAAATGTCAAAAAAAAAAATATTATAGACTCAGACATAAATAAAACATTGAATGTAAGACCAGAAATTAAATGTCAAATATTTTTGTTAGGAGGGAAAATATGATGTTAAAAGTCCTACAATATTTTACCTTTAGGACCGTCTTTTAAATTCGAAAAGAAAAATTGACGGTTCAAATGTGATACCAAGATGTTCATAAATCAATATCAGGGATATTTTCTGACCTATCAATAGGGTTGGAACCTCAGTAACAAAATTTCGGAGCAGATTTGCAGCAAAAGTGAAGTAAATCAAAAATTTCCGAAGTAGATTTGAAAATGAAAGAAAAACTCAAATTTTCAAAAACTGTATTTTTAACAAAAATTTATTTAACGGAAATAAATAGGTATTTTTAACACTAAATTAAATAAGAAATTAGAGTTGAAAACAAAAAAACTATATTTTTAACAAAAATATTAATTTTTTTAAACAAAAAATGAATCACAAACGGGTTTAGACTTCAGAAACTAAAAACTATTCATAATACATACTATAAATATTTTTGGTTTTTATTGATTTTATTTTAGAATGTATTTGCCTTGGACAAATTTCAATTCTCTTATAAATGTAATCAATTCAAGCGGTGATTCAAAAATTTGTTTTCCATCTGCTATTAATGATCGTGAAAACATTAAATTTTCAATTGTATTGACATGCAAACGATTTTTTATTTTAGTTTTCAATAAATTTATTTCAGAAAACTTTCTCTCAGCTGCGGCGCTGCTGTGTGGTAAAACGGCTAGAGTTAACATATAGTCAGATAAGTTTTGGAACATAAGTTCTTCCATTTTATTAGTGGTTGTTTTTAATGAGTACCAATAAAGATAAATAAATCTTGCTGATCTATGTTGCTTATATTAAGTAAGAAAAATTACGATTCCGTTCAGAGACAGAGATTCAGAGGAGAGTTGTTTGGAGAATACACGGTGCTGTCATTTAATTTCATTTGGTTTGGCTTCACAATTTTTTAGTGTGGAAAAAAGGAGCAGATCTGAAAAAAGCGGAGTGGCGAAGATTTGTTTTCTCCCTCAAAACTGGAGTAGATTTGCTTCGATCGAAGTGAGGTTTGAACCCTGCCTATCATATTAATAATTCACTAACAGAATTAGGGGTCAAAGAAATTTTAAAGACTTTTTAAGGTAAAATAACTATCGGGTGGTACCCGTGGCGTGATGGTTAGTGCGTTGGACTGTCATGCCAGAGGTCTTGGGTCCAATACCTGCCTGTACCATCTTAAGTTTTTTTTTTCACTGGTACTGCCTCTTGCGAGGAATTGTCAAATCCTCCGAGAGTAATTCTTGTCATGAAAAGTGCTTTCTCAAATTAGCCGTTCGGATTCGGCTTTAAACTGTAGGTCCCTTCCATGCCTGACAACATTACTCGCACACAAAAATGGTTTTGAGAGTTGTAAATCACTAGGCCCTAGTTCTCAACGGGCTAATTTATTTTTTAGAAAATTTTATTATTTAAAAGACTGTTTAGTATTTAAAAAGAAGTTAATGAAATTTTTGTACACTTATTGTTCGATTAAATAGCATCTTCACAATATACAACGACCTACATATGTTAATTTGGTCTTCCAAATATATACTCGCTTTTCATATGTTTATAACTATTTAAAACAATAAGGAAAACAATAGGAATAATAAATTATGCCTACATGCATAAAATTGTTCTTAAAGCGAATTAAATAAATAAATTAAATGCGTTATTCCAGCAAACGCGAGCTGAATATAAATTTAAAACAAAATTTTATCAAATCAATGCAAAAGTAGGTAAATCTGTTTCCAAAGCTTTATTCCTCCATCGTAATAGGAATTCAATTTAAGTTTTGCTTGAATAAGCAATTTTTGTTTGTTATCAATTTGTATTCTTATTAAAAATTAATTACAAATGCACACCACGTCTTATTATAATTTGACGTCACTGGTATACCTAACTTGAACTTATTTTGGTTTGTTAAATGAAAAATGTTTTGAATATTTTGATGCACAGAAGGAATTATAAACAAACTAAAAGAGGGTATAGACGATTGTCAGATCTTACATTACCGGTGTATGACAAATTGTGTTTATATTTCTGAGTACACAGAAATCTCTTAGATCTTAGAAATGTAAACTGGCCAAATATTTAGTACAGTAAGAAATTGCAGAAAAAATACCATACGCAAGTGCAGCAATCCTGTTTTTGTATTTTAAAGTTAATACAATTAAACATTTGTCAGAATAATCTAATCAAATTATATGACTTCATTTAAATTCAAGATAAATACTGATATTTCGATACTATTTCTCTTTTATTTATTCTTACTAATTTTTGATAATTTAATTACTTGTGTACTTTTTTAATGAGCTGTAAAATTAACTTAAAAACTATCATTACTTTTCATCATTGAAACCAATCGTTGGAATTTTTTTGAGAGCTGTTAATAAAAATGTCTGTTATTGAAAGACAGTTCCTGTTTGTAATCATTCGTTTTAGGTTAGAATAGACCATTGAAACAAAAATGACTGTGTTCATTGAAAACGATTTCATCATTGTAAAAATAAAATTGAAGTCAAAGAAAAGTTTTTGGTTGAATAAAGTATTTTTCTTAAGCTAAGTATACACGATTGGAAGATCTTCTAGTATTGGCAAATTTTTCGCCAATATCATTCAATTTTTAATTGCCAGAAAGTTTTTGAGTAGGAAAAAACAACAAAAGTTCTGTCATCTGTCGAGGAAATTGTCTTTTAATGCGTCTACCTATTTTATTGTTTTCTATAGTCTTCCAACCGTGTGAACAGACAGTTTTTAATTGAAAGATTTTAACGAATGTTCTGGCAGCATCGTCCCAAAGAAAAGGGACGGCTATAGTCGCTGAAAAGGAGGCGAAGGATGCGGTTAGACTTTGACCAATTCATTCGTTAGTAATAGCCGAAGAGTGTAGTCATTTTTACCGGATAATAAAAGAAGAATTTAAGTTTTTAAAAAGAAGAGAGTTAAAATTATTGTATATTCAAAGAAACCAAAATAAGAAAAGTTAAAGTTCAGAAGTGGGATTGAGCCGAAGTTAAGTTGTGCTATTGCAGTTTAAGTTTGATTTATTACGGGTGAGTGCCAAAATGTGATCCAAGGAATTTAGTTTGAATATTCGGAGCATAACTGTTGTGTTGTGTTTGTGCGCTGTAATGTGCTTTAAGTAAGTTATTTATTTAAACCAAAGAAGTCGATCTTCAGAATAATTTATTTGGGTTTAGTTATCAGTGAAACATATATTATGTACTTACGCGAAATTGAAATTGTTAATTTAAAATGGCGGTCTTTGATTGGTTTGGGGAACCCCAAAACATTATATATGTGTGTTTGAAAATGGTGACTGGAAGGGTGGTCATGCGCCTATCTCTTTCTTCTTTTAAAGAAAGTGTGAGCAGAGTTAAGCATGTTACGCTTGCTTACTTCAATCGTGCATAAAATGAAACAACACGTATGCGATATGTGGTCAGTTGTTTCATGTTGCAAATTAATAGGGTGGAATTTGTGTTTTCGGTATACGAAAATTAAAAAAGAAGGTTCTGGACTTGAATTGTCTGGATTTAGAATGTTTTGTTTGTGAAATAAAAGTTTATGTATTGTTCAATGGCGAATTTGTCTTTTCGGTATACGAAAATACAAAGTTCGTAATGAAGTCTGATTTAAAAGGACTGTGAATAGTCTGAGATGAGAATGTTTGTTTGTGAAAACGTTTGTGTAATAATTTTGCAATTGCGAATTTGTGTTTTCGGTATACGAAAATACAAAGTTCGTAATGGATTGCATTTTGAGAGGACGGTGAATAGGCCGAGATGACAATGTTTGTTGCGAAATTAATATTTTGTGAAATAATCATTCAATGTTGAATTGGTTTTATTCAGTTTACGAAATGCGAAGGTCGTAATTGAGAGAGAATTGCGAATAATCCAAGATTGGAATTTTGAAATGCGAGTTTGAGTTCTCGGACTGTGTGTTGTCCGAGAAGAAATGCTAGTGTTGGGATTAATCAGTCATAAATTTGTCTTTTCGGTATACGAAATTACAAATTTAATATAAATTTTAAAAGGAATTTGATGATTCCGAAATTCAATAGTTATTTTGTTAAATAAATATTTTGCAATTAGCCAATGATGGCACTTCGGCAAAGAAATATTTAACATATAAATTGTTATAAATATATGAATAGCACTGATGGTGGTATTAAATGGATGGCTTTCAGGTGTGCTCCGAATATTTGCTTGCGCACTACTGTAAGTTTTCTTTTGGCATTTATTCTTTTATTGAAACCAAATGAAATTAAAATATTTCAATTATGGTTACTTGATATTATGAAACTAGATTGAGGGTATCAATACCTTACAAAGGCGACAGTTATAGCTGTCATTGAGATGCATCTGTGGTTTGGGTGGTCTAACTAAAATATGAAAGTTATTTTGCGGACATTCTGTTTCGCAACAGATGATGGCTGGGTTAAATTATCTGAACATGTTGGTGATGCATTTCGGTGATGGTTGTAACTGGAATCTGAATTCATATAAGAAATTAATCACTATTAATTATTTTGGATTCTAGATCAATGAAATGGATAATTTGAATGTCAAACAGCTCCAAGAAGAGCTAAGGAAGAGGGGCCTAACAGTCAGCGGGTCCAAAAGAATCTTAATTAATAGAATATTGGAACACGATAAGAAGCATGGCAACGATGCTCATTCGAATGATGCATTAAATCAACCGACTGACATCAATGATGCAGTAGATCAACATACGAACGCCAATGTTGAAGATAACCAGAACGTAACAACTATATCAGATTCGGGCACAGTAACGGACGAAGAACTCAGGGCCAGAGAGTGGTCTCTGATAAAACGTGAGAAGGAACTTCTCGAAAAGGAACGACTAATCTTTACAAAAGAACGTGAAGTTGCAGAGAAGCTGCGGTATTTAGATTCAGCCCGACTACTTAGGAACAGTAATGGAGACAGACCGAGGGTAAACTGTACCATAAAGGAAATTGCAGATGCGCTCCCAGCCTTTTCACCTGGAGAAATATCGTCGTTGACAGCCGAGTGTTGGGTCAACCGAGTGGAGAATTTGACAAAGATCTATGATTGGGACGAGAGGGCACTGCTCTTGGCAGTCTAGTCAAAAATGCATGGTCCTGCGAGATACTGGTGGGACACAAGTCAAGAAACTTCTACATCCTGGGCTCAGTTGGCATCGGAATTGAAATTAAATTTCCCTCACCACTTCAGCGAGGTAGAAATTCATCAACAACTTGCAAGGTAAATAAAAAAAACCAACCGAATCAATTGAGACCTATTGTTTCGAAATGAACATGCTAGGGAAAAGGATTGAACTATCAGATAAAACAATAATTCAATATATCCTTACCGGTTTAAATGATTCTCAAATGAGTTCAAGTCTTGCGGCAGGGAGTTTTAAAGACATTGCAGAGTTGATAGAGAAAATTAAATGGTACCAAGGTATTCGCACAAATTGTCGAGCAACGAACAACACAATAGCTCCAAGGCAAATTACCGCGGCTCGGTTTTCGAGTAATGAACATATGAAGTGGCAACATCAACGAAACGTGGCTTCGAAAAACTCCATCACCTGCTATAAGTGTAATCAACAAGGACATTTTGCTAAGAACTGCCTGCAATCCAGAAAGAGACAGTGAAACAACAATAGAGACAATAGTCAGTATCCGCCAGCTAAGACAGAAAAGAAGCAAGAGAAGAACTACCGCGTCAACGTCATTTGTAACAAAGAGCAAACGGATTGTTACCATAAGGATGTTCTCATACATGGTAAAAAGTATGCAGCCTTGCTGGATTCAGGGAGCGGAAAAACAATTATATCCAAAATGGTGGCATCAGAGTTAAACTATGGAATAGAAGAATGTGAAGCTACTTTGCATGGATTTGGAGGAGGAACTTGTCAAGCTATAGGTAGCATAGTCTGTCAGATTCAGATAGATGAGGCTTTCTTTCCAGTTTGTGCAATTGTGGTAGAAGACAACTGTTTATCAAGGCCGGTTTTAGTTGGTAAAGATATCCTTAATAACCCTATGTGTAACATACATAAGCAAGGAGGCCACCTGTTAGTCCAGAAGATGAACGTAGATTTTCGATCAGCTAAACCCATTTGCATTGACAACATCCAAGTTGGCTAAGACCTGGATACACACATCCTAATTCAACTTCTTAATGACTACCGTCAATGTATTGCCTTGAACCAACATGAATTGGGACGAACGAAACTCATAGAAATGGAAATAGAGCTACTTAAACAAGATCCAGTCGTACATCAGCCATAAAAGGTGCCTTTTGCCAAAAGACAAGTGTTGTCCTCAATGATCTCTGAACTGATGGAGTGTGGAGTAGTTGTGGAGTCGCAATCTGATTATGCATCACCTGTAATTCTAGTCAAGAAGAAGAACGGTGAGGACAGGATGTGCGTGGACTACCGCAAACTGAATTCATTGACGAAAAAGATTCGGTATCCAATACCATTGGTTGAAGAACAACTCAACAATTTGGTGGGGTATAAGTATTATAGTGTCCTGGACTTGGCTTCCGGATATTACCAGATTCCCATTAAGAAAGAACATACTCATTACACGGCGTTCATCACCCCAGATGGCTTGTATGAATTTACTTCCATGCCTTTTGGCCTCGTCAACGCCCCCTCGGTATTCCAAAAACTCATGAACACCATAGTTCGTAAAATGAGGCCAGATAAAGTCGTTTGCTATATGGATGATGTTGTGATTCCATCCTTTTCCATCGAAGACGGTATTAAGAAACTGGAAAAGTTTTTGCAAATACTAAAAGACGCAAACCTAACTCTAAATCTTTCAAAATGTGTCTTCTTTAGAAAGGAAATAGAATTCCTTGGTCACGTGGTCAAAAATGGAACAATACAGCCTGGAAAAACAAAAACATCAGCAATAGAGAAATTCGTGGTCCCAAAAAACGAACATGAAGTTCGACAATTCATCGGACTGACCAGTTATTTCCGAAAATTCATTCAAAATTACTCGCTAATTGCTCTACCTTTGACTAACTTAACGAAGAAAGACAGCTTATTTGAATGGGGACCACGAGAGCAAAACGCTTTCGAAACTCTGAAGAAATGTCTTGTGGAGGGGCCAGTACTTACACTCTATAATCCAAACAACGATCATGAGCTACACACCGATGCCAGTTCGCGTGGAATCGCTGGAGTACTTTTTCAGCGTGACGATAACTCCTTACACCCCGTAGCATACTATAGCAGGAAAACTACAAAGGATGAAAGCTTCTATCACAGCTACGAACTTGAAGCATTGGCGGTAGTAGAATCAACTTACCGATTTCGCCAATATCTGTTGGGTAAACCTTTCAAGATTTTTACAGACTGCGAAGCGCTAAAAACAGCAATGAGTAAAAAGGAGTTAGTACCTAGAATTGCCCGATGGTGGTTAAAAATGTTGGAATACGATTACGAAATAAATCATCGACCAGGAAGACTTATGAGCCATGTGGATGCGTTATCTAGACAACCGAACGAAGATGCACAAGAACCAAATGTCGTTGAATTGAACGTGCTGAAAGTAAACATAGAAGACCCAGACTGGTTATACTCGTTACAGCTCCAAGACGAACATATATCTACTATTGCACGATGTCTCGGCAGAGCACCTAGCAACAATGAAGAAAAGCAAGTGCATTTAGACTATGTCTTAAAAGCTGGACGTGTTTATAGACGGGTAGACAACGAACTTAAGCTGTACGTACCGAAAGGCGTTCGAAATCGAGTAATGAGAAGCAGTCACGATCTTATGGGTCATTTTTCGGAAAAGAAAACAATTGAACATCTGAAATGCCGGTATTGGTTCCCAAGGATGACTCAAGTGGTAAAGAAATACTTGCAGTCCTGCGTGGAATGCGCGTATAATAAAAACGAAGTCCAGCCTCGTGGTGAACTGCATTTGATACTCAAAAAGGACCTCCCTTTCGATACAGTACATTTGGATCACCTGGGACCATTCATCAAATCGACTAAAGGAAATTCTTATCTAGTTGTTTTGGTAGATGCATTAGTACGCAAACTAAACCAGTGTTGAATTTTTTGGCAGAAGTATTCTTTTCATTTGGTGCACCACGTCGGATTGTTTCTGACAGAGGAACTGCCTTCACATCTAGACTCTTCGAGGACTTTATAAAAGGCTTTGGTATTATCCATGTTCAGAATGCCACCAGAACTCCTAGAGCGAATGGACAGGTGGAAAGATACAATCGCACAATACTTCAAGCGTTATTGACAACCGTAGAAGATGAAAATCGATGGGACCAGAAAGTGAAACCTGTGCAATGGGCCGTAAATAACACATTCAATGAGTCCATTGGGAAAACGGCTCAACAGATGATGATGGGTTATGTGCCTCGTGATCCTTGGCCAGATGTATTAGCACAAGAGGTGGATTTGAATCCAATACACCGAAACCTGGAAGAAATTCGATCAGACGGGTTGAAGCACATCACAAAACTACAATCGAAGCAAAAGACTCGACATGACGCTAAATATGGGAAAGCCAGGCAATATGATGTAGGTGATTTAATCATGACGAAGAACGATGCTGTAGCTTCAACAGGAACTTCTCGCAAACTCGAGTCAAAGTACAAAGGACCGTTTGTTGTAGTCGCAAAATTACCTCATGACCGGTATCAAGTTTCCGACATGCCGTTCGCTCAGAGAACTCAGAAGCCGTATTCTTCCGTATTGTCCGCCGATCGAATGAAACGCTGGATAGTATTTCATGAAGAGCTCGACGAGGGCGTCGAGGAAGTCAGGAGGGCCGAATCTTTAACGAATGTTCTGGCAGCATCGTCCCAAAGAAAAGGGACGGCTATAGTCGCTGAAAAGGAGGCGAAGGATGCGGTTAGACTTTGGCCAATTCATTCGTTAGTAATAGCCGAAGAGTGTAGTCATTTTTACCGGATAATAAAAGAAGAATTTAAGTTTTTAAAAAGAAGAGAGTTAAAATTATTTTATATTCAAAGAAACCAAAATAAGAAAAGTTAAAAGATACAAAATTGTCAGCCAATTTTCTACCAAAAAATGTTCAAATATTTGATTAAACACAACCAACCGCATAAACGGACAGTTTTCACTTGATAGAAACTGCCAATTTTCACCTAATTGGATGCTATTGGAAGACTTTTGACAGTTCGGCCAATATTGGAAGACCTTCCAATTCCAATTCCAAACCATAACTCATCATCTTTATTTTGACATAGAATATAATACACTTGACTTTCCTTATTATTGTGAAAAATTATCAATTGTATCAATTTTGAAACAAAAAAATAGGGGTGTTGCGAATTGTTTTTGTTTGATAGTATATTGTAATTAAATCCCAAAAAACGGGTATTTGTAGAAACATTCTCCAAAATATCTTACTATTTTATGTTGCAAGATTACCAGAGACGTCATAAGCAGATGTCAAAGATATCTTCTCAAGAAATGCAGTCCAAAGATGATCATTGATCATTTTTTTTGTTTTACCAACAACATGGCTTTTTAAAAGGCAGATCCACTAAAACCAATGTTACTGAATTTGTGTCCAAAACTCTAAACAAATTAGAGAAAGGGAATGAAGTGGAGGTTATCACTACAGACTTTAGTAAAGCCTTTGATAAAATCAGTTACCAAATTATTTATCTTAAACTTAAATCTGTGGGGACTCAGGTCGAGTCAACCCACCTGATTTATTTAATATCTAATCATGTACACCCTATACCTATATTATCAACCATGTATTCATTCTGTTCATTTATGTATACTAAATGTCATTCAAACTTAAAATGAATTGTTAGATTATAAGAAGAATAGTTCATAATAAAAGTAGATGTTAAGAAGAACGGTCTAGGCTTTGTGCATACGCATCTACAATCTGGTGACCCCGTTAGAAACAAGTACCGCGTGGAAATTTTCCATACCTTTAAAATAAAAAAACAGTTTTATTCGTTTTAATTTAACGTTATTTATCACATTCATTCGAAGTCGTAACAAATTAACGAAGTAAAACCAACTATGAAGGAAGGAAATAGTCTACTTCACGCTGAAGGTAACAATAGTACAAATTACGAAGGGGGCGATAGCAATGGGAGCCATACAGATGGAACAACCGGTGGCACTAGCAGTTCAGGTCAAATTTTCGGCAACGAGAACGAAGTATTGCGGGTTTCGATGAAGGTTTCCCCTTTCTGGACTGAAATGCCCGAAATCTGGTTTGCCAGCATGGAGGCACAATTCGCAACGTGTCGAATAAACTCAGATTTTTCTCGATTTAATGCCGTTGTTGGTTCGATGGACGGAAAAGTCCTCGCACAAGTGAGAGACGCTGTGTTACAACCACCTGCATCTGGAAAATATGAAAACCTAAAAAAAGCTCTAATCGATTGTTTTTCGGACTCCGAGCACAAAAAGATGAGGAAACTTTTATCGGATGTTGACTTAGGTGATAAAAAGCCATCCCAACTCTTCAACGAGCTTAAGGGTTTAGCTGGAAATTCGGTCAGAGAAGAATTCCTAAAAAGCATATGGCTTCAACGTCTACCCACAGAAGTACAAGCCATTTTAGCTGCCTTTAAAAGTGAAGACGTCAAAAAACTCGTACAGGTAGCTGACACGATTCTTGAAACCACATCAAATGGAAGCCACATATCCAGAATTGACCATCGTGATGCCACTTCTCTTCATGAAGAAATTCTCATACATAAAATCGAAGCACTCAGCCCCCGAATCGACAAGTTTAAAAACTCGTATCACCACCATCGCAACAAAACACCATCTCGCTCACGCCATCGAAGCTCAACACCATCACACCACCGAGACCCAACACAATCAAACGGTAAACGTTACGACATTATGTTGGTACCATTACAGGTACAAAGACAATGCAATACATTGCAAGCAACCGTGCAGTTATAAAAATTCAACCAGTTCAAAAAACGATTAGAGTTGTCACCATCCTCGGTGACAACAGTTGTCAAACATATTCAACGTTTGTATGTTTCGGATAAGACAACACACAAGAAATATTTAATTGACACCGGTGCTGACGTCTCTGTCTTGCCCCCCAAAAAACATCAGAAGTCTCTTCATTGCAACACCACACTCTTTGCTGCTAACGGAACAAAAATAAAAACCTTCGGAAGCCAACGCTGTCAAGTTAATCTTGGACTACGCAGGGTATTCATCTGGACATTCTACATCGCAGACGTGGCACAACCCATTATAGGATCCGATTTCTTACAACATTATGGCCTTCTTGTTGATGTCAAGAATAATCGTCTCATTGATGAAACCACCAAGTTGTCTACGACTGGGAAGTCATCCTCAGGTAAATGCGAAATTAAAACTTTTGATACTAAACACCCGTTTGCAGATTTGCTCACAAAATTCAAAGATCTCGCTTCGCTCAACACCGCTGGAATTCAAAGGAAATCTCTCACGGAACACTGCATTGTCACTTCAGGACCAGCCGTTTTTGCTAAATCTAGACGATTATCACCAGAAAAGCTTGCAGCCGCCAAAGCAGAATTCGCATATCTTATGGAAAAGGACATAGTAGGCCATCAAAAAGTCATTGGGCGAGTCCACTCCACATGGTTAAAAAGTCAAATGGTGACTGGCGACCATGCGGTGACTTCCGCGCTCTCAATGCGAACACGTTGCCTGACCGATATCCGCTTCCATACGTCATGGACTTTGTTAACATTTTAAACGGAAAGAAGATTTTTTCAACGATCGATCTGCAGCATGCGTTCCATCAGATTCCGGTCCGAACGGAAGACATACCAAAGACCGCCATCACGACACCGTTTGGTCTCATAGAATACATGTTTATGCCTTATGGCATGAGAAATTCAGCACAAACCATGCAACGCTACATACACGAAGCTCTAAACGGTTTGAACTATGTATTCCCGTACATTGACGACATACTGGTTGCGTCAGAAGATGAGATTGAGCATTCAAAACATCTTGAAGAAGTTTTTGTTCGACTTCGTGAGTATAACCTTAAAATAAATCCTTTAAAATTCCATTTTGGAAAATCGAATGTAAAATTTTTGAGATACTCCGTTGATCAACATGGCATCAAACCCTTGCCAGAGAAGGTTCAAAACATTGTAGAGTTTAAAAAACCTACTGTCGCCAAAGATTTAAAAAAATTTCTGGCCATGATCAATTTTTACAGGAAATTTATTCCCAATGCCATTGTTAGTCAAATTCCTCTTTTTAACCTCGTTCAAGGTAATAAGAAGAATGATAACACACCAATCAAGTGGACACCAGAGAGTGACATCGCCTTTGAAAAGTGCAAGTCCGAGTTGGCCAACGCTACTGTACTTACATATCCCATTCCAAACGCAACGCTTTACCTCTTCACTGACGCATCGGATACTGCAATTGGGGCTGTGGTAAACCAAGTAACGAACAACACTTCCCAACCACTAGGATTTTTTTCGAAAAAACGCACTGAATCCCAGAAGACACGGAGCACATACGACCGTGAACTCTTGGCCATGTACGAGGGCGTGAATCATTTTCGACACCTATTGGAAGAAAGATCATTCTCCATCTACACCGACCACAAGCCGCTAATTTATGCGTTCCAGCAAAACCTGAATAAGGCATCACCAAGACGTATTCGGCAACTCGACTTCATCAGCCAGTTCACAACATCAATTTTGCACGTTCCTGGAAATCAAAACGAAGTAGCGGATTTCTTATCGAGGATAAACGCAGTTTACCTTTCTCATCCAATCGATTTAGAAGTGATTGCGAAACAACAGATTGACGATGACGAACTGAAGTCTTTACTTGAAGAAGGTAACTCAACTTCATTACGTTTTAAGCTTCTGTCATTTCCAGGAACAACAAAATATAAACTTTTTTGTGACACATCGACTCCAAAGATCCGACCGTTTGTCCCCGAAAGCAGCAGAAACACAGTTCTCAGAAACCTGCACAGTCTTTCTCACCCTGGCGTTAGAGCTACTCTTAAACTCGTTCAAGAGCGATTCGTTTGGCCCAAAATGAGAGCAGATTGCACAAAATTCGTAAAGAACTGCATACAATGCCAGAAATCAAAAATCAGTCGACACAACAAAGCACCAATCGCCCCATTCAGTTTGACATCCCAGCGTTTTACCCATATCAACATGGACATAGTTGGCCCTTTGCCTACATCACACGGTTATAGGTATCTATTAACAATCATAGATCGATACACCCGATGGCCAGAAGCGTACCCTATGGAAGACATCAGGGCAGAGACAGTAGCCCAAAACCTACTCCATGGTTGGATATCGCGATATGGAATTCCATTACAAATAACCACTGATTTGGGACGGACGACAATTCGAGTCAACACTGTTTTGCGAGCTGAACAAAACTTTAGGAATAAAACATTGCAGAACAACATCTTATCATCCGCAATCCAACGGGATCATTGAACGCTGGCACCGCTCCCTTAAGGCTGCCTTAATGTGCCATGGAACTACCGACTGGTTCCAAGTTTTACCTCTCGTCTTGCTTGGTTTGAGGACGTCCTTCAAAAAAGACATGGATGCCACCCCAGCAGAACTTCTCTATGGTGAAACAATTCGGTTACCAGGCGAATATGTTTCTGAACCGACAATTAACTTCTCAACTTCAGAAGACTTTGTAAAGGAATTGCGAAAAATCATGTCCACCTTACGACCAACAAAAACCAACCACCATGCAAGACCCAAATTTTTCGTACAGAAGTCCTTAGAAAAATGTACTCATGTTTTTATAAGAACTGACAGTGTTAGATCTTCACTCCAACCACCATACGAAGGACCTTATGTTATTCTTAAAAAATTTCCTAAATATTTTTCTATTAAAGTAAAAAACAAAATAAAAAACATTTCTATCGACAGGTTAAAAGCAGCTTTTATCAATACCGAGGAAACGGATGAGCCAAAAACTAATAACGAACAAACGAATACGAGGAATCCACCACCCAAGACATCGAAACCTAATCAGACACCTGCTACACCGGTTGAAACAACAACTCGATCAGGCCGAAAAGTCATTATTCCATCCAAATATCACTAGTTTATGGAAACTCTACCAGCGGGGGAGTACTGTGGGGACTCAGGTCGAGTCAACCCACCTGATTTATTTAATATCTAATCATGTACACCCTATACCTATATTATCAACCATGTATTCATTCTGTTCATTTATGTATACTAAATGTCATTCAAACTTAAAATGAATTGTTAGATTATAAGAAGAATAGCTCATAATAAAAGTAGATGTTAAGAGAACGGTCTAGGCTTTGTGCATACGCATCTACAAATCCCTTGATTATCAACCCTTTTTTATTGCCAAGCCACCTTGATCCTTAATTATTTGGCTTAACTACCAACGACGTTATTAATGTCATTGATAATTCAACTGTCTCTATTTACGCTGATGACATGGAATTTACAAAGGTTATTTCTACTTAATCTGATTCTGTCTTACTCCTTGACTTGACGATCTTGACTCATTTCAGACTTGGTGCGACAAAAATTTCTTAAAACTCAATGTACCTAAATACCAGTTCATAACATTCACCCTTAAGCGATCACATCTATCCTACCGAACTTATACAGTCTGCACGATGTTACCATTCATTCTGTCCATTCTATTTGCGACCTAGGAGTTATTTGCGACACTCAGTTAGATTTTCGAGCCAAGGCCAACTCATCCATTAGCTTCATCAAACGTTGGCCTAAAGAATTCTCGAACCCCAATGTCACTCAATCCCTATACACCACCTTTGTTAGACCTCTAGTCAAGTCTGGTCTCCCCATCAGAAATCTCACTATCAAAGAATTGAATCTGTACAACGCACTCCGTGGTCCTCCTTGTTTCTCACTGTTTCTTCTATAAAAGATTCCTATTCATAATAATCCAAGGAACGTCAGATAGGCCCCTCTCAACAAATACAAGTTTTAAATGTAAATTTGACAGCTCTAACGCACTCGTTAAAATTCGTACACGAAGTTACACTTATACAATGACACAAAAAAAAACTATTTCAATCGTGTTCCATGCGCCACGAAAAAAAAATTAATTTTTGACTTAAATCTAAATTTACTCCATTAGGCTAATCAGATTTATTTAACTAGGATCTGTGGAAGTCAAAATAGGTATACATTTAAGGATGAATCCACGAATGTCAACTGAGCAAAACAACATTCCCCAATCGAAATTTTGTCGTTGATTAGTTGAAACAATTTTGATTCGTTAGTTCTATGTTTTCTATGTTTTTTTTTCATCCTTTGCTAAGAAACTGAAAAAACGGGTTTAAATGTCACATATCTAAATATTCAATGACTTATAAATTACCATTAATTGATTGTAAATAACGTGTGTCATTGTCAATTGTGTGGATATTGTTTTTCTAAGTTGACACTCATCATTTAACTGAATGTAAAAAAAGCCCTCAGCTAAAAATGTCACAATCTCAAAAACCTGAATGCTTTTCCATTTGAACTCTGTAATTTTACGATACTATACGCACATTAACTAATGCTACATCTTCATTACAAAGAAAACACATTAAAAATTCATGCACTTCTAGAACTCGCACGTTTCAGTTATCAATAGTTGAACGGACAATGGTCAAGTCTCAGCTGTCAAGTCGGCGCGGCTCCGTGCGTTCGGTCGGTGTTTCCAATGACTCACATGTAAAATAAACGCAAACCAAAAGTAAAAGATGCTTCAAGATAGCAACAAAACACAAAAATCATAAATAAAAACAATAAAGCGCAAACAATAACAATCTTTACTTCGTTCTTCACTTAGTACGTATAATTTTATACATAAAAACGAATCATCTGTAGAATTGCTAAGTGATTTTTAGTTTATTTTTCGTATTTTTTAAATGATGAGATTATGGTGGCTTGAGTTTTCAGTACTTGCTGGGCAGTTGTAGTAATCGGTGATCATTGATGATCAAATAAATATCACATGCATACGAAAGTACATAAAAGATTTATACCTCTTAATAGTTTAAGATTTGTTTAAGAAACTTTTGAGCTTGTCGTAATAATTTGATGATTATTTTGTGTTATCTACTTTGAATTTTGAAATAATACAAACTGCATTGTAATTTTATTAAAGTGACAAGAATTTTAACAACAATGTTGTTAAGTTCAGTGTTTGTGATAAGTTTATGCTTAGGAACTGGAGTTCAGGGATTGTTTGAGTTCGATAAAGGTAAAGTATTATGTTTGAATAACATGCATTTTGCTTTTGTAATCTGCCATAAAATATTTATGAGAGAGATAAGAACTAATTACCAGTAAATACTGTACGTTATTTTATACCAACTGTTAGGCATTGAGCTGTTCTTATTATGACGTACAATTATTGGTATAAAATGACAGAAACAATGAAATTTTGACATATTTTTATTTGACGTTATTAAAAGTACTCCTATACTTACATATTTCGATCATTGAAAAACTTTCAATAAATGGGTTAAACTCAAATTAATTAATTAATTAAAATGTTTCTAAAAATTAAGTTAACTTTAAAAACTTCAGGGTTTTTCCATTTTTAATAAACACGAAAGCAATGAAAGCACTTTTTTTTATGGAAGTGAGGTCAATTTTATTAGACCTTTAGCGAAATTGATAAAATTTGTTTTGATTTAATTGTTTTGTGCGCATGAATTGGACCAGATTATACCGGTGGTCGTCGTAAAGAGTAATATACAATGTATAAATGTAAACAAACATAAATAGAAATGGCTCGTTTTTTTATACCTTTTAGTCAGTTATCTTTGAATAAGTCACTGTCAAAGATACTTTTGTATGTGATTGAATGCACGCCTGCACGAAAAACAATTACAAATTTAGTTTCTCATTCGATAATTGTCACAATATGGTTTGGCTCTGTATGCATTTCAAATGACAAATGTTTACTAATCTTAATTTGATTATACGTATAACTTTTGACCTTCAAATTATATGAAATGATATGAAAATTGTAAAGTAGAGATACTATCAACAAACGGTATTTTGTTTTTTATTGTTGCCGGATCGTAAGTCAGAATAATTTGTGAAAAATCATATCATGGCCGTTTTATCCCTTTTATAGTTTAGAATTTTGACAACTCCAGGATGCCAACTGAATTTTTTGTTCTGATTATGATGATACTAAAGTTCCGTGTTTTACTTGTTATTCAGTTCAAGATAACACATTTTACATTTAACTATAGGCGCATTTTTCTCGCGGTTTCATGTTGTCAGTGCTGGCGTTTGACACTTGTCTAACTCAGCTGTCACTTAAATTGTCGTAATTTTAGTTGAATATTTGTCATTTAAGATAATTGCTTAACTATTTAATAACGTGAATTACCTGCTGTAACATGTAATAGCTGACAAAATATTGAATACAAACAAATTTAATGCAGTCGGTAATGCACACTGATGCTGCAAAGGTTCGCCAACTTTTAACTTTTTCTTGAAGTAATTTTGACATTTCAAAATTCATAGAGAAATATGTCATCTGTCAATGCTTTTGAGTGTTTATTATGATTTTATGGTTGATTAATAATCGGTGAAAATTAAAACAAATATTCAAGCGGTTTGCGAACTTGAGGTTTTGTGGAATTTGTCCAAAAGATTCAACAGCTGATCCCAACAAATGAAAACAAAACATGAAATGTCAAAAAGCTGCATGTGTCGCTGTGGGCACGTAAAAAATAGTACGTACGATACTTTTTGGCAGCTCTTGCAGCCAAATTGTCATTAAAAGTTGGATTTTTATAAAATTTTTACAAATTCTTACACTGAAAAAGTAAGTAGGTCCATTGGTGTTAAATCACACGATCTCGATGGCCAATTGTGATCACCACCGCAAGAAATAAGAAAACAATTAGAAAACTTTTCTTTGTTTTGCGTACTGTGATTACAATTTTCATCATTTTTGAAATGAACTTTTCTAACAATTTCAATGCGTTATTGAATTTTAAGTAATGGTGTAGTTTTTACATATGTCATATGTCAAATGTCAAAAGTCAAAAGATGACAAGTTGAAAAGTAACAGCTGGAAAAATAGCGGATTGCATAATATTAAACATTTTATTGGAAAACTTTGTTGATAGATGACTTCTTGGAGCTAACTTCACGTTTACGTCCTCATTTCTTTAAATCCGTCAGATAGACTTTTTAGTATTAGCTAGGTTATGTTATGGTGGTCTTACACTGTTAACTATTTTCAAATGTACACAGAAAGAGGATGCAATTTATTAAAATCACATCAGTTGAATGGAGATAGTAGACCAAAAATGTAAAAAACTTAAAAATGATGATTATGGAAAGTTCTGAAGAAATAAAAAGAGAATTAGGACCTAGTGACTAACTTACTTAAGGTGGCGCTACAGTCCTGTGTGAACTAGGGCCTGACCTGGTTTAGTGACTAACAACTCTCAAAAATTGCTGTGTGCGAGTCATTGAGATTTGAGATCACTTCTCATGACAAGAATTACTCTTAGAGGATCTGTCAATTCCTCGCAAGAGTCAGTACCCGTGAAAAAAACAGGCAGGTATTGAACCCCAGACCTCTAGCATAACAGATCACGCCACGTTTACAACGTTCTGAGGCAATTCAAATGTAAATACGAACAAGTTCATCTTCGTGGAATCTACTTTTCTTTATAATTGCTGGTACAGATGAATTAAAATCCGCCATTAAACTTTAGTTTCGTGCTTATTTTATTTAATTCTATTTAAAAGGAGCTCACTAGCTTCATAATACGCTTGTCGTATATTAACATTATTATAACCTGCTCAGGATAAGCTCACACCTCTACGTAGTACAGAATTATGTTTATTATACAAATCACTAGCACTTTGCTCTCTCAGACGGATCTTTTAATCCAATAAAATTTAACTATTTAACTTATTTGTTACAAGCACTTCAATTTATTGCATTTTGTATTGTATTTTAAGTGAGGTCATACATTCTGAGAATATTTTTATGGAAAATTTCACAAAATAAATGGACCAATTGACAATTTAGTCTGCTAAAAGAAAAAAGAAATTTATTTAAGTGAAGTGAATGCCCACGCACAGTCATGGCCGTATAAAAGAAACAAAGTTAGAATAATTTTTAACGTATCCAACCATAATCAGAGTTATTTTTATTTTATTTTATGTTTTCAAATAACTGCATAAATAAAAAGAAACAAAAAGTTTTGTATGGTCTTGTAGTAAATTTATATTTTCAACTTAAGTACTACCTCTACTGTAAAAACAAAAACAAACACTTAAGGTTATAACATCTTCTTGAAAATTAAAAAATAAACTTCATTTAGTTAACAAGAGATGATTTCATTTTTCTTAATTAATTATTAACAAATTGCTGTTATACTCAATCTTAATTGGAACAACAAAATAATAATTTCCGATTTAAGTCTTTGAACAAAGTGCGGTAGACTCATCTCAATTCACATCATAAGGGCAAATAACCTTTAAATTGTATTTCTTCTGAAAGCTTTTCAAATAACAATCCATCAAAATTCTGACTAATGACGATTTTGTTTTGTATTCGATTTGATGATTCAGATATTGACATTGCGGCATGTTCATATAGTAAATTGAATGCAAATTTGTTAAAGACTTAAGTCACTTTACAAGAACGTGGTCAATATCTAGAGAGCTTCATAATGACCTTAGGGTGAGCAGAGCACACTGCGCACTGGGCATTGGGCAAGTCAAATTGTGTGTTTCTATTTCAATTATGTATGTTCTTTTTGAATTTCAATCACGTGCTTGCGTTTAGGAATAATATGCAAGCAAAAATATGTGCAATGTGTTCCTCGGGGCTTTATTCGCTTGCAAGCTTAAATAATGAATAGTCATATCGACTGAGTCAGTTATAAGATGCAATGGAAGATATTGATGGGGGTGTTATAGTTTGAATAATTTTTAAATTAATTCAAAAACATGAAAAGAGTAATGTAAGAATATTAATTTCGGAGAGTAACTTAAGGCGTAGCATTTTAAAATATGGTTAAAAAATAAACAATTTGACAGCTGATAGTAAGTGTTTAAATATAAACAATGGTTGCGTTCAATCTCAGACAGATGTGTTTTTACTTGTAAAAGAACAGCTTCAAAACAGCTGGTATGTCAAATAAAGAAATAGAATAGCTGATTCAACAAATCTATCTCACCGAACAGTGGAACAAATCTTTACATCGTTTTGGAGAAAGTAAGATTATTGCACTTGATATTTCAAAAGCATTTGATAGATAGAGTTTGGCATCAAGCTCTCTTATCGAAAATGCGTGCTTTTGGTATTGATGAATCTCTTCTTCGTTGGATTAGAAATTACCTTTCTAACCGTTCAATACAAGTTGTATTGGATGGTTTCAAGTCTGAAATTCACAAAATAAATGCTGGTGTCCCCCAGGGCTCCGTTTTGTCTCCGACTCTCTTTCTTATATTCATCAATGATCTTCTGTCTGCCACTTCTAATCCATTAAACTGTTTCGCCGACGACAGTACTCTCAGCTTTTCATATTCGTTTCTAGATTCACATCCTTGTCCTTCGGATGTGGAACTTCAACGGCAGCGTATGATAAGCTCATTAAATTCTGATCTTGACAGCATTGTCCAATGGGGAATCAAAAACCGTGTAGAATTTAATGCTTCGAAAACTCAATGCTGTCTCCTGTCGTTAAAGCGTAACTTACCCCCGATGCCGCTATCTATGAGTGGCACTTGCATCCAGGAAACTAATCAACTGTCAGTACTCGGTATGTGTATCACAGATCACCTTTTATGGAATGATCACATATTCGACATCGCCAAAAATGCTGCTAGGTGCTTAGGATTTCTCCGACGATGCAAGAAATGTTTCACCCCTTCTGATCTGGCTGTAATTTACAAAGCCTTCATCCGTCCAAAGCTTGAATATAATTCGCATATCTGGGCAGGTGCCCCTAAAACAAGTTTAAATCTGTTGGATAGAATTCAAAAAAGGGCTTTAACCTTCCGACCACAACACATTTAAAATATACATACACCACAAACAGGGATAAATAAAAAAAAATACTTTAAAGGACAGCATAACATTTTTATCCAAACATAGCAATTCTATACTTTATTGAAAACATAAAAACACTTAATTCATAAAAAAATAAATTTAAATAAATTTTTACAAAAAAATAATAAACTTAAATACAACTTACACATATTTCTTTCCTGTGTTCAGGACAAACAGCACATTGGTATTTCAGACACACAATCTTGCTTTTGCGGTCTTGTTTCCTCGGACAGATTGCACATCGCGATTGCTTATGCTGTTTCGGAGGGGGTTCACCTTCATTGCACTCCATGGGGTGTCCTACAACCCCCTTTTTTCCTTTATTTTCACATACATGGAACACAACATGGGGTGATATACAACCCCAATGCATACCTTTTGCTCTCGTACTCAAAAAATATGAAGTATCGCGGCGACAACTCATTAGCAAATGCAACTTAAGATATTAAACGACAAATACATAGAACGGCAGAAAGGAGAATGAAGCAAAATCAAAATTACAGTTAAAATAAAAATGCCTGGGGTGTTATAGCACCCCTGTTGTGGTCGGAAGGTTAAAAATGATAGGCGATAGAACTATAATCGAAACATTTACACCGGTATCTCCTCTTAAATCGTACCCTATTTTCCTAACGCTCGCACTGTGTTTAAATATAAACATATAAAGGGTACTAATAATCCCTTGAGTGCCTGCAAATTATTAAAAAAAAAAAAATTTAAATTTGAAGGAATCAGAAAGTTGATTTTAAATTTGTATGTTTTTTTTTTATAAATCCAGTGAATTATTTAAATTATCCATTGAAAATTCTATTTTACAATTATTTTATTAGTCAAAATCTAAATGTTTATCTCCTTGTGAACGACTAAAAGTTGTTTTAATTTGTTGCAAGCTATATCAAATTAGGTATCAAACTCGTTGCAATGAGGTATCTAAAAATCCCCATGTATAGGATAGCCTATTCAACACGAGATTGAACGCGGCAAATTACATTTGGCCAGTTTTTATTTCTAAGATTTCTGAGAATTTTTTCCGAAGAGTTGACAGAAAATGAGTGTGAAATATTAACACAATTCACTATTAATTTTCACCTAGCAATCAAATTAGCTTTGGATACCATTTCTTCCTTTTTAAATTGTGCGATAATGATTTTTTGAGAAATCGAATTATACAAAATTTATTCACAGAGTTCTGATAGCAAAAGTGAATTTACATATGTATATAATATGTATGTACATAGAATTATAAATTGACCAATTTAACTTAAGTCATAATCAAATTGCGCAATTGAATCGTTGAAATATTTATTTCTCTACATAAAAATGAAATTAAAATGTGATATGTCAAAAAAATCAGTCAGCAAACATCATGAACTAGTCTCTTATATTGAGAAGAGTGTTGAACGTACTCAAAAATTAATATTTTATCACTGCTTTTCAGCTCTTTGAAGCTTCGAAGTACCGCAGAGGTCTGTTTTAGGGACCATTTTCTTTTCTTCCATTTTGTTTTCACGTACTGCATTATGTACATATGTACATATTTCATATATAAAGGGTTTTTCAATAAGAGATTTAATTTTGATGTTAGAAAAACAAGTATTTTATAAGAGAAATCAATAAATGTTTATTTTTTTTAGACGAAGATATGAAATTAATAATGGAAAACGATATCTCACAAATATTCGTCAAGGCTACGATTATCGTACCATATCATTGCCTCGAAATCATCCATGTTAAAATGAGATTATATCAACGCGTTGTTGAACCGAATATCGTTCTATTTTAGTTGATGGAGTAGTTTTAACTTGTCAAATTTCAAAAGACATCTTCAAAATTGACAGCTACCTAAATAGGGTGAAAAAAGAAAATAAGTTAGATGGCGCAACAATCCTTTGGGAAATAGAGCCTAGTAACTTACGAGTTACAACTCTCAACCATTCCTGTGTGTGAGTCATGTAAGGGATGAAGGGTATAAGTTTTTATACCGAATTAGGAAGCACTTTTCATGACAAGAATTACTCTGGAGGGTTTGTCAATTTTTCCCAAGAGGCAGTACCCGTGAAAAAAACTTAAGGTGGCACAGACACACAGACATGGATTGAACCGAAGACCTCTGGCATGACAGTCCTACGCACTAACCATCACATAACGACATAGTTAAAATAAAACCATTTATTATAAAGGGTTTTTCTATAAGGGCGGGTAGATGTTGTCAATGTCAATCGTGGCGTTTGCTGTGTGGTACGTAGCGCCGCGCCGTCCTGCTGGAATCACATGTCGTCTAGGTCCATATGGTTCAATTTGGGCCATAAGAAATTAGTTATCATCGTTATGTAGCGCTCGCTGTTGACGGTGACCGGCTCACTAAAATCGTTTTCAAAAAAGTACGGACCAATTACGCCGCCCAGCCCAAAATCCACACCAAACTGTAGCTTTTTTAGAACGCATTATCACGTGGTGAACCTCGCGTGGGTTGGTGTCGTCCCATATCCTGCAATTTTGCTTGTTAATACAGCCATTTATCCAAAAATGCACCTCATCGCTAAAGAAGATTTTTGGGCCAAAATTGGAGTCCTTTTCCGAACGATTCGAAGCCCAGTCAGCAAACGGGGTTGTCAGTTGGATCTTGTACGGGTGTAGGCCCAAGTCCCGACGCAAAATTCTCCAAGTTGAAGTCTGTGAAAGGCCGAGTTCTTGTGCACGGCGAGGAATAGATAGCCTCGGGTTCTACTGTACACTTTCACGGACCATGGCGATGTTTTTGGCCGATTTCTCGTTCCTTGAACGTACGGGTGTTGGCTGATTGTTTACGTTGTTGAAGAGTCGACGTTGACGAGTCGGCTGTGAAGGGCCACCACGTCTACCGTAAAATGGGTGCAATGCGCGCAACGTTTGCGTTAACGAACAATCATTTTGATAATAAAGTTTTATCATTAGAAGGTGCTGTTCAATCGTTTAACTTGCCGTGATGATTTGGCATAAACAACTGAATAATAAACAAAAGATTTGACAGATGTCACGAAAACAAAATGGCCGCCACGGGAGACCAAAATCTAACCGCGCTAATTGAAAAACCTTTTAGTTAATATCTTTTAACTTCTTTGCAGAACCCATTTTTCCAACACAAGCAGAGCTTCGAACTCTAAGAGGAATTTCAAAAGCTAACTATGAACTGGCCGTTACGATGGGTGTAGACTCTATCGATCGCATTCAAACGTAGGCAACTTACTGTGCATTGAGTTGAATTTGTTTCTAATTTTTCAATCAATTCAATTTATAGCTTCGAAGACAATCTATCAAGTCGAGGAATTAATGTAAGGAATGGAAGTATATCTCACAAACAACTCATAGAAACTCTTCCCGATAAAAAAGCTCAAGAAACCAATAGTCTTGCAAAAAAAATCCTTAAATCCAGTCTTTATGTTTACAATTCCCAATGCATTCAGAAGGATGTTAGCCCGGAATCATGTGCAGCTTTTATCGCATCAATACCAATTCCCGATAAAACAAAAGGACTCTCGGAGAAGTGCTTGGAATTGATATCAAGTCGTAAGGATGGTAATAACGTCTTCCGAAGATTGCTTCCAAGTAACTACAAAGACGGGTTCTATCAAGTAATACACTAATCAGCCATAACTATTCACGCTTTATGTGTCTAACAAGAATTATATTTTTCCCTTCAAAAGATGGACGATAAACTTCCACCGCCAAGAGAAATCAGTAACTCAGCCCTACATGGAACCATTGCCAGCAGTAATGATGGCAATAACCACGAAGATAGCCACAGTAAGAATTTAGCTCTCGTCCAATGGACTCAATTTATAGAACATGATCTCAGTAAACCAGTAGCATCTTCATCACGTAAGTAATTGATGGTTGGCGGGGGAATTGGTTTAAACAAGTCAGTGAACAAAATAACACTTTTCTTTTTGCAGAAGATGGACGCCAAATTGAATGCTGCGATGAAGATAATTATGCTAATATACCCAGAAACCGGCATCCGGATTGCGCTCCTCTGATTGGAGTTAATCTCTTTAGCAAATATGGCAGGGAGACTTGTTTAAATTATGTTCGTAGTGCGTTATCAATTGAAAGATGTAACTTTGGACCTGCAGAACAGGTAAGACGCATTGCCATAATATACATTATTTATACAGTATACGCATAGAGTGTGATACATACAAGATCATATATTAATATTTCTGTAGATAAAAGTGTGACGTTATATTACTACTTGACATTAAGGATCATTAAATTAAAAGTTATTCATGCAGGAAATCAAAATAAACAACGATTAAAAATGTGAAAATAAGACTCGATTGGCATATAAGCACATTCGGAAGTAATGTTTTTGAAAATTGTTGTTTATGCTTTTCAGTTTTTAAATGATTGCAAAAAAAGTGTAAAGTGTAAACAGTAAATGCTGTTCTGGCCATATTATCCTTATAAGTTTTGGGAATGTTTTTAAATTTAAATTCATAAATAAATACGACTTTCGGGTACTTTTTCCACTAATTGTTTAGGATTCATCTGTCAGATGTCACTTACAAAAATGTACATACATATGACAGTTTAAAGATTCGCGTAACTTTTTCTCTAAGTATACCCTTGGTGATTTGATTTGATTGTACGATGAGATGGGACATTAAGGTAGCTCATGTGATTCTATACAAAAATAATTACATAAAATCTTAATTCTTTGATGCGGTCCAAAATAATACAAAATTTCAGGGACGTCGAAGTTTTCGCCAAGTGAATGTCTAATTTTACTGGACTATAATTGAATTATTAAAACTATCCGCATTGAAAATTTAATTTTCCAATAATTTTAGATTTCGAAGTCTAATTTTTGACAGAGTGCATGCAATTATTAAAGTAGGATAGAATTAGAAAGGAGATACCGATGCTCATTGTAATGAGTGAGAAATATTGAGCCTGGTAAATCTCTGTACTTAACAGTACGTTAGAAATTCGGTTCAAGGGTGACTTGATGAGCATTCCTAGAAGTACGCTAGTTAGGGTTGAATTATTTGAGGGTAGGAATGCAACTGGCTGTTTCGCTAGACTATTGTTTATGAAAAAAAGCGATAAAACAATGATAGGCATGAAACATTGCGGCGGGTGTTCAAAAGAAGCAAATATCTTAGTAAGAGAACGATCGCCTATCAATTTTAGAGCTATCTTTTCAATTCTGTCTAAAAGATACATATTGGGGCACCAGCCCAAATATGAGAATTATACTCAAGTTTCGGACAAAAAAAGCCTTGTAAATTATAACAAGATCAGGCCCCTCCTGATCCTAAAAAACTTCAGAAAAAACAGATTTAATAAGCTTATCATACGCTGCCGTTGATAATCCACATCCGAAGGACATGGATGAGAATCTGAAAATGAATATGAAAAGCTGAGGGTGCTGTTATTAGCGAAACAATTTAGTGAATTAGAAGTTTCAGACAAAAGATCATTTATAAAAATAAGGAGAGTGTCGGAGACAAAACTGGCACACCAGCGTTTATTTTTTGGATGTCAGATTTGAACCCGTCCAGAACTACTTGAATTGAACGGTCTGAAAGGGTTTTTCTAATCCAAGAAAGAAGAGATTCATCAATACTAAATGTGCGCATATTCAATAAGAGGGTTTGATGCCAAACTCTACGAAATATTGTTTTGGTCGTGTGGGTTAACACCCAGTCCAAACCGATCAGCCCGAAGTATAAGTTTGTCTAATTTTGTAAGAGTTCTTTTAGGGTGTTAAGATGCTTTCCTGAAACCGCTGTAGAAACGTCATCCGCATAGGCAATCACTTGCAAACCCTCCGCATCCAGAGCACCACCTTGCGGTGTCAATCTACTAACAAATCTTCTTGCAGAAGAGCTACCCAGTTTTGAGTTATGGCTGAAAGACAAACACGCTTCAGCTTCGGCTTCGCCTGTAGTTTACGAGTTCAGCCATAGGAATTCAATGCATGGTATCACAATGAAGCTTTGACCTCACGTTTCGTTTGACAATCGTAAGGAATGGAACGTAATGTTACGTAATGTGACTCCAAACGGAAGTTTTAGTTCAAATTTGCTGAACATTTGCTTTGTCTGACAAACAAAATACATTTGCTTTTGGAGGGATTCCCATTGGTTATTATATGCTGTGTAAGCTACTTCCGCGATACATTTAATTTTTTCGATTTCAAAATCCATATTTTTTACTGCACGAAAAATCAAAATCAAACTTTTGAGAAAAAATAAAAGCTGCTAATGACAGAAGTGTCATTTTAGAAATGTCATATTAGAAATGTCATTCAAAGCAACCTCAAAGCAGGCCCATCGTAACGCAGACAAAGCCAAAGCTGAAGCGTTTTTGTGTTTCAGCCATTAATTATTCTGCTATTCAGCATTAAATGAATTAAGTCCCCAAGCGAACTCTCTACGTTCAGAGATGTTAGTGCAGATGGTATTGCAGATGTGTCCACATTGTTAAAAGCACCTTCAATGTCAAGGAAAGCAACCATAGTCAACTCTCTATGATGGAGGGAGTATTCGATGGTGCGTACTAAGGAATGTAACGCCGTTTCCATACCGATTTACCTTTACAGTAGGCATGTTGAGACGAAGACAAAAGTCTCTTATCAATACTAGCCCTTAAATGGATATCAATCAATCTTTCCAAGGTCTTAAGAATGAATGATGATAGAATTTTAGGTCGTAGATCTTTAGGATTGACTTGCGAGCATTTACCTATTTGGGGTATAAAAACAACTTTAACTTCTCTCCATGCCAAGGGAATATGGACCAGGTAAAGACAGCTGGTAAAAATTGCCTCAAGGATTGGTGAAATAATGTCTGATGTTTTTTGTAGTTCAGCTGGTATTATTCCATGTCCTGCAGATTTAAATGGTTTGAAGCTGTTGAGAGCCCATTGTAACTTGTCTCTTGTGATCAGACCTTGCGGATATGTTGTATTGAAACTGGAACGAATATGATTGTTGCAAGTTTCGGTTAGAGAACTACCAGGAAAGTGAGTATCCAGTAGTAAGTTCAGCGATTCATTACTTGAATTTGTCCAGGAGCCGTCTGCATTTTTCAAGCAGCTTGGCATCGCTCGATTAGTTGAAAGAATTTTGCGTAACCTGGAGGCTTCAGTTTCTTCTATCGTGCCACAGAAGGATCGCCAGGAAGATCGCTTAGATTTCTTTAGTGCCTTCTTGTAAATTCTTAGGGATTCTTTGTAAGAATACGAGTGCGAGGCTAGTCTTGCAGCCTTGGCTCGGTTGAAGAGTTTCCTACATTCTCTTCTGAGCGAGTCAAGCTCTGAGGCCCACCATTGTGGTTTCCTCTTTCCTCTTATGAGTATAAGTGGACAAGCAATTTCTAGCGATCTGTTCATAGCTGAGGTGAGGTCATTCACTTTGTTGTCAAGTTCGCTAGCTAGATAGTCTAGGTTTTAGTAAACTTTGTAATAAATTCCTTTATGTAGTCCAGTTAGTTTTCCGATAATTTCGAAAAGTCAATGGACTAGGGTTTTCATCCACATTGATATTGAGCTGGATATATCTATGATCAGAGAACGAGTGTTCTTTGGATACTTTCCCGTCTAATATCATATGGTGAATAGTATCGGAGACAAGAGTTATGTCTAGGACTTCTTGTCGAGTTTTAGTGATAAAGGTTGGTTCATTTCTAACATTACTTACTAAGAGGTTAGTACCAAGAATATAATCAAAAATAGACTCACTTCTGTCGTTGATATTCGTACTCCCCCATACCGTGTGATGATTTAGGGACAGGCTGTACAAATGCTGTTTTACATTCATTCGGAAATATACATGTGCACAGACGTAAAAGCTAACTCAGTAGTTTTACTTAGAGCAAGAACAGCTGGCATATTTAAAACTGACAAAATACCTACGCCATAAAGTGACGTAAGACAGTTCTAATTCCTGAGAACGAAGAGGAATAGACAAATTCGGGTCTTCGGCAACACTTTTACTTACAGCAGCGATATTTTTAGTGGTACGAGCGAAACGATGATGCACAGGCCTTACAATATCTGTAACCAATTTAGTCTCTTGCAATTTCTTTACAATTTTGCCAATTGCTTGCGTAGTTGGACGATTATGTAAACCATAATTTCCTCTTAAAGCACGATATGTGGTTGTGGCGAAATCAACATTTTTTTTAACTAACCTAAACTTTTTATGCGTTGTGCAATAGTTTTGCGATCCATTATCGTTAATTTCAGACTTTCAACTGACAAAAAATTGGTTTAACAACTTACTTTGACAGATGTCGAATTCCAGCCCTATACTTTTGAAACCATAAAATGGATAACCCGTTATAACCATGAAGGGTAAACTTCGTATGATCGAAGGCCAGCTGTTGTGGAACTAAGTAAAACCCAGTTTTGTGAGAGGGTTTTACTTAGTGCCAGAACAGCTGGTCTGTTTAAAGCAGTATGCGAGTGGGTGGTGCAACAGTCCGTTTGATCACTAGGGCCTAGTGACTTACAACTCTCAACCATTCCTGTGTGCTAGTACTGTTCTCAGGGATGAAAGGGACCTACAGTTTTAAGCCGAATCCGAACGGCTAATTTGAGAAAGCATTTTTCTTGACAAGAATTACTATTGGAGAATTTGTCAATTCCTCGCAAGATGCACTTCCCGTGAAAAAAAACTTTAGATGACATAGGCAGGGATCAAACCCAAGACTTCTGGCATGACAGTCCAACGCGCACCAACCCTTATGTCACGGGTACTACGAGTATGAACGTATACATCATACAAACTTGTCCTTATCCCCTAAATGTTGCTATATTTGACACAAAATTTAACAGCCATTACAATACACAATAACTTAGGAGGAAATTTCATTTAAGTACTCAAAAACAGCACATTTTAATTTTTGACAGCTGTTTCAATTTGGCTAACCAACTTGTTCATTTAGGTATTTAAAACATAACTAGTTCAGAATACCTAAACCAGTATTGACGTTGACAATATGTCAAATATGCCCTTTTTACTTGCGACATATAGGAACTATATGGCAAGTTTTGCATTCGTGCAAAATTTTGTCTGTCTGTCCACGCTCCTACAGTCTAAACCATTGGGTCGATTGAGTTCAAACTTGGAAGTTAAGGTTTTGAGCAGATTCGCGTTAGGCGTTTTTTTCATTTTTTTTTTAAGATCAAAACTAACAGTGGCCCCCATACAATTTTTTTGGTCAAAAAACGATAATTCGAATTTTCTCAAAAACAAACCGATAGATTTTTTTTTAATTTTCTCTAAAATTTTATTTTTTAACTTGGCTTCTTTTAATAAGAAAAACATATTTTTGTATTGCTCAGGAAAGGTACCGCTCATAGAACCGTTATTTTGTTTTTTAATTTTCTCAGCAACTTATGTACTGATTTCAATAATTTTTTTTGTGAATAAGCTCTTATATTGCTTTAACAATATTTGATTATCAAAAGTGCAATTTTTTTTTGTTTGGATTTTTAAAAAAATATTGAATTCTTTTCTTTCAAAATTCTATATCTCAAAAATGGGTTAATATTTTTTTACGAAATTCAAATGTAGAGCGTATATTTACAATCACTAAACAACTGCATACCAAAAATATTTTTAGAACAAAATTGAAAAATTTTATATATAAAAAAATAATTTAAAAAAAAACCGCTCTAACGATTTTCGAAAAACTTTTTTGAAAAATCAAGGGCTTTTTTATTTATAAAATGGCATTTAAATTTTTGAAGACAAACTTATTTTTCAGGTAAAATTTTGAATCTTAAATTAATTTTTTTTTTAAATTATTTTAACTGTATTGAATGTAACCCCCTCCCAAAAAAATTGAAAAATGGAAGTTTTTTCGACAAATCAAATGGCATTTATATCTTTGAAGACAAACTTATTTTACAGGTATATTTTTAAATCTTATATGCATAGATACTTTTTTAAACAGACTCTTTGAATACAGGAGCAAGTTCGTGCGATCCAGTCGTGCATTTTATTTCCTATCTCCTATGAATTTATTGTTTTTATAAACCACGTTGTGTTTCTTCAAAACAAACTTCTTCTAACAGTCTCAATTATAACACACATTCACAAAATCAATTCACTTGAAAATAAAAACAAAGATTAAAAAGATTCGTATACGCCCGAGTGCAGCTTGTTTGGTACTTCTATTATAAAAACCCATTGACCTCAATATTGACAATTTCATTTGACGTTGCGCTTTTTTTAAACATGATCTAAATTCTGCCATAAGTGGTCCCTGTAGCCTATAAGAACGGCTTAAAGCCAATCATTCAAACGACTTATCACGAAGAATTGATCTATAGACTATTCAATTTTTTAATTTCGATTTGTCAATAAGCGCCCCTTTTGGGACTCTTTATTTTTGTTAAATAAATAAATCCATCCATCAATCCCCATCATCAGAGTGCAGAGCAAAAATTATAAAAAAATATTTCATTAAGAAACAAAAAATTATAAATTATGTGAATACAGCCAAGAAAAAAAATATGACAAATGGAGACCAACATTGCTCAAAACATTAAATCACATAATTTTTTATTACTTTTCACAGTTGAATCAAGCAACTGGATATTTGGATCTGTCCCAATTGTATGGCTTCACAAGGAAATCTCAGCGCAGCATGAGAACTTTTAGCAATGGCAAACTAAAGTCATCCAACGAGGGCCTTCTGCCATTAGCCGAGGGGGAGAGACGCAACCTATATTGTGCACTTAAATCTGATGCGAACGAGACTTGTTTTATGGCAGGTATGTATAATAAGAGACTTCGAGTATATAGCTTTTAATTACAGCTATTTGAAGTATTTCCTTTCTAAGAGCTAATTGCTTTGCTTTAGGTGACACTCGTGTAAACAGCAATCCTTACTCGATTATCTTGTATACCATATTTTTGCGCTCTCATAATCAATTCGCTGAGGAAATACGAACACGCCATCCAGACTGGACCGACGAAACTATCTTTAGAGCTGCCAAGAAGCTTAATGTGCAACTTTATAGGGAAATTGTCTTCGAAGAATGGCTGCCAGTTGCATTGGGTCAGAAAATCAGTGCGAGTATAAATTCCGAACCAATTTCGAAGCGAAGCATCAATCCCGGACAATTAGAAGTGTCTAATGAGTTTGCGGTGGCTGTCATTAGGTTTTATTTCTCGATGATGCCAAATGTACTTCAGAGAATGCCAACGCCATTGAATAATGAGATTGCTTCAGAAGACGCCATGAGGTTGGTAGCGTGATGATTAGACTTTGAGTTCAAAAATTATAATTATGTTGTTTGATTTATGATTTGGTTTTAGTAAATTGTCACCAACGGCATTGTTCAACCTTATGGAAGCATCGTTTAGATCAGAGGTCTTGGATAAGTCAAGCAAAGTTAATGAATTTTTAGCTTCTATGCTGAACCAGAGGGCTTTGCAAATGGATGCAACCTACGCCGGTGATGTAAGTATATTTTTATATGAAATGTAGATAAGTTAATTTTGCATCATATTTATGTTTTAACTTCAAAGCTATATATATTATATAATGTAAGTGCAACCAAAACAAGTAATTAAGAAAATGGGTTTTGAAGTAGGGTCATTGGGATACAAAATTTGGTGAATCCATTTGGGTGAGTTCAAAAAGACTACCCTAAAGTGGCTTTGATAAATATGAAAGAATTGTTTCAAGTCAAGCTTTGAGGGCAACTCCTAAAAAATAGCACTCAATGATCTCTTTACTGCAACAGTTGAATTTTCCAATTCTTCAAAATCAAAGTTTGTTTGCAGTTTAAAATAGCGCAGAAGTCACATGGGTTAGAAAAATGTAAAAGTAGCCATTTGTGTTTTTAACTTTAGTAAAATATTAAGAAATAGTTAAATGCTGCATCTTTTATTTCTTAAGATCTGTCCAAACCAAATAAACATTACAGAAAACATTGTTTTAAATACGTTTTTGAAATGTTCTCTATTTGTTTAAAAAACTTCGGAGAAGCATTTAAGAAATGTTTCTGATTTGTTTTTTTTTTCGTGTGAATGCTTTAAAAAACATTTCTAAATTGTTTCTTGCCTCAAATTTTTGAATATTTTTTATTTTTATTTGGTTTTTTTATCTGATCTTTTTCATAATTTGTATTTTGGATATTTAAGACAAAGCGCCGATTTTATTTTTAAAATTTTCATATAGTGTATCCTACAAAACTTTTTTATTTCATCATTTTTTATCAATTGGATACAATTCTCGTTGCTCCACACTTTTTGCGACATTTTATATTTATATATTAAAACCACTAACGCACTTTCTTTCTACTTGTGTAAATGCTTAGGTAATAAATAAAGTTTCTCATTCGGAATGGGAAACTTTGAAACATTTCAAAAATGTTTCGCGAACATTCAGACCAAAAAACATTTCAGAAATGTTTTTCTGTCTCTGAAAAATTTTTAAAAATGTTTTTTTTTTTGTGTCTGCACGCACAGTTTGGTGATCGCAGTTCAACAAAAGCGCAAAATTTTAAACAACTTAATACTACATACCTTTCCACCGGGCACTAAACCGAGATTTAGCTAGATTTGTCACAAATCTCCTTGAAATCTCGAAGATTTACCATATAAATTTTAATTTCCTCAAATGAAGATTTCAAATAAATCTCATTGAAATCTACTTGGAAACATTAGTTTGTCAAATCAAACAAACTTTTTTTTCGGAGAATAATTGTTGAACCGACCCATTTAAACGCCAATTTCGTTTATTGACAGATGGAAATGTCAACAAAAACTATCTGTCTCACTTCCATATGACTCAAATTCAAAACAATAAACAACTTTCAAGAAATCACAGACGAAATAAAATTTAAGTATACAAAAATAATAAATATGTACAAGAATATAATAAAACTAATTACTTGCAGATGATGAGTGAACAAATACATATTTTTTTTCTTTTCGAAAGGAGAATAATTTGAAGTTCGGTTGTTATGACATTAACCAACCGTCAAATTAATCTCCTTTTCTTTGGTGGAAACACCTCAAGATTTATTTTAAATCTTGCCTTAAATCTCGGATTATTTTTTGGTGGAAACGTAGTATAAGGGATTATCATTTCACTAGTTTAATTCAAAATTTGTTTTCCTTCTTTTTCGTTTTGCTACCAAGATAATGAGGTACCTTTTATTTAAAACAACGGTGCATTTGAACACGTCTAAACAATAAAAAAATAAAATAAATTGGGTGGCGCAACAGTCCTTTTGAGAACTAGGGCCTAGTGACTTACAACTCTCAACCATTCCTGTGTGCGAGTACTGTTGTCAGGGATGGAGGGGACCTACAGTTTTAAGCCGAATCCGAACGGCAAATTTGAGAAAGCACTTTTCATGACAAGAATTATTACTCTTGGAAAATTTGTCAGTTCCTCGCAAGAGGCAGTACCCGTGAAAAAAACTTTAGATGGCATAGGCAGGGATCGAACCCAAGACCTCTGGCATGACAGTCCAACGCACTAACCATCATGCCACGGGTACTACACGTCTAAACAATGACAGGTCTTAAAAAAAGCAAACAAACCTAAATTTAGGGAACATACTGATTATTATGAAATGTCAGAAATTCAGTATCTTATGGACTAAATGTCACACTTAATGTCAAATAACCTTTTTTGTTGTGTTAAGATAATAAAATGGGCAGGTTTAGATCACATATGTAAGGGACTTCATTTAAAGTTTAGTTGCTATTTCAGGTATCATAAATTTCATACTCTCAGAACGTTTACTTGACTAACCTTTATTTTCAATTAATCGTGCAAAAACTACCAAAAACATAATTGCTTACACTTGTCACTTTTGCTGATCTAGGACATTCATATAATTGAAATTCGTGTTTAAATCTCAGTTCTAGAGTATCCAAAGCAAATTCAATTCAAAAAGTAGATTTATTTATGTAGTAGATTTTTTAAAAAAATCTTAAAAGTTTTTGTATTCAACAGAAAATCACTCTTGAAAGAAATAAAATGCACGACTGGGTCATTAGAACTTGCTAATGTCTTTAAAAAGTCTGTTTAAAAATATTAATTATATTTAAAGATTTAAAAATGTTACTGCAAAATAAGTTTGTCTCAAAAATGTAAATGCCATTTTATTTTTTTTTAAAAAACCTAGATTAACTTAATTTTTTTTTTGGAAAATCAATGGAGCGGTTTTTTAAAAACTATTTTGTGAATAAAGAATTTTTAAATTTTGTCCTAAAAATATTTTTGGTATGCAGTTGTTAAGTGCTTATAATTATATTTTTGCATGGTGACCCCTTTTTGAGATATCGAGTTTTGTAAACACAATTCAATACCTATATTAAAAAAAAAAAAAAAAAATTAATGACATTCTTGAGAAAACTTAAAAACAAAATAACGGTTTTAGTGAAGGGTACACTTCTGGATCAATACCGAAAAATGTTTTTCTTGTAGATAGAAGCCAAATTAAAAAAAATTTAAAAGTTTTAAAAATTGTCGGCTATTTTTTGAAAAAAATCGAATTTTCGAAAATTTAGAATGAAACAACAACAACTTGTGTGTGCTACCACCAAGTTCATAGGCTGGAGTTATAGCTATTTCACGGGGGCCAACCCGATCATCAGACTCCTTTAGTGGTGCTTAATTTTCAATTTTTAACCTACAAATTGTTATGGGGACTGCTGTTATTTTTCGTATTAAAAAAATTTAAAAAAAAACGCCTTGCGCTAATCGGCTTAAAACCTTAATTTCCCAGTTTGAACTCAATCGACACAAGGGTTTGGGATGTAGGGGCCAGGACAGACAGACAGATGGACGGAATCGGAGGACCCACTGTTTCCAAATTTTCTACCATCGTAATGTTATGTTTGATTAAAAGCTCATGTTCGAAATTTTTGACGAATACAATATTTGCCATAATATGGCAAACTATATTATAGTTCCTATATGTCGCAAGTAAAAATCACTTCAATGTTCACTATTTATATGTGTCAAAAAATTAAGACGGAATTGAAGGCGAGTTTCAGGAATTTAAAGGCGACTTAATATTAAATTCAAGGTTTCTTCTTAAAAATCAGAATATTTGGCCTTTTTCTTAGAAGCAAATTTTATGAAAATAATTAAAAGCATTACTAAAGTTTTTCCAAATTCTAAATTGCGTGCAAACAAAAATTTTAGTTGTTTTTGACAGCAAACCACTTTTTGGTAAATGTTGTTAAATTACTAACGAATCTTTAATTATACAACTTAATCGTATAAGCTTTATGACTCATATGACACCCCCCCCTCTGCCCAGTCCTCAGTAGTACTTTTAGCAAACAAAATTTAATTAAGTAATATAATGGCGGTCATATCAATTAACGCAAAACGATAGTTTTGAATTATTCAAGGGAGTTCCTACGAAACAAATTATCTCCCAGGATCCGCCATTGCACAAAAACGTTAAGTGACATGTGTGTGCAGAAAACAAATAAAATACAGAGCAATAAAGTTCAGCTATCAGTCAAATGAAAAAAATATGATCAGCTGTCATACTAAAATGGTTTTAATATTTTACTGAATTGTTTGAAAATTTAAGCAACTGTCATTAGAAACAGTGTTACCAAAGCTATGTCAACATTTTATTTCTTTAAAAAGAAAGAAAAAGACACAAAGGCCCAGTTTTTGCAGTAGAAAATTTAATTTAACAAAATTTTAAACAAACAATTGTTAAGGGTTTAACAATTTGCTAAATATTTATTAATTTACTAAGTGATTAGTTAATTGCTAATTACCGTTTATTAAAAACGGACATCCGAACATACGTACATATCCAAACAGTGACAGTTCGAAAAAATAAACAAACCAAACACTCTTAAACGGACCTATTAATTGGAATTCCCAACTGTTGATTCACTGCATTTATAAAAATAATTGTAAAGATGTCATATGGATTAAACAAGTTGCTTAAAAGTTAAAGAAGGCATTCCATGATTTTAAATTAAGTAAATTGTTAAGAGATAGTAAAATGTTAAAATCGTTTAAAATTAGTTAAATCATCTTTTAAGCTTAGAAAATTGCGAAAAATGGCTTTAACATTTTACTTAATCGTTTAAAATGTTGCGCTTAGGGAATTTTGAGGTATCAACTCCTAAAAGTTTCTCTTTGGAAAAGCTGCCCAATGATATTATCAAATTTTTTAATAAATTATAGGAATACATAACTACTCGTATAATATTTCGGGGGCAAATGTTGGAATCATTACTTATTTCCCACTTAAAAATTAAGTTCAAAAATTGCTTCCACAAGTCAAAAATAATTTATACACATGTTAAAATGTGTCTACTTTTTTTCTTTATTTTAGCTTATTGAAGAATTTACTAAAGCTCGTGTACCTAGCCGTCCAAATGTCTTAGCATTTGATATTCAACGTGGTCGTGATCATGGTCTGCAGGGATATGTGAAATATTTGGAACAATGCGAAGGCCGGTCAATTGCCACCTGGGATGACTTAAATAATTACATAGCTCAATCAGTAAGTATTTTCACACCAATATAATGTTGATTATGGACATCAAACCTTTCCAAGAGTATGTCTTTAACACTGTAAAAAGAAATACAAAAATATAAAATAAAATTAGAAGCAAAGTGAGAAACCTTGAACAGATGTCCAATTATGTCTAATGGTAATTGCAACAAATTGGTGAACATATCATTGTACAGTGGGGTATTTTGTGTACAAAATTCAGAGCAAACGAAAAAACTGGGTGCACGCACTTAAACCAAAAATGACAACAACAACAAACTACTGAAGCTTAGCACGATAATTATCAGATCCGACAGTGCTGTCACAGTAGCTGCCAATCAGCTAACAATAACCAAATACCTTTTAATGAAATATTTGGCTGGTTGAGACGACATAAAAGATTTCATGGTATGTCAAGTTCCTGACATTTTATTGCCAACAAATTGCTAATTGGAAAGTTATTCAAGAAAAATCTCCTTTATAATCAAGTCAATTTATTTTGAGTTCTCGCCGAAAGTTTAATATAAACTCAAATGAGGAATCCATCAGGTGACTAAAGTAACTATGTACATATGTCAAATTTCAACGTCGTATATTTTTGGCAAAAATTTCACACAAAGTATTGAGGTCACACGATTTTAGGAACATTTTTTTATTGACAAACTGGAAATAAAGGGTGGTTAAATTTTAAGGGCCGATGTTGATTTTAAACAAAATACAAATTATTAAGAATATTACGGTCATTTCACTTTATTATGGTAATGTTGGTATGGTTCAATTATGTATGGAACAAAATATAGACCAAATGGTAGCCACAACCTTGGCGGCACACCTCCATCCGATGGTTCAAATTTTCGATAACGCTGAGGAATAATTGAGGTTCCATGCCGTATATGTGCCGAATTATCTCAGCCTTTAGCTTTTGAATTGTTGCCGGCTTAATGACGAACAGCTTTTCTTTCAAATAACCCCAAAGAAAGAAATCAAACGGTGTCAAATCACATAATCTTGAATTTGTCTCTCAAAAGAGCCATTGTTTCGTTAGCTGTGTGGCAAGCGGCACCGTCCTGTTGAAACCACATATCGACCACATTCATACATATATTCCAAACATTGACATAAAAAGTTTGTTATCATCTCACGATAGTGAACATCATTCACAATAACTGCATGACTGGCCTCATTTTTGAAAAAGTACGGCCCGATGATACCACCAGCCCATAAACCGCACCAAACAGTCACTCTTTGTGGTTGCATTGGTTTTTTCGACAGTCAATCTTGGATTAACATTCGCCCAAATGAGTTAATTTTGCTTATTGGCGAATCCACTGAGGTGAAAATGTGCCTCATTACTGAAAATGATTTTCTCCGAAAATTGATCATCCACTGTTGCCATTTCTTGTCACCATTCTGACCACTGACCACGTTTAAAATGGTCAAAAGGCTCTAGAGTCAATTGCACCTTGTATGCGTGTAAATGCAAGTCTTTAATGCATAATGGCTGAATCACATACACGCTTCAGCTTCGGCTTCGTCTGCGTTACGTTGGGCATGCTTCGAAGTTGCTTTGAATGACATTTCTATTATTTCATCCCTCCAAAGAGCAATATTTTGTTTGTTGACATTTTTTTACAGCTCTTGAGCTGTCAGACAAAGCAAATGTTCAGATAATTGAACTTGAGCTTCCGTTTGGAGTCACATTACGTTACATTACGTTACATTACGTTCTTTTTCTTACGATTGTCAAACGAAACGTGAGGTCGAAGCTCCATTGTGATAGCATGCATTGAATTCCTATGGCTGAACTCGTAAACGTCAGGCGAAGCCGAAGCTGAAGCGTGTGTGATTCAGCCATAATGTTCATCCACGACGGGCGTGAGAGGTGAAGTTGCTGGGCACGACGACGATTTGAGATGGACTGCTCTTCAGCCACACAATTTTTTGGAACATCAGCAATATTTTCTGCAGTACGAGATGTACGAGCATGCACTGGTGTTTTCACATCTCCAGAATAATTGAGGTTCCAGACCCGGTTTGCTCAAATTTTGTCTGGATATACATTTTGATTTGAACGCCCATTTTCATATTAAGCGTGAATAACTTTAACGCGTTGCTGGATTCTTTATCTTTTCATGGTTCAAATTGAGTTAGTCTGAATTTAAGAAATTTTAAATCAAATGCAGAAAAAACTTGACGTTTAGGTGCGGTTTACATTCAACATCGGACCTTTAAATTTAACCACCTTTTATTAGGAATATTCATTTCCACACTTCTGAAATGTCATAATATTAGTAAAAATTTTTCCAGTTATGATAATGGAAAATGTTAAAATTATTAAAATATTTTCGGAACTATAGACTTTTTAAAATAAATTACCTCAACAGAATCGCATAATGCGAATCTTCCAGAAGCAGACATTTGAATGGTTTTATTTTTGTATTGTATTCTTAGATGTGACAATCATTAGTGCGTACTTAACTTAAGTTCTTTTCTTTAAATATATATTTGACAGCACTTCCAAGCCCAGATAATGACAACTCCTTTTTGGCACTTTGTTTGACACAAGAGCATTGTATCTGCATGCAAGTTGATAAATTTAATGTCAATTTACGTACTGTACTGTTCCACTGTAAATCTCGCACTAATTAATCACATTCTTTCAATTCTCGCACGGATGGTTTGGTCAGATCTAATAAATTAATCGTAAACATTTTTGTTTTGCAGGAAATAACGAAATTAAAATCCGTCTACAAACATGTGTCCGATGTCGATCTAATTGTTGGTGGAATTTCTGAGATACCTGCTAATGGCTCAACTGTTGGACCGACATTCACCTGTATTTTGGGTAAGTTAAATTTCGCGCTTCAGCTACTTTCTTGGTCTCTTGTTTGGTGTTGCTAGTTTTAGTAATTACAGTCAAATTACTTACTTTAGAGACTAAATTAAATTGTTTACACTTCAAGCACTACTAGTTTAGTATCGTATGTGTAAATTTGTATTTTTTCTGAGTTTATCTTGCGTGTATTTCATAAATTTTCTTATTAAGATAATATCAAAGTTATAATTATTATTGTGTGACATTGAGTTTTTCTTGCTTTTGTCTTGTTATTATTTTGTTTCATGTCAAAGTTTCTGTCGAAAAACCGGCAAATATAATATGAGGAAATAGAAGCAGCAACATAATTTATATTGCATGTTGTTTTGTTGTTGGTTTCGTTAGAAATTTAATTTCCAAAGCAGATTCACTATAGATAAGTTGATTCACAATAGGGTTAAGTGGTTGGTTTGAATGTAGACAAAGCTTAAGCTTGTACAAAAGCGACTGTAAATGTCAGAGTGGTCTTATTAATTAAAACAAATTTCTCAAGAAACACGATACAGGTATTATAATAGTACAGCATTGTTGCCATATCTTAGATGGACCTGTGTCAAAATTTTTGTAAGGCCTTACATATTTTAGTCGAAATCAGAATTCTTATTTAATTGAAAATTAAATATAAACAGAAAAGTAGTAATAATCCATCATATCTAATTAAAGGAAACTCTATTTGAGCTTTTTTTTTTATCTCATTTAAAATAGTGGATTTAAAATGGAGTCCAAATTGACAGGTTATGTACCTTTTCCATGTATTTAAAGTTTGAAACATTAGTACACTAAAACAATGACAAACGAGTTGTCATCCAATCAATGTTTTTAAATATGTAGATCTGTTACTTACTCAATATTTCTGTGATCTTAGCACCAAGATCTGTCAATTTGATTTTTTTTAAAACGATTTTGGGTCGATGACTAAACCCCATCGTAACGATTTCCTGGTAGTTGTGCTCCTAGATAGTAGGTCATATTTTAGGTATACCATGAAGGTAGTTTAATCATTACATTCTTACTTACTATCAAAAATACTCCATTTACCAAGATCGGAATCTTTCGTACGTTTCACTCTCCAAAACCCGTTTGCTTACATTGTTATATTTGTAATTTTGACAATTAGTCCATGAATAGATGTGAAGACAAACAAAAAAAACGATGCCGTGGGCTAGCGGCACTTTGCAAAGCAAAAACAAAATGGGGAGGTTAATAAGTTTTTTTCAGATTTTTCTTTTTACTTTTTTCAATGAAAAAGTCCGTTTTAAGCTTTAATTTTGCAGTCATTTTATTGATAGCAAAGCAATGCACATTTTTGTCCTGAAAAAAGCATGTTCAACAGCAGTTTATTGTAATTAAATCACTAATTAAGAGTAATCACTACGAAATTCTTTAAATTTCATAATTAACCTTGAATTATTGTATCAAAGATGCGTTCGAAGAACCCTCATGTTAAGGGTGCGAGCACAATTTTTTTTATTGAATTCTAATAAATTTTCGTTAATGAACGCGAACGGCCCAAATATTTTTTTTGCAAGTAATTTAAATCTGTATCAATTTAAGTAATCCAAGTATATTTATAGTTTGTTTTAAATGATTTAAGCTTGCAACTATTTTTCAATAATTCCATTTTGATTAATAAATATTAAATTTAAAAAAAGAGTTATAATCGAAAAGTACCTTATCCATAACATTCTTGATTGATGGAAACATACATGTATTTGGTATCAAAAAACAACTATGCATCAAAGGAACACCAATGTTTTAAAAAAATAATCAGAACGATTATAGCGAACCTGTTGAATAAATACAGAGCAAATAAAATACAAATTTCGACATACATATATCACAAAACGAAAACGTCCTAAAATCGTTCTGAATTCATATGCACAACTCATCCAATAGATCATGTAATCGATATAAATGTTAATTGTTGACGTACGGAAGATTTTTTTAGTGAATTCCCGCAGTTTAACGCAAAATATAATTTTCATTCATTCCTTAAAAATGTTTAGTTACCAAAGTTCAAGTTTACTTATTATTGTTTGAAAAGTATGTTTAGTAAAAATGCTGCTAATAATGAAAAAAATTAATGAGTTTTACGTATATGTTTTTGTTTTTCGTAATATAATAAATACTACCGTAGATTACATTTTATAAATGCAGAACATAGAAGAAAATCTACATAAACAATAGTTTTCAGTTATAAAGCAGAGGTTAGTGTAGAAAAATATTTTTGAGAAAGCCAATAATATTTTAGGTATGTTCATTAAAGAAATTTCCGCTTCAGCTAACCTTCATCAACTTTTTAGAAAAAAAATTAGCATTAATAGCAGCCAATTATTTCATAGCATATTTATTTGTTCACATTGTAAAATGTCTACAAATGTTCATATGCTATAAAATTCGTAATTTTATGCGTAAGCATAGAAGATAACATTATTTAGTCAAGAAGTATGCATTTTGGAGCGTTCACCGATTTTTTTTCTATTGGGTGTTCGGTATTCGGTTTCCCCATACTGGAATGAAATCTATTTATTGCACTCATTAAGTTGGTATTGTGTGGAAACATATTGCCTATTTCTATTCCTTAAAGATGCTTTACACAAAGCAACTTATTTTTAAAACATGGTTCCCTCAAATCTCTATTCCAAAATCTAACTACAAACAAAATTCTAACTCTAACATAGTCCCTTAAAAAGAAATTTTCAGGAATATTTCTGCAACAAACAAAACTAAAATTTGGTCTTGCAATATTATCGGACTGCTTTAATGATGAAAATACTAATCTAATTGAGGAATCTGAACTAGCTAAATTTGGCAATGGAACTTCACAAGTATGCTTCTCGTAGCATTTTCTGTACAAAAAAATACGGAGGCACCTATGTTTCCACCTGAACTTCTTACGTCGCGTCGCCAAAAAAATGCTCTAAGCAAACTACAGCTGAAAAAATTGTCTGTTTTGTTGTTTTACAAAGTATTGAGTTACACTTTTGACCATTTCCAATTATACTTAACTAGTTGCAGCGCATATTGCGTTCGAAAATAATTTAAGTAAACAAAAAACAGCACTAATAAATCATTAAATATGTATTTGGTCAATCTTATTTTATTTAATATACATTTACAACATTTATTTGGATTGAAATTAAAAAACATTCAAAATGAAGCATTTAGATGGGGCTGAGGACTATAATGAAGCATTTTGATGGGCCGAAACACTAAATGTGAGAATGTGTTTGTTTTTGCATCATTTCACGCACACTTTCTCACATTTAGTGCGTAGTTAGCTTGTAGGCAAACCGAAATGTCAGTCTGAGATTCCGATCTTGGTAATGGAGTATTTTTGCTTACTATGTTCTCTGACCTACTAAACTAGAGAAGCTTTGACCTCAACTAGCCATCGTGAACAGTTCGGGGGATGAATTCCTTTTAGCTCTTCCCTCACTCTCACACATATCTACTTCTTCTTCTTCACGTGCTTCAAAGTCCCTAATTCCTTTGCCTTTTCGCACTGAAGCTTATGCCGCTTAGGTCTTCGTATAAAAGAGCCAATAATTTCCTGGCTTTTTTACCCGCTATAATTGTTCCTAAGTGACGTAAGTCGTTTCGAAGTCATCTATTAATTAAACTTTGCAGTTTTCTGGTAAAAGTTTATGTTATATCCCAGGTTTCCCAGAGCAGAACTATCGACGAAGAATGAAGTCTTTACTCTCCCGATGGTAGAGACAAATGCTTTCGAGTCACTGGAAACTCTTTACTTTCTCTATTGAAAATTGTGTTGTGCAAAATTCATCAGGGAGGAAAACTAAGAGGTTCCGACTTTGACCACATTAGTTTTTCCCATATTGATTTTACAAGCCCACGGTTTTAGAGACAAAGAAAGCTTCAAGTAGGTTGGGAGATTCCTTCGTATACATTGGTTTCGTGTCAAGACTGCCTGTAGCACTTCGCTTATCATTAATAAAGTTAGACTTTGAACTCTTCTGACAAAATATATCCATATCAGAAGTGACATTTATGAGTTTATCCAGAATACTCCACCTCCGAAAAACATGTTTATACCCTCAACATGTTTAAAGTTTAAACACAGTGCGAGCTTTAGGAAAATAAGAAAGTATTAACGCGGAGAAACCGGTGCACGATGTTCTTAAACTTTAGAATATCAAAATGAAAGGGAAAAAAGGAGTTGGGTAAAGCATTGTACATTCTTGATGTTCGGTTAAAAAAGAATCTCTTGACAGTACGTCCAAAATCGAGCTCAATGTTAAACTGATGAGCATTAATGGAAGTGCGAGTATTACGGCTGAATTATTCGAGGGGGAAATTCAACTTGCTAACTCGACAGAATACTGTTTGTCAAAATAACGATAGAACGACGAAAGGCATGAAACATGGTGGTGGTTTTGAGTGATGTAATTGTTTCGGTTATCATTTTCAATTTCCTTTTTGGATCCTATCCAATAGACTTAAACTTGTTCTAGGGGCACCTGCCCAAATATGTGAGTTATATTCAAGGTTTAGACGAATGAAGACTTTGTTAATTATAGCCAGATCAGAAGGGATGACAAAAATTGTCTGTGATACACAAACCCAGCTGAAAGTTTCCTGGATGCAAGTGGATAGTGGCATGGGGGGTGGGTTATACTCTAACGGCAGGAGACAGCATTGAGTTTTTGAAGCATTAAATTCTACACGGTTAATAATTCCCCATTGAGCAATGTTGTCGAGATCGGAATACAATGAACTTAATATACGCTGCCGTTGAAGTTCCACATCCGAATGACAAGGATGTGAACCTAGAAATAAATATGAAAAGCTGAAAGTACTGTTACTATACCGAATGTATCCGTCAGAACTAAGACGTCATCGTTGTTTTTACTAGAAGAACTTTATTCCAGCCAAGGCAACAATAATTTTGACTAATTTATTGATATTTTTGATTGTTTTCAGTTTGATCTTAATTTGGTTCGTCATCATGAGTAGAATAATACAGAATATTTGTAGGCTTTTCTTATTTGGGTTTTATTTTAAAAACATAATTATGTTGAATTTTATCTAGAATTAATTATTCTTTTATTTTTTGTATATATAAATTAAAAGCCAAAAGATAAGATCTATTTTAAAATTAATAATAACTTGGCTGGAATCAGCTAAGGTGATAAATTATTTCCACATTTTTGATAATCAAATGTGATTATAACCAATCTTTTCTGCGAGTGCGAGGTGAATCAATTCATTTCAATTCGATTGACCGATTTCCAATAAAAATTTTCAAAATAATGGTTGCCATGGTGCAATTTTCAAGTGGTTTTAAATAATATATATAGGTAAAAGAAACGCCATGTTATTGTGACAGATGTTAAGAAACCACTAGTAAATATCACTTTACACAAAATAAATTGATTGATTTTGACTGTCATTTATCAAAAATCACCTTAGCTCTGATTTTATCCTTATTGGACACGTTCAATCTAGGGTTGGATAGGCTATCCTGGATAGGTGAATTTTTTGATACTCTTATTGAAGGAGTTGGATAGAAAAATTGAGATAGTTGTCAAAAAATAAAAATAACTTTCAGCTGTTCACAAAAAGCAGACAAACACTTAGATTTCGATGTCCAAATAATAATTATATTAATTATTCACAGGATTTTTTTACCAAAAAACATACAAATTTGAAATCAATTTTCGGGTTCCTTCAAATCAAACCATATGTTGAATCAGCTGTTCTGTCACATACCCACATACATATACACTTACCAGAAATTCTCTAATACCTATGGATTTCTTTTTTGATAGCCCAGCTGTTTTGGATCAGCTGTTCTTTTACACGTAAAACAATAACAAAACAGTATCCAAATACCCTATAAATCTGAGATTGAACGCAACCATTATGTGCACCTCATGTCACTTTGACAGTTTATTCATAGCGCTGCATACAAAACTCCTAAAGCTTAAGCTAGTTATGTATTAGGTCAGGGCCACAAGGGGCAGCAAATTTGCCTTGCAGAGTGCTTTCATGTTTTTCATAAAAACGCTTTGAGATGACCCCAGGGCTACTTTGGAGCTCAATTTATAAACCTTTTATTCGATCTCTATAATTTCACCACTTAATAAAAATCAGTTTAATGTGAATTCAACTTTGACATAAACAAAATAAACAGGCTTCTGTTATATTTCCCACTTTTTCATTTAAAGTGGTTACATCGAATACCAGGGATAATAATAGCTTTACAGTATTTATTCCACAAGTTTAATGTGATGAGTGAATGATTACGCTCTTATACTATGTGATTAAATGTGGTTAACTATTATTTAATAAAACCTCAAGCATAATAATTTGTTTATCACTATCAAAGTTATACTACATTGCACTTAGTAGAGAGAACATAAAACAAATTATGCCAACAAAACAATCAACCAATCGATAATAAAATCAACATAAATAGCTTTGGTTTGAACTTTATTACCAAACGTACAAAGTATTTTTAAGTACAGCTTAAAGGAATTTGAAACAAATTGTTTTTTTTTTTTTGTTGTGGTTTAAAGCTTGAGGCAGGTCTTTACCATAGACATCACCGTAACCGTAGGAAAAAGCAACTGTGGTACCAATTTAATTGAAGTGTTTCATAAAGGTCTCATTTTATCATTTGAATAATCAAACCACCTATCATATAAATTGTGTAATATCAAAATTCAACAATATTTGTTTTTTGTTTTTGTTAATTAAAACAAGTTAAACAATTCAATTTTATTTGATAATTTTAAATTATTAAATAGTAATTACAAGTGCTCTCTAAAGTCGAGGATTCAATACAATTTTAATAACATACAAGATAGATTTTGAAAGGTTCTCAATGATAAGTTTTGTTCTTTCGAGTGATTATGATTTTAAGTTGCATGAACCCCAAAATTGGATCTCCACCTTTTTGAAGGGCCTTTTAATATTTGTTTAATTCTTTTTTGTTTATATTTTTAACAGGTGAACAATTCTCGAAAATCCGTCAATGGCATCATAACCTAGTTGAAGATCCCATTTCATTTGATAGTAAAATGAAAAAAGTCACTGCCTCTAAGTTAATGTGTGGTAATTCAGAATTAAAGGAAGTTCCTAAAAATATATTCTATATCGCTTCAAATACGTAAGTTAAAAACGTCCATATTATTGAGTTTCTTCAAATCTATTAATAAGGGCGGCAAATCTAGAATTAAAGGGATTTATTGTTTGCTGTTTCTCAAAAATTTGATTTAAACACCAATAAAAATGTATTGTATAAAATTAAGTATAACTTGAAACTCTTTAAACTATTTTTGTTGTTAAATTAATTCTAAAGAAGCTCAAAATATATGGCTGTAAATATTTGAAATTTCTTCAGTACAAACTTATCCTAAATAAAAATATTTTGTTTTATTCCACAGAAACCCCCTTGTGCCATGTAACGAGTTGTTGAGGTCGTCTTAATTAATCACAAAAATAAACAAAGAACTGATATGAACAATCCCAATGTACATGGTTTGAATTATTATTGTTTTCTTCAAATCGTCAACAATAAGAAATAAATAAAATAAGTAAGGAAAAATGAAGTTGTTTTCTTTTCTTTTAAATTTAATTTTTGTTTACCTTTATGATAACTTTGTAGTTTTTTGAGTTAATTTTCCAGAAAAATAATAACGAGAACGAATTTTGGCCGATTTAATTCAAAGAATAAAGACTGTGGGACAGTTAGAGGAAATTATTTGAATTTTTTTAGATATAATGTTATGCAATAAAAACAATAACAAATTAGTCTTTTTTTGAAATATGTACATATATGGGTAACTACGCTAATTTTTCCCAGTTTTTTAATAGTTTGGTACAATTTTAATAATTGCATATAGCACATGCAACCATGCTCTTCCGCCGTCGTCCGATTGAATAACTAAAACACTAAAAAGAAGTAGGTAAATCAATTTTTCTTCAAACGACGTAAGACGAGGTAAAATCATTTTAGAAAAATATGCAAATATTTCCGGAAAATTACAAGAAACTTTTAATATATTATGTTCATTGGGACGAAAAATTTATGGAGCGAATAAACTTTATTCATTATTTCGAATAAATTATTTTTTTAGTGAAGCTCAGGTGCATTTAACTTTGTTTCCATAATGAAATTTCTGTGGTGGTTTTTTTTGGTATCAGTGGTTTTTTCGAAGATTTTATTCAAGATGTTTTTTTTTCTTAAAACCGTTAACCAATTAGAAAACAAATTTGTAATTAATGTTTCTTAGTTTAAATTGTTCTTGGAAATATAATAATGCAATGCAGTCTTTTGTGAATACAACAGAAGCAGAAATCTTGGGGCGAAAGATCAACTTAGCAAAAACTAAAAGGATGGACCTTGAAACTTTCTCATCAATGTAAGTCAATATTTTTGGACAACCGGTAGGGATGGTAGAAGATTTCCAATACCTAGAGAGTATTTTTTCCACGAGCGGTGAATCTGAATAGCCTTATGAGAAAAGGAAGGGTGGCGTTTAGAATGATGTCCAAAATATGGAGAAACAGATCTTTTAGCTTAAGGACCAAGCTGTAACTATGGCACTTTGAAAGCCCAGCCGTATCACCTCATCAATGCTGAGTGTAATGCGAAAACGGTTCAGAAATTCATAGACTGTATTATACGAAGACGAAAAAATGGAAATGGATTGGCATAAGTTTGCCTATCCATGCGGGTGCATTGCGGGGTAATCAGTTCTGTGAAACCCGCCCACAACAGAAGGGGAGACAAGTGGAAAGGCCTAGGAGTTCTTGGCCTTGGCTGAAAATGGTTGAACAGGAATTAGTGTGCCTGGTAAAGAGTAATAGAGAGCTTAAGTATATCTTCAGAAATCGTACACGATGGCGCGTAGGAGTAGTGGAGGCCATTTGCCCCCAAGAGGTAATGGGTCTGGGGGCCTTAATAAGGAAAAAAGAGGCTGGGATGCGACCCACACTGATAACTTCCCATCCCGTCTCTCGATTTGTCTTGCTTAAAAGTTTGTCTAAATGTATCAATTCTTACCAAATTTGCGTTTTATTTTTTGGAGATTTTATTTTTTTTTTGAAAAAACGGACTGTTGTATTTTTATAAAAAAATGACTGAATACCAAAAACAATATTTTCTGTGAATAAAATAAGTTTGAAGCCAATATTTTTAATTTTTGAAAAGCTATTTGAGTCGAAAGTAAATTTTTACCAAATTTTAGTATTGTTTTTTTTTATTTTTTGTAAAAAAAAACTGTCAATCCAACATTTCTCAAAATTTTACTGAATGTTGAAAACAATATTATTTATAAGATAAAATTAGTTTGAAGCCAATATCTCAAAGTTTTGAAAAGATATTTGAGCCGAAAATAAATTTGTACCAACTTTTATTAATTTTTTTGTTTAGGTTTTTATTTTTTGTAAAAAAACTGTCAGTTCGATTTTTCTCAAAATTTTTCCTAAAGTTGAAAACAATATTTCTTATAAGTTAAAATTAGTTGGAAGCCATTATCTCAAATTTTTAAAAATATATTTGAGTCGAAAACCAATTTTTACCAATTTTTGTTAAATTTTTTTTTCAGTTTTTAATTTTTTGTAAAAAAAACTGTCAATTCGATTTTTCTCAAAATTTTACTGAATGTTGAAAACAATATTTTTTGAAAGATACAAGTAGTTTAAAGCCAATATCTAAAAGTCTTGAAAAGATATTTGAGTCAAAAATCAATTTTTACCAACTTTTATTCATTTTTTTTAGGTTTTTATTTTTTGTAAAAAAAACTGTCAGTTCGATTTTTCTCAAAATTTTATCAGATGTCAAAAACATTATTCTTCGTTGCACACAATTGTTTTGGAGATGAAATGATATTTAAGTCGTAAAATTTTCGAAGTGACAATTTTTTTTATCAGTTTTTTGATTTATAAAAAAAAACCGTTATTTGGATTTTTTTTCCAAAAATATAATTGTTTTGTATCACGTTACGATATATAATATAAAATTTAATTCAAGTCTCAAGCGTCATTGCTTCATGAGATACTTAGGGTTAACCAAAATTTTCACCTTTTTTTTAAACTACTATGGTAAAAAAACCACCCACGCAATTTTCTTGAGAGCCCTTTCTGCATCTTTCTGCCTTATTATCTGTATAACAAAATTTATTTGAAGTCGATATCTCTTCTGATTCTTGAGCTATGGGCGACGAAAAAAACGTCGCGAACGTACGGACTTACGAACGTACGTACACACGCACGCACAGACATCTCTTTAAAAATCTTTTATTTCGACTCTAGGGACCTTGAAACGTCGAGAAATGTCAAAATTTTCAATTTGACAAATCGGACCCATTACAATAACTTCCTATGGGAAGTTAATAAGTAAGTTGCTCTTTTGTTCTGCATAGGTATTCTTTTACGTGACGCAAACGAAATCCACATTTCTTCAAAACTATCAGAAAACCAAAAGTTTATCTGGTTTTTGCTGTTAAGCTTAGAAACTAATTTATAAGTTAAATGTGACTCTTTTAGACTAACATCCTTTATTTTGTATTAATTAAAATTAATCTTTTTAGATATAATTTCATTTAGTGCCCTTAGCCTCATATTCGGCCTAAAATGGTAACGTTTTTCAAACGCTCATATGCACAATTCCACCTAACTGACCTTGATGAAGTGAAAATAACTAATCTGAAGTCCAACAATGCAGCTGAAGCTGACGGTGATGATTTGTAAGGAAAATGCAATGAATGTAATGAAAAACTTCAAATAGATATCCACCATATCTTTATCGATTTCAAGAACACTTATGGCGCAGGAAGAGCTTTACAGAGCTCTAGTTTTGGCATCCCTGTCAGACTTGTCCGTTTGTGCAAAATGACCCTGCTCTATTAAGGTCGGAAAAGATCTTACCAATGCTTTTGCTGCCAAAAAATATTCTAGGCAAGGCGATGCATTGTAAAAAGCTCAATCTTCAAACCTAAGAGGCACACGCACAATCTTCCGAGGGTTCTTCCAATTACTCTGATACGCCGATAATATTTACATAATGAGAATCGAAGCGCGTTTTAGGGCATTGCGACGGAAGCGGAGAAGATGGGTTTAGAGGTCAATGAGGGCAAGACCAAGTAAATGCTGTCATCAATAGATCACATTGAACAACGTCGTCTTAGACAAAATGTCACCATGGATAACTATAACTTTAAGGTAGTTAAGGACTTTGTCTACCTAGGTACCCCTATACATTCAGACAACGACACCAGGGCCTATTTCATAAACATTGACAATTGCAACAGGTGACAGTTGACAATTTGTTAATTTACAACTTGACAATTGTCAAAATATGTTTCATAAACAATTTGACAATCTTGTAGAATTGTAGGAAATTAACACACAATTGTCATCTTTTCGTTTTATAAAAAAAATTTTCATGACAACAAATTGTCAAGTATTTTTCCACTATTGTCAGGAATTTTCCGAAAAAATGAAAAAAAAATGTAAATTAACGTATTTCCCAGTATTTAATTGACAATTTTGACAGGAAACTCAGTTACGATTAAGTTTTGACAGTGAAGAGACCTTAAATGATAAACGATTATATTCAACGGGCTTAGCTTAACTATTTGTATTTCTAGAAATGAAGAAATCCACGGAGCTAAAACAAATAGTCATTTGCATTTTGAAGTAAGTGTCAGCTGTCAAACTAATTTTTATTTTAAGTTAAAAGAAATCAAAATCTTGCAAAGATTTTGTCTAACTAAATGCAAGCAAAAATGTAAACACATCAGTTCAAAAACTTCAAACATTATTTCTTAAATCAATAAAATATCTTTTCGATAGGTCATCATCAGCTTCCGCTTGTGTCACCTACATTTTTCTATTAACGTACTCCATACAAAAGGTGTATGTAGATATACAAGCTATAAGTCGGTACCTTATCTTTGGTTGGAAATTCTAATCATTCTAATGGTAAAAATGCCCAATACAAGTGTAAATTAAACAATCAGCATAGTCTCTACATTTTTCGATAAGATAAATGCCATTAACTTCGGCAATATCATATCATTTTGAATGATAGAATTTTGCAATGTATGAAATTTTTGAAAATCAATAAAATGTAAGTAATAACACATGCAAACATATATATGTATATCGAAACCTATACAATAATACATTTTACCGAAAAAAAAGTACCTGCCTTTAGCAGGTGAGTTATCACTTTCAGAAATACAGTCTTATTGTTCAACGTCTGATTGATTGTTTTAGTTCGGAATTCAAAATTGAAAAAGTATTATACACGTTACCATGTTTTCGTATCCAAGAATGGGTCTATTCGTATAATAGCCAGTTGGTGAAAACTTATCATTGATCGTGGAATGACAAAACATAGTGTAAATGGAGCCTAAAGTGTCAAGTGATTTTATGAGAATTAACGTTGAAAAATTAACCTAACCTAGTGAATAAATAAATACATAGCATACGTCCTTTTCCCGTTATAAATAAAAGTTAAGTTCAAATTTATGAGAAATACTAATAAAATCGGATTAACGTCAAGGATATGAACAAATAGCAGAATTTAATATGTAAGAATGTTTTTTTTGATAATTTAAAATTTCTCTTCCATCATAAAATATTTTGTACGTAAAATAATTAAATTAGACAATTCTTAAATACTTGAATCGAAAACAATAATCTTATCAATCAAATACAAATTTAGTAGATAAATACATTATGTACGAGTAGATGTTTGTTTATCAGAAAAAAAATCTGAGAAAAAAGTCTGATATCAAAAACACTTATCTTAGGTATATTTTATTTTCGTACCCACGATTGTTTTATACCAATTGAAGGTTAAGAATACAAATATTTAAAAATTGATGATAGTATAAATATACTTCATACGTGTAAATACACATGTTTAATGTTTAAAGAGGATTTTAAATTAGGAATGAAATTAGTTCGCTATTTGGTATAGCTTATTCAGGAGACTAATTTATCCAACAAAAATTATTAGGTAATTACATTTGCTAAGCTTTTGTCATTTTTCAAGTTAGTTTGCTTTCACTTACTTTTCAATTTAAATTTGAAACCTTATTTTTGTATTTAATGAAAACTGACCTTAGTAATCATATGTACTTTTAAAAATAATGCGACGAGCAACAGTTGTCAGACCATAGAATAATCAGGCTTTTGGATTTTTTCGGATTTGAATTCCGATCGGAACTCGGTTTACTTTCGAGGTATTCGTGGTAGACCGAAATGAAATGAAACTTGCAATAGCGTTCCTTTGACATATCGGTCGGCTGTTTAATTTCAAAAGTGCTACATTTTTAAGAACAATTTAAACAGTTCTGAGTTTCTTCAAAACAAATGGATAGTGTGGCTTTATTTCTGGGAACTAAAACCTTTAAAAAAGCAGAAATAAGAGAGAAGGTGCGCTTTAGAATCCTAAACCATACATTTAATTTCAAAAAAGTTTCTCGGAAAGCTTCTTTTTTTCAATAAGATTTATAGGCTCTCCAGACCTAAAAGCTAAAACATTTGTTGATACTAACTTTAAAATATTATTTTTTAATTTTCTAAAGCTTTTTCCAACCAATTATGTCCCAAATTGGCGGTCTTGTGAGCTACACCTACTTTCGTTGATAAAATCTCTGCAAGTTTGTCTTGTTGCGCCCTTGAAGTTGTTTTTTTTTGTATACGCTAAAATACAAGATATTGCTAGAAAGTAAGAAAGAACAATGTTTTTCAACGGACATAGATGTCAAATGTCATGTTGACTATTTGCACTGCGCCAATCGACGATGCAGTGCGATGTATTTTTTCGGAAGTTCTATTCGGAACGGATAGTGAAGAAATTATTAGCAAAAAGTCAGACGTCTTAAATAACATTTAACAATTTCTTCGTCATCTAGCAAAGAAGTTGCTGGCAATATTCTTACACACTATTTTCAGCTCACCCGATTGTAAGACCTTGACCTTTAGGAAAACACGAATTTAATAAGATCACTTGATTCGGCCTCGTTTAATTTAACAAAGATCCATGTCAAAAATCAATGTGTTTCCGCCAATTCATGACATTTTAATGACGTCGTATAATTGGCCAATTTATATGTCTAAGATCTCAGAGATTTCCGTATTTTTAGAAATACATACATATTTGAATTTTCAAATATTCTCTATCGCACAATTCAAAAAAGAAAGGAAAGCAATGCAATGCTTATTTGATTACCATTGAATGAATAGTGAATATATGATTATATTAAATTGTTTTGGTGTGTCAATCCGTCTGAGAAAATTGTCAGGAATCTTTGAAATATAAACTGGGCAAATGCTTATTCATAAAAAAAGATTAAATGTCAAAATATAAACTTCATATCATAAGCATCATTAACTTGAAGACCTAACGGTGATGCAACATGGTATATCTTTTGATGCGTATAAGCAATCAATTTACCTAAAAAAAATTAAATTACTCCTGTGCATACAAGTAATTTTCAAAAAAATTATAGCTAACTGAAAAGACCAATCACGGCAATGCGGAAGTTCAGATAAAATAAGGGACTTTATTTGCAGTCAACTGCATTCTTTTAACGTAAATTTGACTATGGCACTAACAAAACAACTACAAAACTATGTAGGCGAGGTATAATTGCATCTTGACTTGTATTTCGTATTTTAAGAACATATTACTTATTCCCTTTCCAATTTGACTAGGAACCATTTTCACATAAAACATCAAATAGAATATTGTGCAGAAAATAAATATGTAAATCACAGAGTAATAAAGTTCAGCTTTCAGTTAATTGAAAAATCATGATTAGCTGTCATTTTGACATAAGTGGACTTGACTTGATAGATAAGGCGTTTTTTATTGGTAAATTTATACGCAGCGAAGCAAAATCTTACACACTAAACAACAACAAAGAAATAGTGCGGATAAATAAGGCAGCAAAAATAGTGCATATAAATAGTTCAGATAAAGTTTTGGAAGCTTGGAATAAAATGACACATCATCCAGTTCCAGAAATATTTTTTACTTAAAGGTTGGCAGGATTTTATTATTTGGGGATGCGTTCGTATTTTTCTTGTGCTCTGTTTTCACTAGAATAAAAATAAATTGGTTTGAAATATTAATCTACGATTAGACTGTCAACGTAAATATTCAATGCGTTGACTACTTGACATCACCCAAAAACCATCAATAATCACAGTGCTATCTCTAAATTTATTGACGTGTGATGTGTGTTAGGACTCGAAAACAAAACTTTCGTCATTAGTCGGGTTTAAAGGCTCTCCCAAACCAACGCGAAAATGGTACATTCGCCGACGCGGCATTGTTTATTTGTCATTTTTGTTATCATTGTGAATGATTTGCCCTGATTCGCTTCGCGTCAGTTATCGCAGTGTAAGTTTATTTTGAGAAGAGAAAGTTTAATTGTGGCGCTGAATGTTTCGCGTTGATTTGTCCCCTTTCACACAGGAAAACTGAGTTGCCAGCAAATGGGAGCTTGTAGGCAAGACGGGCTTACGGGGAAGGACAAAATCTCCCCTCACACCCTTCTTTTGGCTTTTAGTGCCTGTCTACATTGGATTTTTAATGCTAGGTTTTATTATGTTCGTTGTGTACATACGATGAAGAGAAAATCAATCTGCACATCCCTATCGCACACCCTTGAAATCTATCTATCTTTCACTCATACAATACAAAATCTTTCATGTTGAATCCAAGAATATTGTTTGCATTTGGGCTGTAATCTACCCATCTCTCTCTTTTTCACTCACATAATCTACCTGTCTCACTGCTTGCACCTAACATTAAAAATTAAATGTGGACAGGCACTCTTATGTCATTTCAATCTTTCAATTCATACTCAACTCTATTCTGACTGGACCTGCATGTACACATTAACTTGAACTCTTATTCAACTTTACATAAAAACAATAATAGTTTTTCAACACATCCCTTGAGTACGTATTTTCAACAGCTGATCTTGACATAAGTATGATTGCACAGATACCAACTTGAAGATTTAAAATAAAAGTGCATATAATAGTGAACATATGTTTTATTCACACTTTCCATTACTACACTTACTTTCCATTACTGCACTAGCTAATAATTTACCAATAAAATACGCCTATAGTTAGAGAGATTTTTCTTGACTAACTTTCCAGTCAACTTTCCAATAAAGTTGCCTTAATTGGAAGGCAATTTTTTGGCAGATGAGATGGCCAATCAGATACTAGAAACTTGCCTTACTTTCAAGTCCCTTATGTCGAGTGAACCTACCCAATGTATCTATGTACATGTACTTAAAAGATAGTGCGAAATTCAATAATGACACCTTCTGCGATCGCTATACGTGAACATGTGTGCCTTGAATAAAAAGGCTTCTTAAAATAAAAAAAAACTTCAAAATTGAAGTCATTAACTGTCCGGTCCAGCATTCATGTTTACTATTTCCATCTAAATATAAGTAATTCTTATTTTGTTTTGATTATTTTGGTTAACTTCCAACTTACAAATAGCTAGCAAATTATCTGACTAAATAAATTTACTGAGGTGTGCCAGTCACGTTCATGAAAAAATACAAAAGTCTTACTATTTTTATCACTATGGAATAATTGTGTAGGCAGTTTCCCGTTTCACTATATTATAAATCGAAGAAATTAGTTTAGACTTTTGAGTCTCAAATTGGTAATTGGGAAAATAGTTTACACCTCATGTATAACCTTCTCGAAGCTATTTTAGTTTGAAAGTGAGACAAAAAATATGTACCGATAAAAGTTGTTTCTAATAAGTTCAAATTGTTGATCTAATTGTCCATCGTAAATGGTCTAAAAAATAAAATAGATAAACCTATTTATTCTTTTTATGGTGAATTTTGTGTAGAGTATGTTGACAAATGTCTAACTTGTGATAAAGTCCATACATATAACATAAATTAGAGAATGCATAGTGATTGGTTAATATGATTCATAAAGTAAGTGTAGTTACTATATTTTTACAATTGAAGCGTTTGGATGAAGAAGGTGATAAATACATTATGGATAACTGAAAGGGGCCGGGGATATTTTCGTAGGATTTCATTATTTGAGGTTAGGACTTCAAACAAAAATACGTACGTTTAAAATTTCTGACAATGAAGAATGAATTTGATCCGCTTCACTCAAACCTAGAAAGAAGAGGAAATCATAAGCAACCACAAAATCAAACGAAAAATGAGAAATACGAAATACTCGTATATTCGAGCCACGAGTTAATAGTGGCTTCTATCTTCCCAGTTTTCTAAATTACAAAATACATTATCTTAAAGTTTCCAATTATTTGAACCCCCTAGTTCAATGACTCATCTTCGCTTAAGTTTTGAAAAAAGCAAAATAGAAAAAAAAGAGGACAATAATTATTTAAAAACTATTAATTAACTTTTTTGCATTTTATTAACAAAACTTTTAAATATTACTATTTAGTAGAAGTTTTTGAAACAAAAGTTTATTTTGTTATAGCACAGGCCTAATCCACATTTTTTACATAAGGCCAGTGCAATTCGGCAATTTGCATCGAATTTTCTTTTCTTTTCCCCCCATATTAGCTAAGGCCTCGTTTGATCTTGACGAACTTCCTTAGGCGGTAAAAAAGTGCTCTAGCTACTTCACCTCGAAAGTCTGCTCAAATTGGTAGACCGTCCAGCTTTTTTTTTGTTGACACGGCGATAAAGTAGCCATGCATAGATGGTAAAACCAACGCATTTACCAAAATTTACTTCCTAGTAAAATTTTGTGTCTAGCAATATGTAACACTATCCATCAAGTCTACTTGGATGTAGGGTTCTTTCTTACTTGCAAAATTTGATGACAGTGGAACAATTGTGTTGTCCTTCCAAGCAGTTGTTGAGATCTGAATTCCATTGTGTTCGCCAACGAGTTCTACTGAAGTACCACCTGGCTATTTTTTTTAAAAAAGGATTCGTCGAGGAGCTTACAATTTAGGATTCTATGTCTTCTCACTGTTAAAAGACTCTGAATGGTTCTCCTAGCCAAATATTCGATAAGCAGCAAGAACTGTAATAGTTGTTTAAGTAAAGCCTGTGGATTAAATTGTTTGGTATTTGCTTCGCTAATCGCACAACTACAGTTCATACAGCACCCAGCTGTGGCTCACCTTCGCATATCATAATTTATTGGTCAATATAAATTTCGAACTTGTAGCCAAAACAAAATAAATAGTTTGCAGCCCCATTTGTGAGGTTTAGCCGGCACTTATTGATTTAGAATACTTCGAACATTGTTTGAGCAAATTTGCTCATCCACCGTCAAGTTACTTTCCCGGGCACTTTTGAAAAGCGTTCATTGACGTCTTTAAATCGTCATTGAAATGCAATGTTTGTCGCAAACGCTCAAATTTGTTTAGTGATATAGTGTCTTTAATTATGGTTTTTCCAACTTTATCAGACCATAGTAACTTCTTACCTTGAGAATCTGTATAATTGATGCGTATAAACATACTCCAATAAATTGACGGATTTCGGTACTCACAGAATTTATCAGTTTAGAGCCCGTTCACACGATCCCGAATCGGAGGTTTTGCCGTATCGGCGATTTTACCATATAAGCCAGTGGCAATATAATTTAAATGAGTATATTCAGACGATACGGCATTTAACCGTATACGGTAAAATCACCGATTAGGTCGATTTTGTCATTCGGTTTTGTCTCTGCAAATCGTTTTCGGTCGTACGGCATAAAAACCGATTCGGTTTATAGTGGCAATGTATTTATATACAGTGCGTTCAGACGATTCGGTATTTTGACCGAAAGTGCATCATTTTTCGTCTGGGCTACTGTGGAATAATGTATTGCTAGTATATAGTCGTTTTTGTGTTTTACACCGAATACGGTGTAGGGTTGAGTACGGTGTACGGTTAAATTACCGTACCGTCTGAACACTCCAACCGAAAGACACCGAATCGAGAAAATATCCGATACGGCGAAAATACCGAATCGTGTGAACGGGCTCACTTGGATCTTCTTGTACGCTGTATTATGTTGGTGAAAAATAAGCAAAACACTGGTATTGCGTTTCCAATTCCAGAAGAATTTAAAGTTTGTTAGATTCTCGTTTCCTTACAAATTTAGCTGATCTTAACTTAATTGAGCTCAAGGTTTTTTCTTCCATAAAATGTTAGCTTTTAATAGCTTCACTTCTGTAGCTCTTGAAATTTTTATAGAGGTGGACGACTGAGCTGGAAAAGGTGATAGTATGCCAAAGAAAAGTTTCTGGTGGCAGGGGATTGTTCGATTCGTTCCCTGACGATTTATTTTCCTGGGAGACACATGTGGGGTCATAACATTCATCGGATTAAAGTTGTTGGTCGCTTAGAACAATTTTTCTATTTGGGCGCATTCTGTATCGAATATGTCTGGGTTTTGACTTGTTTTACGCACAATGTTGAAGATGTACAACAATACGGCATCTACCCACAACAATGTTTTATGTTCAAAAACCAAATAAAATCTCTTACCTTAATAAGTTTGCAAGTTATTGTAAAGCGCAATATTTTTTATTTTGAACGTCATTTCAAAACTTGTCTAGTGGCCCCTGAAATTCCTTGTACATTGTTTATATAGTAACAAAAAGTGACGTTAGTAACTTCGCTTATAAATCAAGAACGCATAGACCTGGATCGATTTTGATGATTCGCAACAATTCGGATTGTTCACGAACATCTAGGAAAATACAAATAAATTTCCCGAAAAATCCCCAGCAAAAAATTGTAAGCAAATTAATTTTCCCATAAATTTTATATGGATCAATTTTTCGATGCTATCTTCATGATAAATGAAGTTTAAGTTTACTTTAAGCTACACAAAATGTTCCGAATGCTTAAAAATCTCTCACCGAATTATTTCGTAATAAGATTTTGTATGATATTTTTATAACTTTTTGTATCGTGCCCTTGATATTTTTTCAGTAATCGTGAAAATTTTTCAATTATGCGATGTTATCAGGCTTGTAAAAGAATTCAATCTTTTGGGAATGCAATCTTTTATGACTTCAATATAAAGATTGCATTCATTGAATTCACTTTAAGATTGGTACTTTGAATTTTGCATATTCACAAATCATTTGACCTTAAAAAGACTGCAATCATTTTTCTCCAATCATTTGACTACAATAAATTAATTGCAATCATTAATTTCAGTCAAATGATTGGAGAAAAAATGATTGTAGTCTTTTTAAGGTCAAATTATTGATTATTGCAAAATTTGAAGTCCCAATCTATATGTGGTATCAATGAGTGTGCAACCTTTAAGTTGAATTCTATTAATGATTTATAAGAATTGTATTAAAATATTGAAATAATTCCGGTTTTCATCTTTCTACTTTTTACCCTTATTTTGTCAAAGTAAAATAGAGCCGAATCTCAATTAAGAAATAAAGATGAATGAAAGAAAGAATCAAATTCTGCTTTAATTCACTTTGCAAATTAATTAATTTAATTATGGACAAATACCATTCCAATTGATGTAAGATCAAATGTTAAACAATTCAATTGTATTAATATGCCCTCGCCATTTTGTTTTAATTGAAATAACGGCTAGCGAAGCGGGAGTATAACAGTTAGCTGTTAATAAAATCTTAAATGCTTTCTCTATAGTAAACTGACAGGTGTGTTGGTGGCGCTGGTGATTTTTTCTCATTCTGAATTCTACCAGTATAAGTTCCTCAATGACTGCCCAGATGTCGCCTCGGATGTTTCTATCCATGAAAATACTATAGATTTTACATATGTCAAAATCAGCATTGTATATAATTAACAGTAACTAAGCTTATATCTGACAATAGATTTGATAGCTTCAAGTAGTACGAATTGCAATCCATTATTTTCATATCCATGTTTTTAAATTTCTCCGCGTTACAAAAAAAAAGTAAACGCAAAGCTTGGAATAAAATAGTGCAACCATTTATTTCATCATAAGTTTTAAGCATTACAATTTTCTCATTAATGTGGATGATGTTAAAATCTTTTTTAAGCTTAATAGTAGCTATTTCCAATTGGCTATTGTTAATAAGTTTGTAAGTGGTTATATTTTATTTTTGACCTCAGTAAATGTAAATGCTCTTGGTTATAATTTAATAGGCTTCATTAAAGATCAGGTACATGAAGAAAATCTTGGATTCGTTGTTGCTGTTCATTATCATAAGTCATCCTTCCCTTTAGATTTATTCCTTCACCTCTAGATGTCAAGATTCAAGTGTAGTAACAAAATTGTCGAATGACCGGGGTAGACTGCTAATGTAATTGTACAATTGCTACAAGGTTATCAAAAACTGTTTCCATAGTTTCGATGCAGTCTTCTATAGTTGAGCGTGAGTCTTCTTCAAGGTTTAAGCTTCTTGCATGACCGTTGATTTTTGTTGTGATTTTTTGCTTGTCCCACGTATCTTTAGGTGTATCAGTCTTTCATAATATACGCAAGTTGTCAAGTCATAAAAGTCTTATCAACATTTTATCACAATTATAATGTTAAAAACAAAAACCTATCAAACCATTAAAGTTTAAAGTTCAAATAAAAGTTATAATTAAATTTGTGCCTTGAATTAGCCACAACATTTAGGTTACTTCATTTTAAGTTGAATTTTTCCCACTATCGGGCTTACCTTGACATTTATACCAATAAATCTTATATACATATTTGTTTTTATTAAATAATTTAATCAAATTACATAATTATCTTTTCAGATTTAAAACTAACCAATAATACAATTAAAAATAAAAACTCCCGCCCGAAGTGATAAGACATACAAAAGAGATATAATTTCAAAAGCATTATGGGTCGTACGTCATTGAATGGCAGTTCAGCTGCTGATAATTTAAGTTCTCTATTTCGAGACTTGAATCATCATCAAAATAATCTTAGTCAAACAAATCAAAACCATCAGATAAATGGATTGGATCATGATAATAAGCCTATCTATGCCATGGATCATTTGGCCACGTTTAAAGTGAAACATGAATCAGAGCTTAAGAATCCAATTGAGAAAATTAAACTTCTCAAAGACACAAATGTTTGTCCGCAAAAGATGTTTATGAAGTTTAATGGACAATGGATTGTCATACTCGATCAGGATCAGGTAAGATCAAAATGATATAGGTTTTATTTGAGAGGTGTCAGTTTATTGACAGCTATTGACAGATTACTGACAGATCACTAACTGATTTAACAGTGTTATCTATTCTGACAATTGTGTGGACATATTTTTATAGCAGGACTGGTGTAGAGAAAGTCAATGACAATTACTTCGGTTTTCAAAACGAAATTTCCTAACCACCATTACAGGTAGAAATCGAGAGTTTTCCAGGGTCTTTGATACATGAACCAGCTGCCCTAATAAGCAAAGATCCACTCGAAGAATTCAACAATATGCTGGTATTTTCAGTATCAGGATCTGCTCTGGGAAATACAGAAATGCACGTTTTCCAAGTAATGCAATATAAAATATAATACCTTAGCTAACTCTATTTTTTGACGTAATTTCTCAATTTATTTTGACAGGTTGAAGATGCTTCAGCTGTTGAATTAGTTGAAGATCTAAAACTCGTTCGCCATGGAAAAATAGTAACGCAACGTCGTAATCGCATTGAACATAAAGCACCAAAACATCAAATTCCGAATGGCATAAGAGATCAATATGGAATTCGTGAAGCCATGCTCAAAAGTCGTGATAGTGAAGATACAAAAGAACGTGACATAAATGTTTTGAATCATTGCTTCGAAGATATTGAGAAGTTTGTTTTTCGTTTACATTATGCCGCAGAGGCTTTAGATGAATTGCAAAATAGAAAACAACAAAATAAACTCAATTCAAATCCTCATGGTGAGGGTTTATTGGTTTTGCGTTCAAGACCACCAGTTGAAAATGAATTTATGGATATTTTTGCCAAATTTAAGCTTGCCTTTAACTTTTCGGCCCGCCTTCAAAAACACATTACAAAAGAGAAGTCTCCTATCGATGATATGTTTGTTTCGCTAGGAACTATTGTTGTCATATGCAATGATGTGTACGTCAATCAGGGTATTCCTCAGGGTGTAGTCAATCCTCTTTTGAGAAAGGAGACAATAAACTACATGGAGGCTTGTGCCACTCCGTCTCAGCGTGATTTCTGGCAGTCGCTGGGGAAGAATTGGACTCTTCCAAAAGAATCCTTTAAGGATCACAAAGGATCCTACCATCCGATATTCTTCGATGATTGGTCGCCAGATTTTATTGTTGACGAACCTGTTGAGTACATACCTCCTCCGCCAGAACATAACAACACCAAGCCCGAAGGAAGCCTCATGCATGATATTACAAATGCAACCTGGCATAGAAAATTGAAGTCACGAAACGTCAGAATAGCTGAGGTTACACATCCAAGACCAGCTCATACAGATAAGGAGTTATCAGTTGTAAAAGGCGAATATTTAGAGGTTAGGATGTTTTTTTTTGAAGTGAAAAAGCAAAACAATTAAACATTTGTTTATAGGTTATTGATGATTCCCGAAATTGGTGGAAGGCAAGAAATAATCGTGGACAAATTGGATATGTTCCTAATTCTATCTTGAATCCACATAATTTTGAAACTTCTGAAGCTTCAACTTACTTGGGACAAGTATCTGTGAGTAAAGTTAGATTTTTATGTTATGGTGATGTTTGAAAAGTAAATGATTTTATTTGCAGGATACAGAGTCGCTGTCATCATCAATAAATGATCATGCATTGATGGGTAAGATATTATTTTCACTAACCTAATCCTATTGCTCAAGATTGAAGAAATTAATCACTCCTGTTTACACACGTACTCAAATTTAAAAAAAACATAAACTCAATCAAGAAGTCAATCGTTCTGTCAAAGTCACTCAAGTTGGCAAATAATCAGAGAACCTGAATACAGGCAATTAATAAGCTCTATAGCCCAATCAAAAAATTATCTGTAGTCCATATTTATAGCCGAAAAAGTAGTCCAAATAATAGCCCAATTTCAATACAAATATTTTGCAGCTTCAATTCTGTCATACTTAAATTTGGTCAGCAATTTTCGATAGAGTTGTCACAATTACCTATAAATAGCCTAATCTGACAAGCCTGTCTGCATAGACGCAATTTTAATAAACTTGTGACTTGATAAAATGAAAGATGTGTGAGACTTAAGACGCTATCACATCAATCAATCTAAAAGCAAGGCAATATTAACAAGAAGGCTTTTTAGTCAAAAGACAGTACAACAACCTCTTAGCATTTTACTATAAGTAGCAATTTCCTTAATGTCAGTAATAACATTTTTAGCTTTTCCGACATTTAAATTTGTTGCTAATTAGTAAAATACTATTTTACTTATATTGAAAATGGTTCATCTGCGCACTACGAAACAATGACAGATCGTGAGAAAAAAAAACAAAAAACCTAATTCGGAATAACGGGCCTATTAATTTGAAATGTCAGAAACTCAGAAGTCCTATGGATTTAGGAAATGACAAAAGTTAAAGCAGCTATTTTGTAATTTTTACTTTATTAAATTGTTAAGGTACTAAAAATGTTTCTTTCCGACAGCCCTGTACACTGATCAAATAAACGGAAAGAAAATATGTTTTTCCTTTTATTTTGTTTATGGAATTTAATTTTTATAATATTAAAATAATTAATTCCGGAAGTCTGGCCTTTTTTACTTTCAACCAACTTGCATACTTTTACATTCATAAATATTTTTATTATACAAAAAAGAAATTTATATATTTCAAATGTTTTAATTTCAGAAAGTGGAAAAGCTGGAAGAACTTCTTTATATGCCTACGAAACTGAGCGGGAAATGCCCAAGCAGGTTCTGCCCAGAAGATCAATAAGCGAACCGTCACCACCACCTCCTCCACCACCGCCACCAGGCGAAACCCCTCCACCAACTCCAATTAACAGTTTCCAAAAGGAATTGGCATTAGCCGGAGCACTTGTTGGTAAGTTAGTTGATATGACCATCTACAATATATGTAATTGTGCGAATTGTATATGAACATTAAAGTTGGTGGATAATCATCAACTGAGATGTATCTGTCAATGGATAAATCATTGCCTGGTGTGCGATGGGCATAAACAAGTTTGACAGTTTAGATTTAAATATTCAGACGAAACTAACGGTATCATAATATATATATGTATAATATGTTAAAAAGACTCGTTTATAATAATATGCACAGCAGTAGGCATTGCCATTGTGAATATGAAATGGATTGCATGCCGCTGCCGCAAAATTTTTAATGGTCACTGACATTCAAATAGGCAATTTAGCGTTAATTATTGTTTATTCAAATTTGTATTAACACCTTATCCGAAATTTCAATTGGCACGTGTCCAGAAACGTTTTGTGATGTTTTTCTTTAATTTCTTCTAATATTTTCCGTCTGCAATTAGTTTTTCTTTTTTTGGTAGTCATTTCGATTGTCGTTAAGTGTCATGAACTGTCAGCAGTTCATTTGACACACTTTAGTCTTAGTAAACATCAGTTGATGTGTGAAATTAAATTTAAATGCAGTCGCAGCCTTACACACATTGATTGGTTTACACAAAAATTAAAAAGAGTTTTTCAAACAGTAAATTTACACGTAGGTACCTTCGTTTTAACTATTTTGACAGCAATTGATGGACGATTGCACGATGAGAATATTGAACAAAATATACTTGCTTTGGGTTGAGTTCCTTAACCTTCTGACGACTTTAAGCGAGCCTCTAAAAGGGAAACTTTAAAGAGAAAATTGAAATTAAAAGACACAATATAAACAACATAGAAGAAGGTTATAACAAAACAACTAAACCAACAAACAATTGAAAGCAACACTCGTGTAAACAGAATATGAGGTATAAAGGAAGTACGAAGAACATTTCAAATAAAGGGTTTTCCAATAGGGACGGGTTGATTTTGACAGCTCGTGGCGGCCATATTGTTTCTTTTACTTTCTGTCAAAATATCTTCTTTTAATCAGTCACTAAAGAAACTCATCATAGCCAAGTATAGCGTCAAGCAACACGTGTAAATGATAAAACTTAATTATCAAAATGCAGTTTGAAGTTGATCCCAATTTTGGTTGAAAAATCATATTTAGCGATGAGGCCCATTTTTGGATGAATTGATATAAGCGCAGGTCTTTGCGAATAAACCGCGAACCACTGCGGCCCTTAAAGACAACGAAATCGATGCCATCAATCAAATTTAGCCTGATTTATGCGCCAAATCATCGAAAACTGGAAATTTTGAATGGGCGCCAAATCAAATGTTAATGTTATATTTGACACAGAATGTCATTGATAGGGTTCTGAAATAAAGATAAGACCTTTACATACTCGTACAACAATTTTAAAAACGACCCGCTTTTAATAAAAAACCCTTTAGTTTGACAAGAAAACGACAAATTGCAAGAACAAAATTGTATATTTAGATGTTTTCATTATCTCAAATGCTCAAAAACTGTAAATAGATTATTTTCTTAATTTATTCTTACTTTCTCATTGTCCAGCTATGCGAGCTCGCAACGATTGTGACACAGAAAATTTAGAATCCCAAGATGTAATACAAGAAGAACTTCGACAATCCATGTTACAACGAGAGAAACGTAGAGATTTAGAAATTCTCAAAACTCCACAAATCTACATTGAAGCATCGTCAACGAGCAAAGAAGTTGAAGAATGGTTACGTAAAAAAGGTTTTTCTGATCAAGTTATTAAAAAATTGCATGGTCTAAATGGAAGTGAATTGTTTGCTTTACCCGATGAAACTGTGGATGGATATTTTTGTAAAGAAGATAGTCAACGTTTGAAATCACAAGTTCTGTTGCAGAAAAAATTCAGCGGGGTAAGTGAATGAAAATAAAAAAAGTTATAAAATTATATTTATTTTTATTATACATTTTTAGTTCAAGACAACTCGATCAAATGAATTGCAAGCAATTTTAGCACGCAGACGAAAGAAGGCGGATGCAACTATTGTGGAAGAAGCCGATGAAGTTTGATATATTAAAAAGAAAAGACGAAGAAATTACGAAAAATTGCAAAGAAAATGTTATAAACATAATTTAAATAACTATGTACATTTATTTCCCACCCTCCCTTATTGTCAATTATTAAACATTTAAAAGCTTAAAGTCAGGCCAATTTTTGTTTTCTTACTTGCATAAACATATGTATATGTTCCAATTCCAATTACTTTGACTTGACACTTCGAAAATTTATTGTGGCTGTAAACGCACCCTCAAACAATTAAACAAAGCAAGATCGTTATATGAACGATTTCTCCCATAGACTTCTTACACCATGGGTTTCTAAAACTAAGCGTTTTTCTTTTTTAGTTCAGAGCAGATCACAGATTTAATTATGAAACACATTGAGCATTTAAATAAAACAAATCTAAAAATGAAAACGACAAAAATATTATTTGTTACAAAATAAATAATAAAGAAGAGGATGGAATGCATCGATTTATCGATTTTAAAGCCGCGTATGACAGCATCTATAGGGAAGAAGTCTACAGAGCAATGTCTAGTTTTGGCATCCCTGTCAAACTTATCCGTTTGTGCAGAATGACGATGGAGAATGCACGCTCAAAAAATGTTTTAAACAAGGCGATGCACTGTCATGCGACTTCTTCAACATCGTTCTGGAAAGAATTGTCCAAAACTCAACCGTCAACACTAAAGGCACAATCTTCTAAAGGTCTATCTAATTATTCGGATACGCCGATGATATTGACATAATTGGTAGATCAAAGCGTGATGTCAGTGGAGCGTTTTTGAGCAGCGGAGAAGTATATCCTGTCATCAAAAAAGTTTACTTTTATTGAAATCGATTTGATTTTGTTCGAACTTAAAATGAAGTGAGTTTACGTGTTCTACATTTAAATTTTTGCTATTTTGATGTGATTTGAATTCGACAATATTAAGTTGATGTGATTTTGAAAGAAAAGTGGAACTTTTAATGTTTTTAAACAATTTCTTCATGTCGAATTAATATCACACCAACTGAGCATGGTTGTAATCAAATCATTTTAAAAACAATAAAAGTTCCACTTAAAGGAAATAAACCTTAACTTTTTTAACTTCCTATAGGAAGTTATTGTAATCGTTCCGATTTGTTGAATTGAAAATGTTGACATTTCTCGACGTTCTCTAGGGACTAGAGTCTAAATAAAAGATCAAGAGAATTCAAGTTCACTTATGACTAGAAAGTTAGTCAAGAAAAGTCAAGTTACTCATGTCAAAAGGTAAGCTGATCGTGTTGTTTGTTTTTTATTTAACTGACAGCTGAACTTTATTATACTCTATATATAATTCTTCTGTGAGTGTGTATGTCACTGAACTTCTCTTAAACGACTGGACCGATTTTGATGAAATTTTTTGTGTGTGTTCAAGGGGATTTGAGAATGGTTTAGATTTACAATTTTGTCCGCTAGGTACACCTGTTATGCTTTTAAGAAATTTAAGCCCTCCCAATATGTGTAATGGTACAAGACTATTGATCAAAGAATTAAGAGATAATGTGATTGTAGCAACTATCATTACAGGTCCCGTGGCTGGTCAGCTCGCACATGTTCTGCGGATTCCAATGATACCAACTGATTTGCCCATATCTTTTAAAAGGTTACAGATCACTTTAAAATATCCTTTGCCCTAACAATAAATAAATCCCAAGGACAAACTTTTTCCACAGTTGGTATCGACTTCAGGAAAGAGTGCTTTTCCTACGGGAAATTGTATGTGGCACTTTCTCGAGTAGGATCTCCTGAAAACGTAGGGTACAGGAAGGCTTTAAGATAAGCATACAATTTTTTCTAATTTAGTGATTCGTGGTCGTTTTAATTAGCATGCTTGTAACTTAAATATCTATACCTAATTTTGTCTATCCGTGCGAAGCCGGGACGGGCCGCTAGTTACTCTATATTTTATTTCTTTTCTGCACAATTTCATATAACGTTTTATGCAAAAGGGTTCTTTATCAAATTGAAAAAGAAATAAGTAATATTTTGTTACAATACAAAATCCAAGTCATGATGGACTTGTAGCTTGCCTGAGGAATGTTTTGTGTACAATAATAAGGGTATTCATGCAAACACAGAAAACCCATAGAAACCTTAAAAACTATAGAATTTTCTATCGGTAGAAATCAACTGTCAAAATTTGTATGGGAAAAATATTCTGCAAAATATAGACTTTTATCTCTCAAATTTGAAGCAGAAATCGTAGAAAAAAAAAAACAGATAAATTTTGTGACGTTTATTTTGACATACCTAACACATAACGCGCTCATATTATTTGTCAACACTCAACAGAAAACAAAACAAAAAAATGATCGCAGTTATTATAGATTCGTGCATCATGTACTGTACACCAGAGAGAAAAGAAAGTTTTTTCTCTCTGCTGTACACTGCCTAAAACCATATGGCGAATCCTCATTTTGTAGTCGCAGACTGCCTGAACTTTTGGGGAATATACATGCTTTCTGGAAAAATAAGCTTCAGGATCTTCTGAAGGTTTTTCAGCTAACTTGATTTCAGTGCCATCAACGTATCCGATACAGTGCGGGAGTTCATTTAACGTTTCCAAAGTCAAATTTTTCCGCTCTGGTGCATCTGGCCAAAACAGATATGTATTTGTTTTTAAGTTTAAGTATTGCCTTAAAAACTCTTTCGGTGATATTCTGAGAACGAATTACGTAGGTATATGAAAGTTTCAATTTCAATTATAGAAAGATCTTTAATTACCTGGATTGTACCACCGTCACCAATACCAAACAATCTTGCAATTTTGGCAATTGAAGCTCCTTCTCCACTAGATCCCAATCGATAAAGCACTATTGTCAATTGTGTTCTAACAGTGAACTGTCGACATGAACTTGGTCTATGAAAAATCTCGTGATCTTTAATTAGGTCTAGGATGATATTAAAATTTGCCCAATTGACGCGAACGATCTGCTTGAACCGATCTTCATCCAAATGAGGCAAGACAGAATGCTGCAAAAACGGAGCTGCATATCGGGAATTTTCAGCAATTAACATTAGGATCATCAAGTCTTCTCTTATCTCGTCCTCTTTCTCTTGCTGTTTATCTAATTTATAAAAGGTTTAATTTAACAATTTCAGAAATTATGTACATTTCACGTTCATATAGGTAGTTACCATCGTTTTCACCAAATAACTCCAACATCAACAATTCAAGCGATTTGTTCATACAATTGAATTAATTTTGTTTTATAGCTAGTTCTTGGCATTTTGAAGAGCGAAAATATTTGTAAAATGTAATTAGAACAAAACACAGAATCACTTTTAATTTAAAGTATCGAATGACTTAAATTGAACAAATTTTATAATTTCATTTTGACGATAATCAAACAGCTGTTTGTTTTTAACGTTTCCGCAAATATTTCTAATGGGGTGTTCATGTAAACCCTTTGCGGAAATTTATATTTTTCTACAAAGTAGAAAATTATATCGTTACATGAATACCCTTAATGTTTTTGGTAGTTTTTCCACGATCAACTGAAGGTATAACACTTGAAAAACTAGTTGCCTTGGTCAAATTTTTCGTTCAAAGAATGCAGTTGACTGCAAATAAAGTCCTTATGTTGTCTAAACCTACCCATTGTGTTTATACGGTTGGCAGATTTTGCAAATTTTGCTGTCAGATATTCATTTGACAGTGACATTTCTTAAAATATTGTCACACACATTTGTAGGCTCACACGAATGGACAAAATTTGCGAAATTTGTTCCACTGACAGATCTTACAATAGTTTATGAACACAGCTCGTACATATGTTAAATCTCAAACTACTTTTTATTCCGAGAAGCTGTTACTTCTGAGATATCGTTTTTTTAAATCGTATCATAATGGGAATGTGAAATTTGGTGTTACAGTGTCATAGATATAATTATCTTAAATGGTAATGGCTTTTGGTTAAAATTTAAAAATGTGAAAAAGAAAGTCATATTATGATTAGCTAATAGATATACATATAATCCAGTTAGGGATTTATGATCCCAAACCTTCACACAGCATATTTTTTAGCTACATAATGTCCAAATTCAGTATATCTACTATTCCTCTAAATTTGTATTTCTTTTATTTTGACAACAATCTTCACCCTACTTGGATAAATAAGATTTCGATCAAAAGCGGAACAACAAATCAACGCATCTTTCTCACTATTTCAAACAAATATAAAAAACTTACATCATTATTATGAGAACTTTTCAACATGGCAACACCAAGAAAGAAATATACTGTAATACTTACAAAAACAATAACAAACGCCATTAACTGCCACCTGTTTTACTCAACAGCGTCAGCGTCAGCACATCACATTGATTCATCAACCAAGCCGCCCATCAAAGATAACATCTTCCTCCGTTCCATTGGTGTCATTGAGCCGATCTGTTTTGTTTTCACTTTCACTCAAATCAAATCGGATGAAAGATACACAAGATCAGAAGAACGATAAAAATCCCGCGCTAATTAATCGCCTGTGATGAGAGAAGCATTGTCATAACTTTGATCAGAGGTAAATGTTTACCAAAGTTCACCTTCACCAACCTAACAACCCAACAACAACACATGAATGGCAGCAAATCTATGAATGGAAGATGGATGGCTTAAGCTTACTATACGAGACTACAAGACTACAACTTGTACTTGACTTAAGTTCGTCATAATCCATATAAAAACTCACTCAATTAAACCCCTTTCCTCCAGACAGACCCATTAAGTTACCTAAAGCAAGGTATTATATCCAAAGCTTTACAGTCGAGACTGTAAAAACCGAACAAGACCGTACGAGAGGTGAGTATATCTGTCAAAGCTTTACTGTTATATCCACTATTCCTAACGTCAGGTATAGCCTCTAAGCTGTTAAAATTAAAACCATACAACAGCACAGAAAAAAGTCCAAAAATGTTACAGTTTAGGCTTTAAAGCGATGCATGTGTGGTGTGATATTGTCTTCTGTAGAAGCTCAAGACTTCGCTTTAAAGGTAGAGGGATATCTTCGATTAGACTCGTACTCATAAACGACGACGACGACAACTGAGACTTGGTTTTCCGTTCGTTAACAAGCCAATAGCTTATATACTCTCGCTTTTTATTTTTCAATCCAAGGAGGAGGCTTTTGACGGATTTTTTCTTTCTTGAATTTTGGCCAGTTGTTATAAATATCCAAGAAATTCATCGGCTAGAGCTCAGTAGTTTAACACCAACCAGCCAGCGTTTGGTGGTTTCTTGTTGTTCGAAATTTTGTATTAATTACTCAAGACTCACCACAATCAGTCGCGGGAAGTGAATTTGTGTGCTTTAATTTTGGTCGACTTATTTTCGACTTTAAAAACAATAATTGCTTTGCGTGTTTGATAAATAATTGGTGTAAAGGAAGAAGACGATTTAATTTTATTAACAAAAACAAATCCATAAAACAATATTGTTAAAAAATAATATATTAATAATAGAACAGTGTTTGATGGTTAAGACATAGTTAAACAAAATTACTTGAAAATTAAAATTTTTACATTGGAGTGCAATTAAATATTTTTTTTTTGAAATATTTATTAAGGAACACAAATTAATTTTTTGATAGTGAGTGACTAAACTGTATTGTTTTGTGATCTATTTTTTTAATATTTTGAAATTATATCGGAAGGTGCTTTTTGGAATATATACATTTAAAGGACAAAACATTTATTTTAAGGTGAGTGGAACTTAAATTAAGAATCAACTAAGGACACTAAAAATTTTATCTGAATTACTGGTGAACTTAAATAATACATTTTAAAAATACCAACAAATAAGTTAAAACTTTTAAAAATAATAAAAATATACTTTCTTATTTCTATAAAATTGTTTTGATAAAAGAAATACAATTTATTAATTGTTTTAGCTAAAAACAATTCGTTACAATTTGTTTTTATTTTTGTTTTCAATTTACAATTTTTTGTATAGAATTTGCTTTCTATAAAATTTAAAGTATTAAAATACCGTCGTTTTACATTATGACGTTAAAAAATAATAAACATTTCAGAAACTACATAAACTCCGACAAATGTAGTTTTTAAATATTGATTTTGAATTTTTAGAATAATTCAATCGAAAAAAGTTTTTTAAAAATACTAAAAATTGGAAAATATGTCTTTTTCAATCGAATCTGTTAAAACTGATTAATTTTTGTAGACAGCAGCTTAAAAAAAAAAAACAAAAAAAACAACTATCCAAAGTTATTTTTCTGTCAAACATTAATTAAGAGGCCATCTCCTTAATTCTGAAAAAGGTGATGTGGTTCGCAGTTTTCTAAAACTAAAATAATGGGCAAGGTTTTGTTCCTTGAAATCAAATTGAACTTTTCCAAAATCTGACTCCAAAATCATTCTTTTAATCCAGGTTTTTGAGTATTTTTTTTTTTAATTCGAAAAAATACTTGAATAACTTTTAAAGGCTATCCTAAATTCATGAAGCAGTTTTTTTCCATAAAATTCGTAATTGTTTTCGAAATCTGTAATCTTTGTCTTTAAATATTTTAGTATTTTATAAAATTTTCAAAAGTTATTAGATTTCAACTCCCTTACATATTTTTTAAAGAAATGCTAAAACCATTTTTGCTCAAACGATTTTTAACAATTTGTGTGTTTGTAACAATCCAACTTCTAAACAAAGCTATCACAGATTTTGAAATAAATTTGAAACTTTTAAAATTTGACCGGATTTTAATAAAGTTTAAATTCGAGCACTAAAAATTTACTACACAATTTATTTTTCAAAATCATCAAGGTTTCTCAACGTCATATAGAGTCAAATGAAATACTTACAATTTGTATTGAGATATGCGAATTTATAGAAACTAACTAAGATACTAAAATGTTTTAACCTGTATCTAGAAGACAAAAATGTGTACATTGCAAAACCATTACACAATGTAACAGCCCTATTATGGCTATCAACTATCAATTATTTGATAACTGATAACTTCTATCAATTTATTGATAATTTGGTATTATGAGTATCAAATGATAATTTTTCACCCATTGTGAATGCTATACGATTGTGAATAGGTTTTGTTTGGTGTTTGAAGTTTGTCATTTGTGTTGAGTTCTTGTGTTTTGGTCTATAAATAATTTCGGCGGAATAATGTAAGTTGTTTTCATTAAATAAATGTCTCTTTTTTCTTTATAATATTTTGTTTATTTAGGAGTAGAATAGTTAGCAACAGAAAATAAATAGAAAGGCTTGTGGAACTAATGGAGGAAAATCCTGAGGTTGCAAAAGGCATTTGTGCATAAATCTCAGAGCGCTCAGTTGATGGTACGTGCCTATTTATCAACGAAGAATTTGTGGCTGATAGAAAATTTGATGGATATCATAATTTTTGACAGCCGTAATACCAAGTTTAATTTGCTTATTTTAATTCATGAATTTATAATTTGTCAGTGGGTTTGAAGCATCTGTTATACTGTTATACTGTTTATTTTAGCTTGCACGATAAACCTTCGTTCCTCAGTAGGTACAATTGCCTTCAAACAACAATTCTAGTGAAGGCATTTCGTTCTTCAATTTGTATATTCCATAAAAACTACAAAAAAACTTTTATAAATCGTATTTAAATTACAAATTTTTACCATTTACGAATATTTGATACATTTGTCAAGGAAGATTTTGTAGCTGATAGAATATTTGATGGGTATCAATATGTTTGATAGCCGTAATACCGAGTTAATCAATAAAGCTATTCACAATAGATCTTTTAATTCACTATTTATCAAAAATATTGATAATTGATTACCATAATACCGATTTATTAATTTTGTTGATAATTATCAACTATTATCAAATATCGTGTTGGTATTTGATAACCATAATAGGGCTATAAGCCTCAAAAACACAATTTTTGGTTTTCTTTAACATTTTAAAAATCTGATGTGATAGACACATTTTATGGCGAGATTTGAATTCAAGAACAACTTAATCCTTTAAAAAATAATATCGCTGCATTTCTGTTCTTTGTTTTCTATTTATAGTTCCAGATTTTGAATACTATCAATTGTATTGGAAAACATGATGGGCACACATTTTTCTAGTGCCGATGTCAGTTTTATCAAATTTCTAAATTATATCCCTTAATATGTTTTTTTAATGTGTTTTTAAACTTTGAAAAATTACGAATGCAGATAGACAAAACTTACTGCCCTTGTAAAAATGGTACTGTGTCGAGCATACTTTACTGTAGTGCCGATGTTCCGGTTTTTTTTTAAACGATTTTACGAATGAAACGTTAAAAAAAAAAGAAATATAAATAACCTGAACAGTACATATTTGATTTTTTTTTTAAATTATGGTCTTAATTTTTTTTTCAAATCGTCACAGCACATTATGTTTACAAAAATGTACTTCTTATTTTCAAAAAAATGCTGAAACTGTTTTATTTAACAGAAATAGTACTTACAAAATTGGATAAAGTTTAGTTTTACTTGAAACCTTATACATAAACACATCTTCAAATTATGTTTTGAGAATTTCTAAGGAATTGAAGAGTTTTAGAAATATACATACATATTAACTTAAAAATACAATTAAATAACCGGTTTTTCGCATTATTTATTTCATTTTATTTGTAATCGAAACTAAATTTCACTTAAAATTGCGAGAAATACAAAAATTAGACTTTCCTTTAAAAAAAAGTTTTGATTAATTTAAAATATAAAGCCAGGGAAAATTATTGGCGCAAAATAAATAATAAATTGATAATTCACTTTTATTAAAAAACTGCCATCCGGACATGTTTAAATAGTGACAGTTCGTGAAAATAAACCATGCAAACAAGCTTAAACGGACCTATCAATTGGAATTTCCAAGTGCAGGCCGGACCGGACTGCTCTTAGTCCGGTCCGGATGATTTTCATCATTGAAAACCATCATTAAAATTATTTGGAAGGCCGTGGCGTTTATAGCGACTATTGAAAATTTCTGTCATTGAAAAAAATTTCCTTATTCCACGGAAAATGTTTACTGACAGAAATCTGTCACTGGAATTGTGTGAAATTAGAACACAAATCAGTGGAATGAGTCGTTTCCCTTTTGAACATAAAAATATCAGCTGTTCAGAAAATTGAATTTCAGTCCGGAAAATAGAAAATTACATTTTTAACGAAAAATTAATGCGCAAATTAATTTCAATGATAGTCATATCTTTATATGAGTAATTGTTCAGATGTCATATTAATTTAACAAATTCATAAAGTTAAGTTAGCCATTCCGTGAGTCTTACTTTAGCCAATTGTTAAGAGATAGTAAGAAGATAAAATCGTAAATAGCTAAAAATGGCTTTAACATTTTACCTACTAAATAATTTAAATTTTGCGCTATTGTATTCTAAGTTTTTTTTTTTACAGTAGGTCAAGCTCTTAATAAGACTTTTAGAGGTTGTTGCTAATCCATCGAAATCATTATATAAAATCAATTCATAAATAACGTCTTAAACTATTGATTTCTGCATACAAACAAATTGTTTTTCAAAAATATTTGAGGTTATATAAAAGCTGCAATATGCATTGATCAAAGTTGCAAATTTGGAAAGAAGTAGCCCTAAATATGAAAAGTAAAAAAAAATTATTCTAAAGCCAATAATGTAATTATGTATTAGAGAAATTCAGCATTTCCAAATCGCTGAGTGAGTCAACAAATTTGAAAATGTATGTAAACTTTAGCCACCGTGCCATTTTAGAGATGGAAAGAAAATGATTTTATTAGTTTTAGGACTGGAGTTAGAATAATAAGAAATGATTTAAGAGGAAATATGTACTTATGAATAAGTATTTAAACATTCTTGATGTGCGGCAGAAAAATGTTAAACTTCTCAGTACGTCCGGAATGTGTCAGATAAAGTACCAACAAATAAATCTATTACATTTGTATGTATATAATCTCAACAAGTTTAACTTAAAATTGGCCAGTTTATACGAGATTTCTGTATTTATGCTCGTATTTTATATTTCCTGTTTTTGTTGTCAAAACTTTAAGAATAGAATTTTTATGATTCGATTTTTCAAAAATAAAATAAAAACGAAGGTAATTTGATTCTAGGTGAGAATGAATAGTAAAAACAAAATAAAATGGTTGTCGCAACAGTCTGTTGAGAACTAAGGCCTAGTGACTTACAATTACAACTTGTTGAAGTGTGGATCGTATGTGGAACTTGAAATTAATTTGACAGTTCGTTACAATCAGATTGCAACTTTCGACGAACAATTTGTTTTCTTAAATTTCTCTTTTTTTGGCAACGAAAAAGCCAATTTTGTTACCTTAAGATCAACTAAAGCTATATTTCTACCTTTTTGTTTAAAATTTGCACATAATTTAGGTTTATTAATTGTTTTAAATCATATTTATTCATTCATTCGTCGGTCGTTAAGCATTATTCACATGAGCACGACCAACGACCAACGAATGAACGAATATTCGCAGATTTTGACATTTCTTTCACATGAGAGCTTTTAATTCGTCGCGAATGAAGTTTGACTTTTAGGTTATGTAGCGCGCGAACAATTTATTCGTTGCAGTGTGGATGGTATGTGGAACGCGATCAATTTATTCGTTGCAGTGTGGATGGTATGTGGGACGCGAATAAAGTTTGACAGTTCGTATCAACTAGAATTTTGTTCGCGACGAATAAATTTGTTTTCTTAAATTTATTAATATAATGATATTGAAAAGTAAAAGTATGCATCATAAATCAAATAGAAACTTTATTGCTATCGTTTTGTTAAGATTTTGTGTTCAAATATGTCTTTAAACGTATATAAAATCACATTTTGTAATTCATTCGTCGTTCGTTGGTCGCGCTCATGTGAATGCTACTTTAGTATATAGCTCTTAAGCACTATTCACATGAGTACGACCAACGACCAACGAATGAACGAATATTCGTCGATTTTGACATTTCTTTCACATGAGAGTTTTTAATTCGTCGCGAATGAAGTTTGACTTTGACAATAATTTATTTTTTTGTGTTTATCATTATTGTGTTTTGTTTTGAAAACAAACGATTGAGAAAATGCGGTCGACGCTATATTTGTTTAAAAAAAAGTTATTGGTGTCCTTGTTAATAAACAAAACAAGAAAAAGACTTCATTTGCATCCAGCCGAACACCATTCACCACCGAAACCAAAACAAGAATGATTTTTTTAGGTAAAATACGCGCGATTATTTTATTCGTTGCGAGTGTTTGTAATGTGGAACGCGAATAAAGTTTGACAGTTCGTATCAACTTTAATTTTTTTCGCGGCGAATAAATTTGTTTTCTTAAATTTATTAATATATGATATTGAAAAGTAAAAGTATGCATCATAAATCAAATAGAAACTATATTGCTATCGTTTTGTTAAAAATTTGTGTGGAAATATGTCTTCAAACGTATATATGTAAACTCACATTTTGTAATTCATTCGTCGTTCGTTGGTCGCGCTCATGTGAATACTGCTTTAGTGCTCTAATTATACAGGGAAAATTCTCAGAAATCTTAAAAATATGAACTTAGAAAATGACTCTATCACAAACCTTACGCTGTCTTTATGTAGCGTTTATAAATAGCACTGGCATTGTTAAAACTTAAATTATAAATGAAGAATTACATTTTAAAAAATGAACTCAGACATGCTCACAAAATTAATTTTAAAATCGATTATGTTTTGCGATAACCAAAAATCTGGAAATCTTACTGAAAAGCTTTAATATCGTTGATTCTTCCTGTTCTTTATCAGAACCAAGGCCAGGGGTTTAAATTTGCTGCAGTCTAAATAACAATTTTCATTTTTCACACCACCACCACTTGTGGAAATGAAATGTCAAGGTTGACACAAAAACCATGAGTGAAAAACCTCAGATATTTCGACAATTTGCTATAAATAATGAAGTTATTGTTCAAATTCTATTTGCTTTCTTTATAAAGATAGATTGTAGCAAACACTATAAAAATGCTTTTTTTGTCGAAATATTTAGAATTATTATTTAAAAATATTTTTTTTTTTTTTTTTTTATTTTATCAAAATCTTAAGGCTAAGTTAAGGCTAGACAAAAATTCTTAAAAAACTAGCTTAAATTTCAAAAACTTAAAAAAATATCTTACTGGCCCTCTGCGGGTGCTCTAAGTTAATCCATTATCTTATATCTACTGCCTTTCGGCCTAAGAACAATTTTAATACTAAATAACAAGAACTTAATCTAAAACCAAGAAAATTTAAAAAAAAACTTGGTATCTTTATCATTATTTTTTATTTTATATAAAATTTAAAAAAAAAAAAAAAACCGAAACCCATTATAATACTTAAGCTACTTAAAACTAACCAAAACCAATAATACTACTTAAAAATACTTAAAACTACTTAAAACTGCTTAAAACTACTTAAAACTGCTTAAAAACTACTTAAAAACTAGAACAGCCACAGTAAGCTTTTCTTTTTTATGTGTTTTTTGTGTTTTTTGTGTTTTTTTTTTTTTTTTTTATATAATTTTTTTTGGTGCCACCCTGACTGTCCCTAACCTAATCCTTAAACCTATGTAAGCCGGCCAAGACCAAACGCCCTAGACAACTTTAAATGACATTCTCAATTTGAAGCCACCAAAACTGGTTTTCCTGCCTCACCCTATCTCTTCGGTCCCTATCGGATACAGTCCTACTGAACCGAAGGCACTCGGCTCCGTCCAGTGCGAGGACGTCTCGACTGTAAAGGAGTCGCCTATCTACAGTTTTACGGCTGACGTGGTAGATAAGCGGAACCGCCTCCCTATCCTGTATCAGCCCTCGATTGTCTAAATAGAGAAAAGCTTCGGGCGGAATGTTGCCACTTAAACGTGCACTTTCGTAGTACTCATTGTTGGGGTAGTAAGCCCCAAAAATTAAGCTGTTAGTAGACGACATCGCTCTCGCAATGTGACCCCTACCAAGCTTCAGCAAGAAATTATCTATTCTGTTTATGTTGGCTCTGTTGTATAGAACCTGGTTGGAATAGTAATGTTTGTACTCCGACTCTGGTGTTCTGTGTAATCCAAGGCAACGTCGCAGACATTGTCTCTCAAACACCCGAATCTTTTCCATTTGAGATGGAGCAACGTTGAACCATACCGGGCACCCATAGGCAATCATCGGCCGGATAAGGGCCATGTAGCAAATCACCTTCACCCTGCTGTCAAGACGGCTGCTAAAAAACAACCGTTTTGTCAGGGCAAAGGCTCCCCTAGCTCTGGCCAGAGCAGCACTCATATGTCTGTCGAAATACAAGTACTGATCCAACCAGATGCCAAGGTACTTTACTACACTTTTATTCGCCAGTGGCTGTCGATTTGGTCCAACGATCACTAGATTTTTCCAGTTCTTTCTCGTATCCCTTGAGGCTCCATACAGCGGAGTCCTGAACAGAATAGTTTCGCATTTCTGAATGTTGATTTTCAACTTCCAGTCATCGCAATATTGCTGAATCTTGTCGAAGTCACCCTACAAAAGGATCTTGATAACCTCAATTTTTGGGGCCGTTCTGTACGCAATTAGGTCGTCGGCGTACGCTATTGCCTGAGTCAGACTTGCTATCAGATCACTGGTGTAAATGCTGAATAAGATCGGCGAGTTAACCGCTCCCTGTTGAAGACCATTTTTAATATCAAAGATTTTTGTAGATGTTACATTGCCAATTTTGACAATAAACCGTCTACCATTAAGCATGTCATAAAGCATATACAACAGTGGTTTACTTATGCCAAGTCTGTTTAACTTTAGATACAGACCCTCTAACCATACGGTGTCGAAGGCCTTCTCCAAGTCAACCAGACAAGCACCCGTACATTGTCGTTTAGATTTGTTCCACTGGATATCGGAAACAAGCTTAGACGCAGCATGAATAGTGTCATGTCCCGCCTTAAAGCCGAACTGATTATCCGGAATTATTTTGTTGTTCTCAGCCCACTTGGACAGAGCTCTATTTATAACCTTCTCGAATACCTTACTGATACTTGGCAGCAGACTTATCGACCGGAGATTCGCCGGATTGGAGTTGTCCTTTCCCTTTTTCGGGAAAGGATGTACCACAGCTGTTTTCCAACGGACCGGACAATATGCATTATTCAGCACGTTGTTAAACAGAGTGGTATAAATGTCCACAGCTTCCTGAGGTAAATGTCGCAGTACAATGTTGGGTATACCATCGACACCTGCTGACTTCTTTTTCTTTAATGAATCGAAGATGTGCTGGAGCTCTATCTTCGTGACTAAAAGGGTGTTAGTCCCGTTTTGCCCGGCGATGATGGCATTTGCCAAGTTTTCGTCATTGAACCTGGTAAAACCGAGGTTCTCGGATCGCCACTGCATTATGTCGTTACGCAGGCAGAAGTGGTGCTGCAGGGCTCTATTCTCCAGGTCGTGATTAGGGCGAATGCCCTAATTATTTAAAAATATGTTTATTCTTGTATGTATGCTAAATTTGTATGCCTGTTAACGCTTTGTTTTCTAGTAGTTTCGCTGTGAAACCAAAAAATTGATACTTTTCTGATATACCCCTATAAAGGCTTCATGAGGAAAACCAAATCCATTTGTAAAGAATGTAATTGACACCTTGAGGAATAAAGGATTAAAGAAATTATTAATATAATTAATATCAAAAATGTTCGACTAAACAATAAAGACAGAACTAAACACAAATTATTGCATCAGATTCAGTGATACATGTCATGCTTCTTTATTTATTAATCACCATTCTCTATTTAAAGCTGAAAATTTAAACTTTGTACGTACTCCTAGAGTCAATATTTGATAGTTAAACATTTCAATCAAATTGCCAAAACTTTAAAGTAAAATAAAAATATTACTTTTAGCCGTACTTTAACTAACCTATGGTCCAATAACCAAACATTAAGCGTCACACATTTTTCCTACACTCAAGTTATATTAATGATCCATTTGCTGCATATGACCACTTGAAGTCTGCAGTCCAACCATCAAAGCAAAATGTGAAGGCGTTCATAAAAATCTACCGACATCGGCATCATTAATGCAAAACTACCATTTTCTTATTGCATAATGTACATTTTGAGTATGAACCTCTACATAAAGTTGTACCTTAACTTGACGTTCGTTGAACGAATTAAGACAACTCTAATAAAAATATTTCATTTAAAGTGCTAATAAAAAAAGAAATATGTTAAAAATCTCTTGCAACTCACAATAAATAGAAATAATGAAAGAAATAACTTTTTCAGCCTACCTACAAGTTCTTTTTTTTTTTTTAAATTTATATAAAACGGTCAAGGTTGAAAAGTTTACATATAATTGTTTGTTGGATTAAAAAAGAAATAACATAGCTACCATACCTCAGATTTTTACACAATTTAGGCTCGTCTTGCACATTTGAAATTTGAAAACCAAAACCATCAACCGTCTTTTCCCATATAGGCTTAAACTCTCTGAATCTATTTCAATAAAACTCGTATAAATTATACAAAATTTTGATTTATTGTCAGCAGCTATAAAGTAATGCTTTGTAAATCAGATGGATAAGCGAGACAGGCGAGCAGAAGCCTAACTACTCTTAAGTATATTTTGTTTTTGTTTACAAAATGTTGAACCATAACCTCTAACGCAGCCCAAAATGTTTCACCTTTTTTCTTTCTTCTTTTTGAAGCAATCAATCTTCAGCCGATTTCCCTTAAGCTTTTATTATTTTTTTCATCTCTTTTTTAATCAGGGCCGCACTAGGTCAGCCTCGTTGATGAGACCAATGTTATGAATTGAGCTTGTTTATTGTGCTGTACCAACTTATTCTGTTACTTTATGATATTGTTTTAAAAGGGCATAGTTTACTTCGAACTTTTTGTAAATACAAAATAAATGAAATTAATGAGACGTTTTGAATCGGATAACTTATCCGGATAGTGTCGAATATCCGGATTGTAATTGTTAAATAAGAAACCACTGACTATTCATATCCGGATCTAGCTTTCGCAAATTTATAGATATTGAACTTTTATTTTGCCTTGAGCAAACAAAAATGTAACGAACATTATCTGATTCTACATCCCCAATATCCGACTTTTCGAACTAAAATAAATAATTGAAACCGGATAATGTGAGATTTCTGGATACTGGGATTGATACTCGTAAGTAAGACAGTTTTAAAATGTACTTAAAATGCAATTTCATTTTCGAATCCTGAATCCTCGTTTTGGCTTTTGTTGTTGTGCGGAATGTATTGGTGCATTATCTTGTTAGAAAGTCCATCGTTGTTCACCAAATAATTCAGAAAACTGCGGAAAAGCTCGTTCCAGAAACGATTTTTAAGTGATTGCTGTCATTTTAGAGCTTTGAAGATCCAGCTCCACTGTCTCGTAATAGGTGATTGCTACCCATACCATTATACCGCCTCCTTTCCTATGCCGTTTTTCAAAATATATTTCTTCCTATCCAAATAATTTTTTTTTTATCCGAAAAGTCGACGGTATGCTCGAGTCCACCTGATGTGATGTGTTGCAAAATTTAGGAGTTGGCTCTTGCGTGCACCATTCAATGGTGGCTTTTTCTTCATTTTTTGGTGTCGTATATGGTCTGCCTTCATTATCACCCGAGCTTTTGCCTTGATTTTACTAATGGAAAACCTTGCATTTGAGGCAGCTGTCACTATCGCTTGCCTTCCTGAAATGATGTAGCTTTCTTGACTCTTCCTTTTTCGTTTTTTCCATACCTCTCCGGGTCCTTTAAATAATTGTATACAATATTTAGACTTCTTCTAATTTTGCTGGCTATAAAACGGATGGTTTTGTCGAGATCCCGGTAAGCTCGAATTTGACCTATTTCCTCCTTGGTTAGAACTTTACCTCTTCCCATACTTCTTGATTTTGTTAAACTAATATACTCCTACTAAGCTCCCAAATAATCAGAGTTTTCTTTTATCTAATTTAAAACCGCCATAAAATTTGTATTCATCAACTTAATCCAACATATTTTTTGCAATACAAACTTAATACATATGTACATATGTACCTCATTCATTCCACATTTGGGGCTTTCCAAAAAACCTAAGGGTTTAAAAAATAACGTCAAATAAAAAACGAAAAAAGCTTGTCCCTATCCATGTGACACGAAGTGTATATGAGTGGTATTCTTGATGCCACATGTAAAGTATATGTTTGCACTGAGCTTAGAAGTCTGAAAATCCGTTTAAAAACAACCTTTGAACACTTCTAATTTATCGAAATGTTTTACTCTAAAAGCTTGCACTCCATAACTAATACAGGTATTAAATTGAACAATTTGTATTTACATGATTGGTCAATTTTTCCTAGCTTAGCATGCCTACTTTTTTCCTTAACATGTCCGCCGTAGTTTAAGTTTTAGATAAACATAACTCCTAAATATTTGAACTCCCGTACAGTTTCAATTTCAATTATATCATTTCTAAGACCCCAATTGCCTTCTCCTTTGGCGACTTTCAAAATTATTTGTCTTTTCTGGACGTTAATATGTAGATTCCAAGTTTCGCAAAATTACTGAAGTCTATTTGTTTTGCAGTTAAAGTGAAAACGAGTTGTCAGACAGGAAAACAAGTCCACCCGCGTATAGTATCGCCTTTATACCATTACTCCACTAGGAAGAATATCACAAATATCATTAATGAAAAGTGCAAAAAGTAAAGGACTCAGAACGCACCCCTGTGGAACACCTTCAGATATTCTTATTTGTTTGCGTTTAATTTCTAACAATGCTACTCAAAGCAAAAATGTGATCCACGTTCAGGCGATTAGAACTTTCAATCCAGTTAGAAAGTCTTGCATAGAGTTTCCCAGAAAAATATCTCCTTAGTGAGTTGATATTCAAAATAACCCTATAATTCTCAGGTTGTTTCGGATCTCCTTTTTTGTATATTTCAAAAACTTGGGCAAAAGAAACTGGATGATACACATCCATTATTAAAAACACAGTTGAAGAAATACAAAATGAAGTTTTTGAGTTGTTTGTAATTGTTTTTAAAACTAACTTAGTAACTTCTTAAAATAAAGTGATATAGAATTTATTAAAAGAGTAAATTTGTTTTTAATGTTCCCCAATTTCATAGTTTTTTAAAACGTCTCTTAATCATTCAACAATCAAGCTATCAGTCTTAAACAATGGTAGTTCTATAGCGTCGAGCTAACAATTGTCTACTATTTTTGAATTCGATTTACTTTCGCATGAAGGTAATATTCAATACTTAGCTGTATCCGAAACTAAGTCTGGATCCGGAATTATATCATCACATTTCAATTGTAAAATTTAACTATCCGAATTATTGATATTATACTGATTGTTTGGATATCCCAACAGGTATTCGAATCTGTATATTTGAAGTTTTAGATAGATAACTGTCAACTTGACAGGTAATATAATATATCTTTTTTATTCCTTTCCACTTAAAATACGCAAATTGTATAAAAAGGAACAGAATTTTTTGCTGGGCCCTATAAGTCTCCAAACTTTTCACAAAATCCAATCCAGTCCTGTGGTGAATAGTATATCTAATCTTTATACTTGTTGTATATATCTGAAGTGATCTGAAAAAAAGGTACCTAATTTATTTCCGTTTTAATAACAATTGAGATAAAAGCCTAAGCACGACTATTGGAGTATCTTAATTTTATATTCGGCTGCCACATAAAATGATTTTTTTATTGCCAGAAGTTAATGGATTCAAAGAGTTTCACTTCATAATATAGGCATCAAATATATACTCGTAGCTGGTAGGCCTGACCAATTTCTGTATTGTTTTTTGTTTACTTTTCTCTGCATTGTATTTTTGTGTATGATCTAGAGTTCAAAATGAATATTCATAGAATAAGGAAATTTTTGTTTGTTACCTTGGATAAATCGCTCGGAGCTTAAATGATCAAGAACTATTGCGCCGCTGTATGTCGGCAGCCATCGCCAATCAAATCAAAGTAAATGGGGGCGATTAGTTCAAGAGATTTGTCAAAAGATAATAATTATAGCTATGCTGGAAAAGCTTCTAACTGGTTAGTTTCCGTATGTTTTCCTCGTATACCTACATTCTTATATGTTAAAAAAAAAGTTTTATAAACGTCCAAGCCATTCGTTATACTAATGAATGGGTTGGGCATTAAACATTTTCATTTTTGCAGAAATGCTAAGTCTTAACCTTTAACACAATTTCAAGGGCGCATACATTCTAGTATTCTCAATTAAACTATAAAGGTTCTTTTCACTTCTAAAATTTAATTAACTAATAAACAGGCCTGAAGCCCGAATCATCTTTATGGCTGAAACACAAACACGCTTCAGCTTTGGCTTCGTCTGCGTTACGATGAGCCTGCTTCGAGGTTGCTTTGAATGGCATTTCTATAATAACCAATGGGAATCCCTCCAAAAGCAAATATATTTTGTTTGTTGACTTTTTTTTACAGCTGTGGAGCTGTCAGACAAAGCAAATGTTCAGCAATTTGAATTAGAGCTTCCGTTTGGAGTCACATTACGTAACATTACGTTCTTTTCCTTACGATTGTCAAACGAAACGTGAGGTAAAAGCTTCATTGTGATAGCATGCATTGAATTCCTATGGCTGAACTCGTAAACGTCAGGCGAAGCCGAAGCTGAAGCGTGTTTATGTTTCAGCCATTAAGGTCATTAAATAGATTTGTTAGTTACTTATTTGTATGTATAATTAAAGAAGAAAGGTTGTCACTTTTCCCGGCCCAGAATGAATTTTATCAGTAGTTCAAATTTGACGGAAGATATTCATCAATTGTTAAAAATCGTTAAATTTTGTCGTTCCTAAAATGCATGATTGTTACAATTTGCAACAATATGACGACATGGTACTGTCAAATAGTTACGAGTTGAACTGTCAAAGTGCATGGTTTCCTTACAAATAAACAATAAAACATTATTTACTTCATCACTTTCATTAGGTATTACATTATTCGAATTCGTTATTCGATTTTTGTTACTGTTAATTTGAGAAACCAAAATTTTTGTTACAATGACACCTAAAAATTTATTTCATATAACAAAAAATAATAATAGTTAAACATAGAAAAAGAATAGACTTCTTCGACTTTTAAAATGTTTTCATCCGACTATTTTGGCGGCTAGTTCACATCAACTCTACGTATGATGACCATGTCCTCCAGGTGAAAAGATCGTGCCTTCGGAATTAACGACCTTATACAAAAATCTTAATGAAAAACTGACTTTTTGGAGATGCTTTGGATGTTCTTGGAACTTATTTGGATTGATATCCTTTCAAATTTTAAAAATTTGTTTGTTGAAGTACCTGAAATGAGCCTCATCGATGAGGACGATGAGCTCAAGAGCCTACTCAGAGAACAAAGGCCATTGTTTTCATGTTCTGGGACGATTAAATTTTTACTGGTACAGATTAAACACAATACGCAATATTCTCCAAATTTTATTGTGAAAACGAACAAACCGACGCACGACAGGAGCGCTTTTTTTTGCAGACACTGCGTTTCACCCACGTACGGGTTTTGGTTGATTACCTACTGCACCAGTAGGCTTAAATTTATCCACCACACGGTTCTCCTTTCGAGACGTGAATTATGGTATTCCTAAAACACGCAAATCACGCTTACCGTTGAAACATGACGGTAGTGCTGGTGGTGCTATTGCTTTTCTTCCATTCACTTTACTAGAATAAGTAAGTTGATGGCTGCGCAGATGTCACTTCAGTCGCATCTCATCTTTTTCCAATAGGGACGGGTTGATTTTGACAGCTCGTGGCAGCCATATTGCATATTTTACTTTCTGTCAAAATATCTTCGTTTCATCAGTCGTTTAAGAAAAATTATAATGACAAGTTACAGCGTTTAGTAACACGTGCAAATAATAAAACTTTATTATCAAAATGAGTCTCCTTTTGTAGCAACGATGCGCGCGTTCCACCCTTTTTATAGGGTACATGGTCGTCCTTCCAAGTAGACTATTAAACGTTTGTGGGCAATTTCGAGTCCACCAATTCCCGTACGACAACAAATTGCAAGAGCTGCCGAAAACATCGCTACTGTTTGTGAAAGTGTGCAACAGAATCCGAGGTGGTCAATTCCAAGTCACTCACAAGAACTTGGCCTGTCACAGACCCCAAATGGCGAATTTTGCGATGTGAATTGGGTCTGAACCCATTCAAAATCCAACTCCCCCAGACGCTGGAATTAAACGACCATACGCAACGTTGCGTCGCGTCGTGTGCTAGCTTATTGGATTTTAGAACTGTTGGAAATTAACTTCAATTTGTTGTAAAATCATCTTTAGCTATGATGCCCACTTTTGGATGAGTGGGAACACGAATAACCGAAACTGCCGCATTTGAGACGAAACGATGCATCCAAATAAAGTTACTGTTTTGTGAAGATTTTGGGCAGAGGGCGTCATCGGTCCGTACTTCTTCGAAAATGATGCTAGCCAGGACATCACCTTCAAGGGCCATCGCTATAGGCCTATGATCATCAACTTTTTGTGGCCTAAATTGGGCCCTCAAAGACAACATAATCGATGGCATCGGTCAAATTCAGCTTGATTTATGCGCCAAAGTCATCGATAACTAGATTTTTGAATGCGCGCCATCCATCAAAGCCGCCGCGGTCATTTAAACGATGTTATATTTCAAACATAATGTCATTGATAAGGCTCTCACATAAAGATATGACCTTATAGATACCTCGTATACAACTTGATTCATTACCTTTAATGGAAAACCCAATACAATGCCTAAATAGAACACTATTTTGATTGAACTTTTTTATCATTTATTTTCATTTTTTTGATTTGGAATGAAATAGACTTGTTTGACAGCAGTTTCTTTAACAATATGGCCGCTTAAAACTGTCAAAATTCAGATTGCGGCCACCAATCCACATATTTTAATAACCCAATACAAAAAAGCTAATAGGGATAGGGAGTCATTTAGATGATGAAATGACTCCATAGTTGTATTCTGCACAACTAGCTGATTTAGCATTTAATTATTGATCTTGCCGTGAGTATCATCATTTTCATGTCAAAAACAATGTTTTAAATATCTGGACCGATGGTGTCGGAGGAACTTTCTCTTAACCGACATGATTACTTGCATACGTCCTCGAAATTTTTTAAAAGGAATTATTAAGTGAATGTAAATTTTAAATTAAAAAATAATAAAAATCGCTCAAAGGGATGTGTTACATAATTAGTAGGCCTACAGACGGTCACTATATTAATTGCGTAAAAACCTTAAACCTTTCCTTAGGGTAAATTGCCTACTAACAGTGTCGCCGCCGCAGCAGTGCCGCCGCCCTTGTCAAACACAGAAGACATTTGAAAGTAACATTTATGTTTTATAGTAGAGATTATGGCTTTCATGGCAAGTGCTGCAAATATTTAGATTTAAGATACAAATTATAACTTTCTAACCATCAAAATTTGCATTCATGTCACAATATCCACTGAACTGAAGATCAAACCAATTATAAGTATTTAAATTCAAAACTGCATTCCCAGGCCCATCACAACCACTCCTTTGACGGATAACAATAACAAAAATGCACTACGATTGGCTCTGTTCGTTGGAAACGGCCCGGCCGGTAGCTTTGGGTGGTATGGACTTTAGAGGGAATTCCTCTTTGTTCACTTATTGTTGACATTACTCATTTTATTTGTTTGATGTTTTAGCTCCATAACAAACGGTAGCATTTGAAAAAGCCAAAAGTATCCACTTTGAATTCAAGGCGTTTTTACTTGTATCTCATTTATTGCATCTTTGAAGGTGTGTCAGATGCATAAATGAGCTTTAAATGGCAAACAAAGTTACAATATCTCAAGTTGATTTGCTATTTTCGTGTGAAAACTCTATTAACAATTTAATGACTATCTCCCATAATAATCAGAGCTGTCAACAATGTTGTTAAACATTTGTGTGTTTCTTTTTTATTTGTTGTTATTTAATTTAGTTGTTGATCGAATGATTGATGAGTTTTAAATAGAAGGGTCTATGTTTGTCTGTTTTTCAATTTCTTGATGAATTTTTAATTAATTACGAAATTTATAATTAATCAATATCAGCTCAGAGTCTCAAAACAAAAATGTATTATACATACTTCATTGAGATAAATCATTTTAATTTATTCTGTGATTCAATTGGAATTGAGTTGATGCAAAAAAATCATCAATAAAGATCAAATATATAACCGCTTATATGTAAGTTTAACCATATAATAATTTATGTCTAAAATAGGTTCATAATTAACTTTGAGTTAGTTATTTTTGTTATAAAATATTAAGACAATAATGAAGACTTATTGTGTCAATTTATTATTTGAAGTTTAATATAACTTAATTAAGTTTTTACTCATTTTGATTCGCATGCTGTCATGAATGCTAATTTTTCGCTTAACTTTTACTAAATAGAAACAACAAAAATATATTATTTTGCTTTCGTTAATTTCATTTTGCTAGATATAATTAGGTATTTAGGTGAATGTTTGTTTAATTTAAGTAAAAAAAATAAGTTTTAAACATATACATAAGTTTGAAACATATTTTAGATGTAAGGTCACATTTAACTCCAACGAAAGAATATGTTTAGGTATTTGTTAACCTTGGTTGATTTAAATTAACTTAATGTTTTTCTTTTTTTTTAATTAACTTGCCTACAGGTAAGTGGTTAGAGAAAAAAGAAGTGCACAATCATAAAGGTTGTATTAAAAAGAAAATCAACAATATTAAGTTTATTAAAATTATAAAAAAAGTCGAACTTTAGTTGTAGCTTGAGCCCTAGCTTTAATTATACTGTATGTGGATAAAAAACGGATATCAAAAATAGCTCTAAGCAAAGTTATCTGTTTCCCATATTTTAAGTTAAGGGCCGACCGCAATAATATCCGTCAATGTGTTGGGCAACAAATCCGTTGACATTTACGTATAAAACGAATAGGGGTTACCCAATTGATTCGTTGCTTTGTTTTGACAACTTTTGCAAAATTACTAGGTCTGTTCAATTTTCGAAACTGATAACATCTTTACTTTATATTTTGCTTGCGTTTGCCAAATTAAAAAAAAAACTGAAAAACTTTTAGAATTAGCGCCATAAGATCCGTTAGAATAATTTACACAACGAAAGTGAAGTGAACAAACCTCATTAGAACGAGTTCGGAGCATGCACCATTTTATTGAACATGTCTATTATTGACAACTGACGCGACGTCAACGGAGGGAAAAGTTAAAGCTACTATATGCGTTACGTCCAGTAAATGCTTTGCTTATGGGTCGCTTCTGATAAGAACGTGTTTAATTAACAACAATTGACACTGATTTGATCAAATATAAGTTAAATCAACTGAATGACGAATTCACTCTTAAGCCTGATGGTCCCCCTGTCATATTTCTAAAAAATGTCTTCCCCTTTACTATCTTCTCCCCTCTCTCAATCTTTAGCTCAAAGGGAAACAAAGGCCACAAAACAGTATTATAAACTATCGTCCAATTACCAAACTGTCCCACATTTCAAAATTATTTATTTATTACCAAACTGTCCCACATTTCAAAATTATTTGAAAGTATATTGCACGATATTATAAGTTTTCAGTGCAAGTCTTTAATTTCCCCTAAGCAACATCGTTTTCAAAAATTCAAGTCTATAACTACTAACCTTGTGGAATTCGTGTCCCTTACGCTATTGGGCTTTTAAAAGGAAACGAAGTGGACGTAATCTCCACCGACTCTAGCAAAGCTTTTGACAAAATATACCACAGACTGATACTCTCAAGGTTTCTACTCTTGACTTTGAACCGATTTCGTTGAAATGGATTTCTTCTTACCTAGAAAGCCGCATAACCTCTGGCGTACCACGAGGTAGCCACTTAGACCATCTCCTTTTTATCCTCACCATTAATGATATGAAGTTGATTTCTAAATATTTTCATGTCTCACTTTCCGCTGATGACACACAATTTTTGAATCAAATTAATTAATGTCAAGGCTCTAGAGGAATGTACACAGAAATCTAACATCTTGTTCGTCCATCGTCTGTTTTCTGGGTCTATTAAATGTCCTAATCTTTATAACTATCTTCCTTAATATTAGCCCCCCTAACTTGAGGAATACTCACCTCGCCCCACCTACCGCAATCCATTACTCGCATCCTATGTAATGTCAGTTTATATGAAAACTTTTCTTATTTCTATGTAAACACTTCTGGTCTAAGACATCGTTTTCAAAACTATTTCTTCAACAACCTGGTCCTTAGCTACAAGTTACTTCTTTTTTAAGTTAGATTATGTTTAAAACTTGAATAAAACCATATAATAAAGGTTTTGCCCCCACCTCAACGATTGCGGATTCTATGGGTTGCCCCTTAACTTATGATTTATTCATTTACTATTTCGGTCACAGTTGTTTTTATTTCTTGTATCCAAACAGAGACTGAACTGTCAAATAAAAATTTTGTTTCTCTGAATACACCACAACGTTGTATTAATTTTTTCCTTTCAATGGGCGAACCAAAAAGTTCGAAAAGAATCGAGCGTAAAACTCTTAACTCAAAAATTTCAAGTGATGAGGAAAAACCAATAAAAATTCTAAGAATAATTGTTAAAATAATGTTAGAACCAGTTGTTTGCTCTAATAATGAAGGTTGATTTTATGATAAAATACTATTTCCCATTTTTCCGCCATCTACTTCTTCTAAGCTTTTATTCTCTAATTTGCTCGTAGCGGCAGGGAGCTTTTTCTAAGAGCGCCACGGGCATAGCTTCTCATGATCTCATGTGAGGCAAACCACCGATTGTCTTCTGGTTTGTTGCAAGGAGCACGAAAGACATTTTACAAGGCCCTGGAAAGCCTCGAACAATAAAACATCATAAAGCCTTCAAATGGGACAAATTTATATCCACGTTTTCTATTAAAATGAGTTTATTAATCATACAAAATTAATAATTCCTAAATTAAAATTTTTAGCTCTCAAAAATCACTAGGTATATTTAAAATTTCTGAATTTTAAATGCTCAAAAGCATCAACACGAAATCTGAGTGTTCAGGAAATGTTCAGAGCAGACTTAATTTTGGACGCGTTTAGCATGCTCTGAACTAAAAGAGAAAAATCCCTCATATAGAACCTATATTATGAGGAGACACGAATGACATCCCTCTTGTCTAAAACATCTTCAAAATGTATTTGAAAAAATCTCTCTTAATTGGTCAATATTTCCTTTTCCGTGAATCCATATTAGTTGTTTGCTCAAAAAAGATAGTTTTGCTCTCGATGCTAGAGTGGTTCCATTCCATTTTGAAGAATTAATTCAACCATCACGTTGTGGGAGCACGCTAATGTTGAACTGTCTGTAGTACCCGTGGCTTAATGATGGATGCGTAGGGCTGTCATGCCAAAGGTCTTAGGGTAAATCCCTGCTTGTGCCACCTAAAGCTTTTTTCACGAATACTGCCTCGACAAATCCTTCAAGCTTCAACAGTAATTCTTGTCATGAAAAGTACATTATCAAATTAGCCGTTCGGATTTGGTATATAACCTAAGTCCCCTCCATTTCTGACTTGCAAACGAGAATGGCTGAGAGTTGTAAGTCAATTATAGGCCCTGATTCTTTACGGGCAGCTGCGCAACTAATTCTATTTCAATGTTGAACTGTATCCATCAGAAACGACAAATGGCCGCCAAAGCAACAGTAACAATACCATGTATTTTTAATGGAATTTAAGATGACAAATTCGAAAATTTGTGACTATATGTCTTCGAAACTCTCACTAATTTTCTCATTAAAATCTTGAATTCATTATAATGAAGCGTTGGCACAGAACTTACCGTTTACGTGTTCACAAAGAAAAAAGTCTAAAAGAATTAAATAACAAAATCTCAGTGTCCAATTTTGATCACCATTCAATCATTCTTCGATTTTCACGGCGTAAAGCTGAGAAAGTAATTTACGACGAGACAAAAGTGCTTTAGTTTTGCAAACCGTGAATGAAAAACTTTCATCATTTTTGTAGCACGTATCATTCCATTTTTAGCAATGACGTAATTTGTATATGTCAATTGATGACATCTTCAAAAGTGACAGCTAGTATTAAAAATGACACCTCTTATTATTTCAATAATTTTTCCATATATTTATAATTTGTTGTATTGAAATAATATTGCATACGTACATTTTAAATTTATTTCATTTTTTTTTTAACCCATTCTCTCCCATTGTACTTTTTTAAGTACAGTAAAATGAACTAAGTTGATGGAGCCATAAAATTATGGCAATACTGAAAAATGAAACGTTTGACATTTATTCTTCTTTATTCAATAAATTTGAATTTTTCCACATAGTTTTTTCTTACAAAAAACGAAGTAGGCTTATTTGAAACTGTCTTTTTGTGCATGACATATTATATTTCTACTCGTGTTGTTAGTTGCAAAAACATAAGTGCTCATAAAACTCGTAAAAATCCAAATATTTCGATTTCCTTCCAAATAATCAAAAGAAATAAAGATAACGTTTAGAAAATTGTAATTTCAAATATATTTCGTTGTATATAATATAAGGAGGTAAGTTTCGTCAAAGTTTGATGTACTTTAAAAAGTACAACGGGTTTATGCATGCACTTTTTTTTTAGTTTCTAAAATGAATTTCAAAAGCATCCCATCGAAAAACTTTTATGGAAAACGCTTTCAAAATCTGGAATCTGCCCTGGACGAACTATACAGCAATGACGATATAGTCAATGCTGATATCGTCATGGTTCCTCCACTAGTGGACTACGTTAGGGACGAAGAGGATTTAGATGAAGAAAATATAAGAGCGATAGAATTACCGCAAGATGTTCCAGGTGAGGTTGAGATCTTCGGAGTTTTGAATAGATTGACTTTCGAAGAAGAATACGAAAGCGATGACGACCTTCCGCTGTCCGAGCTAAAAAAGTTAATTGCCCCTCCTGTTTGAACAAAGACAATTTCCCCAAACGAATTTCAAAGAACTGAAAACTATTTGGAAAGAATAAAAAACTGTGCTTCAGATTTGATTGGGCTCAGCGAAGTTGATGTTTTTGAAAAATTGTTTGATGTCGAGGTAAGACAACTCATTGTGAGCCAAACCATGTTGTATGCTGGCCAAAAAAATCAAAACAGCTTTGTATTCAATGAAGATGACTTAAAAACTTTCATTGGTATCTTGTTGTTTTCGGGGTATCATTCTGAAGCTAGAGAATATATGTACTGGAAGCTGTCGGCAGATACCCATGTTCCTATTGTATCCAACAGTATGTCAAGGAACAGGTTTCAAGAAATAAAAAGGTACATACATTTTGCTGATAACAACAACCTTGACTTGAATGACAAAATGGCAAAACTTCGTCCGCTAAGCCAGCTTATGTGCAAAAAATTTCAAAAATGGGGATATATGCATGAGCATTTATCTATAGATGAATCCATGGTCAAATACTTCGGTCGTCATTCTTCAAAGCAATTCATAAGAGGAAAGCCTGTAAGGTTCGGCTTCAAAAATTGGATGCTTTGTAGCAAGGATGGTTTATATGTATCAATTTGATACTTATTGCGGAGCAAAAAATGTTAAGCCTTCTCTTAAGAAATTGCCATTAGGGTCAAGAGTTGTTCTTGACTTACTAAAAAATATTGAATGTCCAACTGACCATGCAATTTATTTTGACAATTTTTTTACAAGCTATGAACTTATGAATATTTTAAAACAAAAGAAATTTAGAGCAACTGGAACAGCTCGCGACAATCGGCTCAAAAAATGTCCTCTTCCTCAAAATAAAGAATTTCAAAAGCAAAAAAGGGGTACTTTTGACCACCAATTCGACGAGACCAATGAGTTGCTTTTCGTTAAATGGAAAGACAACAGCATCGTTACTATAGCCACTAACTACGACAAAATCGAACCTTGCGAGAATGTAAAAAGATGGGACAAAGAACAACAGAAAAAAATTAATATTCCTCAGCCGCTTGTCTTCAAAAACTATAATAAAAATATGGGTGGTGTTGATCTTCACGAACAGTTCATCAACACTTATTCTATGGAAATAAGAGCGAAGAAGTGGTGGTGGAACATTTTCACATCGATGATTTCATCTACTGTCTCTAATGCCTGGAAGCTTCACAAATTGACCAACAACTACAAAGGTGATTTACTGGAGTTTACAAGAGCTGTTACGCTGCATTATCTCAGATTTCACACTTTGAATCAAGGACAACCGAGACTCGCAGTCAAAGGAGCATAACAGAAAGCCCAGGATACCATTTTGCAAAGAAGTTACCAAATCAGTTAAGATGTCGCCAGTGCCATCAGCGATCGAAATGGTGTTGTGAAATGTGCAATGTGACCCTTTGCATACATAAAGATTGCTTTAAAAATGTTCATATTAATCAAAATTAAAATAGTATGTATGATACCATTGTACTAAAAAAAGTACACCCTCGTAACTGCTGACCACTATTTTTTGAAAACTTTTTTTTTTTGCAATTATTTTAAATTTAAACTCAATAAACAGAAAATATCACAAAAATACAAAATTTCTATTTTTCTATACCCTTGGGTGTTAATGGGATGAATCAATTAAAATCAATGGCTCATCCTGCTAACATATAAAATTGATTAAAATGTCAAGTTTTCAATTTTTTTACAACTTTAATGGAAGTCATACCTGTTTTCTCAAGTAATTAACTACAAAAAATAACAACATATATGCCTTCAGTATTTGTTTTAGTTGGCATAGCTTTATCCTAGTGTTATGTTTTCTAGACACTTATATACTTTTAAAGGGTTCTATGAATATGAAAAAGCTGAGATTGCTTTTTCATATTCATACCTTACTTTATAAACTATGTCATTATTTATATATTTGTTTCTTTTTATCCAACATCAACCTTAATTAAAAAGTAAGTTCATATATTAAAATAATTAAACCAAACAAAATGCTACATAAGCAATCAGTTCATATATTTTTAAGATATAATCAAAGCGCCAATAGAAAATACTTTAAGCAATGCGTGAACATAAAATTCCACATTTTTAAGGCCAACTGCTATGTTTATTTTGTATTTCTTATTAAACTACTATTTATGTATCAATTACGCTTAAACTTCTTTCATTTAAGGCCAGGTGTAAAAACTACAGGAAGAAACCACAGAGCCTATATATAAGAAGCTAATGGGTGCGGTTGGTAACCATAGCACATATCAAAAGTGCTGCATAAAAAGAAAGTCAGATAGACTTGTGCTACCGTTTAGTTTAGTGTGAACGCAAGTTCCTAATCCATTTTTGCCACACGAACATAATTTTCCTATAGCAGCATTTTGTGTTATTTCTACTTACAAAAACAAAATTAAAAATGCAAATTTATTATTTTACCGCTGCAGATCTAGAGCTATCATTCATTGATTTTTTAATTTCTTTAAAAGACTTATTTAAAAAAAAACAAACAAGTATTTCCATTATTGGCAATAAGTAAATGCTTTTTAAGCTTTGGCTTTTGTTTTTTTTTTTTACAAACTCATTCATCATCTGTAATTTGGAACGGGTTGGAGATTTGATATGTCCAATGTTCATTGTCCATTCCGGCTGTGTTCAATGCGTATCGCTCTTCTTTTGTCAAACTCAAACTGACAAGTCACTTGACACTTGGTATGCTTTCTTCATACCCAAAATGACTGAACTAACAAGTTTGTTTTGCTCCACGCTTAAACTCTTTTTCCTATATTGATTGTTTTTATCGCATGTTCGATTAATTTTTGATATCTGTTTATTTGCTCAATCAGGATATTGACTTAAACCCCCGTTTTATTATTAACTGCGAGTAATTAAGCCAAATATGTAGGTAAACGTTCGACAGCAGTCTAATACATAGACACACTTTGTGGATTTTGACATAAGAAATGTCTATATGCTGATGTAAAATGATAAAAACAACTATACGTAATGATGTTTACATATTATATCGTTTTTTTTTTTAAAAGTTAGTTTCACTCATTTGTTATATTATGTTGACGTCATTTTATGCGTCAAAATGTCTGTCAATCTATTTGATTGCTCCTTATTTTAATTTGCACTCTAAATATGGCGAAATACTTTTTGTTGATCGAACAACAAAAATCCCAGATACTATCGAAAAATTCCAGCAGCCACACCACAACACCAACCGATTGGATAACAATTGACTGAAATACCACGCGAGTATACTGACAATAGGACTCCTGCCTGTCTATATGACGGCTCACTTTGACGTTTTGTTAATTCTGTCACTCTGAACTAAGGAGGCAACACTCGTCCAAATGAGTTACAAAACAATGGTAATTGCTAAAAGGTGTGATTAAATACTTGAAGTTTTTTGGTTCAGTTGCAATCAAATTGTGTGTAAGATTAATTGAATCTAAATTTTAAGTTGAACGTTCGCAGTTGCAGTTTACTGCCGCAGCAGCAACAGCACCAGCAAAATAGCAACACCTGTCATTTTACAAGTGATCGTACAAAATGACATAATTGATCGAAAATAAGGAAACAGTATAATGTGAAGTAAAGAAATAGAGAAAAAGAAACAGAGAATTCATCGCTTAATTTACTTAAGTTTATGGAAATATATTTTTCAAATTGATGACGTTATACAATATGAACGTGAAGAAACTGCTTTTGTATTAATTCCCTGGTGGATTTTTATTTTTAAGAAATGCTAAATCACTAACTAAACAGTGATGCCAAATGCCTTAATAAGAAAACGTTGAAATGAAATGAAGTGATTAAAAAATACCAATGAACCATAAGAAGATTAGACTTGTGTTTTTAGATAATAATCAATTTTAGTTAAAGGTTTAACTAAACTGATTTAAATATTTCTAAGCCCCTCGGTATGCGTATAGGGAATTAAACTTACAAGAAATTCCTAAGAGAAATTAATAAGGAAAACGCAGCGTAATCGTAGTTGTAAAACCGCAACGTCAACGTCATTTAAAATTTGTGTATTTTCAATACCACAAGTAAATAGATGATCAGAAAGTTCCTAAAAATTAGCTTTCCAAAACTCAATAGAATATGAACAGTAATGCAAATTACTATTTCTTAGTAAATGGCCGTCCAAGTCAAGAAAACGTCAAGTGGCGGATGGAATTTGTCTATATTCGATATAGCAGAGTTTGATTGAACTACTGCCGTACTTATAGCGTCAGATGAAAAAACTAAATCGAGTTGTCGATTTAAAGAATTTTTAATGCAGCTAACTTGCTGTAAGTCCGTGGAGATATGATGCTTCTAAGTAAGACTCGTCTTCTAATGTGACCTAATTAATATATGGGAGTCACCTAAAAGAAGAATATTGTTATCCAAACCAGTGATGTCATTGATATGATCAAGAGCAAGAGAGATTTCAATAAAAGCTGAGACTGGGATTTTTGGAGAAATGTAGACATTTAAAACAAATAAATCTTTTGACTGCAGCGATATTTGAACGCAAAGAATGTCAATTGTCAGGTTAAAAGGGATTGTTATGGAAGTATTTCTAATAGCTATTAAGATTTCACGACGATCTTTCCTGAAAATTAAGAAATCTTGATCAAAAAGTTCCTTGTCTAAGATAATAGCGTTCAACTATATTTAAGTGAAAGCAAATTGATCGTATGGAAAAGCCTGAGAATTATTAAAAATCTTACTTGTTTCGATTGTTTTTAAATAAAGTTTAATTAGGAAAGATAAAGACCTAGTATTTTGGAATAATTATCAAATGGTTTGATATTTAATATTGATTGATAACTAGTAAAATACTAAGATCTTTGCAGAACTTATCGTATTCAAGAGTGTTTCTGTAATAAAGTTGGTAAAACACGGTGCAGAAGTTTTTCAACACATTTTACGTGATGTATTTTTTTGCCTGAATGTTTGTCATCGAACTGTTAAATTCAATTGAAATTAAAAATGTACTACAATTTTGTATTGGTAAGAAGATCAGGAAAAATGTTTCTTTTCATTCAAGTTTTTCCCCGAGAAAAAATGTTGCCTTTAATGGTTTCCAGGCAATATGTAGTTTATGCACAAAATTGTGACATTTTACTGTCATGTCTGTCAAAGCCCTCCAGAAAAAAAATAAATCGTAACGTAGGTATTTAAGTAAAGATTTCAAGTTATCAAAAAGACATATTAAAGTCTCCTCTTAAAAATGTTTTAAAAGATTACTTACTTACTTTACTTTAGTTGGCGCTACAGCGGATTGTAATAGTAATAACTTTTGCCAGCTTACTCGATCTCTAGCTTGCTGCCTCCAGTTTCGAATACTAAGTTGACGTGCGTCGGTCTCAACTCGATCACTCCACCGGGGATGAGGCCTGCCTCTGCTTCTTTTTCCCTCAGGCTTGGCGTTGAATACCTTATGGGCTGGATCTTCGATGTTCATTAGCTCGACATGCCCTAGCCATTGTAAGCGTTGAACACGCAGTTTTTGACCAGTGGCAAGTCGATGTACAGCTCATATAGCTCATGATTATATCTTCTCCGCCAGATGTTAATTTGCCTATAAACTCAAACCGTACCATAGATCGTACGCAGAACCTTCCTCTCGAAGATACCAAGAGATCCTTCATCCACCTGGGAGAGGGTCCATGCTTCTTCACCATACAGCAAGACTGGGATGATTAAGGTTTTATACAGTGTCTCTTTGGTACTTCGCGATAGGGCCTTATTGCTCAACTGCTTGCTTAGGCCAAAGAAACAGCGATTAGCAAGGGTAATTCTACGTTTGATCTCTGCGCTGATATCATTTGCAGGATTAACAGCAGTGCCCAGATAAACAAATTCGTTTACCACCTCGAAGTTATAAATGTCAATTGTCACGTTTTGACCAAGTCTACGGTGTGAATCGACTCTATTTGACGACAATGAATATTTCGTTTTGTCCTCGTTAATGTCAAGACCCATTTTCTTCGCCTCAGACTCGATATTAGAGAAGGCACCCGTCACTCCTCGTTTGGTTCTTCCCATAATGTCGATGTCATCTGTATATCCAAGATATTGTGTGGATTTTTGAAAGATCGTGCCACTTGGATTGGCGTTGGTGTTGCGCACCACTCTTTCAAGAACAATATTGAAGCAGCTACATGACAGCGCATCGCCTTGTCAAAGTCCTCTGGTGCTTTCGAAGGTTTCGGTCGAGTATCTTCCAATTTTGACGCAGCAACGAGCATTTTCCAACGTCATTCTGATAAGTCGTATCAGTTTGGTAGGGATACCAAAACTCAAACTGGCACGATATAGTTCGTTCCTGTCTACACTGTCATAAGCTGCTTTAAAATCGATGAAAAGATGCTGTCTTTCGATTTTATGTTCTTGGGTAATTTTTAGAAGATTACACATTAAAAATGGTTAAATGATTTGTATCATGATCAAAGCCTCGAAGCAATACTTGACTCTGCAAAAGCAGGATTCCACACTGGATCCTCACCTCATGCATTGATCATATCAAGACCTTATGAATCCTCATCGAACAGTGCGTTGAATATCGATCACAACTTCACCTGCTGGTCATCGATTTTGAGAAGGCTTTTGGATTGCTTTGCGGAGAAGCTCATCTCTTTTAACGAGGCGAATTATGGTGACGTCTTAAACGGAGGTATTTTGTCAGAGCTTTTAAGTCTAAAGTAGCATGCTGATGCTGTCACCAATTCTTTTTATACTGATGATCAGTGATGCGCTGCGGGCGGCTTTGACAGGAAACAACATACTTAACACATCTAGATTAAGCAGACGTTGTATGCTTGCTATCTTATAGGATGATGGATCTCCATCAAATAACACCAAGGGTGTAGAGAAAGCAGAAATCTTAGGGCTGACAATTAATACGGCAAAAAGTAATATGTTCAACATCGGAACCTTTTACTCATACTCTCTTTTAAACATTGCAAAGCAACCAGTAGAAAAAGTAGAGAGTTTTTAGTATCTTGGAAGTATTTCATTTCTACTGAAGGTGGAACGGAACAAGATATCGCTAGCCATTTCGTTAAATCTAGGCTGCTTTTGGAACGTTGCCCAATGTTTGGAGTAACAAATGTCTCAGCTTGAAGACGATTGTTCCGCTAAAACGTCGAATCAGTACTGTTATACGTTAAAATAACTGCAAATATTACCAGTAATTAGCAGACCAGCATTGATAGTGATAGGTGTCTACGAAACATCTTAAGGGTTTTCGGCTCATTCGTATATCCAATGAAGAGCTATATACAGGTCAGGAACCCATTCACACTATTATACGAAGGTGTAATTGGCAGTGGATTGGACACGTTTCTAAAAGGTAATTACTGTATTGCAGAACTGGCAATGCAGTAGAATCCACTCACTCAAGAAGGCAGAAGAGTCGGTAAACCGAGAAGCACATCGTGATTGGGAAAGAGCTGGAGAGAGCTCAAACACATCGTTGGAAACCGCACACGATAGCGCGTAGGAGTAGTTGACGCTCTTTGTCCCGCTGGATATCACCCCCAAACTTTATAGGTATGAGGGCCCACGTACATAAGTAGGATGTTTCACGTGGTTGTATCACGAACATTAAAAAAGGAGAAAGCATACTTATAGGAGTATCTGGAAGGGAAAAGAACAAATATCCAATTCTCACACCCCTTTATATTTTCTTTTCTTCAGGAAGGGGTGACTCTGACTAAAGAAAGAGGTTTCCTTTCAATATATTGTCCATTCACCAACTACTGCTTCATGATCCGTAATTGTCATTTTTCAATAATAAAAAATTTCAAATTAAAACATCAAACAAATAGTTGTTGTTTGACATAAATTTGACAGTTCTATTTACTATATTGTTCCTTCGGTTTCGGAAGGACTAACATTTACCTTTTCCTGATCTGCATACGTACTAAGGTGTAGGTGTTGAAATTTCTTAAGCTCAAAACTATTGAGGTAAATATTGTACAATTTGTTCATAAGGTGAGGCTTACCTTTCGCAAGATCTTAAACTCTGTATGTAAATAATTAATGACAATGATTGTGTGCAGAAAAAAACATGACATGTTCTTATTTAGCAGGTACACTTCTTACAATAACAAAAAATCCAAGGTCCATAAACCTACAAAATGACAATCTAAATACGTTTGTTATGGACAAACAGCTTGTAAAAGAACAAAATAAATGCTTGGCTATTATATCTTACCTCAAGAGTAAGGAATTTGTTTTGAATAAACTTTGATTATAACCAGAACCACTGATGTGTAACATATTCTTGTAACAAAAAAATGACAGACCAAACTTAACATAACAATAACATAAAACAGTTAAGTGACTTGACCAAAAGTGAGTACCAGTCAAAGAAATGTTTAAACACCCGGAGAGCAATTAGTTCAACCAACTGCTAAAAAAAATATTTGTTAGAATATTTGAATGGAGTTAAGTCCAGCATTCTTTGTCACAGCATGATTTCAACCAGTGTCTTCATCAAAACCCACACATTACAATGGTAACATACACAGTTTTAATAAATGATAAATTTATACAGTGAAGTTCATAAAATAACTATCCTTTCTTCAATCCATCAGACAGGACACTGGCAAGTTTCTACTATCTAATTGACCAGGTGCCAAAAAATTGCCTTCCAATTAAGGCAACTTTATTGAAATGTTTAATTAGTCAAGCAAAATCTCCCTAACTATGAAGTCAAGTGCACTTATGTCAAAATGACAGCTGATCATGTTTTTTAATGACCCTGATTACACGGGATGTTTTTTCGTTCGTTTTCGTCTTTCGTCTTTTTGACAGGTACCTACCCTCGTGATTACACCATTAATTTTTTCGTTCCTTTCGTTATTCCTCTTTTTGACGTTTGTGACCGAATTGTTTTTATTTTACTTTTTATATCCGAAATTGTAACACCTGGTTTGATTTTTAAAAGCTCTTTTCGAATAATTTCAAGTGCCTCAATTCTTTTATTTCTAATTTTATAATTGTTGTTCAGCTTGTTATACAAATTGGGCCAACTTTGAAACAGCGTTAATTATACTTCCGTTTGAGTTTTTGTCCATATTTCTTAAATCGTTTAAATAAATAATTAAATTTACATTATTTCACGTTTATATTTGCCTTTACTACACCGTACTCTGGAAAACTGATTTTATAGCTGTAAATTATGCATTTTGTTTTTTTTATTGGTTGTCAAAGCATAAACGTCAAAGTTCAACCAAAAAAAGTGCATACATTTTCAGGACTCTTTTCACGACTTCTTTCCCCCTACGTTTCTACACCCCTCACCCGATCTGTCAAAAAGACGAAAGAGGAAACAACCGAAAAAACATCTCGTGTAATCGGGCACAATTTGACTAAAAGCTGAACTTTATTTATTTTCTGCACAATTTGATTAAATGTTTTGTGTAAAAGGATTCCTTGTCTAATTTGAAAAGGCAAAAGTAATATTACAATACAAAATACAAGTAGTGATGGACTTGTACCTTGCCTAAGTTGTACTTTGTAAAAATAATGTTTTTGGTAGTTATGTAGAGGTTAGAGAAGTAAAGTTCCGAGAAGTTAAATAAAGTTCCGAATTTGAAATTTATGACAGTTGAAAATCTAACTAGTTGCCCTGGTTAAAACTTGGTAGGTTCAGACCCACACATTACAATGGTAATATACACAGTTTTAATAAATGATAAATTTATACAGTGAAGTTCATAAAATAACTATCATTTCTTCAATCCATCAGACAGGACACTGGCAATTTTCTAGTATCTGATTGACCAGCTGCCAAAAAATTGCCTTCCAATTAAGACAACTTTATTGAAATGTTTAGTTGGTGAAGAAAAATTTCCCTAATTATCGAGTCAAGTCCACTTATGTCAAATTGACAGTTGATCATGTTTTTTCCATTCAATTGAAAGCTGAACTTTATTACTTTATGATTTATTAATTTTCTACACACTTCATTCAAGGTTTTCTATAAAAGGGTTCCTTGTCAATTTGGAAAAGAAATAAGTAATATTTCTTTACAATACAAAATACAAATCGTGATGGACTTGTAGCTTGCCTGAGAAGTGTTTTGTAAACAATAATAATATTTTTGGTAGTTTTTATACTATGAACTTGAAAAAGTGGTTTGTGAATTAAAGTTCTAAACTTGAAATTCATGACACTTGGAAAACTAACTAGTTGCCTAAGTCAAAATTTACGTTCAAAGAATGGAGTTGACTGCAAATGAAGTCCCTCAAGTTACCTGAACCTGCCCACTGACGTGCAAAGCATGCAGTTGAATGCAAATGAAGCGCCTTTTGTTGCCTGAATCTGCCCATTAGTGTTGAAAAGCATAACTTAGGCCGTGTGTGAATTGCGTTAAAATGTGTGTTAAAATTTAACCAGCGTTAAAATTTGACACTAATTAGGTGAATAAAATGGGTTAAAATTTATTGAGCTGTGGAGCAGGTTAAAATGTGTTAAAATTTGACGTTTCTATTGATAGAGACATTTGCTCTTGCTTTTGCATTCAATTTTTCAGTGTTACCACACCGAATAAATCAATTAATCAAGATGGGAATTTTGTTTGAATATTTTTGACTGTTGTTTTAAAATATGACATTAGAATCGAGAACATTTTTTAGTTTCAGAGACTTTTATTAACCCTGTTTTCTTAAAAATATGTTTTGTAAGAGAAATTATTTTTCCGCGAAAAAGAAAACCAATTTTTGTTCAGGGAAATTTCTTAAATTATCGAGGGAAATTTTTTTAACCTGCCCAGAAATCTTGGTTAAAATAATTGTTTTAACGCAATTCACACAGCAAATGGCTAAATTTGATTCCACCTCAAAGAAGACGTCAAATTTTAATCGTGGTAGAAGTTTTAACGCAAATTTTAACGCAATTCACACACGGCCTTAAGGCTTTTCTTACAAAGTTCTGTAACATATCAGTAATGTACTGTAGAGTGTGTTTACTTGTCAAAATTTAAAAGATGACAGCTTCAAAAGTGACAGCTGTTCACATTGGGAGACCCTTTAGTTTTTATAGCATAGCATTTTTATAATTTTCACTTATATAAGTTCTTCCTTTCCTATAAAAATCCAAAGTTTCGTATAAATTTTTCCCAAAAGCCAGCATAAGTTAAAAGTCTATAAAAATATTTTAGAAACTAAAACTCACTTGAGCGAGTGATAAATTGTTGACTTTTATACCGCAGGTAGCCAACATCTCACTTTAAGTTACTCATACAATAACATATGTAGTATATATAATTTATAATTATAACTAAATAATGGTCCTTTTGGTAAAGTTTAAAAGAACACAAATACCAATTTTTTACATAAAGAAATAAAAAAGACAGAAGCTTCAAAAAATGAACCGATAAATCAAACTGTCAAACAAAAATAAATTTATTCAGACAAGCAAAACATAGCACAGAAAAAATCTTCTATCCAAATCTAGCTCACTAACTATAAATCAAAGAATTTTCGACTTTATTCCCATATCGTCAGGGTTCCAACGATTAGAAGCCCCAATTATACGGTTGTTGTTTTATTTTTTTAGTAACTTTATTGTGGCTTACAGCATAGGCACACATTTGGTAAAATAATATTTATTTAACTATAAATGATTTTATGGAAAGCAAATTGTGTATAAGTTATACTATGTAGATGTTATATAGAAGCTAGAAGCGGTCCACATTTTTATTTATATAAACAACCAACCAACGTTGACACATCACGACTCGACACTAGTTCGAGTTTTGTTATAACCTTTAGGAGCCATTTAAGGTTGATCTGACGAGAGATAGAATGTAGTAGGTAATATGGTATATTTAATATACCAGCGGCGGCAGCGTTGGCGGTATAAAAGCGCGCAAAAGTAGCTCCTTGAAAAGTCTCATATAGAAAACATTGTGAACGAGCGAACATAATTTATGCACAAAAAAGTGTAACGAATCGATTTGCAGAAAATTTAATTGATTTAAGGTACCTTTACTTGACTTCTTCTATTAAACATGGGTAGATATAAACATAAGGCATCAGTGTAGGAATAACTTGGATTAGAGGCCTTAAAATGGGCCCTTATGATGATATGAGTAAAACATTAACTCCTTTGATCTACTTCTTCCTCGACGTAAACTGTCAACTGTCACTTATGATCTTTGTTCGATGTCCAAAGTTACAATGGGCAGGACTTCATTTGATTTCAACAGCGTTCTTTGAACATAAATTTTGATCAAGGCATCTACTTAGTATTTCAAGTGTCGTACTTTACTACCAAAATCAAATTGTCTACAAAGCACTCCTTATGCAAGCTATTAGCTACTTCTCTACTCCTATTAATTTTATTAAAATAAAATTGTGCAGAAAATAAATAAATCACAAAGTAACTAAGTTCAGCTTACAGTTGAATGAAAAATTATGATTAGCTGTCAATGTTTTCTTGACTAACTTTCCAGTCAACTTTCCAATAAAACTGCTTTTTGGCAGCCGGCCAATCAGATGCTAGAAACTTAACCTACTTGTAAGTGCCCTATATCGTTTGAACCTGACCAATGAAACTGCTCAGCTGAAAAAAAATTTAACCAAAATAACAAAAATCCACAGCTAATGCGTATATATGTATAGGAGTTGAAAAAAGCTTGAATTTGATTTCCATCCAAAAAAGAGGCTGGGATGCGACCCACACTTATAATTTCCCATCCCGTCTGTCGATTAGTCTTGCTTAAAATGTTTGTAGGTTTTCGTGTTTTGTTAAAAAAGTTGTCGGTTAAATTATTTTAAAAATTGAACTAAAAATTACCAACAATATTTTGCATATGATTGAATAGTTTGATTTCAAAATCTTTTTTGTTAACTAGATTTTTAGTCGAAAGCTAATTTTCCCTAATTTTAGTAGATTTTTTGTAAGAAAATTTAACAGAGAATGAAATAATTTTGAAGTCAATACCTTTATTTTTTCATGAGATATCCATTTTTACCAATGTTGCGTATTATTTTTTGTAGATTTTAATTTTTATGAAAAAAGAACTAACGGTCTGATTTAAAAAAAAAAAGTTGACTGAGTGTCGAAAACAATATTTTCTTTAAGATGAAATAAGTTTGACGCTAATATCTCTAGTTTTATGTTTGAGTCGAAAATCAATTTTAACCAACTTTTTGTAACGTATTTTTTGGGTTATTATTTTTGTATAAAAAAAATGTCAATTCGATTTTTCTCAAAATTTTACCAGATATCAAAAACGTTATTCTTCGTTGTATAAAATTATTTTGGAGATAAAATCATTTTTGGTTCGTAAAATATTCGAGGTGACAAATTTTTTTTCCAGTTTTTTTTATTTATAAAAAAACCGTACTTGGATTTTTTTTCCAAAAATATACTAGTTTGGTATCACGTCAGAATATATAATATAAAATTTAATTCAAGTCGCTAGCGTTATTGGTTCGTGAGATATTTGGGTTAACCAAAATGTTCACCTGTTTTTTAAAATGCTATGGTAAAAAAACCACCCACTCAATTTTTTTGAGAGTCCTTTCTGCATCTTTCTGGGGTGGAATCGCGTAAGGCGATAGTTGATTGTCACTGTTTTGATAGTCAATTTTGATCATCACCTTTTTTTTGTTCTATGTAAAGTGATCGCTAAAACTTTACTGTTTGCTGGCAGCACTTACCCAAGTTTGGGAAACTTGGTACAAATTGCAACAGGCATTTCGATCAGCTGTTGTGTTTATTGTGTTGAATTTTCAATTTCTTTCTTTAAAAATGTAAGTACATACATCTATAACTATACTTAATAATAGTTATAAATTAATAAGATTGTTTGTTATATTTTGCAAAAATATATTCTTTTGTTGAATCCAAGGGCTTAAATTTAATGAAAAGTGGACATAGAACGGACTGCATTTTCTTAATAACTGCAGCGCTTATTTCAGCTACAGTACTTTGGCCCATCGGTGCAGCTCAATCAGCCCCAATTTTTCGTTGATAACCACCGCCTCCATGAAGATTTAAAGTTGCAGCCTGGTGAAGGATAGGTGGAATATGTTTATTATTCCTGACGGTAAATCGAGCAACCGCAAAACATACACAAACGTTTCTTAGTTCAATCGAAAATTTTTCAAGAATCTGAAATAAATAATTTATACGTACATATGTACATTAAGTGCGTTTTGTTCGCATTCCATATTATAGTAAAGTGAGAAATTGCCAACAAAACGATCAGCAGTAGTCCGGTTTTTATATTTGAAAGTTGATACAACTGAATATTTGCCAGAATAATTTATCAAAAAATTCCAAAAAAAATAGCGAAATTCAGACCAGGGGTGAAATCGTGTAAGCTGATTTTTGATAGTTGACTATCAAAATCAAGAAAATACGTCTGTGTAATGTGATATTCGATTTCAAAGTTTTAACCAAACAATTTGAAATGAAATAAAAACTTCAAGAAGGGGGTTTGTTCGTAGACTACTACATTAACATGTGGTGTTGAAGCGAGCTTGAAGCTAGCCTAAATTCTTATATACCTGAATCGAATTTAAATGAGCTTGATTCGCTCGATTCCGGTCGGGGATCGGAAATTTGTGAAGAAAAACCTGTGTGGAGGAGTTGGTTTTACAGACAATGCGTTATGGTCTTTTTATTTGCATGTTTGTGTACAAAAAATATAGTTTTGTTTTAATCAAATTAAAAAAAAAAATTACACATAAAGTAGGTAACATATTCCTATATGGTGCTGAACTATTCAGTTTTTCATTGTTTAACACGAATCAAACTATCTCACTTGCACTTCATAAGAAACATCGAAACACCATTTGAATTTTAGAAAGTGCTGTCAAACTTAATCATTTTTAAATCTTCTTGTGTGGTGGAAACACCAAAAAAGATTTATCTAATCTAAACTGAGATAAACCTTTGGTGGAAACATAGCAAAACATAAATATCTTTTCTATTGTTTTCACTTTCAAAATAAGACCAGTTAGTCCATTTTCACTTACAAAACTAAATAATATCAACAGTAATAGATTGATTTTTTTCCCCAATGGAAAACACACATGATTCCAAATGCACAACTACTCAACCAACACAGCCATCGAGATACAAATGCAATATCAATCGTACCAACATTTGAAAACGAAATCACATAAGATCCATTCGAGACTCGTATAAATGTCAAAAACCTATCCATAGTGAGATTCTACTTTAACTTTTATCGGTGTTATTCATACTATGGATATTGTTTTTGTTATTCGTGTAAAATCCTACTTTACTATGGATAGATTTGCCAACAAAACACGGGTATTATGTTGTAAATAACTTATTTATAAATGTTCATAGAAAGTTTCATAGTTACATTGTGTAAGGAAGTTCCAAAATATTTGCTTTATTCCTTAAGTTGGTTCTCAGCAATTGAACTTTTTTGTAGTCGTTTCTCGTTCTGGTGCTCTGATAGAAAATTTGAACTGAAGTATACATTACTCTTCACTTATTTTTATTTTAACTTTTATATCTTTTCACTTTTTTCACTAAATTTAAATTTTATAGTGGAGCTAAAGTTCACACAAATTATCTTCTTATTAAAAATTAATCAAAATATATGAAAGTGACACCTTAATAGCTGTCCCTAAGTAACCATAGCAAAAAAGTGATAGTCAATTTGATAATCACCTTACGTGGAGCAAAATCATCCATTTTGATGGTCAACAATCAACAATCACCTTACGCGATTCCACCCCGCTTTATTATCTGTATAACAACTATTATTTAAAGTCGGTATCTCTACTGGTTTTTTTCGTCGTCCAAGTACACACGCTCGCACAGTCATCTCTTTAAAAATCTTTTATTTCGAATCTAGGGACCTTGAAACGTCGAGAAATGTCAACATTTTCAATTCGACAAATCGGACCGATTACAATAACTTCCTAAAACCATGTATTAAAAGGCGTATTTTATTGGTAAATTATTAGTTTGTGCAGTAATGGAAAGTAAGTGCAGTAATGGAAAGTGTGAATAAAACATATGTTCACTATTGTATGCACTTTTATTTTAAATCTTTAAGTTGGTATCTGTGCAATCATACTTACGTCAAAATCAGCTGTTGAAAATACGTACTCAAAGGATGTGTTGAAAAAGTATTATTGTTTTTATGTAAAGTTGAATAAGAGTTCAAGTTAATGTGTACATGCAGGTCCAGTCAGAATAGAGTTGAGTATGAATTGAAAGATTGAAACGACATAAGAGTGCCTGTCCACATTAAATTTTTAATGTTAGGTAAGCAGTGAAACAGGTAGATTATATGCGAGTGAAAAAGAGAGAGATGGGTAGATTACAGCCCAAATGCAAACAATATTCTTGAATTCAACATGAAAGATTTTATATTATATGAGTGAAAGATAGATAGATTTTAAGGGTGTGAGATAGTGATGTGCAGATTGATTTTCTCTTCATCGTATGGACACAACGAACATAATAAAACCCAGCATTAAAAATCCAATGTAGACAGGCACTAAAAGCCAAAAGAAGGGTGTGAGGGGAGATTTTGTCCTTCCCAGTAAGCCCGTCTTGCCTACAAGCTCCCAGTTGCTGGCAACTCAGTTTTCCTATGTGAAAGGGGACAAATCAACGCGAAACATTCAGCGCCACAATTAAACTTTCTCTTCTCAAAATAAACTTACACTGCGATAACTGACGCGAAGCGAATCAGGGCGAATCGTTCACAATGATAACAAAAATGACATAAACAATGCCACGTCGGCGAATGTGCCACTTTCGCGTTGGTTTGGGAGAGCCTTTAAACCCGACCAATCACGAAAGTTTTGTTTTCGCATCAAATGTTTCGCTTTGGTTTTGGGCGAGTCCTAACACACATCACACGTCAATAAATTTAGAGATAGCACTGTGATTATTGATGATTTTTGGATGATGTCAAGTAGTCAACGCATTGAATATTTACGTTGACAGTCTAATCGTAGATTAATATTTCAAACCAATTTATTTTTATTCTAGTGAAAACAGAGCACAAGAAAAATACGAACGCATCCCCAAATAATAAACTCTTGCCAACCTTTAAGTAAAAAATATTTCTGGAACTGGATGAAGTGTCATTCTATTCCAACATTCCAAAACTTTATCTGAACTATTTATATGCACTATTTTTGCTGCCTTATTTATCCGCACTATTTCTTTGTTGTTGTTTAGTGTGTAAGATTTTGCTGCGCTGCGTATAAATTTACCAATAAAAAACGGCTAAAGTTGTATATTCAATTAAATTGGCATTGTTGGTTCCGTCAGAAAATTGGATGCGTTTTTGTTACATTTAATATTATGAGAGTATATCTGTTGTTAACTTTTTAATAAAAAAGTATAAGATGTCAAAACTACTCTACACAAAAGATGTCAATTTAAATGTGATTTACTTTCTGAATAACTGTCACTTTGACACAATGTGGTTGTTGATTGTTTGTCCACATGACAAATATGACTGTCAAACATAAAAGGTTATTATAGTTTGTCATTTTTAAAGTTTTTTTTTGTAACTACTTTCGATTATTTATTGTTCATGATAATCCCTCCCTGAATAAAACAAGTCACATAGCAAACTAAAAATAAGACAAATTGAATCGTTTAAATACGTTCTTCTACGTATCTACTTTTTTGTTATAGAACGTGATACTTTAAGATCTAGATTAACAGAGGTTTAATTTTTGTTGATTATACTTATTATATCCAACTATGAAGTTATGAGCTTTGGGCTGTTAAAATGTGCAAAAGTAAACAATGCAAAATGCAATTAAAAAATAAGTTCTTTGTTTTGTTAATTTTCTAACTGAGTAATTTTTTAACATTAATAATGCTGAGTTAAAGGTTTGTTCAAAGGAATAATTCTCTGTAACTGATATTTTAATTGCTACATGGTTCTGCAATGTCTTAATTTGAAGTCAATGAATAGTATTATATCATGTTACAACCAAACACAGGAAGATTTTCAAGAATGCATAGGAGCTACAAGCATTCATAATATTGTCTAATAATCTATACCTGGCAAAATGTGAATAAAGCACACTTAATTGAATGCGTCATACAAATAAGATGTGTAAAAGATTGTATGGAATGAAAATGAATTAAGATAACATTATGAAATTGACATATGCAGGAGAGTTTTTGGCAATGTTCTACAAACGTTTTTTTAAGTCTACTTCAATCAAAATTTATCATGGTCATATTTGAATGACAGATGCAATACTTAGTAACTCACTTTAAAGTTAATAAAGTTTAGTCAATACTTCATTTCGAACATACATACATATGTACATAACTACGAAAATTTTAAAACTATTGTTTGAACATCTGTGTACTTACCCTTATATTAGCTGTCAGAGCTGTCAAATTAAATTTTCTTTACAATTTTTAAGAAGTTTTGTTTTAAAAGTTTGCTTTTTTCTTTTACAGGTAAGCCCCTTCCAACAGAGATGTTAACCTTTTGGGTAAGTTAACAAAATCACCGGAAGGTCAACCAAGGTCACTAAGATCTATATACATTTTGTGAAGGAATTTACAATAAAATAGAAATGTGCTTAACGATAATTTCGAATTCGAAGTGTATGTAGATACATTTTGTTCAGTCAGAAAATAGCTAGTTTAGAGGATTGTAGTGCAGTGCAGGTTCATGAAAACTGTCAGAGCGCATTCAAGCAAAAAATTTCATACGTCAGATGTTAAAAAGATGAAGTAAAATGGAACGAATTATTAAAAATTCTATTTTAAAAAGTTATTGAATTATAATTAGATAATAATTTTTAAATAAATAAGTGAATAATATTTCTCTTTTTTTCTACCAACTTTTTCCACGTTTAATTTGTTGTTTGGAGAACACTATATCATCAGAAAGGTTTTTTTTTCACTAAAAGTTAGCTCTAATTTATGTTTAAATAATGCAAAAATGCAAAGCGTGGAAAAGAATTAAACTATTGGTAAACAAAATACAATCGAATAATGACATTAGCTCATTTTGACAGTTCTCACGAACCTATACTAGCTCTAATGGTTAAGTACACTAGTTCAGCTCAATGAACGATAATTATAGTGTAAATGAACACTGAACTTTTCAGCCCAGAGTAGTCAACTGCATTTGATTGAACATTTAATGAACATACTATTTTTTAAGATTAACTCATGACACATAATATTATAAACCATATTTAGTCCAGGAAAATTATAATAAAAATGGACTTCAAGAATTCCAACAAAGTCGAACTTTAGTTGAGATTTTTATTAGTAATTCCTATAAAATCAACTATTCGACGAAAAAATTTGAAGTGCTATAATTTTAAGTGCAAATTGAAATAAGGTATCTTTAATATTTCATTTTGTATATAATATTATAATTGTATTTTCTACAATTGACTCTTAGTCTTAGATGAGATCATTTTGTGAAAAAAAAACAGACTTTTCGTTATTAAAAAAATACAAACAAAATATTTTAAAAACAGTACCATTTTCTTTCCGGTACCACTTTAAACATAACGCAAACATACAAACTTTCTTATCCACAAACAACATGTTACTTCAAAATCTTAACAATATGTGTCACACTGTTTTTCTCCAAATTTTTCACTTACACAAACAAAAGTCTCGTGATTTTTTTTTATGTTGAATGACGGTACAATAAAATAAGGCCAAGTGAAATACGACCAATTTTCAAAACTTGGCCTTATTGCACTTTACAGAAGTGAAATAGATCTTATGTTCAGCAGTTGGTCATATTTCACTCTGACAAAGTAAAATAAGGCCAAATTATTTTGAGAAATAAGGCCAAATTATTTTTACGGTGAGAAATATTTTCAGATCTGTCAATAAAATTTAGTTTATAAATGTGTTAAAATCGTGAGAAATTCCCATTTTGTCGGTAAATATCTGGCCGGTTAATATTTTTCCAAGATCTCAGATATGTCCGTATTCTCAGAAATATAAACAAAATTTCTAATACAATTTTCTCACTTTTGCTGTCAGAAATCTGAGAAGAGAAATTCTATGACTTAATTTCTTAAGAATTCTTCATCGCACATTTTAAAAAGGATGAATAGAAATGCAAAGCTAATTTGATTGCTGAGTGAGAATAAGTAGTGAATAGTGTTAACATTTCATTCTCCTGCTCTGTCTCAGAATCCTTAGAAATATAAACTGGCCACCTGCCTCAAATGTCATAGGCATGGTTGGCAATGACATTTTAAAGTGTGTGACAATTTCTTCAGTTTTAATTAGAATAAATCTTATACGTGAACCGAAAATAAAATCAGCTGACCATCTGATTATCTGAAATTGAAACCCTTTCGGGCAAAATATTCCAGTCTTATGAACAGACAATTTTTAATTGAAAGTCAATTAGCCATTTTTGCCTCATTGGCTCTGACAGATCTAACAATCATCTGTACATTCAGAGAAAAAAGGTTATTACAAGAGAAAGTGCGTATGCAGAAGAAAAACCAAAAATAATCCAAACAATAAAAATATGATAAAACGAAATTATTGATAATTGAAAGCTTGAAGAAAAACCAATCCGAAGTGTCACTCAGGATCGGAATAATAAAACATGATTAAGACGTGTTCGTTTATACCTAACCCATTCGATTCCTTTTGAACACTTTTTTTCCGTGATGTACAAAGTTTTAATTTTATTTGGTGCATTTTACCTGCAAACAAACATGAACGATTAACGGATTTTATAAACTTGTTATTTCAAACCAAATATGCAAAATATAAATCAAATAAATAAATAAATTAAGATATGTACATATAATTATATTTCCTGAAAACGACATATGGTAACAAGAAATCAGTGGACAAAAACAAAAAATTAGCAAACAAAAATCTAATCAAAAATAATGCCAAAACACCCAACATTGATCCTTTAGATTAAAATGTTTACATCACCTATTGCACTAGCGAGCGGTTTAGCGCACCGCACTGTCAAGTTCAAATCAGGTCTAACAACATTTATGTTGAGGTTATAGACTCATATTATTCGTTTAAGCCGTATTTAAGATGCTTTTACTTTCAACAAGGCAATGCCAATTTAGCCAAATGAAAAAAGAGGATTTTTCCCATTCCGTTGGCCATAAAAACTTTAACCAATTCCGAATCAAGTTGAGGCACATGTTTGTTTTATTTTTGTAATTTTATTTATTTATTTTCTTTAGGCTCGTGTCTGTTCATTAAATATAAATCATGTGCGCTGTCGTTAACGTGAATTTGAACACACCACCAGATCAATAAGCAGTTAACGTAAAGTGCGTGTGGACTGTGGAATATTTTTAAAGACCAAACAAGTTCATCCAGACCACCAGATCAGACCAGAGAGAGGTAGAAAGAAAGTCATACAACTTACAATCCAGTCGGATGGCTAAAACATAATTACCTCAGGAAAAAGTGATGCAATTTCTGACAGCAAAGTCAAGGTCGATGTTAGGAGACGTTATAAATTGAAATATGCAGATTAATGGGCCTCATCATATGAATTCCGTCATAATTAAGTATGAGAATGGATTTTTGTGAAACATTCGGGAATAATTTCCATGTTGATTGCAATAGGACACGAACAAGTCATTGCATAGACATTGATTTATTTATGGATGAACATAACTTTTTTAAGGTATGATGAAAGTGAAATCAGCGATTAACAATACGGAAATACAGACAAATAAACAGCCCATAGGTGCACAGTAGGGTGGACTTTGGTTAAAAATAGGCTCAGATCAGTTTCCTAGATACCAAATTTAAGCATTCAAAAACTTTTCAAATCGCTAAACTATTAAAGACATTTTTGCAAGGGGATTTTAATTTCAAAAAAGAGGCTGGGATGCGACCCACACTGATAACTTCCCATCCCGCCTGTCGATTTTGTTTTGTTAAAAAAGTTATCAGTTTTGTCAGTATTCTTAAAGATTTTAAAATTACCAACAATATTTTGCTTATAATTAAATAGTTTGATTTTAAAATCTGTTTCAGTTAACGAGATTTTTAGTCGGAAAACAATTCTTACCAATTTTAGTAGCATTTCTTTAAAGTTTTTATTTGTTATTTATAAACAAATACAAATTGGATGAATATTCACGAAATATTCACGAGATATCGAGAACCGAACATCAATTTTTACCAAATTTGCGTACTATTTTTTGTAAATTTTATTTTTTTATATAAAAAACATTCTTTTGGATTTTTATAAAAAATTTACTGAATGCCGAAAACAATCTGCGAAATAAAATTAGTTTGAGGCCAATATTTTTAATTTTTGAAAAGATAGTTGAGTCGAAAATCAATTTTTACAAACTTTTGACAATGCTTTTTTTAGGTTTTTATTTTTTGTAAAGAAGTGTCAATTCGATTTTTCTCAAAATTTTATCAAATGTTGAAAACAATATTTCATATATGATAAAATTAGTTTAAAGCCAATATTTTTAATTTTTTAAAAGATATTTGAGTCGAAAATTAATTTTTACCAACTTTCATTAATTTTTTTTTATCGTTTTCATTTTTTGTAAAAAAAACTGTCGATTCGATTGTTCTCAAAATTTTACCAGATGTTAAAAACGTTATTCTTCGTTCCACAAAATTGTTGTGGAGATAAAATCATGTTTTATTGCTAAAATTTTCAAGATGACAAATTTTTTTTTTCAGTTTTTTTGATTTATAAAAAAATGTTACTTGAAATTTTTTCCAAAAATATATTTATTCGGTATCGCGTATAATATATAATATAAAATTTACTTCAAGTCTCTAGCGTTATTGGTTCGTGAGATATTTAGGGTTAAATAAAATTTTAACCTTTTTTTAAATTGCTATGGTAAAAAAACCACCTTCACAATTTGTTTGAGTCCTTTCTGCATCTTACTGCATTATAATCTGTATAACAAAATTTATTTGAAGTCGATATCTCTACTGGTTCTTGAGCTATGGACGACGAAAAAAACGTCGCGAACGTACGGACGTACGAACGTACGTACACACGCACGCAAAGACATCTCTCTAAAAATCTTTTATTTCGAGAAATGTCAAAATTTTCCATTCGACAAATCGGACCGATTACAATAACTTCCTATCGGAACTTGAAAATAATATGACTTTTGTAAACTGACAGATTGTGTGTATATGACAGTCAAGCATCCATCACCCCACAACCCCGATGCTGTGAGCAGCATTAAACTGCAAATAACAGAAACGACACAAGGAACATTCGTCGTAGGGACATTAGGCTAGTTTATATTTCTAAGATGTCAGAAATGTCTGTATTCTTAGAAATATACATAAACAAAATTTCTCACTTTGACTGTGATAAATCAGAGAATAGTATTTTTATGATTCGATTTCTTTAGAATTTTCTGTCGCAAAATTCAAAAAGAAATGCGAAGCTTATTTGATTAGAATCAATTATATATTATTATAATTATTCTCCTGTTCTGTCAATCTAAACTCTCAGGAATCTTAGAAATATAATTTGCCTAAATACTTCAAAAAATTGATGAACGATTCAACCTTTGTAAGCAAATAAATCCAACATCATTGCACTCAACCCAAAACTTCATGTGAACTAAAGGTTAGGCTACGGGGAGAACAAATCATAAGAATATGTAGTTCCCATTCACAAATAAGTTTAGGAAACGCGGTTTAATTGTTAAATGGCGAGCGAAGTTTCAAATATGATGGATGGATATCAAAACATTTTGGTTATCCTAAGGACTATTCACATTAAGTGCCTTGCACATGAGCAACGAACTGCGAACTGCGAATGGACGAACAAACGTGATTTTACACATTTCAAAAAGTCAATTCCACACAAAAACACATTTAAATTATAAGAAACCAATTGACACTAATATTAGGATAATAAAATTTGCATTTTGTTCTCTAAAACAAGAGAATTTTGTAATTTGGTAGTAACGAATCGCAGTGTGGTTGCTGCGAACTGTCAAACTCTATTCGCGTTCCACATACCATCCACACTGCAACGAATAAATTGTTCGCGCTCAACTTAACCTCAAAATTATACCACTCTTGTTTTGTTTTTGTGTGAAAGATGATGGCTGAGGAAATTATGGAGAAAAGGGTTGACAATTCGTCGCTACCTGCGAATAGAAATAAAAGCTCATGTGAAAGAAAAGTCAAAATATGCGAACATCCACAGTTCACAGTTCGCAGTTCGCAGTTCGCAGTTCGCAGTTCGCAGTTCGCAGTTCGTTGCTCATGTGCAAGATGCTTTAGAGCGACCAATTGCTAACGAATTGATGAATTCAACAATTCTATTCAAATTGTTAACAAAATGGTAGAAATATAGCTTTAGGTAATAAAATTATCCTTTTCATCTCCAAAATAAGAAAAGTTTAAGAAACCAAATTGTTCGTCGCGAGTTGCAATATGATTTTAACTAACTGTCAAACTCAATTTGCGTTCCACATACGATCCACACTTTAACGAATAAAATATTAGCGCATGCATCTGAAATGACAAATAAAAGCAAGTCATGTGAAAGAAATGTCATAATGGACGAACATTCGTTCATTCGTTGGTCGTTGGTCTCTGTGTCATATGAATAGCCCTTTACTGGTTTTACTTCACTTGTCAAACATGAAGGAAATTAAATTTAAAATGAAGATTTCAAATAGCGTTTCGTTAACAAAAAATTTGAGATTACTTTTACGGAAAAGCGATATTTCGGTGGTCCTTTTTGAAATGAACTAACGTTTTTTTTGCGAATATTACAAAATAGAAATAAATATTCTACAATTTCATTCAAATTCCAAGTACATAGGTGCGCATATCCGTCAAAATCAAATGGGAAGTGAACACATTTGACAACAGTTTAATGAACGTGAAGACTTATGGCTTAGCTCCGTAAACTTTTCATCATACATTATGTAGGTGAAAGAATACAACCATTTACTATTTTAGTTATTACATTTTTAAAATTGTATGTATTTTTGAAGCGTCTATGTTTACATTTTTAGTAATGACTTATTGTGTAAATGTATCATGTCAAAAGATGACAGTTTCAAAAATGATAGTGTCCCAAATAGTTTTTAGAATAAAACCTCTCATAGGAAAACCCTGTTTATGGAGGTAGCTCTCTAGAGTTTACGGAAAGCTCCTGCAGTCACTTGTGCCGACCAATCCCGCGTTTACATTCAACAATACTAAGGCAAGTATCGGAACTTTCAAAATGGATCGAAGTGACTTCGAGATTGAAAACAACTTCAAAATAAAAATTGACAGTTGAAAATATTGAAATTGTCTGTTTCCTTTTATGCATAATAAATGTGTAAATAACAAGTTATGTATGTACATATTATGTGGTTCATAAACATTTTATTTTCTTTCATAATATGAAACGATATTGTCCTACTGTGAGGTGCGGCCGGCGCGCGGCGGCAGCAAAACAACATGAAACACTAGCAGTCATTTCATTAATCATTCATCAAAAGGAGGAAAATTAAATTATTGTAAAGTGTGTAATCCGAGAGGTTTAAAATGCATAGTTTATATATTTTTTTCTTTCGTTCAGTTGAAAGTTCCAAACAAGTTGGATTGCATGTTTGTGAAAATGAAATAATAATAAAAACGGAAAAATTTGAAAACATTTTTATTATTGACCGTAACCCTGAAGTAAACGAATATAATTGAAAATTAAACTCTTTACCCAGAGTCGAGATATTCAAGTATATCGTCTTATACGAGTCTTGTTTGTCTGCAATTGACTTAAACTCAAACACTAATTTTGTAATAAACATTTTTCTTGTTTTAATGGAGCAGGAAATGTATGGAATCATTTTTGAGGGGTAGTTAATAGTCTTGAGGCAGACGAGATTTGGACATTAAATAATTTCATATTGGTCTATTTGGTGAGTGATTTTGCTGTTGGGTAAGATACATTTTGTCAGCCAATATTGTCAGAAACGTCATTATGAGGTAACTGTTAGAAGAAAATCTGACCAAATATTTTCAGTAATCTTATATGGTTCTCCATGGGTAAAGTAATTCAATTTATTTTTGATCTAGATCTATCAAATCAGAAATAAATTGATTTATTTTTAATTTAAGAACAGATCTGCAGGTCTAGACTGTCTTCATTTTATGACAATTAGTATGCACTAAGCTTAAGAAGTTCGTGCCAATTTAATGAAGTCATTGACAATTTCGTTAAGTGTTTTATTAACAAGAACAACTTAATTGGCTTTATGGAGATTTGGATCATTGTATGGCTTCTAATTTACGTTATCTAATAAAAATACTAAGGACAAAAATATAATAATAATACCGGATAAGTCAAATCCACTCTATTATGGAAGCTTTAAAAGATGCCAGAATTATATTTTAGGTGCCAAATATGTGCTCTCATTAACTTTTTACCCTGCCATAACGGATTAAATCAATTTGCACCTAAAGAAACTCGATAGTACATTCTGTGAACAAAAAAATAAATACCAAACATCATATTTGGTAGAAAACAATGTGGCCAATCAAAAACCAAACGTCACTTAATTTGTTTTCAATAGAATAACTGTATAACTTTGACAGCGAACAATCTCAACCAAAAAGAATTCTTTATGAACACCGCTTTTGGTTGACATTTTTTCTAAAATCCAAACTTGTCACCCGGCTTCTTTTTGTTTGTAACTTTGTGTCTCAAATTCATCTAGATTGATGGCAATTAAGAGATAGAAAAAGAAAAAACTAAAAACAAGTAGCACTAGATGGCGTGTATGATTTAAATAAAATATTCTTGCTCAATTGAATGCAATTTTTACTGCCAAAGTATGTACCTATGTATGTAGTTATATGTATGTGTGTTCGGTTTGGCTTGAAGCTCAAAAAAGTGAACACACAAAAATATTTCAGAATTGCAGCAGAAATCTTTGAAGTTATGCAAAGAAGGACAGCAATCAAGTTAAACTAGAAATTATTATAGCACCATGAAGGTGTATGGTTTTTCTATATGGATGACGCTATAAAAGTGCTGCTACAACACTTTATATTATGGTATTGATGGTTTTTATGTTTGACCCACTTTCACGAATGGAAGTCCGAAATTCAGTTATATTGCTTGGCTTATGAAGTTAATAGACCCGGTTATAAATGCATTTTGTCAGCAAAGGATGTTGAAATTGTGTTTGTTTTCAATTTCCTGACAAATTTCTTAGAATTGATTATTATGGTGTAAAATTTTTACATTGTAGTTGAATTGACAAATGTTACGAATATGATTTGTTGACATATTTTTTGTTTTATTAATATGTCTGTTTTGTTGTTCTTTCTCAAAAATATTGGGAGACAAATTTAAGCTCATAAGGTGAAGTGTTGTCAAACAGAAATGGAAAATATTAAAAGGCAAGAATTCTAAAATAATAAAGGTATGTTTCAAAATGAAAAAATAATAAAGAAATTGTATCATTTTCTGATGCCATTTGTCTGTTTGGTTCCTCAAACTTCGTACAAAGTCGCACAACGTTTCACATATTCCTGTTTTTATTGTAAGTTTCAAATTGAAAAATTAGAAATGGAAAAAATATTTAATTTCAATGTTTCTCCCAGAACATTTTAAAAAGTTAGGCACAACTTTTTTGAGATATTTTTTGATGCAATTTCCTTTTGCACTGCTTCTTTGCACTGACTCGTCTTTTGCAAATGTCCACGTCTGAGTCATCCATCATTTCCAAAATCTTCTCAGTTATTATTGAACCATTTTTTGATTTGCTGAATGTCAACGAGTCCAAAATTTCCGACACCACGGTTAAAATGCTTTCAAGAGACATTTTGGTTTTATTAAAATTTCGCAAACAAGATCCTATCAAATTGACGTTCATATTTTCTGGCAAGTTGTACTCTCCCTGAAAGATTTTTTGCCTCCTTTCAAAAATTTGACAGGTTTTACACTTCATGCTACAAGAAGACCTATCAGTAGGGTTCCTGACACATTTGTGTATGAATGTAGCATACTTTTATTGTTTGTTGTATAACAACAAAGTAGCAACAAATTTTGTGAAACAAAAATATATTGCTGTACATTTTAAAGTTTTGATTTACATAAGCACGGCTGTTTGAAATATCGTGACAGTGACAGTTCAATAATCAGTTATTGATCATTACTGAATTTGAGCTTACTTCAACCAATGCAATGTAACAGTTGAAAGTTGTTGACTTTTGTTCTGTATGCAGCTACGCAGACGCATCGAGAACGAATTGGACTGCTAAATTTAGATAGCTGTCAAAAAATAAAAACAATTTCAGATATTCACAAAAACCAGACAAATATTTAGGCTTACTTTAGCAAAATTACTGCAAAATAAAATTTTCAATGGTTAATTTTAATAATTCTCCCGGTTTTGCGAACAATTATGAATTGAAAGGTGTGTAATCAAATCAATTTTTAGGTTCTTTCAAATCCAACCATATGCTGAATTAGCTGTTCTGTCAGGCAGCGACATAGACCTGACATTTTTGGATAGCTGACGATTCCTTTTTTGATAGCTCAGCTGTTTTGGATGAGCAGCTATTTTTAAGGGGCCAACCCATAGAATCCATCGCATGCGTTACGCATGCGTTGACAGCTCAATTAAAAGTCACTTTCTTTTTATTTTCTGCATTTTGTAATTTATTTTGACAGTTTTATGTCACCAAATCCGACAGTTTTTCAGTTTTTTTTTTAATATAGCAAAGGCAAACAAAATTCAAAGTAAAGCTTTTATCAGTTCAAGAAATTGAACAGACCTAGTAATTTGAATTAAGCTGTCAAAACAACGCAATGTATCCAGATAGATATCCGGATACTATCTGACATTTAAAGCAGCCATTAGATTTATGTGTTAAGCTGGTCATTCACTAACGAGCCAAGTGGATCGAAACTGCGTTTCCAGTTAAATGTACGGTTACATCTCCGTTATGTTTAAGTCGTTGAGAAGGTGAATTGCGTTAAATTTTCTACCACGAATTATGTTTGACGTTTACTTCGAGTTCGAGGTTGGACAAACATAAGCTTTTTTTTTTGTGAACAGCTTTAATCCTTTCGGGACGGGAGTGGTACGTTTACATATAAATATTCTTTGTTCTGTCCCACTCTCGTACCGAAAGGGTTAAGGGAATTTGGCTTAAATTCTATCAAGATATACAAAAATGTTCTTGAAAAAATTGCGGGTTTAATTTTTATAAATCGCAAACTTTCGATGGATTTTATTTTATAAATCCATGGTAGGTTAGTGTAGAAAATGTTCACCTTGTATCTGATTTATTTCAACTAAATTACATAAAAATACATCATTTAGCACATAACATATTCGAAATTTTTAATGTACCTTCATCTATAACTACATATTACAATAATTCATGTTCTACTATAAAACCTCCATACCTAATCATACTAACCACAAAATCAAAACATGTTTGTTTTCCCATCCAAATTCCAACTTACCCTATAAAGTGATCTTGATTCAATTTCTGATTTAATGGATATAAATTTATGTTTTTTAATTTGGAAAAAAAGTCGTGCTCCAGTACACATTGCATACATTGTATGTCTCTTATAGAATTCTAAATTCTCCCCATTTAAGACCAATTCAAAGCACGTTCGTCTAAACGTACTATGTGGCTAGTTTTGTGTCACAAAAGTGCGACTGCTCGATATAAATCATAAATTAATTGATTATTTATGTTGTAATCGCAATCAAAAGACTTAAAATCTTATTAAATTGGAATTTAATAAAAATAACAAAAAAAAAAAAAAAAACAAGAAACATAAACCTTCTAATGATTAAGACGCAAGACAATGCATGTGACTTTTAGTTGGTTGATTATTTTGATTGAATAGAATTGCACTGCCAATGGAACATGCCAAAGCATAACACACTACACAGGTGTCTTGTTCACCCATCGAAGAATTCAGTGGTTAAATCGTTTCGAAGCTATGCGTACAATTAAACCCACGAGGACACTCATGGTTCAATATATGTATTGACGGAAAAAGGTATCCCAAGTCAGATCTCTACTGGTAGTCTCATAAAAAGAGAGTTCAAAAAGCCGCTGCCGTACACTGGTTAAGAGCTTCAACTTATTCAACTTTGATTGACAAGAAAAAAGCAAAGTGCTCGCGGCATTATAAATTGGAGGCTTTTTTGTAGCACCCCTCGAATGCTTATGCTTACCTCCGTCATCACACATTATTTTAATTCAAGTCAGAAGGAAAACCACACTAAAAATACACGTTAAAAGTATCTCAACTAGATGTCGGACGACCTAGAAGCTTAATACGGAAAAACATCTAAAAGTTTGAAGTTTGAACATTCAACATTGTGCTTTAAGAGCTATGAGCTGTAAGCAGTGCCTTACTTGCCATATGAAGACTGTTTTGTTCCAATATATAGATTGGAGCTTAATTGGTTAATCTTTCAAATCTCTGAAGTCTGAAAGTGGTCAGTAAATTTTAAAAACAAACTTACAAATATTTCCTTCTTTTTTTGAAAGGTCGGTCTGGTCGGTTGGCCTGTAAGAAACTTTCCTCGAATATGTTAGGTGATTTATTTATGATTGATGTTGATGCTTATGCGCATAATTTTGTGCATGCGTTGAGATATTGTTTAAGTATTTCTATACTACCGTCCTATAGACTAGGCTCTTATTATTAACATCTTTCAAAAATGCGGATACCATCAGTTAAGTCGTGAGTTGAATGAATTATGAGTTCCAGTTGATATGAAAGGTATTTAAAATTCTTCATGTAAATTATTGGAAAGAAAAGGAAATTGAAAGTTACTACCTGTTTATTAATTATGTTTTTTTTTACTTTTAACATCTGTCATCTTCAAACAAACACTTTTTGTATGAAGTTTTCTATGTTGGGTTGTTTCTTTATTTTTTCTAATACATACTCGTAAAAAGTAAACAAAGTAAGAGATTTGTTTCAACTGACAGCTGTCAATTTGATTTTGATCAGTTTCTCTTCCATCTTACAATCGTCTAAAATCACAGCAGCATCACAAGATTCCCTTGATTTTGCATTATTTGTGGAAAATAAATGATTTTGTTTTGATTTGAGATCAGCGGATCTGAATTTTCGGCAGATTTTTCCCTCTTTGTAATAATACTAATACAATTTTTAAAAAAACGTTCAGCTGGGAATTTTGCATCTCTATTGCACTCGTTAGTATTACCCGTGGCGTCATGGTTAGTGCATTGGATCTCATGCTACAGGTCTTGAGTTTTATCCCTGTCTCATGCTACAGGTCTTGAGTTTTATCCCTGTCTGTGTAACCTAAAGTTTTTCACAGATACTTTCTCTTGCGAGGAATTGAAAAATCCTTCAAGAGTAATTCTTTTCATGAAAAGTGCTTTCTCAAATTAGCCGTTCGGATTTGGCTTTAAACTACAGGACCCTTCCATTCCTGAAAACATTACTCGCACACAGGTTGAGATTTCGGACTGTCGCACCACTTAATTAATTTGTATTTATATATCGCACTCGTATATAAAAAAAAACACAATTCCAATAGTGTTCCATGCGCCTCGAAAAAAAATCAAATTTTGAAGGAGATCTGAATTTACTCATGGAAAACTCACGAAAAATTCAAATATGTATATGATCTGCTGATATTTTGACACAATAGACTTAAGTAGGTTCTTTATCAATTTTCCAGAAACAAATTACTTTAAGACATTTTTGTTTGTTATGATCTTGAATCGTATTGAAAAGCTATCTGAAGAAACTATAACGCGTCCCAGCCTTCGATGATAAAACTCTTAAGAAATATTCTTCTACGCTCCACAGTGTGGTATATAGGTCTAAAACTTGGCCAAAAATATTTTTTTTCTCTATCGCTTAAATATTTCTTATTATTCAATTTTAACATTAAAAATAACTAAAAACAGACATTTTTGAATGATGAAACAAAGTTTTTATTTACTCTTCAGTACTATTTTCATCAATATTGTCAAAAGAAATGTTATTTTCTGATAGCAAATTAATAACATCAGTTAATAAGGGTTTCTTTTTATTTTTATTACATCTCATGCCGGTTATTAATGGATCAGATGTTAGAAGAAGCCTATTAAGAACATCCATGTTGCAATTAACACGAGAAAACTTTCTTGAATAGCTTAAACGGTATAAGCGAATATGTTTGTTTCGTGCTTCTGCTGCTTCCTCTGAAAGCTGTCCTATTGGAAGAATAGCTTTTTTAATTACCTCGGATCCATGAATTAGCACCTTATGCATTGTAGGAGACATTGGGTAAAACTTATATAAGGAAACATAAAGCTTGGCCGTTTCTTGACAATACTTTCCAAACGCTTCAGTATTGATTTTAAATCCGGAGCACAATGTATCTAAAACAATTTTAAGACGATACAATAAATGTTTATCTATTCCCGTTATAGCTGCTGATATTTCATATGAATCAAAAAATCTTCTGCTGGTATTTCCATCATTTGTTTTGCCAAAATTCGATTTTGGGATATCCACTAGGAGTCCGAGTTGTTGCCTGAACTGATCCTGAATTTCTTTCTTTCTGATTTCTACTAATTGTTTTTCGTCACTCGTAAGTCTAACATTCCATTTTTTCACAGGCAACCTGTAAGCTACATGTAATATGGTCTCAAAAAACCGTATACGAGCATGGAGCAAGGAAAGACCGAAGTCAAAATATAGCACCTGGCCGAAGATTTGGTATGCGTTGCGGCATTGCAAATCTTACCATCTACCATGGTGAATAACATGTTATGTTTTATAAACATATCATCAACTTCTGTAGCGGAAAGCGCAGAAATTTGTGATTTCACGTAGTCTATTTCTTCGTTGATAACATCGTGTGTTTCTTTGATAAATCGAATTCATATTGGTCGACAATAGCGAGGTGATGATGGGGTTGGATTTTGCCAAAGAATTTTCTTTTCGAAACCATAAATGATCTTGAATCGTATTGAAAAGCTATCTGAAGAAACTATAACGCGTCCCAGCCTTCGATGATAAAACTCTTAAGAAATATTCTTCTACGCTCGCGCTCTCCAGTTTGAAAAGCCAACTGTTAATTCTATTTCCAGTTGCAACCAAGGTTCAAAATTTTGCATTTATCTTCTCGAAATTCAACGATAAGGCCATTTTTTGAATTTTGGTTGAATGGTTAAATTTTGTAACCAATCTTTTCGTTGTATCATATGGCTCCTGAGCCATTAAACCATTCATGGCTACTCTTATGATTTAAACTTATAAAAGATATAAAAAGAACTTGCTTTCCCTAGGTGTTTTTAGTTTTAATTTTATTTGGCCAATTTTTGCGTTACATTCTAAACTTCAAACTTCCAATCTTCGAAACTATCTAAATAAATAAATAAATTAGGTGGCGCAACAGTCCATGAAGAACCAGGGCCTAGTGACTTACAACTCTCAACCAGTCCTGTGTGCGAGTAATGTTGTCAGAGATGGAAGGGACCTACAGTTTATATGCCGAATCCGAACGGATTATTATTTGAGAAAGCACTTTTCATGACAAGAATTACTCTTGGAGGATTTGTTAATTCCTCGCAAGAGGCAGTACCCGTGAAAAAAGTTAGGTGGCACAGGCAGGGATTGAACCCAAGACCCCTTGCATGACAGTCCAACGCACTAACCATCACACTACGGGAACTACCTTCGAAACTATCAAAGGATTTTAATTTCTCAATTCCTGGAATCGACGACATACATGATTTCACGAACAAATTATATTCTTTTCTTCAATACTAGATTCTGTTGACTAGCGATCCTGGCCCCGTAACTTATTGGAAAGCTATCTGAAGAAAATAGTTTATTCCAGATTATAAATAACTTCTTTCGTTGTAACATGAGCAATAACAAATTTTATTTTTTAAAACATACATGCTTAAACGATATACAAATAAAACAAATTAAGCGACAGTCTGTTTAGGACTTATTGACTTACAACTCTCAACCATTCATGTGGGTGAGTCATGTCAGGAATGGAGGGGCCCTACACTTTTATGCTGAATCCGGACAGCTAAATTGAGAAAGCATTTTCATGACAAGAATTACTCTTAGAGAATATTAGTCAATGCTCCCAAGACGCAATACCCGTAAACAAATCCTTAGGCGGTAATCACATCTTTAGGATTGAACCCAAGTCATCAAGCATGACACGCCACGGGTAAACGATATACATAATCTATACTAATATTATAAAGAGGAAAGATTTGTATTTGTGTATGTAACGAATAAACTCAAAAAGTACTGGACCGATTTTAATAATTCTTTTTTCATTAGAAAGTTACATTATCACTGAGTAACATAGGCTGTATTTAGTACTAGATTACTACAGAAATCTTTTGAAATTCCTATTAAAACCAACCGAAGGTGTACAAAAATTAGCCATAAAATGTCTTTCATCGCATACGCTGCGAAGAGTATTAATGATAGGACAAAAAAATGTTTTCTAATTTAGTGATTCATGGTCGTTTTAAATAGCATGCTTATAACTTAAATATTTGTACCTATTTATGTCTACCCGTGCGAAGCCGGAACGGGCCGCTAGTCAAATAATAAAGTAGATTCTTCAAGATGATTACCAACTTATCGATTGTGGAACATTGGCATGGACTTTATCTTATATATGTCCAAAAATGAATGCTAAGAGCGTTCAATCATAAGATCTCGGTAGCTAAAAGTATCGTTGAGAAATAACTTTGTCAGGAAAATTTTCTTGCTAATTGGGATTTCTTCGTTGCTTCTGTGGCTCGTAGCGTATTTTATATAATGAACTTAAACAATTCTATTGAAGATGTTTTGAGCTGTAACAATTCTATTGCTTCGTTGAAAGGTGTTATGTTTCATTTACTAATGGCGTAGTTTTTACTTGTGAACTCTGATAAGATGATAGCTTTAAAAGTGACAGCTCCCCAAATAGTTAACTATTGAAATTAAAAGCTTCTATTAGTGGGAGTGCAATGTAATTACTTTGGACGTCAAAATAAGACGATTGAAAAGATTCCAATGTGAACCATCGTCGTCAATGTCTTTTGACGCAACTTATAGCTGTGTTGGTTATACATATATTGCGGTATCATCGTGTTAAACATGTTTGTCAAAAAGTTTCTGATAATTTGTGCTGTCATAAATTAAATGTAAATAAAAAGATGGTTGAAATATACAAAAATAGTCACTTAGACTTCTTGTCAATCATGTTAATCCAGTAATATAGTAAATAAACAATTTACTGGTTATTTGTTTATTTAAGTTTAATGAACTTTTTAGCTAGAAGTAGTCTGGCTTATAGACAGAAGTTAGTTGTTTGATGCAAAAAAGTTGCTAAATACAAGAAAGAAAACAAGTTTCCAAATTTTTAATTAAAACGTTTGCATGCTAAGATTGATGAATGACAGATCCGATTGAGGGGAAACAAATATTTTATCAACGAACATCTATTACTACAACTATAGTTAGTTGACGTATTTAAGCTGTCATTTGTCATATTATCTTGTTCTAGTCCGAGAAAATGAAACAGTATATTGGTAGCTTGAGCCACGCTGTTTATTTTGCAACATAAATAAATTGATAAAACCTTATTTGAGGACTAATTAGCAATAGCAATGATTTTATGTCAGAATTCGTTTTATTTATAACTAGATGCAAAGAAGGCACGTAAAGTTGGTGTGATTATCAATGCTTTTGCCTTACCTACATATATCTCATACTGTACTTTTAGTTTATTTAATATTCCAGGATCGGGTTGAAAATAAAAAAAATAATGGTGAAGCAATTTTTATATAAAAATCAAATGTTTCTAGTTTGTATAAGAGTTGTTTATGATTGTGGACTAATAATACGTTTCCACCGGGCACTAAACCGAGATTTAGCTAGATTTGTCACAAATCTCCTTGAAATCTCGAAGATTTACCATACAAATTTTAATCTCCTCAGATGAAGATTTCAAATAAAACTCATTGAAATCTACTTGGAAACATTAGTTTGTCAAATCAAACAAACTTTTTTTTCGGAGAATAATTGTTGAACCGACCCATTTAAACGCCAATTTCGTTTATTGACAGATGGAAATGTCAACAAAAACTATCTGTCTCACTTCCATATGACTCAAATTCAAAACAATAAACAAGTTTCAAGAAATCACAGACGAAATAAAATGTAAGTAAACAAAAATAATAAATATGTACAAGAATATAATAAAACTAATTGCTTACAGATAATGAGTGAGCAAATACATATTTTTTTCTTTTCGAAAGGAGAATAATTTGAAGTTTGGTTGTTATGACATTAACCAAACGTCAAATTAATCTCCTTTCCTTTGGTGAAAACACCTCATGATTTATTTTAAATCACTTGCCTTAAATCTCGGATTTGTTGGTGGAAATGTACTATAAACCTTCAGCACCATCAAATCTTGGCAATTTATGTAGCCGTTTCTTCGGCCAAAGTTAAAGGTACCAAGTAAAAGGATGACTCCTATGATCAAAAATTATTAAAACTGGTGTTAAATACCACAACTACAAAAATAAAATAACATATACAAATAGGGAAATGAATAGTTCAAATCAGTCTGATGTGAATTTTATGACAGCAAAAAAATGGCTGCTATCGTAATGTGGTCCAATAATAATAAAAAATAGCATTGTCATTAGATTTCGGGACGCATGTAGTCGGTTTTTAACTATTAGGTTATTAAATAAAATAATTAAATTCTAGAATCAAGTCTTATTCAAGATACAAATTTACCCTTTAACCTATAAATATAACAAGTTTAAAATGTATTTAATGCAAAATAATAAATAAAATAAATCCGATAGATTTTTTTAGAAAAGACAGAAAATAAAACATAAAATATGGTAATGGTATTATAAAAAGTACAAGTTTATCAAGATTTTTGTTTTGATAAAATAAAGTTTTTGTTTTTTTTTTGTAAACAAACTTCAAATAAATAATTATTGTTAATAAATTGTTGATAACTTATTAAATTGAAAAATTTGAACAAAGAAAAATGTGTATGCAATTCGTCCAGTTCTATTGGTTTCAATTTCAACTTAAGTCTTTTTGTGAATATACGTCAATTTATGACGCTTGATTCGAGGTGAGATCAAATTTATATTTTTCAACCAATTTTTCTGCTCCACAAAAGTTTCAATGCTTATCCATTTAATTCACCACGCTAGTGTCAAATTAAAATCATGGCCTCAAATATATTTCCATGTATAGCTTCATTAAGTTAGATTTAGCAAAGTTAATTCATTTCTAATTCTACAAAATTTAAAATGAAAGTCACAAAGTTGAAAATTATACCCAAAAACAAATGAAATCTTTGTTTGATTATTTTTCGATTTCCATCGTTGTTTTCATCAATTGATTGAAAATCAAATACCAAAGACAATCGATTAAGTATTTTGTTTTATAACAATCATTTTATTTTCAATTTTTGGAAACTAACAACAAAAATATAAGAATTTATGTCGTATTTGTTCCTTAGCTCTTATTTCTTTTAATTTGTATTTTTTTTATACATACGAGTAAAAGTGAAAAGTCAACAAATACAATTTTCTCTTTGTCATGACAATTATCAATTTTTAACCACTTTTATCCTTTACCACAACAGTTTAATTTTATTCACCACGCTAGTTTCAAAATATAGCTGTGGTAGAAAACTTAACAAAATTGTTTAACACAAGTCTCACACGACCTAAAAATGTACACATATTTCGGATTGCTATTTTATTAAGTTGGACTTGTCAATATTCAGAAATTTAAAAACAATATGCATTGACATATCTCTTTAAACCCTCTCTTTATTTTCACTTAGCATAAAAAGGATACCAAAACCCCTTGCATGCGCGCTTATTATAAAAAAAATTCAGCACCCCACGATTAAACTTTTTGTACAAATTTAGAGGTTCTACGATTTCGAGAATTGCTGCGTAATTTTCATGACCTGTCACTGTCAGTGAATGAATCAATTAAGGTTTTTGTAATTTGCAGTAAAAAATGTTTTAAGTTTAGGAAACACCGCTAAATATGAAGTTTTTGAGTAAGTTGGTATTGATGGTAGATGTGACTTAATTCAACTCTGTAAAAATCGTAAGTGCTCATGTAAACAAATAGCTGTAAGCTCTGCTATTCGCTTCAGAGCTTTATCATAGTGGTCTAATAACAGCATTGGCCACTCCGTGATTCTTAATTATTTAGAATCAATTCCAAAGTACATAGACTACACCATCCCCCAACTACATTTCGATAAAAACTTCCAGATTTCTATAACTTTCAGATCTTTCTGGGCGGATAGGGTATTTCGGATGATGAGTCAATGAACTTCTGTATGGATCGAAAACTAATGAAGTGTGAACGCATTTACTCCGAACGAAGACTCTCATTCACTAGTCTTGTTCTGGTTTTTAAGAAAATGTGATATCAACATCTGTTGTCCAAATTTGCTCAGACAGTCAGGCTGCGATAAAATCTTTGGAATCTATCTCTTCAAACTCTATAACAGTCCAAGAATATCGATCATCTCTAATGAAGCTGGCACAGCAGTTTATCAATTAGTTTTGCTGGTGTCGGCATAGATTTCAGGAAATTGAGAAGCAGACGAACTTGCCAAAAATGAAACAGTACTACCCATTCTACCACTTTTGGCTAACGCTGGCATACCAATTCATACGTGTAAGCTTTTCCTAAGACAAGACGCTATAAAGAAAACCAATAAATAACATCACCATCGGTCAGGCCACAAAAACTATCTGGCCTATTGTAGATTTAAAGCGCTCAAGGTGCTTGATGCCTCTAAGCAGATTTCATATAGGCTAAATAATCGGTATCACAACTGGACACTGCCTAATAGGAAAGCACACCCCGCGGATAGGTGTATTCCCAAATCACTTTTGTAGAAGCTGTATGGATGAGTAAGAGGAGTACATGCCCTGCTCTAGCTCAAAAACGCAATCATTACCCAAGAGAATTCTTCCTTAACGGTCTAAAGGATCTCAATCATATTAACATAATCAGCCTCTCTTTCGGCCAACACCCCCCCTTTTATAAATTTGCGGAAAGCATCTCATTAAACAAAAAACATACAAACAAAAACTACTATACTAATAAAAGCAATACAGGTACGAAACCCTTATACGTAGCAACTCTAAACACACTAACTCTCCAATCAAAAGAAAACTTTGTTGAACTAGAAAACGCGCATAATAAGATACACTGGGATATAATCGGTTTAGCAGAAGTAAGGCGACAAGGCGAAAGCATACAAGAACTCAACAACGGAAATATGTTTGCTTACTTCGGAACTAAACAAGGTCTTTATGGCGTCGGTTTCCTTATAAACATAGATTTAAAAAGGATTTTCAAGAAATTAAAGGATTTAACGATAGGATAATAGGAATGAAAGTCAAAGTAGAGAATTGTAACATATCCATCATTCAAGTCTATGCACCAACTGAGAAAGCAACTGATGAAGAGATGAATCGCTTTTACAAGACACTGGAAATAGCGACAGCACACTTTAAAACAGAGATTTTACTGATAATCGGTGATTTCAATGCTAAATTAGGTTTCAGAAAAAATGGCGAAGAAACCATTATGGGAGAATATGGCTACGGTAATCGAAATGAAAGAAGTAGTCGTCTTATCCAATATATTTGGCAACAAAAACTTATAGTTGGAAACTCGTTATTTAAAAAGAAACAGCAAAATCAATGGATCTGGAATTCACCAGGCCAAAAGTACAAAAACCAAATAGATTTTATTCTTTGCAATAAAAGATCAATCCTTCAAGATGTGTCCGTGCTTAATAACTTTCAATTCGAATCAAATCATAGGATAGTACGCGCGGAGTTGTTAATCAACCATAAAACTAGACAACTTCATAAAACTACAAGAAAAGTATTAACAAAATCGATAGGTACAGATATCATCAAAAGTTATAATGCTGATCTTCAACAACGATATAACATTATATCAAGGTTAAATGAACATACTTAAATAGCATATAACAAAATGGAAAAAAACTATAAAAGAATCTGCAGACAGGTATATTCTTACTGCTGTATCTCAAAAACCGCAAAAACTATCTAGTGAAACTCTAAATATGATAGCACTTCGTGATAGTATTCGAAAAAAGACCAATCTGAATGCCCAAGAAAAACAGAATCTGAAAAATATACGGAAGAACATCAAGAAACGTTGTCAAGAAGACATCCAAAAATTCAATGACAACCTCTTAAAGACAGTAATCGAAGAAACGAGATCAATAAAAAAGGCAAAGAATGCAATCCAAGATTATAAAGAGTGGATAACAGCAATGGCGGATAATGGTAAAAGAATTCACGAAAGGAAGAATATTAACCAAATAGCTACAAACTTCTACATTGATCTATACAAAACACGCATAGTAGACACTGATGATATATTTCTAGAGCGACAAAACCAGGAAGAAGATTTTCCACCATTTCTAAATAGTGAAATAGAGCGAGCAATAAATAGTTTAAAGAATGAAAAAAGCAAAGGAAACGATGGGATATCAGCTGAATACCTAAAGTTCGGCAACTTTTCACTGGCCAACTGGTTGACTACTATTTTCAATCAGGTTTTGGTCACCGGGGAAGTCCCAGACCAATGGACGAAATCGGAAATAATTCTCATACATAAAAAAGGGAACAGGGACGATATCAACAATTATCGCCCGATAAGCATAATATCATCGATATACAAGGTTTTTGCGAAGTGTTTATTTGAGAGAATGAAAACCACTCTTAATTTAAATCAACCTTTTGAACAAGCCGGTTTTAGATCAGGTTTTTCTAAAATAGATCATCTACAAACCGTTAATCAAATAATAGAAAAATGCAAAGAGTATAACATCACAATATACTTTGCCTTCATCGATTTTGCAAAAGCGTTTGACACAGTAGAGCAGAGATTTATTTGGAAGGCGCTTCTCAATCAAGGTGTAGACGAAAAAATAGTTCGAATCCTAAAGAAAATGTATGACAGGAGCACGTCCCACATAAAAACGGAATGCATCGGACCAGATTTTAAAATATCGCGAGGTGTAAGGCAAGGAGATCCAATTTCACCAGCACTCTTTTCCGCAGCCTTAGAAGGAGTATTTAGAAAGCTAGACTGGGAAGACAAAGGATTGAAGATAAATGGCAAATGTCTCTCAAACCTCCGATTTGCCGATGACATTATAATTATCGCAAACAGCAGTGAAGAACTTCAAACGATGCTGAACGAACTGTGCTCGGAATGCGGAAATATTGGGTTGTCAACAAATCAACAGAAAACTAAAATTATAGCAAATGGTGCTTCTGATCCAGTTAGTGTTAATAACAATATATTAAAATACGTTGAAGACTACACATTACCTTGGTCAGATTATCTCATTCAAAGAAAAAGAAAAAAAGGATATAGAGCAGTGAACGTTAAGCATCTTCTTACATTGAATATTTCGAATAAAACAAGGAAATATGTGTTTGACTCAACAGTTCTTCCAGTCCTCACCTATGGGTGCCAAACTTGGCAAGTCACGAAAAACACTGAAATGAAACTCCAATCATGTCAGGGAGCAATGGAGAGAGCTATTTTCAACGGTCATATTGCCCAGCAAATTAACCATCAGAATATAAGAAGTCAAACTAATTTTGAAGACGTTAGACACAGGCTTAAGAAACTCAAATGGGAATGGGCAGGACATGTAATACGTACACCTGATAATCGATGGACAAAATAAGTAACCGAATGGATACCCTTAGAAAGCAAAAGATGCGTAGGTGGACAACATAAACGCTGGAAGGATGACATCTGAAAAATATGCCCACTTTATTGGAGAGAAGCACTAGATAGAAGAAGATGGAGAAGTCTGGGGGAGGCTTATGCTCAGATAACCTAAAATTATACCTCTCTTTTCAAATAATGTATATATTTAAATTAGTTTAAAACCTTGATTGAATTATTTGTTTCTTGTAATTTAATTAATTTTACATACACATACTTGTTTAATCAATGAGTGAATAAAGCTTGGAATAATAATAATAATAATAATCAGCCTCTCACGTTTCGTAAGGGACTCAAAATGGTTTCATTAAGCAGCCACTTTAACCTAACCTAAAAAAAGGAAAAATACTCAAGGTTCTACCATGCGGAATTCCTGAATGGAAAAGAAATACCTTTCTGAAATTTCTTAAGTAATTCATTTATTATTATCCATCTAAAACTCTGAATTTAACAAACTATATTTACTGCCAAAGATGAAAGCAAGTAACGTAATGTACCATATTCCTAAGCGGACATATCAACAAGCTTGTTAAGAACTCGGATATGTCAACAGAATAGTTATTGTTCATGTTACCGCATAATAATTGTTACAATAAAAGCCCACCGTTTGAAATGGATAGTCATTCTCATTAACATTTATACTATAATCTATAAAATAAAAAGTCAAGATCAAAGAAATGATATTTACAACTCGTTCAAATTTACAATAAGCGTGACAATGAATGCGTTAACTGTCAAAACTTAGATTTATTCATGCATTTGTGATAAAATCAATTCCATATTCATTGTCTTACTGTATCTTTTTTAATATCCCACATCTATCTTCTGCAGCTGTTTTCAAGGTCAGCTATTATGTGGGGGCTTACAACACAACAACAAAAAGTCTCCACTAACCTAACAAACTCTCACTTTCATTTAATTTGCCATATTTGTTTATTTAGAGCACTGAATTGCATGACTCCGGAATAAGCTATTTTCACGATGGTGACGATGTCAATGATACTGGCGGAGGTGGTAGTTCCCAAGCCTACCACAACACAATTCGATTACAATATTGTGTAACATTTTCAGGATATACCTATGTAGGTATACGGGTACCTATACGTATTCTCCAAACGTTCTAAATCAATGAAGGTCGTGCACGTTTCTTTCGTTTTTACAATGTTATCTGTCAGCACCAGGGTTCAAACCTCACTTCGATCGAAGCAAATCTACTCCAGTTTTGAGGGAGAAAACAAATCTACTTCGCCACTCCGCTTTTTTCAGATCTGCTCCTTTTTTCCACACTAAAAAATTGTGAAGCCAAACCAAATGAAATTAAATGACAGCACCGTGTATTCACCAAACAACTCTGCTCTGACTCTCTGTCTCTGAACGGAATCGTAATTTTTCTTACTTAATATAAGCAACATAGATCAGCAAGATTTAGTTAGCTTTATTGGTACTCATTAAAAACAACCACTAATAAAATGGAAGAACTTATGTTCCAAAACTTATCTGACTATTTATTTTAACTCTAGCCGTTTTACCACACAGCAGAGCCGCAGCTGAGAGAAAGTTTCCCGAAATGAATTTATTGAAAACTAAAATAAGAAATCGTTTGCATGTCAATACAGTTGAAAATTTAATGTTTTCACGATCATTAATAGCAGATGGAAAACAAATTTTTGAATCACCGCTTGAATTGATTAAATTTATAAGAGAATTGAAATTTGTCCAAGGAAAATACATTCTAAAATAAAATTAATAAAAACCAAAAATATTTATAGTATGTATTATGAATAGTTTTTAGTTTCTGAAGTCTAAACCCGTTTGTGATTCATTTTTTGTTTAAAAAAATTAATATTTTTGTTAAAAATATAGTTTTTTTGTTTTCAACTCTAATTTCTTATTTAATTTAGTGTATAAGATATTAAGTTTAAGGTATTGAAGTCTGAATGAATTTATGTGATTTTTTTGTTAAAAATACCTATTTATTTCGGTTAAATAAATTTTTGTTAAAAATACAGTTTTTGAAAACTTGAGTTTTTCTTTCATTTTCAAATCTACTTCGGAAATTTATGATTTACTTCACTTTTACTGCAAATCTGCTCCGAAATTTTGTTACTGAGGTTCCAACCCTGGTCAGCACTCTCGAAATACATACGTGTTTTGAGTGCGGTAATAAATAAAAATAAAAACACTTTACCCAGATGTTTAGGTTTCTTCTGGATTTGACCAGCAGTTACACGACAGACAGAAAAATCAATACCCCGATGCATTTTACACTGCAAATTAATTTAAAAATCATTATAATGCTCCCATTGTGTCTTGATTCCGTGCCTAATTTGCAAGAATTTCCAATCGCGTGATACCAAAAACAAAAATAAGAAAAACCCGCTGCACAATGCACGGATATTTCAATAGGAGGTCACAAGCTCCACATAAGTATGGCATACAGCGCCACCGTGTGGAAGCGTTGGTGGAGTGGAGAGTATTCGTGAGTTTGCAAGATGCATGCATAGCATATCTGCGTCACGGATCTCTTCAGTCTGTCTGCGACTCTAGCTATAGCGTCCGACTTCTTTGACTTCACATAACTTTTAAACCCAGCCAAAGAGCTACATTCATACTATGAGTCTTTTCGGGACATGTTTTTGTCGTGACTATCGTAGTCGAGTTATAGAGCGACTCCACAGTGGTTCACAGCAAACATTTAGACTTTTAGCGTTCAGGTTATGCATCAAAAGTTAGATCTTATCTGAAATCGAAAAATAAGAAATATAGTTACCCTTCTTATGCCTACTAAGATATTCCTAGTCACTTGGGGTTTACATAATATTGACAAAGAGCCTTTCTGAAATGATGATGGATTAGCACAAAAAACTAGGCTATCGACAGACTTGTAGGTTCACAGAATACACACAGATTTGTGTAATTAACTGATTAATTTGGTATTCAAGCGGGCATTAGCGACGTAAATTGATAAATATTTATTAAAAAAAAAATTGATGTCAAAACATTTTATACTCGTCGATATGCGTTTGATTGGCCCCAAAGATTTATCAGGGCACTCAAATTCCACACTACATATTCGTACCTCTTAAAGCTCGTAAGGAATTTAAAAAGGGAATTCCACACAACGAACGACGCGACGCGAAGCGGACGAACCAAATGTTGTGATTCTGAAGCTGTGATTGTGCGTAATTAATGCGATGAATAGACATTAATAAAAGATACAAGATTTATTTTATCTGATTAAATCCATAAGAAATGATTTCAAGAAAAACACCTCCGGTGTTGAATGTGAAAAGATTAAAATACAAAAAATTGTTGATAAGCTTCCAGAGATGGGGGTCTTGAAAATAAGATATTAGACAAGACACAAGACACCCGTGTGTTCCAACTGATTTACACGATTTTTTCTAATTATACACTTTTAGTTGGTTTGTTTTTGTTGAATTAATTTGTAGCTACTTGTAACGATTGTGGTGATTTATCCTTAAGACCTGGGATTTCCAATGTACACTTAACATAAGAAGCGTGAATGAGTTCGGATTAAACCATACAACTTGTGCGCCTGCGCAGACTCTATATACTAAAATGTGTTTATTTAGTCGCTTAAAAAGACTGCATTGTGTAAATCATCTTAATTATAGGATAAAGATCTTTTGATAAATTATTTCAAATGAGGAAACCCAAATAAAAAACGGTGTATCTTAAAGTAGAAACATGTAGACGATAATTAAGAGAAAGTGATTTATGGTGAATACGATGATTAAAGGATTGGTGATCTAATTCTAGGTGTCTAGGTGTTATCAATAAGATAGATTTTGCAAAATAGAAACTAAAGTAAATAGTTTAAAGTTAGTGGGCTTGTTGTTTTTTAGCTTAGATAAAATATTTATAAAGGGTGATTTTTTAGCTATTACCTTTTTGGAAACACTGGTTTAAACAGCTGACGCACGTTTTTTGTTTTGTTTCACTGTCAAACATCTTCAGTTTGGTCTATAATTTAACCATGAATCGTCTTACAAACGAAAAACGCTTGCAAATTATTGAATTTTATTATCAAAATGCGTGCTCTGTTAAGAAAGTTCATCGCGCGCTTTTTACCGAAAAATTGTGTTCAGCGCTCAATTTTGGTTCAATGGGTAGGTAAATAAGCAGAATTGTCGATTTTGAAGTGAATATCAGCCAGAAGCATTACAAGAGCTACCAATGCATCCAGAAAAAGTCACAGTTTGGTGCGGTTTATGGGCTGGTGGCATCATTGGACCGTACTTCTTCAAAGATGGTGCGAATCGTAACGTAAGTGTGAATGGTGAGCTCTACGGTGAGATGATATCCAACTTTTGTTGGATATCAAGAGCTTGACTTGCATGACATGTGGTTTCAACAAGACGATGCCACATGCCACACAGCACGCGCAACAATGGACTTATTGAGTGATGCGAGTTCGTTGAACATTTTATTTCACGTTCGGGACCGGTCAATTGGCCGCATGGATCGTGCGATGTTAAAGCTCATGTCTATACAGACAAGCCCGCTTCAATTGACGCATTGGAAGACAACATTGAGGCATTTATTCGTAAGATACCGGCCGAAATGTTAGAAAGAGTATGCCAAAATTGGACTAAACAGATGGACCATTTGAGGCGCAATCAAGGTCACTTTTCTATAGCTTTTAAAAAATCATCCTTTACATTAAAAAAGTTGTCCTAATGAAAATATTCGATACTCAACTTAAAATTTGGCAAAATTTTTGCATTGACTATCAAAATAGTTAAATTGACAACCTTATTTTAAAAAACAGCCTACCTGATAATCAATAGAACAATTTTCGATTGTCAATTTCGGCTAGTCAATAGCATAACTTCAGTAATCAATATGACAATTCGGTTGTCATATTGACAACCAAAATTGACTATCGAAAATTGTTATTTTGCCTATCCGGTAGTCATTGGCTGCGTTCAATCTCGTGTTGGATAGGGTATCTTGGATAGGTGGATTTTAAGATACCTTGTTGAACGAGTTGGATAGCTGTATTGAGATAGCTGTCAAAAAATAAAAACAACTTTCAGCTGTTCACAAAAAGCAGAGAAACATCTAAGCTTCGAAGTTGAAATTGTTGTAAGATAATACATTTAATGGATAATTCAACTGATTCGTCGGACGATGATGAATTGATAGGTGCGTAACAATTTAATAAATAAGAGATAACCTTAATCTGTAATCTATGTTAAATTTCCTCTTAGCTCAATTGGAATTCTGTACGATTACTAATTTACTTGCGAAATCTCCGGTTTTAAACGATTTTCGTTTAACAGAAAACAAGTAAAATCCCGTCATCAATATCACTTAATCAAATTGTTAAGAACATCCTCAAATACAACTTCAACTAACATTTTGTATCTTTTTATTTACCAACAAATACAAAAAGCTGAAATCAATTTTCAAGTTTCTTGAAATTCAACCATGTGTTGAATCAGCTGTTCTGTCAGATACCTACGTACCCCAGAAATTCTTGGATACCTTTGGATTCCTTTTTTGACATCTCATCTGTTTTTGATCAGCTGTTATTTTACACGTAAAACACTAACAAAAAGGTATCCGGATACCCTATCGGTCTGAGATTGAACGCAGCCATTGACTACCCCAGTTGTCAAATTCACTACCGCAGTTCAATTGTCACATTGATTGCCGTAAATTTTATATTGATTACCGAAATTTTAATATCTTTCAACCAAAGTTGTCATATTGACTACCGATTTGTAAAAAAATGACGGCTTACAACATTGACAACCGAAAATTGTCGCGATCGTTGTCTAAAAATTGACTATTTTACTGTCTATTTGACTATCAAAATAGTCAATAGGATGACTTTTTTCATTCTGTGTACTTATTAGCAGTTTGATTAAAGTTATAAAAGGGAATTACCATTATAACATTTATTACAATTCAAGAGGGTGAAAATAGCAAGTACATTTTTGCACTTTACTAAACTTAGAGTTTTGTATATTCCATGTTTTATTAGCAAGAAGCAATTTAAGTGAACTCTTTCATTTGTTCACATCTTTGAAAACTATTAAAAACTGTTGCTTTAATGCTGTGACCTACCATAATATGTTTAATGGTCTTTGAAGTACCTTTTTCACCTTTTCAAACTTTTTTCATTGCCGATTTTTAATCCTGACGAAGAATTTCGATACAACGATTTTAACAGATTTCAAATAATTCTGAAGTTCTTGCCTTTTTTTCTTGGTAAATTTAATTTAATTCTACAATTGACCAGTTTTGTAATTGAGTTTGTGCATTTGCCCATTATGTATTTAAACGCAGAAGAAGAAGTGTTATTTTGTGGGGTTGCATAATATAGCTTATAAGCAAATATTATGTAGGGACCCAGACTATTTCTTAGGCACTACTCCTAGGAATAAAGTCGGTTGATTTTGGAACCCTAACTAAACTCAAAATCAATAAAGTCAGAAAATTCAAATTTGCAATACTTACTAACATAGTCAAATGCATGTAGATCTTTAAGCACAAGCCGTTCTTGAGAAATAGCTCTATTAAAACCGTCAACTGACTTCCTCGATGACTGACAGATCAAGAAAAATATGCAGCACTTCTCGTTATCCTGTTGAACTGTTTGAAGTTTAAATGCTCTTGAATTGACTTTATTACACTGGGGAGTCGGAGTCTAGTCAAAATTGATGGTTTGACAGTAATTTATATTTATGTGAATAGCATTGGGTAGGTTCAGACGACATAAGGTAATCAAAAATAAGGCAGGTTTCTAGTATCTATCTGATTGGCCAGCTGCCAAAAGTTGACTGGACAGTTATAGTACGTTTCCACCAACAAATAATAATCCGAGATTAAAGGCAAGTGATTTAAAATAAATCATAAGGTGTTTCCACCAAAGAAAAGGAGATTAATTTGACGTTTGGTTAATGTCATAACAACCAAACTTCAAATTATTCTTCTTTCGAAAAGAAAAAAAATATGTATTTGTTCACTCATCATCTGTCAGTAATTAGTTTTATTATATTCTTGTACATATTTATTATTTTTGTATACTTACATTTTATTTCGTCTGTGATTTCTTGAAAGTTGTTTATTGTTTTGAATTTGAGTCATATGGAAGTGAGACAGTGATAGATAGTTTTTGTTGACATTTCCATCTGTCAATAAACGAAATTGTTGTTTAAATGGGTCGGTTCAACAATTATTCTCCGAAAAAAAAGTTTGTTTGATTTGACAAACTAATGTTTCCAAGTAGATTTCAATGAGTTTTATTTGAAATCTTCATTTAAGGAGATTAAAATTTGTATGGTAAATCTTCGAGATTTCAAGGAGATTTGTGACAAATCTAGCTAAATCTCGGTTTAGTGCCCGGTGGAAACGTGGTATTAGTCAAGAAAAATCGCCCTAACTATCAAGTCAATTCCACTTATGTCAAAATAAGGGCTGATATTGTTTTTTCAATCAACAGATAGTGTCACGTAAAAGAGTTCCTTTTCAAATTGGAAAAGGAATAAGTAATATTTCTTTATAATACAAAGTACAAGTCGAGATGGACTTGAACCTGCCTGAAGAGTGTTTTGTAGATAATTATGTTTTTAGTTGTTTTTGCACGATCAACTGAAGTTAGAGATAAATGAAGTTAATTTCCCAGTTTGATGTTTTTGACACTTGAAAAACTAAAAACTTTTCTTGTTAAAAATTAACGTGCCCAAAGAATGCAGTTGACTAAAAATGAAGTCCCATTTGTTGTCTGAACGTGCCCATTGTAATGGTCATTCATTTTGCGGATTTAAGTTGGTAACGCTGGCATTTGATAGCTGTCAAACTCAACTGTCTTTGAATAGGTCTGTTTGGTTACAACAGGAGGAACAAAGAATATAACTTTCCACTGAGTAATCAAACGCTTTTGTTTTACTTTGTAAATGAACGTCAGTGTGACAGGATCTTTTTTGTGAAGTTTAAATGTATGTATTTATAAAACCGAAATGTCTTTTGAAAGTATTTTAACCGTGGTGTCGGAAATTTCGGATTCGTCGATATGCAATGAATTAGAAAATGATTCAATAATAACTGAACTCATTTCCAAAAGACGCGGCAATGCACGGCAGCAGTGCAAAAGAAATTGCATTTAAAAACTATCTCGAGGAAATTGTGGCTGACTTTTTGAATTTTTCTAGGAGAACGTTTGAAATTAAATACTAATTTCATTTATAATTTTTCAATTTTTAGCAAGTAAATCCACAAAACAAGCATTCAAATGAAAGTGTCAATGACAGAAATTATGTACAGTTGTTAAACTCCATGCAATCAGACATGTTTGCAACTAAAATATGCAAGTTTTTCAATGGAGGGGACATTTTGTATTCTCTCCTTGTGCTCTTTTTTGAGTTAACAAACAGGAGTTTATGAAACGTTATGCATGAAAGGAAGTTTAAGTAGCCAAACGGACTTAATATTAATTGAATATTTGCCATTCACGATAATTAATTGACCTAACAATCCAATAATGCTTTAAATCGAATTATAACTGATTTTTTCTGGCCATCGATTGAATATCATGGCTTAGACGTTATGTAGTTCCAACATGACGGGGAACAAGCCTTGGTCGTGTAATTTGACGTTATTGTGACAATTTTTTGCAGAGATATTGCCCAAAATTATCGGAAAAGTGGTTACAAATTTCTTCAAAAGAATCGCATGCTGTAAATCTTCCCGAGGCAGTCATTTGAATGAAATTGTTTTTTAAACTTAATTAACGTGTTTATTAAATTAAATTAATGAATTATTGGCCCTATATACATATGACTACGTTGTTCAGTTTGATTGACGATACAAATTTGTCACACTTCGCAAACACTACTTTTAAAATTTAGTGCATGATTTACTAAAGTTCAAGTTAGACGTCAAATGTCATTTCAGCTGGACTTCCGGTTGAAAATTTCACCTTATTTCAACTCGATTCTGCATTTATTTTTGTTTTTTTTTTGGCTCTGAGAAAATCCCTAAGCGATTAGGGCACAGTTCCTTTGCACATATTATGAAACACACTTGGTCGCCGAACTGTCATTTTCGTAAAAATAAGTGAAGTTGAATCAGCGATTAGCTCGGAAATGTTATCATAAGCTAATTGATCAAGCTCAGATATAAAAATCAAATACAATTTTTAGAACCTCTATTAAAAATCAATGTTTGGCTCATTTATCTGTTGTGTCTGTCACTTTCCATAATTCTAGGACACCTTTATGTAATGGGGATTTCCATTAGTAAATTCAGACTTCCGCCAAAAATTGTTTTTTTTCGTGGCGCATGGAATACGATTGGAAATGTTTTTTTTTTGTCATTTTATTAGTTTAAATCTGCCGAAAAATACAGATCTGCAAGTTTTATCTTAAATCGAAAATAAGCCAATTTATGTTTCCCTTGGCATGATGGTTAGTGCGTTGGACTGTCATGCGAGAGGTCTTGGGTTCGATCCCTCCCTGTGCCACCTTAATTTAAAAAAAAAAAAAACAAAACGGGTACTGCCTCTTGCGAGGAATTGACAAATTCTCCAAGAGTAATGCTTGTCATGAAAAAGTGCTTTCTCAAATTAGCCGTTCGGATTCGGCATTAAACTGTAGGTCCCCTCCATCCCTGACAACAGTACTCGCACACAGGAATGGTTGAGAGTTGTAAGTCACTAGGCCCTGGTTCTCTACGGACTGTTGCGCCACCTAATTTATTATTATTTTTATGTTTCCCCCTAAAATGAAAAACAGAAGAAATTTGTATTTTGACAGATCTAGATCAAAAATAAATTGATTTATTTTACCCATGGAAGGAAAAACCTATAACTGATCCTACATACAAATGTATAAGGACTCATTGTTATGATAGCTTCAATAAAAAAGCCTAGAAGATGTAAAGAAGGAAAGATTATTCGTTGTTATTAATATACCTACATACATATTTACATGCATACCACCATTGCTTTGAAATTTAGATAATGCCATTCAATCAATTTGACAACAAGGCGTCAATTATTTCTTACGATATATGCAACATTATATTGTTTTGAAATAAATGACACTCTTTTAACAATTTATAAATGGCTTTCAATTATAATTAATTTAGTTAAACGTAGAAAAATATCAAAACATTCAAGATACAAACAAAAATTATAGATTGAAGTCAATACGTACAGCGCAGCGTCAACTGCAAATAAATGTCGGTCGTTCTCTCAGCGACTCAGCGTGCATCGACCCAACAAGACGATCATATAAATAATTGTTATTGGTTTCACATGTTAATTAAACCTTTTAACCACTTGTTTTATGATATTTTGCAGTGTTTTCAAAATTTGTGTTATTTTTATGTTTGCACATACATAGGTACATACATAAATGAATGTAATGTAAGAAAATTTTAGACAACGTTGTATAATTTTAAATGCACACGAATTTGGAATGTTACTCAATTTTCAATTCTTTCAAATAATAAATAAAATCAAAGTGACAAAGCCAAAGAAACAGAGGTATCGGTTAATAAATTATCATTCAAGCGATAGACTAGAAGGCACATAGTATCATTCCCCATTATACCACTAGCATAATATCTGTATCATTCATCCATGAAAGTAATTCTTGAAACCTAGGTACCTTACCGCTGTTGTTGAAGCTTTTATTAAAAAAGATCTATGGATGCAAAAAAAAAATACTTTTATTGCGCAATGTCAACAACGTTAACACGCTTGAGGCATAAGCGCGCTGTTTTGATATGCAAAGTGTCTGACACTTACAGGCGCTTGAATTTCAGGGGCTCTAAAAATAACTCTCAGATGGACAAATGCCAGTGTCCAAAGTAGAATAAACTTTCGAACTAATTGGGAAAGGTCTTTAATAAAATTGCTATTGCAATACATCTTTTTTTCAAAATTGAATTGAATCCAACAATGTCAATAATGTGCCAAATAATATTCATACATTTAATGTCAGCAATGTAATCCCAACCTAAAAGTACACTCGTAAACTTCGAATTTATGATTTGTTTTATCAAAGTCAATTTATCCAAGAGGCTTTGGATAACAAAACACAAATCATAGGCTGTATGCTGGATTGTTAAAATCGAAACCGAAATATATTATAAATGGTTGTTTAATTGACAGATTATGTGACAGTTAAAAGTAAAATCAATTAGCGCCATCTTACTTTTTAATTAAACACTTTTGTGAGAAACTTTTCCATTTTATATAGGACAGTTGCATGGGCTCCCTCAAGATTAGATGAGAGCACACTTTAAGACGTTAAGGGGTATTGTAATTTTATGCAGCGTTTTTAAATACTGTCACTTTTGCAACTGATATTATGTAGGTTTTGGGTTTTCAAAAGAGTTTGAAATTCATTTCCAAATCAATATGACCTTACGTCGAGTTTTATTGACAGTCAAATGAACTTTGTTTAAATAAAACGTCAAAAGTGCTGAATACAAAAGTTGTGGCAAACTTGTGCGAGTTCTTCGAGTCAGTTCTTAAGCATCGTTTACACGAGTAAATTTAGTTTCTATTCTAACAAATTTTAGTTAATTGCCGAAAAACGCACCAAGGAAATCGAAATCAGAGCAGTAAGAGATTTAAGGAGATTTTTCTTGCTGCTTTTCTCATTCCAATAGTAAATTCAAGGAAGTTAGAAGAGAGTTTTAAGAAATCTTTAAGGTAGTATCAAAATAAAATTCCATCCCTGTAAAAGAGGACTTAAAGCTTTTACACGAGGCGCTGATAAAATAAGGCCGGCCGGCCTCCAGCTCTCGGTTTATATGCTTGAATAGGCAAAAATGCTAAAGTAGACATCGACTAGACCGGCACACAGAGAGTTTTGTACTTTAGCTAAGAAAAAAAGACAAAAACTGCCCGCGTATAGATTAACCCAATAATCCACTTAACCGGCAGCGTAACAAGCTTCAGCACTTCATAAAAAATCCATAGCTGTCCGTCCACACGGCACTGATGCTGGTTAGGTTACTGCTTGCTGCAATGGTGAATAGTCTGGATCTTGGTATAGAACTTGCGTTTGGTTTAGGCTATAATAACACTCGCAACATTAACGTTAACGTCTCAATATCAATATTTGCTGAATCGTTGTTTACATTTTTTCCACGACATCACTGTAAACAGAAATAAAAATATATAAATATATGACTAAAATGAAAATTGATTGTTTTCATGAGCTGCATAATGTATATAGTGATAGATTGCTACTGTTTAATACAACACTTAATAACAATGAAACTTCTTGTCAATTATTGATTCAATATAAAGATAGGTTGATGTAAGGGGGAGATGACATTTTTCGTTAAATTTTATGTGGGAACTTTGCAAAACATGTCAATGCAGATTAAAGATAAAATATATCTAACTTTTTTGAGATTTTATGTTGTGTTGAAAAGGTTAAGCTAAAAATGTTCGATTGATTTAAATTGCATTGGAATCGATATTATAATATGTAAAAATGTCGATGGCCTCGTTTTACTTATGAGTTAAATATATGTATGTTTAAATTATACAGTTGTCTTACAATGTATAGTACATTACATAAATGAGAATTCATAAATAAATACGTTTATATTGAATACACTTAATTACCTTTGGCACTGGCACATGTTAAAATAGATATTTTATTTTTAATGGCGAGCATTAAGATAATTAGAATGGAAATTATGTCTTTAAGGTGGCTGAATATGAGTAAAACAACAAAAACCATTAGAATATTAATTTTCATAATGAGTAGGTGTGACTTTAACAAGAGTTTAAAAAAATCAACTAAATTGATGTAGCGTTTTCGATTGGTCTTTGTTTTATGAACTCGAACAAAAATGACAGTTCTTCTTATCGATGGACAGAAAACACTTCGATATCAAAATTGCAAAATGTCCAATAAAACATTTCGGAAACTTCAATGAAAAGCATCCTATTGATTTTTCCGCTTTCGATTTTCAATCAAAAATGCTATAAGCATCTTAAAACGGCTCCATTTATAACTTTGAAGCCTAAAAATGAGTTTCGGCATAAGGTTTTACATCCATCTTTCATTGAATGTGTACAAATTTCAAACCTAAAAAAGAAGCAATTTATGATTAAACAAAAGATAAAATTTTTAATTATTTAGTTGGCGTTTATTCCGAAAAAAATTATTTAAGAAAAAGTTGATTGTTTAAGAGACACTTATTAGCAGAGACCTGTGACTTAAGAAAGTCTTACAAGAAAAAATCTTACTTATGTACTTACTTAACGTGGCGTTACAGTCCGGGGCGGACCTGGGCCACAACCAACATTCGTCTCCAGCCAGCTCGGTCCACCCACCTGCGTGCGTCACCTTAGGGCCCTTTCACACCAAACGAATCCGAATCAATCAGAATCACTCCGCATCAAGTTGAATCTGATTCGTCATTTCCACTCTTTCACACCAGCTGAATCAACCTGAATCATAAATCGAACTTATTTTCTTTAACTTTTAAAATTAATAACTCCACTTCCATCTCGTATGGTTGTCTGATTCGTCATCTCCACTCTTTCACACCAGCTGAATCAACCTGAATCATAAATCGCACTTATTTTCTTTAACTTTTAAAATTAATAACTCCACCTCCATCTCGTATGGTTGTTGATTCAAGAATCAAGGAATCTGACAGGTTGAATCAAGTGCGACCTCGAATCAAACCTGATTGAACCAGATTCGTCCGGTCTGAAGGCGAGAAAAGAATCCCTTCACATTTAAACTGAGCGCTCGAAGCCGAATCTTGGTCAATCAGATTCAACTTGATTCGGAGTGATTCTGATTGATTCGGATTTGTTTGGTGTGAAAGGGCCCTTAGTCACCCCTCGGGATTAGATTCGAAGACCTTCTGGCTGGAGCGTTGATATCCATTCGCTCTACATAGCCCAACCATCTAAGTTGTTGGACTTTTATTCTGTTAACTAGGTCAGTGTCGCTGTACAGCCCGTACAGTTCGTCGTTATATCTTCTCCTCCACTCTCCATCTATGCAGACGGGACAAAAATCACTCGAACAATTTTTCTCTCGAAGCATCCTAAGACGTTCTCATCTTTCTTTGACAGGATCCAGGCCTCAGGGTTATAAATGAGAACCGGGATGATAAGTGTCTTATAAATGGTGATTTTAGATGCTCGGGGAGGACTTTACTACTCAATTGTTCTAAGTCCAATTAAGCAGCGATTTGCAAGAGTTAATCTTCGTTTGATTTCAGCGCTTGTGTCATTGTCTGAGTGTATAGCAGTGCCTAGGTAGACAAAGTCCTCAACTACCTTCAAGTTATAGCTGTTCATGGTGACGTATTCAGAATACGGCAGAAAGGATCTTATATGCAATGTTCAGGAGACTAATGCCTCTGAAGTTGGCGCAATTTAGAGGGTCTCCTAACTTATGTATTGGGCAAATTATGCTGAGATTCCACTCATCGGCCATGCTTTCTTCCGACAATATTTTGCAGATGAGTTGGTACATGCTCCCTACCAAGTTATCGCCTTCTGCTTTGAATAAGTCTAAAGTGGTCAAATCACACGATCTTGGTGGCCAATCAATGTCGAATCGGCACGAGATAACCATGCCATGAAAGTGCTCGGGAAGAATATGGATTGTTTTTTGAGCTGTGTGGCAAGTAGCGCCATCCTGTTAAAACCATATGTCTCGGTGTCAATATCATCCTATTCAGGTCACAAGAAGCATTCACCTATAGTGATCGGCGTGATGGTCATTCCAGCATCATCAAAATCTATACCAAACAATAGCTTCATTTGGATTGTCTTCCCAAATCCGTCAATTTTGCGTACCCCTTTATCGAAAAATAGGCTTTATCGCTACACATGGTTTTTCGATCAAAATTGGGATCAACTTCCAACTGCAATTTGATAATAAAGTTTAATCATTTGCACGTGTTTCTCGAAGTTTAAACTTACCATGAAGATTTGTCTTTAGTTATTGATAAAAAGAAGATGTTTTGACAAAAACTAAAATAAATAATATGACCACCTTGAGCTGTCAAAATCAACCCGTCCCTATTAAAACCCTACTTATATATAATTCACCACTAAAGGAAATTTATTAGATAGGGTTTGGCATCCGGCTCCCTTATCGAAAATGCGTGCTTTCGGTTTTCATGAATCCCTCCTTCATTGGATTAGTAATTACCTTTCGAATCGTTGTAAAGTTGTATTGGATGGATTCAAGTCTAAAAACCACAAAATAAATGCTGGTGTGCCCCAGGGCTCTGTTCTATCTCCAACACTCTTTCTCATTTTCATTAATGGTATTCTGTCTGCAACTTCTAATCCAATACATTGTTTCGCTGACGATAGTACTTTTAGGTTTTCATGTTCGTTTTCAAGAATCACATCCCTCTTCTTTGGATGTGAAACTGCAACGACAAAATATAATAAGCTCATTAAATTCCGACCTAAACATCATTGTACAATTGGGATTAAAAAACTGCGTGGAATTTAATGCTTTAAAAACCCAATGCTGTCTTGTATCGTTAAAGTGAGATAAACCCCCCTTGCTATGTCCATAGATGGCACTTGCATCGAGGAGACTGAATATCTCGATATTTTCGGTATGAGTATCACCAAACACCTTTTGTGGAACGATAACATACGCGATGTCGCCAAAAATGCCGCAAGATGTTTGGGTTTTCTAAAGCAATGCAAGAAGTTTTTCTCCCCCTCTGATCTGGCTGTTATCTACAGGACTTATATACATACGTCTAAAGCTTGAGTATAACTCCCATATATAGGCTGGTGCTGGTGCCACTGGCAGTAATTCTTTGGTCCACTAGTAAGTTCATGTTTTATCTCACCGAACAGTGGAACAAATCCTTTCATCGTTCTGGAGAAACTAAAATCATTGCACTTGATATTGCTAAGGCATTTGATAGAGTTTGGCGTCAAGATCTCCTATTGAAAATTTGTACATTTGACGCATTTGGTTTTGATGAATTTATTCTTTGATAGTTTAGAAATTACCTTTCGGTACATTCAATTCAAGTAGTGTTGGGCCGGTTCAAATCTTATATAAATAAAAGCTAGTGTGCCCTAGGGCTCTGTTTTTTCTCTGACACTGTTCCTTATTTTATAAAAAGTCTTTTGTCGGAAACTTCTAACACACTGAATGATTTTGTTGACGACAATACAATCAGCTTTTCATATTCGTGTGTACCTATATTCACAAAGTTGTCCTTGTCCTTGTCGAATGTGGACTAACTACAGCAGCGTATAATTATGGAAATCAGATATCGATAAAATAAAAGCTGTTGTGCCCCACGGCTCCGGTTTGTTTTCTACACTCTTCCTAATTTTTATTAAGTAGTCTTTTGTCAGAATCTAATATTTTTCGCCGATGACAGTACCCTCAGCTTTTCGTATTCCTTTTAAGATTATCATCCTTGTTCTTCTGATCTTGTCAGCATTGTCTAATAAGGAAATCAAAAACTGTATAGAATTGAATGCTTCGAAAAGTTAATGCCATCAATACGTAGCCCTCGCCCAATGCCACTATCCATGGGTGGTTCTTGCATCGGGAGACTGAACAGCTTTCAATTCTAGGTACCTATGTGCATCACAAACCATTTCTTGTGGAGTGATCACATATTCGACATCGCCAAAAATGCTGCTAAGTGTTTCCACCTTCTGATTTGTACTCCAATAACGTACTTGAGTCTTTTGGATAGAATTGAAACAAAAGGGCTCTTGAACACCCCCGAAAGGTTTCATGCCTACCATTGCTTTATCGATATTTTCACAAACAATTCTCTAGGGAAATACCCATTTGTATTCCTCCCCCCAAACAATTCAACCGTAATAACCGTGCTTCTAGTATTGCTCATCAGTTTACCCTTCAGCCCAATTTCATATGTACTGTTAAGCATAGAGACTCTTTCTTTAGCCACACTACACGAATGTGTAACGCTTTACCAGGCTCAATATTTCCCACTTATTAGTATGTGCAAACATTCAAAACTAATGTTTTTCTAATCCTATCCCACTTTCCTAATTGCTCGAATTGTATTTAATCATTTTAAGGGTATTCATAACCCCTTTAGTGGTTGCTCAATTTAAAAAAAAAAGCTCTTGGACAGAATTCAAAAGGAGACCATAAAAATGATATGTGACATTTTTCTAACTGAAGCATTTCGTCGGTGAAACCAGAAAAGTGTGTAACTCCATATTAGCAAATTTTACAGGAGAGCATTAAAACGTTATAGGTTTGAAGTTATTGACACGATTTGCCTGATGTCACTCACACTTTTACTACCGCATAATGGGGAGATACGCGGTTTTCTCACAAAATGAAGTGAGCATGGAGTTACACCATTTTCTAATTTGCCAATAGAATAAAAAGTATGAACTTTAAGGGGATTCCCAGTTTAAGTAACGGTAGATATTAGGTTTGACTAACAGATGTCATTCAAATCTCATTTTCAGAAAATTTGGAGTTACACATTTTTCTGGTTTCACCGACGATTTGCAAATCTTGAACATGCACGTTTTCAGCTTGTTGATATTTTATCGCCATTTTCATAATCAATGCCTTGTAGCGAAATATCCCGTTATATTATTTTCCTCAAACAATTATAAATCTGTGTTAATTGTCAAATGTCAAAAATGATAGCTTCAAAAGTGACAACTGCACAAATAACGGTCTACTCAAAATAAACCTGTCATTGCACAAGAACATCTTCTGACGTTTAACATTTTACTTTGTATTTGAAAACTAACGATAAAAGTTGTATGAATGCCTTATACTGTCAATTTTGTGTTGATTTGTTTATTAACTTATTTCAAGGTTAAATTGTCGTACAATATTGTTTGAACGTGTTCATAATTATATTTTTAATTATAACAATTATTTTAATAAATTAAGCTCCAATATAGGTTTTATAATATTTCACGAATATCGAAATTGTTTGTTTACAACACTTAACTATAAACTCTCACGACAAATTATTTCAAGTCTATTGAACTTTGTATCTAACTTTTTGTGTCTAAAATTGCAGTTATTAAGATTGCGTGACTCTACATCTTTCGTCATCACAACTTACTCTTTAGACTCCTATAAAACTGAAGATTTTGCCTAATTTTTAATTAATAATAATTTGCATATAGAAATGTATGCTTAACTATACAATGCCGCATAGAAATATTACTACTATATAATTCCATTGTTTACATACTTTGCATTTTTTCGTGCAATCTATACCACCGGGCGCCGCCGGTAGATTTATTGCAGAGCTAAGACAATATAGCATTATTTTTGTTGAATATCGTGTTATGAAATGCCTTTATTAATGTCATCCGTTGATTTATTACAACTTATTTTTTTGTAATGAAAGAGAAACTATCTATTATTTTTATTCATTCCATTTCAACACTTATTCTTTTCAAAATTAAAAACCATGTAGCATGGCCGGATCAAGTCACAAAGGGCCTTATATTTTCAAAATTGTTTTATACAATCAAACACCTATAAATGGAAACAAAAAACAAAAACATACAAAAGTTCTTCGAAACTCACATAAAATTTCATTGGAACGCTAAGTAGAAGAAATACAGTATTTAACAAATGCAAAGAGGCCCTTTTGGAAGTCGCCCAGAGATCAATCAATGTTTGCGCCTTACACAAAATCGAAAAAAAAAATATAAGACGTACAAAATAAATTAACTACTTTATTAATTAAGTGCTGTATAGCACCTGAACAATTGTTTTTAATTTTAAATCGATTTCATTTTAATCGATATGTTCACTAACGGCTATGGCTCACTGACTTCAAATTAATCTAGGTTGCGATGTTAATTGCAACTTATTAAATTGGATTAATGACTATTTCCGTTGACGATACGCTTTGCACATTAACAGAGTGTTAAAATAAATAAATAAGGAAGAAGTAATTTATTAATATTAATTGTTCTGTAGAATCCATATTGTTTTGCTTATAAATAAGAATTTGTTTGTTTCTTTTATATAAAACGATTTAATTAACCCCATAACAAGAAAAAAAGAAGCCTCATTTTAAACAACCTGCTATTAAGACAGGTGTCATATTTCATAAGTAAAAATTAGGCCATTGTTTAAAAAAGAATGATTCACACTTCGACAACGAATTAAATTTTTTTTAAATGAGGCGCTACGGACCACACAAGCAACGAAACAATTGCAATTTTGCAAGATCTTGTTTTTTCTCATGGAAGTGATCACAATTGGCCATCTATATTCTTGTAGCTAAACCACAATCATGCGTTGACATAATGAATAGGGACAATCGAAAATGTTACCTCAAATGTTGTGCTCGCTTTAGATCGTAAATATCGTAAGTACGAGCTCAGCTACCGAATAGATCTATTTTTTATATTTTAGCGCTTTGACAGCTGACAATTGTATTGTCATTGCAATTTTGTTTGTCTTATATCAGAATCTGTGTGTAGCAGCAGTGTCTTGTCTTCCCTTATTAAGTAAACTTTCCTCAAGGTTTGGAGCTAACTTACGTTTTGCAAATTTTTAGGTGGCGCTTTATGACAGATGATATCGTAAAGCCGATAATAAGCCTGTTAAAAGCCCGATTGACTTAACGCATGGTTGTGGTTTAGCCATTAGACTTTTTTATTTGGAACCTACTACACTATACACAATTAGCATTTCGCAATTCAGCGCTGTTGTTGTTTTTTCCGTTCATAGCGGAGCCAAGGTAGACAAAGTCCTTAATTACCTCAAAGTTACGTCTATCGATAGTGACGTTTTGACCGAGATGTCGGTGTTGTAGGTCCTTTCTTGATGACAGCATGTAAAGGGTGATTTTTTAAAAGCTATAGGAAAGGTAGGTAGGTAGAAATGGTGATCTCAGGGCAACCTCGCCTGAGATCCAATTAGCGCTGTAGTGCGCCGTTTTGATACCAAAACTCGTTTGACCTGTGAAAGAAAGGAAAAGATTTATAGAGAAGCTTCATAGCGATTAAATTAGAGCCATTTTGTCGCATTGAGAAAAGAGATTAGGTCTCTAATCTTTGTCTCAGATAGCTCATCCAGTTCGTGAAAGAATGCTTTCCCAAAGCATTTCATTCTAGTGCTTGCCAAGGCATGACATTTGCAGAGGAAATGGATTATCGTTTCACTTTCTCTTTGGTCGCTACAACTACGGCAAAAGGTGTTGTAAGAGATACCCAACTTCTCTGCATGAACTCCTATAGGCCAATGTCCGGTACAAACCGCAACAATCCTGGCTATGTCTTGCCTTGGCCTGCATAGAAGATCGTTTGTACGGGTTTTAATATAGGTGGGCCATATCTTCCTAGATAAAATGCAGTGAGGTAAATTGCTCCACCTTCGATTTGATTCAGTTTGGTAGATGGAAAAGATTTTACCCTTTATAGCACCAAGAGGAATGTTAACCATTTCCGCAAGTGAGCTATGAAGGGCCGATCCTTGCCTGGCTAGCTCGTCAGCCCGTTCATTTCCCACGATACCACTATGGCCCGGAACCCAGATCAGGGTGACACCGAGGTTAATGTTCAGGCTCGCAAGCTCATCGCGACATTGCTGGACCAATTTATTTATTTATTTATTTATTTATTTATTTACTTCAATCTACGATCGTACATCCACAGATTTGACTTTATAGCTTAATATAATATACATATATACAATTTTTTAATATAATATAATGTAATATAATATACCTAATATAATGTAATAATATATAATAATATGTATATAATATAATATAATAATTAAAAAATAATTTATTGGTAAAGTTATATAACTGTTCAAAATAAATTACAATTCAAGTAAACCACATACAGTTATGAAGAATTTTGGAGTAAATTTAAAACAAGTGTCTTGAACTGATATCTTGTTAAGAACAAATCCAAATTTTCATAATAAAAATTAAATATTTTACAGCAGTGAGATATTGGCTCTCGCTGCCCATAATTTGTAGAATGGGGTATTTCAAAAATAAGCTGCCTCATTCTCAAAGTTCTAGTAGGTGCATAGATATTTATTAAAGAAATTAAATCTGCAGAATCAATATCGTTACAGAGAATGTCACGAACAAATAAAACACTAAACATTCTACGCCTCGACTCAAGAGTTTGCATTCCAAGCATTAAACATCTACTCCTATAATTCATGTTACTATCACCGGTCATAGGAAATGCTTTCAATGCGTACCTTAAAAAGTTTTTCTGAATTTTCTCAATCCTATCTATCAATTTTTTTGAGTCTGGATTCCAAATAATGCAATTATATTCCAGCAATGGACGAACAATTGAGCAGTATAACGTTTTCAATGTATACGGATCCTTAAATTCGGAAGAATTTCGTTTAAGAAAACCAAGCATAGAGTTTGATTTAGAAGCAATATAGTTGACATGGGATTCAAAAGATAGTTTTTCATCAAATATTACACCTAGATCTTTTGATTCACTAACCCTACGTAACTTAAACCCATCAATCATATAATCGAATATTATTGGATTCAATTTGCGACAGAAAGTTAAAACAGAACACTTTGATATGTTTAAAAGCAAATCATTATACTTACACCAATTTTCAAAGTTATATAAGTCTTGTTGGAATGTAAGACAATCATTTATTTTGGTAATCACCTTGAATATTTTGATATCGTCTGCAAATATTAGACCTTCAGATATAAATAAAATTGATGGAAAGTCGTTTATAAAAATATCAAACAAAGGTGGACCCAAATGACTTCCTTCAGGAACACCTGATAGGACTGTTATCGGATAAGACTCTAAGTCACCTATTTTTACTATCTGCCTCCTACCAATAAGATAAGACCAAAACCATTTTAGTAAAGTTCCATCAAAACCATATGCTTTTAATTTTTTAATTAAAATTAGGTGATTTACTCTACTGAAAGCTTTGACAAAATCCGTATACACCACATCCATTTGGCATCGCTTTTCTAGTGCATTAAAACATTTGTTAGAAAAGCAAGCCAAATTTGTAGAGGTTGATCGGCCACTGAAGAATCCATGTTGGGAATTAGAAATATGATTTTTAATAATGCAATATAATTTTACTTTTACAAGTTTATCTAAAATTTTTGGAATAATAGCCAGTTTGCTTATTGGACGATAGTTTATTATATTCCTTTTATCACCAGACTTAAAAATAGGATTGATAGTGGAAATTTTCCACTCATCTAAGAAAACACCACAAGAAAGAGATTGATTATAAATAAATTGAAGCGGAGAACTCAAAGTTTCAAAGCAGTGCTTTAAAACAATTGGAAAAATTCCATGACAATCTGGATAAATCGATGGGTCCAGTTCACGCAAGGCAGAATTTACATCATCAATATCTAAAAAGATATGACAGCAGTCAGTCATTGGTAATAAAGAACATGCGTCATAGTTATTACCAATAACAACATCAGAAGAGTTGTAGATATTTTGAAAATTATCGGCAAACCAATCAACAATAATTCTAGGATCACTAGATGTAACATCCTTGTAAATCATTGACGATGGAAAACCAATTGATTTCCGTTTTAAATTAATAAAATTCCAAAAACATTTGGGATTAAGCTTGAGATTTTGTTCAGTTTTTTGAACATAACTACTATAGCAAAACTTGGACAGGAATACATACTCTTTCCTAAGGCGAGAATATAACATGAAATCTGTTTGGTTTTTAGATAATTGATACTTTTTAAAAGCATTACTTTTAGCATTCTTTAACTTACGCAACCTTACATTAGACCACGGAGGATGCGAGTTCATTCTAGTTAGAGATCGCGGAACAGAGGAAGCCAATTCTCTTCCAAAAATATCTAAAAATAATTTAAAATTACTTTTTAAGCTACGGTTAGAGTTTAATTGCCAATTTAAATTACGAAACCTTTCATTCAAATTATTTAAATTAATTGTATTAAATTTATATTTAAATTTATCAAAAGTTTGAAAAGCATAAAAATTATTAAAGCAAATAGTTTTGATACAAATTGACAGGGCAACATGGTGGATGGAATTTGAAAACAGAGGGATGCATTCAGTAACAATGGATGCATTATCCTCATTAATGAAGACAAGGTCTAGCATTCTATATAAAGAGTTGTGAATAAAGCACACTTGAATTAAATTTAACGCAAACAACGAATCAATTAACTCAACTTCAACTTCAGATGAAAGAACTGTAGGCAACACCCTATTTTCAATTTGCATCCACTTTAGATGAGGATGTAGCCGAGTTAATGGCTTTGATAGCTGCCTGACTGTCTGTGAAGATAGCCGCATTTCGGTTTTGGTTTTGGCTTTGTTTAAGTATCTTACATGCCTCCCTAATTGCCAGCAGTTCAGCCTGAAAAACGCTAACAAAGTCAGGAAGCCTAAAGGATCTAGCTACATTTAGGGACTCAGAAAAGATCCCAGAACCAACTCCGCACTCCATCTTTGAGCCGTCAGTAAAGATGGTTGTATCGAAACCTATCGACACGATGTCACCCTCCCAATCTTCTCTGGATGGGAAAATTACCTTAAAACCTCTACTAAGGCTCAATGTAGGAGTGCAGTAGTCAGTGTCTACCGAGATAATATCTGAGGGAATCAATTTCGCTGTGTTGCTGTGACCATAAGGTTTTGGCAACCAGCTGTTTGATTCCCTCAGCCTAATAGCGCTGAAGGAAACTATGTATTTAATGAAATGGTCGATTGGTAGAAGATTCAAAATAAAGTTTAAGGCGTCCGTTGGGCAAGTACGCATGGCCCCTGTGGTGCCCACGCAAGCTGTTCTCTGAACCTTCTTTAGCTTAACGATATTGTAGGCTTTGCTAAGAGCAGGCCACCACACAATCGAACCATAAGTTAAGATTGGACGTACTACGGCTGTGTACGTCCATAAAATCATCTTCGACTGAAGTCCCCACTTTTTGCCGAGAGTTTTGCTGCAGGCGTAGAAGGCAACACAGGCCTTCTTAACCCGCACTTCAATATTTCGTTTCCAGTTTAATTTAGGATCGAGTATAAGTATTGATGGCCCACAAAATATTTTCTCTGGTTATAACGGAATTGACTTGCTCCACATGGACTACGTTTAGCTCAGTGGTTTCAAGCGGTTCGGGATTATCACTCTCGCAACCCTGAAAGTGCGTCCTCATCAGTAGCTCAAGAGATTCGGCTGGAGAGGCTGTCCAGGTTCCATCAGGCTTTTTTAGAAATGAAGGATTACAATATTCCTTCGATAAAATATAGGAAAGTTTTTCAAAAAAAAAAACACATAAAATGATAATGATAATGATGGTCCATCCGCTTAAAAATTTTACGTTGCAGTAGGTCGTTCGGTTTCAATTCTTGCACCAGCTGTATTTCGAAAGGCATCACACCTAAATCCTTCCGCAAAATTTTCCACGTTGTTGAGTAACAGCGGCCCAATTGCTGCTAACGGCGACGAATTGATAATATTGATGGTCATCATTAACACTGGCCGATACAGCTGCGATATTTTCTTCAGTTCACACTTTACGTAAGCATGTTGGTGGTTTAATGTCCAACAATGTACATTTGGTGCGAAATTCAGTCACAATAGCCCAAATAGCCACTTCAGTGGGTTGATTAAACTGACCATAAAATGGAAGAAGCGCGCGATGAACTTTCTTAACAGAGCACGCATTTTGGTAATAAAATTCAATAATTTGCAAGCTTTGTTTGTTTGTAAGACGATTCATGGTTAATTTTAGACCCAACTGAAGATGTTTGACAGTGAAACAAAACTCGAAACGTGGGTCAGCTGTTTAAACCAGTGTTGCCAAAAAGATAATAGCTAAACAATCACCCTTTACTTTGTTTTGCCCTCATTAACCGTTAAGCCCATTTTTGCCGCCTCTGCCTCAATACTCACAAAAGTCCCATTGACATCACGCTGAGTTCTTCCGATTATGTCAACATCATGAGCATGAAATCGATGAAGAGATGGAACACACAAATTCAGTTTCATCATTTAAATTCACAGTAAGTGGAATGCAGAACATGGGCGTTAATATCAAAATGAAAATGAGACCTTATATTGGAAAACTCTATAGATTGAAAAAAACATAGAGGACCTAAGATTCAACCTTGTGGTATACCATTCTTTTTGTCACAAACTCCGATAAATTGGTGTTCTTATATTTGTATGTAATTTTATAATACAATTTAACTGTCATAGTTGATCTGATACGGGGCAAGTTCGTTAGTAACCTTTTTTATTTTTTTGAGAAAATGTGTTCTGATCTCCTTAACTAGAAGCAAACTTTTTCTTTATGAATAAGAACTTAATAGGCCTGCGAGAAAATTATTCATGTTAACTCATTAAAGAGGCTTAAATACATGTGGATATAAGTAGTATTTAATCGCTAATCTGAGATAAGTCGTGAGCAGACGCATAGACGCATAGAAGCATTGGGCACTGACCGCTACGGGTTCGTTACTTTTAAGGTTGATTGTGACCTCGAAATGTTTGGCTGCTACACTAAAGCAAAATCTTTTTACTATTTTATTTTGTATTTAAAATTTGTTACTTAATCATACTTTAAACTCGTGTTTCTTTTTTTCCTTCAGATGGCAATCCCCACTGCAGTCGTGTTGCTGCTTATGCAAAGCATACTTTCAGCTCATGCAGTTAAAGTATCTACAGCTGAGTACAATGTAATTCACGAAAATCCAAGCAACGACTTTACAGGCTATACTATCCAGCAGCCAGAATTGTTTCACGCCCGAGGCTATCCAAGGTTTGTTTGCTTCTCGACTCTTATATGCTCCAAAAGTTTGTTGTAAATACAAAGTAACGTATGTTGTATACTTTTTCTATTGCAGACCACTTCCCCCACCAGCATCTCATTTCGAAGTCTCGTCACAGCCACCAAATCCGTTTGCTGCCTTCGCTAGTCCCTACGGACCGACATTTCCAATGCCTGGTTCTGCTGCTTGTGGTACTGCTCCACCAACCTGCGGAGAGCTGCCATATCGAACACTAGATGGTTCTTGCAACAATTTGGGAAATCCTCAATTGGGCATAGCTAATTCCAAGTACCTATATCTGGGCTATGTCGCTTTGAAGTTTAATTAAATTCGGTTTTGCTTTGTTTGTAGATACGGACGTCTATTGTCACCCAAATATAGTGATGGAATTCAGCAGCCAACTCGATCGGTTACGGGAGAACCATTGCCTAATGCCAGACTTGTGTCTTTAGTGGTTTTCGGGGAGCTTGATGTTCCCGATCCAGACTTTACCCTCGTCAACATGCAATGGGGTCAAATTATCACTCACGATATGAGTATGCAAGCTGGTGGAACACAATCAAGTAAGTGTCACATTCTTCTGCTGTTGGCTCTGACACTGACATTTGAAACCGAATAAAACTAACCGATTTACTTTTACAGAAAAGCACACAATCTCATGTTGTACACCAGAAGGTCGATTGGTAGGCAAAGGTGTTGCTCACAAGACATGTTTCCCCATTGTGATTCCACCGCATGATCCAGCTCATTCGCAAGTCGGCACTGAATGCATGGAATTCGTTCGAACTCTCACCGATCGTGATATCAACTGCAACTATAATGGAGGAGCAGCAGAACAATTGACAGCTGTCACCAGCTTTATGGATCTTTCTCTGATTTATGGTAATTCCATCGAACAAAATAGAGTTATCCGAGAATTCCAGGGTGGCAGGATGATTGTTGAAGAGCGAAATGGTGGCCAATGGCTGCCAAGAACACCAAACGTCACTACCGATTGTGACGTCCAGGATAGCAATGAAGTTTGTTACTTGGCTGGTGATATTCGTGTCAATCAAAATCCCGGTTTGACAATTCTTCACACTGTACTCATACGCGAACATAACCGCATTGCTGGCGAATTGGCAAAATTGAATCCGCATTGGAGCGACAGAGTTCTATTCCAGGAGTCTAGAAAGATCAATATCGGACAATATCAGCAAATCAGCTACTACGAATGGCTGCCAATCTTTTTGGGTTGGGAAAATATGTTAAAGAATAGATTAATTTATAAGGCACCAGCAGGAAGTCATGTTAATGATTATGATCCAAGCATTGATCCAGCTGTGCTGAATGAACATGCTACAGCTGCTTTTAGATATTTCCATTCGCAGATTGAAGGAAGATTAGAGTAAGTTTGGATAAGGTTTCACTTTCAGTGAACTTCAAGCATCAAGCAATTATTTTATTATGTGTATTGTTTTTCTACTTGACAGTTTAATCTCAGAGCTGAGATCTGTTCTTGGTTCATTGCGTCTTAGTGACTGGTTCAATCGTCCTGGTATAATTGAGGTTGGTGATAATTACGATTCATTGACAAGAGGTTTGGGAACACAACCAGAAGAATTGACAGATATTAACTTTGACAGAGAGGTAAGTGCAAAAATTATGGAACAATTTAAACTTGAAAATCCTTCTCTGAAAGCAGACTCATTTATTCACACATTCTTCATATATTTCTATCTCGACTATTTTATTATATATGGCCGTAGAGAATTTGTCATCAAATGTCAGATGTCTTAAACAAGGGCATCTAAAAGTTACAAACGCTTTGTCTGACAATGACATTTCTGACAATACTTAGCTCGTTCATGTCTTGTATCAATGGCTAGCTGAGCATTTTTTTCCATTTAAATATTTCCAATTATGTGACAGTTCGTTTCATTCTCTTGACAATAAGAGATTTGTGAGATTTTGTCCTGAGAGCTTACAACCCATTTCAAAGAACTGTCGTTTTATTTTGAAATCCAGTCTATAAACTCGTCTAAAAACGTTTGTTTTTGAAAAAAATGATGGTTCTGAATCTGAAAAGAATACAAACCTCAAACTTGACAGCTGTCAGCTAAACAGCAAGTAATTTAAAGGTATTACTTGTACATGCAGTATCATTGGGGTCTTCCAGGAGTAACTTCAGATTTTGGTCATTAATTGATTTGTTTTCGTGACGCATGGAACACGATAGAAATTGCTTTTGTTATCATAGAGCTGTCAAATTTAAATTTAAACAATTTTTTTTGTATTTGTACAAGCATAAGTACAAAGAGGTGGAAAACTGCCAAAAAATACAGATCCGCAGATTTGATCTTAAAATCAATTTATTTTGCATCATGGAATGCAAAATAGGGGTAATTTGTGTTTTGACAGATCTATATCAAAAATAAATTGATTTATTTTACCCATGAAAAACCCCATAATATGTAAACAAATTTTTAGAGCCTCTTGCACACCCTTGTAAACCTAAAGCTGAGCAAAAATTATAAATCATAATTTACCATATTTTTCCTAGATCAAACACTTCCTCTTCAGAAGGAACATGCCATTCGGTGGCGATCTGAGAGCAATTGATATTCAACGTAATCGTGATCATGGTCTTGCATCTTACAATGATATGAGAGAGTTTTGCGGATTAAAAAGGGGAAATTCATGGAAAGACTTTACTGATCTTATTGACAACGATGTAAGTTCTTACGAGAAAAGTTGAAAGGAATGTATATTTTTGAAAATTAACTATTAACTTATTCTTCTATAGGTGGTTGATAAATTGCAAAATCTCTATGCAACTCCTGATGACGTAGATCTAACTGTAGGAGGTTCATTGGAATCACATGTAGCTGGAGCCCTGGCCGGACCGACTTTCTTGTGTATTCTTACCGAACAGTTCTTCAGAACTCGTGTTGGCGATCGATATTTCTTCGAAGGTGGTGACAGAATCACTGGATTTACTAAGGGTATATACACAGTCATATATAAATTTTTCTTTTAGGAACAGAACCATTTTGACCGAACTTTTTCTTAATTTATTTCAGAACAACTTGAAGAAATCAGAAAGGCCAGTATGGCTAGACTGATGTGTGACAACGGTAATCACATTACATCAATGCAACCAAGTGCTTTTGTTACAGTTTCTAAGGCGTAAGTTATAATGTCAAACAAAATCTTCTTTTACCAACACACCAAAAATGAATCCATTCCAGAAATCCAATCATACCGTGTGAGGAAATTCCAGTAGTAGATCTGTCAAAATGGATTGATAGAAGTTCTCATGGTTCCAATGGTTATTCCCATCCTCCACCTGGTTACTATGGACCACATTTGAAAAAGTAAGATTCAAACCGAGGATGTAGAATAATTTAGTCTAAGAATGTGTACATAAAAATATCCGATATTCATTTTCTTGTAAATTTGAAAACATAACGAAAACTCTTCTATAAACAGAAACAGAAAGTAATAGTAGTTAATCCAACATTGTATAGAAACTTAAAATTAGTGCTCAACTATTTTAAATAAGTTTTGCTTGTTTAAAATTACAATAGAAGATTATTCAAGAACTGTCAAAAAGCAAATAATTAAAAGTGTACGTTACTTTTGTAATTTTTTGAACTTTGTTTAATTAGAAGAGAATTTTTTCCAGAATTTATTGAATTTATTTATTTGTATTGTAAAGCTAATTTTGAATTGTAAAACGTGTAAATAAAAATAAAACATTGAAACAAAAGTTTGTGTTTGATTGTTTATTTGTATTTCTTTTAGATTTTAGAAACTGAAATGGCGTAAGAGTAGAACAGTGCTGAATTAATGATAAGGGGCAATAGCTATAATTGGTTTTCATCAATCAAATTGTAACATGTATACAATTTTAACGTAAATCTATTAAGGCAGCTCCAAGTCGTTACGATGCGGTATGAAATTTAGGGGCAATAGCTCTCCACTTGCTTGGAAAATCATTGATATTGTGTCCGTTTTGAAACAAACTTTGAAGTAATTGATTTCGACCAGATCTTACAGAAGATTAGAATTTGTATCTCTAAAGAGGGATTTCTTTGCTTTGTCCACATAATCAATTCTAAGCTTAGAATTCAGCATTTCAAGTAGGTTGTTTAAAAATGATTTCCATTCTGCCAGGTTTTGCAAAGTAAGGTTGAAACGAAGCTCACACATTTCAGCTAACTTCATCCATTCTTTACTATGGAGACTGCAATCCCTCTAGCGACTTTTCAGCGTGGCTAAACATAAGTTTAACAAAATACATAGTTAAAATGAAGTTTTAGAGATGAAAGGTACAGTGGTGAAAGCCTAGTTTCCATGTGGAGCATGTGGTTTGGAGTTGTGTTTGGCTGCCGAAATTGACGTTTTAATAAGTACTTCAGGAGTTTTTTGGTAGTTTCAAATTGACGACAGCCTCAGGATTCTGCAGCTTATAGCATCATTGCGTCGGAAGTTGCTAGAAATACTCGATATTTTGAGGTAAATGAGAGATCTTCGTTTGCATAAACATTGTGCCAAACAGCCCCAATCGTATTCTTTGAAGCAGATAGTTTCTTTAAAAAGGTGTCTTTCTATATTAAGGTTGCTTGTACTGGTAAAACCTATGTACACCAATACCTCAATTTAAGTCGTTGTTACGTTCCAAAAAAACACTACACAAATTGAAACGACGCACACAAAGTGAATTATGATTTTGTATAGGAAGCCATATAAAAATTGAAGATAGGTTCCAGAGTTACGAAAATACTTCTTTTTAAAAAGAAAATTCAACAAAATAAACATTTTAAATGCGAAAATAATATTTAATTTTATTACATTCATAAAAACAACAAAAGAAAACAATAAATCCAATTAAAACAAAATAAAATATTCAATCAATTTATAAAAAAAAAAATGAGTCCATTGCTGTCGTTAATCTACTTTCTTTATCAAAATATCGGTCCAATGTTTGCTGAACAGCTTTTTTCGCTTTCGAAATTTGATTGGAGGTTAAATTTTGTTCTTCCGAGATATCTACTGAACGGTCATTGTCATCATCTTCATTAGCAAATTGCATTTCCAGTTGCAATAGTTCTTCATTAAACAATTCTCGGTTGTGCGAAGTTAGCAATTAATTTAGGTCTAACTCGTCCATACCTTCAAAATTAGACTCTCTAGCTAAATAAGAGACTTGTATTTGTATTTGTATTTGTATTTGTATTTATTTATTGAAATTAACTAAATGCAACAAGATAATGAATCTTTTAGATGCATGAAAATTTATAGTTACCAGGTTTTCATATTTGACGAATACTTAAAATATAAATTATACACAAAAAATTAATTTTAATACATACATACATAAAATTGAAATTAAAAAGAATATATAGAATTAATTTAAGGAAGCTGAGAAAAACAAAGATACCCTTTCCCTGAACAAAATTGATGAGGTTATTCTCTGCAATTCGATTGGTAGAGTATTCCACAAACGAACTACAGACACGAAAAACGATCTTTCTCCAATAGTATGTGAGAAGCGCGGTAATATTAGTCGCAAGCCTCTCTGTGAGTGGGCAAACCGAAGTAGTTCTTCCAAGTAACTCGGACAATTTTTATGAATTATGTTGTGAAGTAGTATCACATTCTTACGTTTAAGATAGTTTTCCAAGCTTAAACCTACAAGAGAATCTTGAAGATGAGAAACACTGACAAATCGCGGTATGCCAAAAATGAAACGAATGCAATCATTGAAAGCAACATTTAATTTTCGCTTACATTCTGAATCTAAATCAGGATAAACAGACGAGTTATAGGTAAAAAATGGTAATATTAGACTCTTAACAAGATGTTTTTTTATATCTGCATCTAGGAAGTGAGATGATGATCTTAAGGATCTAAGTGTACCATATATCTTTCGTATGGCATCTGAGATTGCATCACAACATGATAAACGATTATTTATTTGATAACCCAAATACTTTACTTTAGTCACATACTCAACACTTTGTCCATTTAAAATTGTCATAGGAAGGTTTTCATTATTAATTTGTCTTCGAGAGCAAATCATGCTCACTGTTTTTGAAGGGTTAAGAAGCAATTTATTTGAAACGGCCCATGTCTGAATATTAGCTAAGTCATTATTTATTTCGTTAACACAGCATCCCAAGTTGCTCTGGTCACAGAAGTTGTAGATAATAACATCATCTGCATACATATGTACAGAAGAATGTTGAACAACATCAGGTAAGTCATTGATAAACATAGAGAACAACAGAGGTCCAAGAACTGAACCCTGAGGAACTCCGCTGTTCATATTATAGGGACTGGATGTTCCGATGTCAGTTTTTATTGATTGACTTCTATTTAATAAATAGCTCTGAAAGAAGCGAATGGCCATCCTTGAAAAATTGAATTTATTACTTAACTTGGACAGAAGGATATGGTGGTCTATGCTATCAAACGCCTTTGAAAAGTCAAGTTCGTCGAAGGTAATAACTTTTAAAAGTCGATATTACTCCCTGATCCATCGGCTGGATGGCCAGGAGCATTGTCTACATGGCGTGTAATTTGAATCAAAAGTCATGGCCATCTTTTAAAAAAAATAATTCAAAAAAAAATTTAAGACTGCAACCCACAAACAACGCAACTTCGAAAATCTAACGACGCACAGAACGTCGTTTTCAATTGGCAATCTGGAAGTGGAAGCATTCTGAATGCGTTCAATTGGGCAAAAGTGACAGTTCTGATTCTGAAAAGAAGAGAATTTCCCTTCTGGTTTTAAAAACAGAATCAGAAGCAGAATCACTCACACATTCATAAATTTTAAATGTCACTTCCTCCATGTTTGCAGCACAAAAACAAAATGAAATTGAGCGCGAATACACATATATGTGACACATGTCATACTCAACCAATACATTCTCACCAAACTTCAGATTCTTCGGAATAAAAAAAAACTGTTCAATTGGGATTCCGAATCGAAGAACAATTCCAGATTGCCAATTGAAAACGTCGTAAAAATTAGTACTAATTCAACATCGACGCAACTTCGAAAAAACGAAAAACGAAACGACGCAAATCGAGGTATTGGTGTATTGGTATTCTTTAATCATCATCCATCATCTTTCCGAATTTAAAAGACATTCCATCCCAAAAAAGGTTAAAGATGAGCGCCTTACGATTTAAGGAATCAAAAGCAGCTCGAAAGTCTATGAAAAAGCGTACAGTTTTTCCGTCTACGTGGATATGTATCTGAAATATTGGTCAGACTGAATATAGGGTCTAGTGTGGAGTAAGCCTCTCTGAATCCGATTAGGAATTCGCTAAGAAGATGGTTATCTCGATGCATATTAATGGTAAGACGGCATTTCAGACTCTAAGGAATGTGAGTACCCAGTCTGAATGGATCTTTTGTATAGACGGTTCTATGAAATAGGAGACTGCTGATTCTTTTATAATTTCCTGAAAAAGTTTTATAGTTGGACTTCTATTTGATGTAAGACGGTTTGACAATTCTCTATTAAAGTTCGTTTGATACAATTCTTCTCGATTATTATCCTATTTAATTTTAGGAGGGAGAGAATTTTGAGGTTGATGTTCTACTACTTCATTTTCAGCGCTTGGCGTTAGAGTGGTGATCAAGGTCATGTGGTCGGAAAATAACTGACTATTTACCATAAATTCAAATAAAGTGTTGATGACATCTATAGACATGAATATATAGTCTATCACGGATTGGATTTCGTATAAACGTAAGTTTTCCTTTCGCATCACCTTTTTGAGTACCGTTTATTAGTTTCAGATCGAAAGCGCCTCCCATTTTTAAAATGTTTTTTCCCTTTAGGCTCACTTTTTTATCTCTGGAGTTTCTTAATGTTGATTCCGAAAGATATACATTGTTCATTTCCGGTGCGTGTAATAAAATTACCAAGTGGAATACAGTGTTTTTCTGCTAATTTCTCATATGTAGTCCGATTGACTAAATTTTCAGAATTCTGGCTGAATACATAATACTAGTGTGAACGAGCATTTTGATAAAATGCATTTTGAATTAATTTCTCACAGAACTCAAAAAATCGACTTGATTGACATATCGTCGGCCATTACACCATAGTTAACTTTACTAATTGCTTTTCAATCTCAAAATACAAATTTCAATGATTAAAACCTTTGATAGATATAACTGGTACCTCAAAGGGATTATGGGTATCTTTGTCATGTTTAAACTCAGGGGAGCGTTAGGATAATAAGTTTAGATTTAAAAGCCCATGCACATTATTCATAAACTTTGAATATTAAAATGGTAGAAACAACGGAATTGGGTAAACCATTCCATATTCTTGACGTGCGGCTGAAAAAAGAATTTCTGTACTTTGCTTTACTTCCGAAACTAATGCCAGTCCTGGGAGTTCAAGTATTAGATAGAATTGTTTTAGGCACTTGGCTGTTTTAACATGAAATATTTTCACCCATGTTCAACAATGCAAAGGTTGCAATTATCCTATAGTCATATTCAAGCCTTTATATTAGATTCTGTCCAAAAGTCAGGTTGTCAGGCACCTTCCCAAACATGTGAATTGTACTTACGTTTTGGACTGTCTCGGGTTCTGCTCTACACTTTCACGGTCCGTGGCGATCTTCTCGGCCGATCGTGCGTTCCTTGAATCGGTGTGGCTGATTGTTTACTGAACCGGTAGTTTCAAATTTTTGGTTATTGGGTTGTGTTCCTGTATCTACTAGGTTTTTGTATCTGCTTGGTTGCTGTATTTGCTTCTGTGCAGTTTGTGTTGGAGTTAAGTTTCTGAATGTGGTAAGTTTTTTGTGCTTGGTTGCTATTGATTGTTGTAGTTGGTTCAATGTTCTAATAATTTAGTAAACAAATTCAAGATATGCTTAAGCAATACAGCCATAATTGTGAAATATGAATTAAAGTGTTGTATTGGCAAAAACATTTCATTTGAATTGTTTTATTGAGAAAGATCGATTTTTTTGGCTAGCTTTCAGTAAAAAGGGATACGAAGAATTCAGTACTAAACTGTGATTTCTTTTATTTTTAAATAAAATTCAAAAAATATTATTTTTTTCATTTGCAAATTTAATACTTCATTAATAATTTGTATTCTACAAAGTTTATTGAAGGTTAATGGGTACTTCATCAATCCACTTAGATAGGTCCAGTGTTGGTAACTTATCGCACGGCATTATTGGATTTCTAAAACAGAATTAAATATATTTTGTTAATACTAAATTTACACTTTGACCTTAAACGCTACTAGGCGTGTTCAGAAAAATTAGATCTTAGAAGTTCGAGAATTCTATTCATGTACTAGAATTCTCAAGAGAATCAAGTCTTACAGATCTTATTTCCTGAATGCATCAATTTATGGAATCGCAGCAAAACTTACGTATTTGAAACGGTAATAAATGCCTTAGGTTGCATTGTTTTGATTTGACTCCCGTTGTCACACATTATTCTTGCAATAGTCGACTTTCGAATCTCCTTAAGTTGTTCTACAAAAATTTCAAGAATAAAATAGACTCTTTTTTAGAGAAAGAATAATATGGTTTTCATACCTTTCGTAAATCCAGTCTTGGGATTATCAGTCTCAAAGAAATAACGATCACCAACTCGAGTTCGATAGAATTGTTCAGTCAAAATACAAAGAAATGTTGGTCCAGCTAATGTTCCAGGGACTGGGTGCTCTAGCGAACCACCCACACTCAAATCAACATCTTCAGGGCTCTTGTACAAATTCATTAGTCCTTCAACGCTCTTAAATTAATTATACTTTAGATTTAGAAGAAAAGAGAAATGTTTATCATTATTTACTTGGACATTAATGAAATCTTCAAAATCTGACCAACTTGTTGCCCTCTTGATTCCACAGAACTCTCGAAAATCATTGTAAGTAGGCAATCCATGATCACGACCACGATGAGTATCAAGTGCACGCAAGTCTGCACCAAGTGTCATGTTTCTTCTGGAGAAAAAATGTTTAATCTAAAAATTTTAAAAGAAAAAATTAATAGATCGAGGTCAAGTCGGTCAAGTTATGATTAAAAACCCTGTTAAGAAGAAATTTGCTCAAGCTTCATCGAAAAAAACTTTTTTAACTATGATTTACCTCTCTATCAATATTATTGTCTGTAAGTTGTTGTGGTTGCCATCCCATGCCCCGAGACAACAAGTCGAAGTTATCACCAGCTTCAATGACTTCCGGGCGGAAGAACCAATCACTCAGTCGTAAAGAACCCACAACAGATCTCATTTCCGTGACTAAGCTGAAAACAAAGAAGAAGGAAGATTTTGCGAACACTAATTCACAAATGAACCCAAGAAGAAAACTCACTCTAATCTACCCTCACATTGCGAATGGAAGTGTCTGAAAGCGCCAGTTGCAAACTCATTTAGGGTAGTTGCATCAACATTGGGATTGTAATCATTGACATGGCTGTCAGCTGGTACATCATAAATTAGCTTATTCCTCAACATATTCTCCCGTCCCAAGAAGAATGGCAACAATTCGTAGTAGGTAATTTGTTGGACTTGTGCAATCAGGATTTTTCTTGCTTCCTGGAACAACACCTCATCACACCAATGTGGATTCAGCTTGGCCAATTCATCAGCCAGACGATTGTGTTGCCTCAGGTACATTGTAATCAGTATACTGGAACCTGGTGTTATGTTGCCATCAGTATAGCAAACATCACTTTCATCTTCGACAAAACACACTTGAGTAGTATTTGGATTCTTTGGAAGCCATGTTTGACCGTTTCGTTCTTCGACAATCAATCGACCCCCATGGAAATTACGAAGAAGACGATTTGTCTCAGCAGTGCTGCCATAGAGCATCGACAAGTCCAAATAGCTGGTAACTGTATTCAATTGTTCAACTGGTCCGCCATTGTAGTTGCAGTTCGTTTCTTCATCAGTTAGAGTCCTAACAAAGTTCATACACTCATTTCCGGCTTGGACATTGAGTAGATCTTCTGGTGGAATGTCAAGATTGTAACAAAGTTTTGGATTCCTTTCAAGGTATTGACCCTCTTGAGTACAGCACGGAACGAAGCGCTCTGAAAAAATTTAACTCAGCCCGATCACTTTGACTTTTCTATATGGGGACACATTCTTACTTGACGCTGTTCCATTAGCTATTCTCGTGAAGTCTGCTGTTAGTAGTTGACCAAATTGCATATTAATAAGAGTAAAATTCTTATCAGGAACGTCGAGTTCTCCAAATAGCGACAGCGATATAAGTCTGGCATTTGGCAATGGTCCTCCATCGACAGATAGCCTTGGCTGATTTATTCCATCGCTATATTTCGGCGGTAATAGACGTCCATATCTTTAAGAACCACATTAGAACCTTATGGAAGAGTTCAAAATAAACCTACTTGTAATTGGACAAGCCAAACTGTGGATTAACCAAATTGTTACAAGATCCGTCCAGAGAGCGGTATTTCGAATCCTCGCACTTTGTTGGCCAAGTATCACAAAAATTTTCACCCGAAAGTGGATTTGAACTTCCTGAGCTATCAGCAATGGTTTTAAAAGGGCACGATCCCGATGCAGAGACTTTAACACTTTCAAATGATAGAATTATGACTTTCAGAAGAAATAAGATATAAATTATTTGAGACCGAGTCATACTATTTACTTTAACGATTAACCTCTAATAAATTTGTTTTGCCAGCGCCAGTGTTTATAAAACCTTTCAGGAAAAAATAAACAAGAAGCTTAAAATGCAAATTGTTTTGTTTTCAAGTAAGGGTGTTTTTTTTCTTCAGGTGTTTGTTTTAAAAAGCTCAGATTAGTTTAAGACGTTAAACTAAAAGCAGACTAAGCAATACCAGGTTAAAAAGGTAAACAAAAAGGCTGCAAGTTTAACTCAAATTCAAGTTTGAAATATGGTACTTTTCTCAGTAAAAAGCACCCTCTAACTTAAATTGTATTGAATTAAACAGTTATTGGTTTTGTGTTATTACCAGTTGGCATAAAAAATCCTCTATCCAGTCTCGATTTAACGATTAATCAAAAATAAAATACACCATGTTAAAGAACTAAAATAATTAAAGACTTGTTCTTGTTTATGATTCAAGGTTAAAAATATGCATAATAAATTCTTTTGGAAGATATCCGAATAAACAAAAATTATTTTTTAGGGTTGAGGTGGTGGCGGAGCTCTATCGATCCACTTTGATAAGTCGAGCGCTGGAAGGTCTGCACATGGTACGATTGGATTTCTTAAAAATAAAAGGAGACATTTAAGAGTTAGGTACTAACGTAGATACAAATAGCAAAGACTTACGCATCTGAAATGGTTATGAAAGCTCTAGGTTGCATTGTTTGAATTTGATTTTCATTGGCTGCGGTCAATCTCGTGTTGGATAGGGTATCTTGGATAGGTGGATTTTTAGACACCTTGTTGAACGACTTGGATAGCTCTATTGAGATAGCTGTCAAAAAATAAAAACAACTTTTAACTGTTCACAAAAAGCATGAAAAACATTTAAGCTTCGAAGTCAAAATTCGGAGGCAAATAGCTTTTTCATCGTCTATTATGTACAGAACATCCTCAAATACAACTTCAAATAACATTTTGTATCTTTTTGTTTACCAACAAATACAAAAAGCTGAAATCAATTTTCAAGTTTCTTGAAATTCAACCATGTGTTGAATCAGCTGTTCTGTCAGATATCTACATACCCCAGAAATTCTTGGATACCTTTGGATTCCTTTTTTGACATCTCAGCTGTTTCTGATCAGCTGTTATTTTACACGTAAAACACTAACAAAAAGGTATCCGGATACCCTATCTGTCTGAGATTGAACGCAGCCATTGTCACACACTATTCTAGCAGCAGATGACTTCCGAATTTCCCGAAGTTGATCTATAGACATCATACAAAGAAAAATATAATTCAAAATGTTTAGAAAAGACAACATATCAATAAATAACCTTTTGTAAATCCTGTCTTGGGATTATCATTCTCATAGAAATATCGATCACCAATACGAGTTCGATAGAATTGTTCAGTCAAAATGCATAGAAATGTTGGTCCAGCTAATGTCCCAGGCATTGGCGTCTCTAGTGAATTATCCACATTAAAATCAACGTCTTCAGGACCTTTATACAAAGTCCCGACGCAAAATTCGCCAAGTTGAAGTCTGCGAAAGGCCGAGTTCTTGTGCACGCCGAGGAATAGACTGCCTCGGGTTCTACTGTACACTTTCACGGCCTGTGGCGATCTTCTCGGCCGATCTTGCGTTCCTTGAACGTACGTGTGTGGCTGATTGTTTACTGAACCGGTCGTTTCAAATTTGGCCACCAATCGTTGAAGAGTCGACTGTGGAAGGGCCACCACACCACGTCTACCGTAAAATGGGCGCAATGCGCGCAACGTTTTCGTTAACGAACACTTATTTTGATAATAAGGTTATATCATTTGAACGTGCTGTTCAATCGTGTTACTTGCCATGAAGATTTGGCATAAGCAATTGAATAATAAACAAAAGATTTGGCAGATGTCACCAAAACAAAATGGCCTCCACGGGTTCCTGTATTTGCTTCTGTGCAGTTTGTGCTTGAATTAAGTTTCTGAATGTGGTAAGTTTTTGTGCTTGGTAGCGATTGATTGTTGTAGCTGGATCAATCTTCTTATAATTTAGTAAACAAATTCAAGATATGCTTAAGCAATACCGCCATAAATGTGAAATATGAATAAAAGTGTTGGATCTTAAATGCAAGAACATTTCAAATGAATTGTTTTATTGAGAAAGATCAATTTTTTTTGGCTAGTTTTCAGTAAAAAGGGATACGAAGAATTCAATACTGAACTATGATTTCTTTTCTTTCTAAATAAATTCAAACATATTTTTTTACATTTGCACAATTAATACTTCATTAAAAAATTGTATTCTACAAAGTTTATTTAAGGTTAATGGGTACTTCATCAATCCACTTAGATAGGTCCAGTGTTGGTAGCTTATCGCACGGCATTATTGGATTTCTAAAACAGAATTAAATATATTTTGTTAATACTAAATTTACACTTTGACCTTAAACGCTACTAGGCATGTTCAGAAAAATTAGATCTTAGAAGTTCGAGAATTCTATTGAAGTACTAGAATTCTCAAGAACATCAAGTCCTACAGATCTTATTTCTTGAATGCATCAATTTATGTAAGCGCAGCAAAACTTACGTATTTGAAACGCTAATAAATGCATTAGGTTGCATTGTCTTGATTTGATTCCCGTTGTCACACATTATTCTAGCAATAGTCGACTTTCGAATCTCCTTAAGTTGGTCTTCAAAAATTTCAAGAATAAAAAAGACTCTTTTTTAAAAAAAGAATATGGTTTTCATACCTTTCGTAAATCCAGTCTTGGTATTATCAGTCTCAAAGAAATAACGATCACCAACTCGAGTTCGATAGAATTGTTCAGTCAAAATACAAAGAAATGTTGGTCCAGCTAATGTTCCAGGGACTGGATGCTCTAGCGAACCACCCACACTCAAATCAACATCTTCAGGGCTCTTGTACAAATTCATTAGTCCTTCAACACTCTTAAATTAATTATACTTTAGATTTGGAAGAAAAGAGAAATGTTTAACATTATTTACTTGGACATTAATGAAATCTTCAAAATCTGACCAACTTGTTGCCCTCTTGATTCCACAGAACTCTCGAAAATCATTGTAAGTAGGCAATCCATGATCACGACCACGATGAGTATCAATTGCACGCAAGTCTCCACCAAGTGTCATGTTTCTTCTGGAGAGAAAATGTTTAACCTACAAATTTGAAAAGCAAAAATTAATAGATCGAGGTCAAGTCAGTCAAGTTATGATTAAAAACCCTGTGTAGAAGGAATTTGCTCAAGCTTCATCAAAAAAAAATATTTCAACTATGATTTACCTCTCTATCAATATTATTGTCTGTATGTTGTTGTGGTTGCCATCCCATGCCCCGAGACAACAAGTCGAAGTTATCACCAGCTTCAATGATTTCCGGGCGGAAGAACCAATCACTCAGCCGTAAAGAACCCACAACAGATCTCATTTCCGTGACTAAGCTGGAAGCAAAGAAGAAGGAAGCTTTTGCGAACACCTATTCACAAATGAACTCAAGAAGAAAACTTACTCCAATCTACCCTCACATTGCGAATGGAAGTGTCTGAAAGCGCCAGTTGCAAACTCATTTAGGGTAGTTGCATCAACATTGGGATTGTAATCATTGACATGGCTATCAGCTGGTACATCATAAATTAGCTTATTCCTCAACATATTCTCCCGTCCCAAGAAGAATGGCAACAATTCGTAGTAGGTAATTTGTTGGATTTGTGCAATTAGGATTTTTCTTGCTTCCTGGAACAACACCTCATCACACCAATGTGGATTCAGCTTGGCCAATTCATCAGCCAGACGATTGTGTTGCCTCAGGTACATTGTGACCAGTATACTGAAACCTGGTGATGTGTTAACGCTTATATCACCGCCAGTATAGCAAACATCACTTTCATCTTCAACAAAACACACTTGAGTAGTATTTGGACTCTTTGGAAGCCATGTTTGGCCGTTTCTCTCTTCGACAATCAATCGACCCCCATGGAAAGTACGAAGAAGCCGATTTGTCTCAGCAGTGCTGCCATAGAGCAACGACAAGTCCAAATAGCTGGTAACTGCATTCAATTGTTCAACTGGTCCACCATTGTAGTTGCAGTTCGTTTCTTCATCAGTAAGAGTCCTGACAAAGTTCATACACTCATTTCCGGCTTGGACATTGAGTAGATCTTCTGGTGGAATATCAAGATTGTAACAAAGTTTTGGATTCCTTTCCAGGTATTGACCATCTTGAGTACAGCACGGAACGTAGCGCTCTGATAAAAATTTAAATCACTCTGATCACTTTGACTTTTCTATATGGGGACACATTCTTACTTGATGCTGTTCCATTAGCTATTCTCGTGAAGTCTCCTGTTAGTACTTGGCCAAATTGCATGTTAATAAGAGTAAAATTCTTATCAGGAACGTCGAGTTCTCCGAATAGCGACAGCGATATAAGTCTGGCATTTGGCAATGGTCCTCCATCGACAGATAGCCTGGGCTGATTTATTCCATCGCTGTATTTCGGCGGTAATAGACGTCCATATCTTTAAGAATCACATTAGAACCTTATGGAAGAGTTCAAAATAAACCTACTTGTAATTGGACAAACCAAACTGTGGATTAGCCAAATTGTTACAAGATCCGTCCAGAGAGCGGTATTTCGAATCCTCGCACTTTGTTGGTCCAATATCACAAAAATCTTCACCCGAAAGTGGATTTGACCTTCCTGAGCTATCAGCAATGGATTTAAAAGGACACGATCCCGATGCAGAGACTTTTATACTTTCAAATGATAGAATTATGACTTTCAGAAGAAATGAGATATAAATTATTTGAGACCGAGTCATTTTATTGACTCCAACGATTAACCTCTAATAAATTAGTTTTGCCAGCGCCAGTGTTTATAAAACCTTTCAGGAAAAAATAAACAAGAAGCTTAAAATGCAAATTGTTTTATTTTCAAATAAAGGGTGTTTTTTTCTCTTTAGGTATTTCTTTTAAAAAGCTCGGATTAGTTAATGAATAATATAAATGCAGATTTAGCAATACCTGCCTAAAAATGTAAACAAAAAGGCTGCAAGTTTTACTCTATTCAAGTTTAAAATATCGTACTTTTCACATTTAAAAGCACCCACTTAATTACATTGTATTGAATTAAACAGTTATTGGTTTTGTGTTATTACCAGTTGACATAAAAAACCTCTATCCAGTCTCGATTTGACGATTAATCAATTTAATTAATCAAAAATAAAATACACAATGTTAATGAACTAATATAATTAAAGACTTGTTCTTGTTTATGATTCAAGGTTAAAAATATGCATTAAATTCTTTTGGAAGATCCCTGATAAACACAAATTATTTTTTAGGCATGAGGTGCTGGTGAAGCTCTATCGATCCACTTTGATAAGTCGAGTGATGGAAGGTCTGCACATGGTACGATTGGATTTCTAAAAAATAAAAAGAGACATTTAAGGGTTCCTAAGATATTAACGTAGATACAAATAGCAAAGACTTACGCATCTGAAATGGTTATGAAAGCTCTAGGTTGCATTGTTTGAATTTGATTTCCATTGTCACACACTATTCTAGCAGCAGATGACTTCCGAATTTCTCGAAGTTGATCTATAGACATCATACAAAGAAAAATATAATTCAAAATGTTTAGAAAAGACAACATATCAATAAATAACCTTTTGTAAATCCTGTCTTGGGATTATCATTCTCATAGAAATATCGATCACCAATACGAGTTCGATAGAATTGTTCAGTCAAAATGCATAGAAATGTTGGTCCAGCTAATGTCCCAGGCACTGGCGTCTCTAGTGAACCACCCACATTAAAATCAACGTCTTCAGGACCTTTATACAAAGTTCTTAGTCCTTCAACACTCTATGATTATAAAGCTCCTTAATAGTAACAAGCCATACATTATGAAGGGAATAAAATGAGTAATTACATGAATATTAATATGGTCTGCAAAGTCCTCCCAATACTTGGCTCTCTTTAAGCCACAAAACTCTCTTGCATCATTATAGGAAGCTAAACCATGATCACGACCTCGGTGAGTATCTATTGCACGCAAATCTGAACCCAATAGACCTAATGGCAGTTTTTTTCTAAATAGAAAATGCTTTACCTAAAAATTGATAAAAACATAATTATTATAAGACTTAAGATGTCACTTCCGTAGTCCAACTTTCAGCCATTGAATATAAAATCTATATTACTTCCAGGATAGACACGAATGAAGCGACACCTAGGCATTTGTCAAGAAGCTTCCTCTAGTTGAGCTAAGCGCCACCAGCACACTATTCAATGTACTAAAATTACATAATTCCATGAGGTTACTATAGATTTTATATCCAATGTTGGCTTTTCAAAATTTCGCGAATGGGAAATATTTCGATGAAACAAAATAGTGCAATAACTCTTAGAAAAATCAAACTCAATCCACCTTGGAAGATGGCAAATGTCATTTCTTTTAACATTGACAGTCTAAGGGTTCTATCAACTGTCAAAGAGCCCAATTACCTCTTCATCGATATTAATGTCAGTGAGTTGCTGCGGTTGCGATCCCAAGCCTCTAGATAACGAATCGAAATTATCACCAATTTCTATTACTTCTGGACGATGGTACCAGTCACTGAGTCGCAATGAACCAAAAACAGATCTCAGCTCGGAAACTAAACTAAAACCAAACACAGGAAGAATATTTTTTTCCAAAAATCCCAATTCAAAACAAAAAACTTACTCAAGTCTGCCCTCGCATTGTGAATGAAAATGTCTGAAAGCTCCAGTTGCAAACTCATTGACAACTGTTGCATCAACACTAGGATCATAATCATTGACATGACAGTCAGTTGGGACATCATAAATCAACTTATTCCTTAACATATTTTCTCGGCCCAACAGAAGTGGCAAATACTCATAGTAAGCTATGTGTTGAAATTGCGCTGTTAGAATTCTCCGAGCTTCCTGGTACAACACCTCATCACTCCAATGCGGGTTTAATTTGGACAATTCTCCAGCCAGCCGATTGTGTTCACGCAAATTCATTGTTGCCAAAATAGAAATGCCCGGGATTGAATTCACTCGAATGTCACCGGTGGCATAGCAAATGTCACTTTCGTTCTCCACATCACACACTTCAGTAGTGTTTGGATTCTTTGGCAGCCATGTATGACCATTTCGCTCATCGACAATCATTCGACCTCCTCGAAAGGCACGAAGACGGCGATTAACATCATTGGTATTTCCGTACAGTGTTGACATATCCAAGTAGCTGGTAACTGCATTCAATTGCTCGACTGGTCCGCCATTGTAGTTACAATCAGTTTCCTCATCTGTCAGAGTTCGGACAAAATCCATGCAATCATTTCCGGCTTGTATGTTGAGTAGATCTTCCGGTGGAATATCAAGGTTGAAACATATTTCGGGATTTCTTTCAAGGAAGCGACCCTCCGTTGTACAACAAGAAACGTAACGTTCTGCAAATGTCAAAAAACAAGCCTTTCAACTTTGCGAATCGATTTCATGAGTGGATAAACATAAATGGGATTGATTAATTTTGAAACACATTTAAAGCCACCTAAGCTTTTTCTTGATTAACTCGTTTCTCACTTGAATAAGTTCCATTCGCAACTCGACTTAGGTCTCCAACAATAATTTGTCCCCATTGCATATTCATGAGTGTAAAATCTAAATCTGGAGCATCTTGTTCTCCAAATAGCTTCAAAGATATGAGTCTGGCATTCGGTAATGGTCCACCGGCGAGGGAGCCTGTTGGCTGACGAATTCCATCGCTATACTTCGGTAGTAGCAGGCGTCCAAATCTAACAACAAAAATAATTTCAATATTCACACAATCTACTGGTTTTTCTTTGAGGCTTTAACGTACTTGTAATTGGCTAGTCCATACAGTGGATTAGCCAAATTATTACAAGATCCATCTATGGAGCGATATTTCGAATCGACGCATGTTTTTGGTCCGAGATTGCAGAAATCTATTGGAGTAGGAGCATTCACGTCGCTGCTGGTAGAACTCCCAGAACTCCCAACAGATGGAATTGGAAGTGGAACTGGAACTGGATGAAACGGACACGATGCAAGTACTCTCACATTTTTTAAAGATAGAACTATTATGATTTGCAGAAGCAACACACTTATGATTTCTCTGAAAGTCATCTGATTGTAATAAATCTTTTGAACAGAGTAACTTCTTTTATATATAAGCTACTCCTGTAAAAATTAAAATTATGACTCTCGTGGCGATAAAATCACATTGAAACTTCGTACAAATTTAGTACTTAAGTATATCAGGTTAACCAGTCATGTTTATTGTTGATGTTTATTTAATCTTAATTGACGCTCAAAATTAACCTGTTCCGTTAATAAAAAAAGATTTTATGATTAATGATGACGAATTGTAAATAAATATTTTTGTTTGTCCAAAAATACAATTTGTTAATTAAGTGGCAGTTAAAATTTTACCTCTCGGTTCAAGGTCAAAAATATGCTGGGCAGACAGTTTTTAGGAGTATAGCGTCACAACTAAAATAACTAAAACTACCGAGACGTTATATCGAACACAAGAAAGTGAAAGGATGGCACATATTTAAGTCACGTTATTGCTTTTAGAGTTTGAAATTTGCAACTTATCAGACACCCCTTATTTGTTAATGCAAGTGATTTTATTATTCAGTTTTAGTTAAAGTTTTGCAGTCAAATTTCAATCTGTAATCAGTAAGAGTTTTCTAACTTCTCAGAACTCAATTAAAATCCTTGGAAGATGTCTTATATAGGTAACTGGTTTCCAATAAAAGGTTTCATTTTGATATTCGATATTTGCGGCGATAACTTCATTTTAATTCCCTCTTGAATTAATGGGGGAGCAAGATTTCGGTTTTCAATTATGATCACCCCCTCGAGAAACAACTCGACCAGGAAACTTTTTGTGTCGTTGCTTGGATGACACGTTGTACCATTTTTGTAGCAGTTTTAATGAGTTTTTGAAACGTATATCTTTTCATTTTTAGTAATGATGCTATTTTGACTTGTTGGTCGAATGTCAAAAGTGATAATTTCAAGAGTGACATCTGGGCGAATAGAGGAATCTCGAACTTCAAGTTTAAAAGTGTGCCCCAGCGCTCTGTTCTGTCTCCGACACTCTTTCTCTTTTTTTATAACTGAATCTTCTAAAATTCTAACCTGTTTCGCTGACGATAGTACTCCCAGCTTTTCATATTCGTTTTTAGATTCACAACCCTGCTCTTCGGTTGCGGATCTTCAATTAAAATATATGATGAGCTCATTAAATTCTGACATACATACTTAGATAGTATTGTAAGGGTAATCACAAATCGAGTAGAATTTAGTGCATCGAGAACTCAATGCTGCTAACTGATATTCAAACACACTTTACAACATTTGCCATAACCCATGCATGAGTGGCACTAGCATCAAAGAGACTAAAAATCTCTAAATTCTGGGTATGTGTATATCTAACCACCTCTTGTTGAAGAATACTCGTAACATACGCAATGTCGCCAAAATTTCCGCAAGATTTTTGGGTTTCCTAAGGCGATGGAAGAAGTATGTCTCCCCTTCTGATCTGGTTATTATCTATAAAACTTATGTAAGTACGGCCAAAGCGTGAGTATAATTCAAATCTCTGGGCTGGTGTTTCTGGAGCGTAGGTACTTAAGTCCATGTTGAATAGTATTGATAGTAACGCATTTAAATTGATTGGTGATGATATCATCTTTGAAACATTTACGTCGTTTGAACACCGTCGTAAAGTTTCTTGTCTTACCCTTTTTTTACTGTTACTTAAGTGGATTATCATCTAGAGAAATAAACAGAGATTCGTTCTTTTGCCGTACTATGCGAATGTGGAATGCTTTAACACACTGTGTCATTCTCAGTCATTGCAATATTTACGAATTCGAAACCAATGTTCACCGACATCTATGTACTTTCAAACCTTCTTTCCCTTTTCTAATGCTCACACTGTGGACATAATAAGGGTATATTCTAAAGAATCTCATTTTTGATCCAATGGGATAAGCAAAATACTGGTCAACAAATTTAAATTTTTGTTTTATGTATAGAAAATTATTAATACTTTTTCAAAGGATTTTTTGTCTTTAATTCAAATCTTACCGTGTAATTTCTTCATTACACCCGTTTTTGTAGATAACCATGTTTAAATATTTAAGAAAAACGTAATACCGTGTTTTTTAACGCCACGGAATTTCTCTACAATAAGTTGTATAATGATCTTGAAAAGTAGGAATCTTTATCTTCGAGATGCGTATTACATCTTTTTAATTTTGGAAAACCTTAAATCTCGTGCTTCTAAGGTTGTAAAAAACACGTTTTAGAATAATTTTTAATATTGATTTCGAATTAAAATTATGAATTTATGTATAGATAAGCTTAAATTTAAAAAATAATCATTGAAGGGCTTGAGTCAAATTCATCGTTAATATTGTTTTTCAATATTTAAATAAATTGTTTTATTTCTGTTTTTTATTTATGCTAAGCGCACATTTGTTACCTTCACTGTCAACGCCTTTGTGCGAAAAGAGGGAGATGGTTTAAAAGGAATTGTCATGTCGATGTCGGTGCAAATTTATTTGGAATTCCTGAATATCACAATGACAGGGAAATACAGTGTTCATCAAACTTTTCACATTCGCGCAGTACGACTAAAGAACAAAAATCTGTACATGCCACACAACTGAAGCTGCACTCAATTGTATCTATATTAATGAGCATTTCTGGGGGTTTGAGTATAATGGTTGAATTGCTTGGAGAGAAATACAACTAGCTTTTTGACTAAAGCACACTCCGTTGAAAAACCCGTAAAAACGTAAGACATAACAATGGTGTTTAAACGAAACAAAGATGTTACTGTCACTAATAATTTTTTGCGTTTTACTTTGAATAATGTCCATAGATGGAAGTTACACTTAAGCTTAGGAGTATAGGTAGTAATGTACATATATAGAGGAGTAGCAACATTTTTATATGATCCCAGGAAACCCAACCATTTTCCGACGTTATTGGCAGCATCTTCTCAGCTTGTTTCTGTTTCATCTAAAAGATTACACCTTTCTCAAGTGTTGGATTAATTTTTCTATTGGATTCAAACTTTTATACCCTGGTTAGAAGAGGAGATCGAGGAATCAATTGGAAATTGAATTGAGATTTCCATCCAAGTATACGTATCTGTGGATCAAGGAATCGAATTGAAATGGAATCGAAAGGACATTTGGGGTTTATTCGTATGAGTACTGTGTTGTGAGTAACTTCTATCTTTATAGATAAAAAATAACAAATTGTGTTGTTTTAAAATTCAAATAAAAAAAGAGGCTGGGATTCGACCCACATTGATAACTTCCCATCCCGTATGTCGATTTGTTTTGCTTCAAAGTTTGTAGGTTTTCGTGTTTTGTTAAAAAAGTTGTCATTTGAATTATCTTAAAACATTAAAAACTACCAACAATATTTTGCATATAATGAAATAGTTTGATTTCAAAATCTTTTTGTTAACGAGTTGGTCGAAAACCAATTTTTACCAATTACTTAGTAGCATTTCTTAAAAATTTGTATTTCTTATATAAACAAATACAAATTGGGTGAAAGTCAATATCTTCTATTGTTCGTGAGATATCGAGAACCGAACATCAATTTTTACCAAATTTGCGTACTATTATTTGTAGATTTTATTTTTTTTATGAAAAAACTGACCGTTGGATTTTTATAAAAAATCTACTGAATGTTAAAAAAAACATATTTTCTGTTAGATAAAATACCTAAGTTTGAAGCCGATATTTTTAATTTTTGAAAAGATATTTGTGTCAAAAATCAATGTTTACGAACTTTTAGTAATGCTTATTTTAGGTTTTTATTTTTATTATATAATTATTATTATTTTTTGTAAAAAAAACTGTAGATTCGATTTTTCTCACAATTTTACTGAATGTCGAAAACAATATTTCTTATAAGATAAAATTAGTTGGAAGTCATAATCTCAAATTTTTGAAAAGATATTTGAGTCGAAAATCAATTCTTACCAACTTTGAGTAATGTTTTTTTGATTTTTTTATTTTTTATAAAAAAAAACTGTCAATTCGATTTTTCTCAAAATTTGACCAGATGTCAAAAACATTATTTTTCGTTGCACAAAATTGTTTTGGAGATAAAATCATTTTTTGTTTACAAAATTTTTGAGATGTTTTATTTTTTGTTTCAGTTTTTTTGATTTATGAAAAAACCGTTAATTAGAATTTTTTCCCAAAAATATATTTGTTTGGTATCGCGTTTGTTGTATATAAATATTCATATATATGAGCAACTGTACTGAATTATTACTTTAAATATCAACTTAATCAAGTTATCAATTGATTTAATATTTTCCTGTTATCAAAATAAAATATTATTCGATTTTCATTTATATTATAATAAAGACGTTTCATAATTGAGTTAAAGGAATCAGCTTTTCATTCAATCCAGAGTTCCAAGACACAACAGCGTTACAATATATAATAAGTTAAGGTCAACGTAACCACACGTAATCCCAACGGAATCACACGTAATCCCAACTGTAAATGGGAACAGCTGATCGTAAAATATCAGAACAATGCAAATGAATAATCCTCTCAAATTTCAATTATTTAGAAGTCGTAAAAATATTAAATATAAGTAAGTGACTAATTGTAAAGAACTCTTTGTTCTTATTAAGTATAAATAGTACTCCAATAAGGGAGATAAGTTTATGTCTTATGTGATCGGTTGTGTTAGACTTAAGTTGAATAAAATCTTTTTTAAAACTTACTTAAAGTAAGTAGCATTTTAATTTAATACAAAATTTAATTCAAGTCTCTAGCGTTATTGGTTCGTGAGATATTTAGGGTTAACCAAAATTGTCACCTTTTTTTAAATTGCTATGGTTTTTATAAAAAAACCTCCCACGCAAGTTTTTTGAGAGTTCTTTCTGCATCTTTCTGCATTATTATCTGTATAACAAAATTTATTTGAAGTCGATATCTCTTCTGTTTCTTGAGCTATGGAAAAAAACGTCGCGAACAGACATCTCTCTAAAAATCTTTTATTTCGACTCTAGGGACCTTGAAATGTCGAGAAATGTCAAAATTTGCAATTCGACAAATCGGACCGATTACAATAACTTCCTATGGGAAGTTAATAATGTTCAAAACATAAAAACGCGCACAAAAATAAACTCATCTGAAAACAAAAGCATGAGCATGACATACGCACATAAGCAAAACCTCACTCGATTCCCCCGATTCAGGTTTACAAAACAATTTTCGATTTGATTGTGAGATCGGATAGAGTAATCCTATTTCGATCCGATCCAGGTGTATACGGCGCTAAATCCTGATTTAATTCAATTCTCCTTGTAAACTGGGTAAGAGAAGAACCTCTTCCAATAGTAAAAAAGAGAAGTGGATAGAGTCCCTATCAATAGTAAAAAAAGAGACTGCAATGCGACCCACACTGATAAATTTCCATCCATGCCCCTCTGTTTTAAGTCAATACCTTTCTTTGTTTTCATAATACTTGAGTCGAAAACCATTTCTTATCGGTTTTGTGTTGTTTTTGTAGGTTTTAGTGTTTTCATTTTTTTGTTTGATTTATATTAAAAACCGTTAATTGATATTTGTATTCAGATTTATACTTTTTTGGTATAAGGTCCAATTTTATAATACAAAATTTAATTGAACTCGCTAGCGTATTGGTAAAAAACTTGAACTTTTATTTCTTTTTATTTGTATGTCCATATTTTTTTAGTTAATCAGCAAAATAAGTATTATTAACTGTTGATGATGGCGGTGAAATGTCAAAGAAAGCTGACAGCTTGTGCTCGCACTTATCTGTAAGGATTAATACGCTTGTGTTCAAGAATCATCTATAAGTTGATGGAATCTTCTCCATCCATTTAGTTAAGTCAAGCTCCGGAAGTTCTGCACAAGGTTCAATTGGATTCCTAAATTAAGGTTAGAAAAGGGGTTGCGTGATTGTATCCATAAATAATTTTCTATGTTCAAATTAAACACTTCAAAAAAATACCAAAAACTTACGATTTTGAAATAGTAATAAACGCTCTAGCTTGCATTGTCTGAATTTGATTTCCATTATCACACATAAGTCTAGCTACAGTTGCTTTTCGGATCTCCCTAAGTTGATCTATACAAAAACATATGAAAAATATTACTAAATTCACACGAAATTAAACATCTACAAACCTTTTGTAAATCCAGTTCTGGGGTTTTCATTCTCAAAGAAATATCGATCACCAGCTCGAGTTCGGTAGAATTGTTCCGTTAAAATGCATAAAAATGTTGGACCAGCTAATGTTCCAGGTACAGAATCCTCTAACGATCCACCAACATTAAGATCTACGTCTTCAGGACTTTTATAAAAAGATTTAAGTCCTTCAATGTTCTATAAGGAAAAATCAATTCATAATTTAATACTCCAGAAACAAGTTAAAAATTCTCACATGGGCATTTATGAGATCTGCAAAGTCATCCCATGTTTTGGCTCTCTTGATGCCACAGAATTCTCTTAAATCATTGTAGGAGGCCAAACCATGATCACGTCCACGATGAGTATCAACAGCTCGCAAGTCTAAGCCAAGTGGTCTATTGTTTCGAAACTGGAAATGTTTTATCTAAATATTGATTAAAGGACAAGTTTTACAAATAAACAGTTTTTAAAAATATTAATCCATGCATTACCTCTCGATCAATATTATTGTCAGTGAGTTGTTGTGGTTGTGATCCCATGCCTCTAGACAATGCATCGAAGTAATCATCAATTTCAATGACTTCTGGACGATTGAACCAATCCCCAAGTCGCAATGAACCAAATACAGATCGCATCTCCGATACCAAGCTAAGAACGAAGGATTTAAGCACTATTCACATGAGCACGACCAACGACCAAAGAATGGACGAATATTCGTCGATTTTGACATTTCTTTCACATGGGAGTTTTTAATTCGTCGCGAATGAAGTTTGACATTCACCACCGAAACCAAAACAAGAATGATTTTTTTAGGTTAAGAACGCGCGATTTTTTTATTCGTTGCGAGTGTGGATAATGTGGAACGCGAATAAAGTTTGACAGTTCGTATCAACTACAATTTTTTTCGCGGCGAATAAATTTGTTTTCTTAAATTTATCAATATATGACATTGAAAAGTAAAAGTATGCATCATAAATCAAATAGAAACTATATTGCTATATTTTTGTTAAGAATTTGTGTGGAAAAATTTCTTCAAACGTATATAAACTCAAATTTTGTAATTCATTTGTCGTTCGTTGGTCGCGCTCATGTGAATGCTGCTTTAGAAGTTTCAAAATCGATGAGAATATCCTAATTTAAAAAAAATACTTACTCTAATCTTCCCTCGCATTGAGAATGGAAGTGCCTATAAGCGGCTGCAGCAAACTCATTGAGGATAGTTGCATCAACCTTGGGATTGTAATCATTGACATGGCTGTCAGTTGGCACATCATAAATCAGCTTATTCTTCAACATATTCTCCCGTCCCAAAAAGATAGGCAACAACTCGTAGTAGGTTATATGTTGAAATTCCGCAATTAGAATTTTTCTAGCTTCCTGAAACAGGATCTCATCACTCCAGTGTGGATTCAATTTTGACAATTCATCAGCAAGACGATTGTGTTCACGCAAGAACATTATTGCCATAATAATGACGCCAGGTGACGAGTTCACCCGAATATCGCCAGTGGCGTAGCAGACGCCATTTTCATCATCGACATTACATACGTGTGTGGCATTTGGATTATGAGGGGCCCATGATTGACCATTCCGCTCTTCGACAATCATACGACCTCCTTGGAAAGCACGAATACCTCGAATTATATCGTCAGAGTTACCATATAACATTGACATGTCCAAATAGCTGGTTACTGCATTCAATTGCTCAACTGGTCCACCATTGTACTTGCAGTTGGAATCTTTATCAGTTAGAGTTCTCACAAATTCCATACACTCATTCCCGGCTTTTATGTTATCCACATCCTCTGGTGGAATATCAAGATTGAAACAAAGTTCGGGATTTCTTTCAACAAAACGGCCATCAGTAGTGCAACAAAGAACGTAACGACCTACAAATTAAATCGAAATTATCTATCAGCTGATAAGTTGCTTCTATTTGACAACTGAAGAACTAGACAATGTTTAAATAGTTTGACAATTCCTTATTTATAAAAGACTTCTAGCAGTTTTATAAATACATAATGCCTTTTTTATGCCTCAAATGTCTAGAATTATATATTTTTAAGCGAACCTTACACTTATTTGTGCATTGAAAGTTCCAACTCTAGAAAAAGTTTTGTGCAATCAATTTCAGTGTCAAAAGTTGGAAAACTGATAATCAAGTTGCTCACACTTTGGAATGGGTTTCACTTACTTGAAAAAGTTCCATTTGCCACCCGAGTTAGATCTCCAGCAACCATTTGAGCCCATTGCATATTCATGAGTGAAAAATCTGGATCCGGAACATCAGCTTCACCGAAAAGTGACAACGAAATAGATCTAGCATTTGGTAATGGTTCACCGGACAAGGAACTTGTTGGCTGATGTATTCCATCGCTGTATTTCGGTGGTAATAGACGTGCATATCTAAAATAAGGACACGTCCAATTTAAATATCAATCCATGATTGCTTAATTTAAAAATTACTTAAAATTGGCCAGACCAAATTGTGGATTATCCAAATTGTTACAAGAACCATCAATAGAACGATATTTTGAGTCTTCACATTTTGTTGGTCCAAGATTACAAAAATCTGGACCTGGAGGTGGTATGGATGGAGGATAGGGTCTGCCAAAGCCGGCAAACGGATTTTGTGGGCCCGACGACGCTGCCGCCGCTGCCGTTGCAGCAACTTTCACATTTTGGAATGATGACAAAATTATGGCTTGCACAAGCACTAAGACAATTGTTACTTTAGTCATATTTGACTCAAAAGAAAAAGAATGTTAATTAAATAATTTTGAAGAATACCCAAGCTTTTATATAACCTCTGTTTATGACTCTAAGGGCAGTTACTTTCTAACTTTTTTTGAGTGAAAAAGACTCAAGCCGAGTTTCAAAATTGAATATTTATGAATCTCATAAGCTTAAGATAGCTTGATTATGGATACCCTTAGTCTCAAGTATTCACAGGTACTATAAAATTAGCACATGCAGTCACGAAATCACAGGTGATTTTGCTATCAGGTTATAATGTAGGTTGTTTGTTGTTTGTTTTGCCAATGGGATTTACTAAACCTGCTCAAGTTTATAGCTCATAACATTTTTGTAGATATGACTGCCATAAATAAAAGGTTTGAATTGATTCAAGGTTAAGAATATATAGGTCACCGCTCTTGCGTCAAAACAATTCGTTATTCTGTCTTAAATTTAAAAATTTAAATATCAATAATCTAAAGTGACAATTGCGGTAAAGCAATTAACGCTGCACACTTATTTATGTCGTTTTTATTTGGTAATCCGGAAGCTTATTTTTTGAGGTGTTGACTTGGTAAAAAATTACAGTTTTGATTCTGAAACGAAGACAATTTATTTTCGGATTTAAAATCTAAGTCGGAAGAACTTTTGCAATGGATACAATTGTGCAGGTATTGACGATTAAGGAACTTCATTTATGAAGTTCACTGCTTTCTTTCAAAAATTAGGTTTTCGGAAGCAACGGGCGGTGTAACTTCACCAACAACATTAGAACAAGTCAATTCATTATTCGGTGCGTTAGAGAATTCTTATAAATACAATTGCCTTAATGGTCAAAGAACAAAACTATAAAATTCTAGACCTTCCTCAAGTTGAAACCTGTCAATCATTTACATAGATGTCTTAGGTAAATTCTTTTTATAGCTGTCCTTTTGATCACAACAACCAACATAGAGATATTTGACATTTGCAATGTGGGTATATTAGTACCCGTGGCGTTTTGGTTAGTAATTAGGACTGTCATGCAAAAGGTCTTGGATTGTATCCCTGCCTGTGACATCTAAAGCCTTTTTCCCGGGACTTGCATCTTGCGATAAATTGACAAATCCTCAAAAAGTAGTTCTTTTCATGAAAAGTGCTTTCTCAAATTAGTCGCTCGGATTCAGCTTAACATTACTCGCACACATTAATGGTTGAAATTTGTATAGGCCTTAGTTCTCAACGGATTGTTGCGCAACCTAATTTATTTATTTATAATATGGGTAAAGATCTGAAATTTACGGACCACCGCACCGCGAATTCGCTAAAAGGCTTTGATACTCAAAATTTATCACATATGTCGATGAGAATTGGTACATACAATGAGCACCGAGAACATTTTTAACAAGTGTCAACAAATCTCCAAAAATCCCATGTGAGCATAAAAAGTTATTAAGTTTTTTTTTGTCGGAAATTAAAGTAACTTTTAAAAGGTAAATGGTAAAAAAACGAAGTTCAGCTAGACTTTGTAAATCATGAGATCTACTACAAACTAGGGATTTTTTTTTCTTCGAGCAAGCGTTTACAACATACAGCGGTTTCCAAAAAATTAAAAAGTCCAACATTTTTTTAGATTTTTCACATCTTTGTTTTTAGGTGATATTTTGTTTCTAAAATCAGCTAAGGTAATAACTGTAAATAAAGTAAAATTTTGTATCCACACAAATCCATTTTAGAAATAAATAATTTCTAAACCATTTCTAACTGCGACGGTCTCAATAATGATTTCATGATCTTTAACTGGTCACTTTGCTTGGTTGATAGTAGCGCTAATATTTTTAGAAGTTTGATTTAGGGAATGAGAACTTTTATCGCGAAACAGGTTAAAAGCATCAGACTTAAGGAAAACGCAGGGTTTGATTCGAGCTTAAAATAGGTTATTACGGTTAAAGAAGTATGTTTTCATTGCTATAAGGCCAGCCCTGAGGAAAGCCGAAAAAAGTTCAAGCCAGCCACGAAGGCCTGCAACGTCCATATTCGAAGGACCAAATTAGTGCATGACTAAAATTTACCGACAAAATATTTTCAAAGGCAGTAAAAAATGTTGGTCATTCGTAAAAAACATGAAGAATGCTTCTTCTTCCTCGGTTCCTACGCTCGTTGTCAATGACACTCTATTTGTTAGCTCTTTAGAAAAAGCTTATCTCTTTGGAAGGCAGTTCCCGACGGCGACGATTCAACGCTGTCAGTTATGACTCCGCTTGTATTGGAGCGCTCTATTCTATGGGACCAATTTTTTTTCGCAGTCGTACTTTGGCAAGAGTCCTAAGAGATCTTAACACATAAATCCTCTGGTCTGGATGGAATCCCAGCTATTGTTCTAAAGAGGTGTTCTTGAACGCTGGCAAAACCACTGCGTATAGGCTTTTTTATCTGTCCTACTCCTCGGGTCTCGTTCCGAGTAGATAGAAAACAGGGGTGGAATCGCGTAAGGTGATTGTTGATTGTTGACCATCAAAATGGATGATTTTGCTCCACGTAAGGTGTTTATCAAATTGACTATCACTTTTTTGCTATGGTTTGTTAGTGACAGCTATTTAGGTGTCACTTTCATATATTTTGATTAGTTTTTTGTGAAAAAGATAATTTGTGTTAACTTCAGATCTACTATAAATTTAAAATTTAGTGAAAAAAGTGAAAAGATATCAAAGTTAAAATAAAAATAAGTGAACAGTAATGTATACTTCAATGCAAATTTTCTATCAGAGCACCAGAACGAGAAATTACTACAAACAAATTCAATTGCTGAGAATGAACTTAAGGAATAAAGCAAATATTTTAGAACTTCCTAACCCAATGTAATTATGAAACTTTCTATGAATATTTATAAATAAGTTATTTACAACATAATGTTATTTACGTATAAATTATTTATTTCAGATTCTTGAAAAATTTTCGATTGAACAAAGAAATGTTTGTGTATGTTTTGCGGTTGCTCGATTTACCATCAGGAATAAGATCAACACATATTCCACCTATCCTTCAACTGGCTGCAACTTTAAATGTTCTTGGAGGTGGTGGTTATCAATGACAAGTTGGGGCTGATTGGGCTACACCGATGGGTCAAAGTATTATTGCTGAAATAAGCGCTGCGGTTATTAAGAGAATGGAGTCGGTTCTATGCCCACTTTTGATAAGATTTGAGCCCTTGGATTCCACAAAAGAATATTTTTTTGACAAATATAAAATTCCTGGAGGTAGAATCTTACTTGAAGCAAAATTTATTAACTATATATGTATAGTTTTAATAACCGTATAATAATTATCTTTTAATTTTGTAGTTATAGGATGTGTTGACGGTAGTCACATAATGATTCTAAGGCCAACAGAAAATGAAAACATGTTCTTTAACCGCAAGGGAAGGCATAGTATAAATGCAATGATTGTAAGTATAATCAAAATTAAAGTAGATAACTATACGCACCTATACATACATATATACAAACCTATTACCTACAATTTTAAAATTTTCTAGATTTGCGATGAAAACACAAAAATCATGGCCGTAAATGCTAGATATGGTGGAAGTGCTCACGATAGTTTTGTATATACAGTGCCGCTCACTTGAATAGCACCCCCCCTTTAATTCGAGTTTAAAGCTCAATATCTTTAAAACAAGTAATGAAAATTACTCTTTTTTTTCTTTTAAATCAAGTTTATTAAGTTCTGTATAAAAAGGGAAAGAGTGGAATGTATATTTACAATGGTTATTTTTATATACATACATTTTAAAGAGATGTGACTCAAAAAATTTGAATCAAATTTTAGCTCACTTGAATAGCACCTCTTTATATAAAATTAATTTATTAATATTTTCAAACTTTTAAACAATTTTAAATTATAAGGAACACAATTATTAACATTCATTTTATGAATAAAAACAAAAATTAGTAATGGGTGGTCCCGCCTTGATTATAAATAACCTCATACATCCTGTTGTTTCCCAGATTCATATACTTTTCGAGTAAGCCACCCCCAAACATTTTCGATAATGTTTAGGTCTGGCGAATATGGTGGCCAATCTAACAATGAGGCATTTTGGCGCCCTAGAAATAGTTTTACTACTCTGGCATTGTGGATGGGTGCGTTATCCTGCTGCAATTTTCATGACAAATCACCAAACAATTCCTTAATCTAAGGAAAAACCTCCTCGAGTACCCCAATGTATGATTGCGCATTCATACGAGGAGTCAGAAACTGCAACTCCAAAGTTCCATAGTAAGTAATGGCTCCCCAAACCATAACACCGCCCACTCGGCTGTGTAAACGATCCAAATGATGTTCTTCTTTCCGCAAATCATGGAAGTAATAGTTGAATCCATCAGGCCCCTCTAAATTAAATTTTTTTTCGTCAGAGAAAACAACACGGTACCATTCCTTACTCCATGTCATGTTAGCACGACAGAAAGTGAGGCGTTGCTCTATACGGGACGGGTTAAGAGGCGGTTTTTTCTTAAGCTTTAATCTTTTTAAGTGTGTAGCATTAGAAATAACCCGCTTTACGGTAGATACACTTGCTTTGACACCACTTTTTTGTTTTATTTTGGAGGCAGAATCATGCGAATTTGACGCGAGTCGCTCTTTTGTCAGCAGCGCTAACGACACTAGACGTTCGCCCTTTCATATTTTAACCATAGTTGGACTCGTTCCATAAAAATGTGGATATAACTTTGCGGCTTCGTTGCATTTTTTTAGCTATTTGGTGAATAGACAGGTCACACTCGCGGTAAGCTTTAATTTTAGATATCTCGTTCTCTGCCAATGATTTACCACGACCCATTTTGACTGAAATTATCTTAAAATGACTAAGAGAAATCGAAACATATTTTTTAATAACTACCTGGCTTGTAATATAGGGGGTGGTGCTATTCAAGTGAACCTAGATAAAACCACGTTTTTCACAGTAGTTCCAATAAAGTTAACAAAAACTATATTTAACGGAACATTTCCAATGTATGAATTCGCTCACAGAGAGAGCAATTTAAGAGATAATTAAAATATAAAAATATTGCAACGGTATACTAACTCAAAGACCCGAATTCTATGCAGTTACATATTGCATAATGGGGGCGCTATTCAAGTGAGCGGCACTGTATGTTAATCGGAAATTGAACATTATTTAAAATTATTTTTCAAGGAGACAGTGGCTATCCCCTGGAGCCTTTCCTACTGACTCCTTATAGAAATGCCAGTTTTTTTTTTTTTTTTTTTTTTTTTTAATATTATACGCGCACTCAAGGGGATATGAATACCCTTATGATGATTGAACACAGTGCGAGCAATTAGGAAGGGAGGATAGGATTAGAAAGGAGATACCGATGCACATTGGTTTTGAATGTCTGCACATTGTAATGAGTGGGAAACATTGAGTCTGGTAAAGCATTCCACATTCGTGTAGTGCGACTAAAGAAAGAATCTCTGTACTTTACAGTACGTCCGAAATTGGGCTCAAGGGTAAACTGATGAGCATTCCTAGAAGAACGGGTATTACGGTTGAATTGTTTGAGGGGAGGAATGCAACTGGCTATTTCATTAGAGCATTGTTTATGAAAGTAGCGATAAAATAATGACAGGCATGAAACCTTACGACGGTGTTCGAGAGATACAAAAGTTTCAGTTAGACAACGGTCACCTATCATTTTTAGAGCTCTCTTTTGAATTCTGTCTAGGAGACTCAAGTAGGTTATAGGAGCACCTGCCCAGATATGGGAATTGTACTCGAGTTTCGGACGAATAAAGGCTTTATAGATTATAGCCATATCTGAAGGGGTAAAATATTTCTTGCATCTTCGGAGACAACCTAAACACTTTGCAGCATTTTTGGCGATGTCAAATATGTGATCAGTGAGGATTCTCGTGAACTCAACTTCAACTTTATTCATTCTCAGGCAAGAAGTATCGTAGGTCGATGCATCGGTCGCTTAAAAAGCTTGTTCATTTTTTTAGGTAGATTTAAACTTAAAACTATTAATTTTATTAATTAGATGGCGTATAACTTTGGAAGAAAGAAAGTTAAGATACAAGCCGATAAGATTAGTGGAAGTGATTAATGTATGTGCTGCATAGCACAACATATGCTGCACTCGCAATGTACCACATCCTGAACCGGAACGTAATATTCCTCAAAACCATTTGCTTCAAGTACCTGCAGCTGGAGATAACTCTTGGAGTACAGCAGCCAAAAGAATCCGTAATGGTATTTAAGATGATTTGTATGCGAACAATTAGTCCAATACAAATTTTGCTAAGCGAAATAAATACAAAAAAAACAATCTCAAGAAAATATTTGTTTTCAATAGCTTTTTATTTAAAAAACAAAAAATGAACAAAGCTTTTAAATCCAAAACAAAAACACAACAAAAAAAAACTTCATAAATTCACAACATCACAGAAAACAATAACAAAAAAAAAACTTAAATCTACTTCCAGTCGTTTTAATACTAAGCAGTCTTGTTGAGCTCTAGCAGCTTCAAATCGTTGGCAATTTTTGCAATTTCCAACTCTTTCTTCCTTATTTCTAGTTCCTCTTTTTTAAGAGAATGAGATCTTTCAGATTCCTTTTCCCGGATATGTGCCAGTTGCAAAATAGCATCTCGTATCTCAACAAGAGTTTCGTTGGCTTTATTTTGAGCTTCCAATTGTTTGGAAAAGAAATTTTCCTGCAGGCCTAGTTGTTTTTTAATAACATCATCCACTTTCTTCTCTTTTTGTGGTGTGTTTTTTGGAATAGTCCATGTTTTATTTATAGTCTCTCGTAAGACTTCGCCTGTGACTCGATTTGCTGGCGACGATGTTAACTCCTCCAAAAGTTGTTCAATATCATCAATATCCGTTTTATTATTTTCTGGTTTTGAAGAGAAAGAAAATGCTTTGTTGGACATGCAAGAAAATTGAACTGCCTAAAACAAACCTTGTGTGTCCACGGTGGTGCCAAACGTTAGGCCTCCTACAGTGCTTGTCACTGCAGCTTCCATCCCACAAGCAGAAACTATAGCTTCTTCGCTTTCATCGAGCTGCTTTAAGACAAATGGACAGCCACCAGTTTTCTTAATTGATTTTTTTGTTTTCAGTGAGTTTTTTTTTTGTTTTATATTTCCGAAGCGCCCAAATCTAATTTATAATTTATTTTTATATATGTATGTAGCTTTAATTTACATTATGAATGTGTGTTTGTTACTTACTCGTTTCCACTCTGCAACAGATTTTGTTGGCAGCCCACTTGCATTTATGTAAGGATCTCGCCAACTTCTCCCATTGCAGTTTTTGGAATGTTCGCCCAGAGCTTGACAAGGCATTGTAGGATCTCGCCAGCTCGGGATGTGATTCCATGAAGGAGGAGATTATTTTTATTTGGTGTTGTGTTGCAGACCTTAACGAAAACAAACATTTTACTTAATTTATAACAATTGAAAAGAATGCATACTTACATTTTAGGATAAACAATATTTGTCATCACAAAACAATGAAAAGAAATATCACAATAAAACACAACAGCTGATCGAAATGACATTTAAGCCTGTTTGGTAGCTTGAAAATTTCGCCAAGTTTCCCAAACTTGGGTTTTTTTTCCTATGGGTTTTGACATCATATTATTTAAATTTGCAAAAAAATCGCACAAAATTTCATGTGATCGAACATAACAATAATAATATGTACATAAGTGCTACCAAGCAATCATAAACTTTTAGTGATCACTTTACGCAGAACAAAGAAGAGTTGATAATCAAAATTGACTATCAAAACAGTGACAGTCAACTATCGCCTTACGCGATTCCACAACAGCATTTGTCTAGCCCATCCCCAAAAAAAAGGGATTCTACCTTACCCTCTTATCAACCGATTGCACTCACGTCCCTTCTTTCAAAGGTCATGGAAATGCTGAATAACTATCAGGTCGAGAAATATCTCGAGGATAGAAAGATTCTTAATGACCGGTAGTATGGCTTTCATAGCAATAGATCCACTTGTGATCTCATGTTTCATCTCACCTAACAGTGGACCAATTCTATGCATCGTATCAGAGAGAGTAAGATTTTACACTTGATGTTTCAAAAGTATTTGATAGGGTTTGGCATCCTCCTTCATTGGATTAGTAATTTTACCTTTCGAATCGTTCAATACAAGTAGTATTGTGAATGGGTTTAAGTCTGATAACCACAAAATAAATGCTAGTGTGCCTTAAGGCTCTGTTCTGTCTCCAATACTCTTTCTCATTTGTATTAATGATCTCCTGCTTGCAACTTTTAATCCAATACATTGCTAATCGAACATTAAATAACTTGTTTCTATATGATAGTTTTTATTAATTATTTTAGTTTAAAGCCTAGTACGCTGCTGATGCGAAACGAAATTTTTCGGTGGTCTCCAAGTGCAGAGCGAAATGAAAACGAAAACCACAGCGGAAAAATATTTGTGGAGAGTCCTGTCTGGAAGTTGAATTTCACTGCTTGTCTTCATCACTTGTTGCACATCACCAATAACATCCTGAGTTTCCGATTCAGAAATGCAATGTTGGAACACATTAGACAAATCCTTTTTATTTTAAATTTTAAATCAAATATAAATCAAAGTCAAAACACCGAAAGTCACGAGTAAACAATTTTTTTTTTCAATAAAAAAATTAAACGTCAAAATTTCGCAAGCAATTAATGTGCTGGGCAATTAAATTGAGAACGAAAAGAGTGGAGAATTGTACTAAGAAATCTAGTACAGCTCTCCACTAAAATGTCACATTTCGTCGTTCAGCAGCGTACTGAAAGACCTCGCGTAGGTTGTTCCACAGTTTTCGGCCATTCATTTCCAAATTAAGGCGACTTTTAAAAAATTTTGACTTTTCTGAGCGTATCTTACAAACAACTTTGTTTCTTAACAAACAGTATGATCTGTGAAGGTCATCTAACCTGTATCTTTTCCACCGAAGGTACGCTTGGTTTCGGCGGTACATGAGCGAGGATATTTCTGGAGTAAACCACGGTCGAGATTGATGAGTTAGGCATTTTTGTTTAAGTGGAACATAAGTATTAAAGAGATGATCCATATTAGATTGAAGGAATTCCACTTGTTCATTAGCTGATGACATATAGTAAATTCTATCCCATTCAACCGTTGAAACATTTCTCTCAAGAGCAGGAATATCAATGTTTTTGAAATCTCTATATTGGAAAACTGTTATAGGGGTTATTATATTGAAATTAAAAGTTAGAAATATGAGATCATGTTTTGAAAAAGCAGGTGCAATAAGTTGATCGTAGAAAAGAACATCACTCATATTACTAACGAAAATAACATCAATGAGCGAACTGGAACCACTTGTAAAATGAGTTGGCGTATGCACATTTACCGGTGACATATTAAAAGATCCCATAGTGTCAATTAATATACTCTCATGTAGAAGATTACTATTAATGTCTCCACACAAAACAATTTTAGTTGACATCAAAGCTATTTGTTCCATGAGAGATACGAGGGGTGAAAAATCAACGTATCTGTTCGGCCTGTAGACCGTCCCAAGTAAGAGTTTATCTTCTCCACACACCATATCCAAAAAAATATATTCAATTTCACTACCAGGGTTTGACATACAATTTATCCTACAGGTAATACCATCTCGAACATAGATTGCAACTCCTCCTCCTCTATCACCTCTATCAGCCCTAAAAAGTCTGTAACCATTTAGCTTAAACATATTGTTTGGAAAATTAATGGGAAACCAAGTTTCAGAGACACAGATAGCATCAACTCCAGAACCTTCAAAAACATATCTTAGCTCGTCAATTTTTTTACGAAGACTTTGTGCATTTATATGACAAACTCTAAATCCCATGCACTGATTGCAGAACACCCTAAGCATAGAACGCAACACCAAGCCATCACCAACACCTGAGGAATTCATGCCAAAAAATTTCAAAATATATCTTATAGTTTAAAAAATATAGTAAGAGCTTTACCAATAATTTACAGCAAAAGAAAACAAAGAAATACAAAAATAAATACAAATATATGAGTATTTAAAAATTAAGAAAATTTATAGATAAAAAATGAAAAACTAGAAAAATATAGTTCAACTTACTCAGTTATGAAAAAATTGTAAATTAAAATCAGAAGAGAAAAATAAATTTAAATGAAATTTTAAAAAGAAAGTTGGATGAAATAATTTTACTAAAATAAGGTTTCTGCTATACATCAATCATGGCAACCCTAGGCAAGTCATCGTTTCTGTCAACAAGAACAGCAGCATCATCTGGTCGACGTTTAACGTAAACTAGTCCCCGCTTTGTATACACCGATGATAGTTTGTTTATTTTTTTCAATTTTAGTGCTGATTGTAATAAAAAATGTTTTTTTTTCGTTAGACACTCACGCAAGAAAATAGGACTTTCTGCATTTGGCCCAAAGTTGACGTCGCGTAGTCGGAGTGGTTTCTTGTTGTTTTTTTTACAATGTTCGCCAATCGATCGGAGTATGGTGTTTCTGTCGTAAGGAGTGCAGAATTTGATAATAATTGATGAGTCAGGGGAATCGGAAGTCGTCGGGCGTGTACGAAATATGCTGGCCAGTGTTGGTGGTTTTGTGTTGAGTGACAAGCACAAGTTGTGAAAAATTCCTTTTAAGTTCTCGTCGGGTGAAAAAGGAATTCCATTAAGAACAGCGTCGCAAGCAACATTTCGGTTTTCCTGAATCTCCTGCATTTTAATCAGTTTGTTAAATTCGTTTTGAAGTGCGCATAGATCATCTTTGCAATTGTTTACTTTGGATGTCCAGGTAGAAAGCTCAGTTTTGACATCTGTAAATGTTGCGTTTAGTTTGTTGACATCATTTTTTAGCAACATGTTGACAGAGTCCGAATTCGCTTGGAAAGATTCAATTTCGGATACTCGTCTACCTAGTTGAGTGATTTCATTTTTTAATTGTAGCAATTGTGCATTTATATTTTATATTAGAAGAAATTCGTGACTCTGTTTCTTCCAATTTGGTGGTTATAAGTGTGTTAATCTCTGTTGTTATGCAATCTTTTTGTGCCTTTAGCCTTTCGTCCATTTTTTTCCACATTTCGGAATCATCTTCAAAGTGTTTTTTTGTATTTTTGAGAGAGGATGAATTTGCAGTATTAAGTGGTGAGTTTAATTTGCGATCACTAATACCAGACCGATTTGACATTTTAAAGGCAGATTACAACAAAAACTATCGCGAATGCACCAACAAACAAAAAATTCACTTTCTTTTTTTTGCAATTTTAGTTTTTTATAAATGAAAAAACACGTAACAAATTGATGTTTAGGCACCCAAAAAAGTTAAAAGTAACTCTCGCGCACCAAGATAAAGTTCGTATTTAACAAGAGGAGTATTAATATGTTCTTTAACGTAACGAAAACTTAAAAAAGGTTGCCTGATAAAAACAATGGGTCTACTCGCTAGCTTTCATTGATTGATCTCTTCTTTGAACTAAAAAAAAATCACCAAAAAAAAACCTTTAGTTTGAGTACTGGTACCACTTAGGTCTTACGTCGGGGAATAATACTTGGGAACTAAAAAAGGAAATAGGAAAGTATGGGAAATTTCGTTTCGCATCAGCAGCGTACTAGGCTTAAGTTTCAAAAGTACACTTCCGTTCCGCAGAGATATTTAGCTCAACTAGATTTAATTTAGTTTGTTATTTTGAAATAAACATCTGAAATTCACACGGGAAAGTTGAATTTATAAACGATTGGAAAATAATATTTATAAATCGACCTATACAAAATGCTTCAAACTGCTGACTGATCTGTAAAGTCTCAGTTATTTCAAAATTATTTTTCCAAAACCCCTTTCTTGTCAAAGAAATGATTTCACCCTATCAACAGAGCTTTGACTCTGGTAAATCAAACTCAAAAAATCTTACGATTTTCAGTAATTATGTACATATGTCGTAAGCTGTTTTGTAGGAGAGTCTCAATGTGATGTTATTTACACTGACTTCGCCAAAGCCTTCGATCAAGTTAACCACAAATTTATGATGAAAAAGTTAGAAAGTTTAGGTTTCTGTTCGCTAAAGATTGTTTTCCAATTGAAAACTAAGCCACTTAGACCAAATAGATTTTTACTTCAATTCAAGTGACTTTTATTTCCTGTAGATATATAAAATTGTATAGTTTGTTTTCTTAATATACTTATTTTGTTTTGAACTTACATTTAGTTTTTTCTTACAATCTTCTTTTTTTTTTTTTTTAATAATTACAATAGGAATAACAAGTAGGTATGTATATAATTGCGGAAACTTGCTCCGTCTCGTTGAACGTTTCTTCTCAAGTGAGGTTATTGCACATTCTATTTGTCTGTGCAAAAGCAAGATGGCTGCGCCGGATATTTTCAGTGCTTACCATTATCGGCATTGCCAGATTTGACAATAGGTTTCCATTCTAATCTTTTGAATTCAATCTTATTTATGTGATTATATTTATTTCAAACGTTCTTAACAATAATGTTAGGTCTCACCAAATTTACGTTTCCTTCGGTGTTCCTCAAGGAATCAACCCGGGACCACCTTTATTTCCTAATTTAATAAATGATATTCCACTTTAAATCCAGTTTTCTCATAAATTACTACTCAGTTGTATTAAATCTATTTTCGATTGCTTTCTTCTTCAAGAAGACTCGAATAGACTTCATGAGTGGTGAAAGAATAATTATTTATTTTTGAACAATTTCAAAGTGCGAAATTATGTCATTTTTTCAGGACCAGTCTTCCATTTTTTATTATTATAAAATTGATGACAAACCTCTTTGCAGAATAGATGAAAAAACAGATCTTGGCGTTTTATTTGATCAAAAACTCAATTTTAATCTACACATTGATTTCATTGTGGCTAAAGCTAATTTTAAGGAATTTACTGACCATTACACTCTTAAATCTCCCTTTAATTTCTTTGTGCGATCTATTTTAAAATACTGTTCTGTAATATGGAGCCACTTCTATGTACAGTGGCTCACAATGAAAATGGCCCACACCGAGCTGAATTTTTTTTCTAAGAAAATGTCACTCAAACCCAATAATATAAAAAGAGAAATTGTTCATTTCAATAGGATAATGTATTCTTTATTTAAAAACATAAAATATTTCAACATTTCGATTTAAAAAATAACAAAATAAAATAAAATAACGACAAAAAAATTAATATCATCAAACAGTGAAAATGGCCCAACAAAACTTTAGTAGCAAGAAGAATGGTAAGAGCGTGTTGAAGTTTTTTTTAGTATTTGGTCGGGTATCCTTTTTGTCTTATAACAGATTTAAGACGATTTGGAATAGATTCTACAAGTTTTTTGGTGTAGTCAGGGCTTATTTTATTCCACTCCTCCAATAAAACCCTTTTAAGATCACTTTTGTTCGAAATGTCATGTTTACGAATTTCAATTTCCAATTTTTGCCATACATTTTCAATTATATTCAAGTGTGGTGATTGCGGTGGGGTTTTTATCACCCTTGGACAGTGGTACAATAATCATTCTTTAACAATTCCAGCCGTGTGCTTCGGATCATTATCTTGGTAAAAGTGGAAAGTATTTTCAATCCCAAGTTTTTCAGCACTTCTTTTTAAATTGTTTTTCAAAATATTCAAATACTGATATTTATCCATATTCCCTTCAATAAAATGTAAGGTACCGACCCCAGAAGCCGAGCACGCACCCCAAACCATTACATGACCACCACCATGTTTAATTGTAGGACGCAAATGCTTTGGATGCATCTCTTGATTCGGCTTTCTCCATACGTTGACCCTACCATCTGATCCAAAAATGTTGTATTTACTTTCATCCGTAAATAGAACGTTTTTCCAGAACGAAAAATCTTTCATTGCGTAGTTGTGGGAAAACTCCAATCGAACCTTTTTATTTTTCTGACTAATGAATGGCTTTTTCCTTGCAATCCTACCATTTAATCCTGCTCTGCGTAAAACTCTACGAACTGTTTCTGCATTACATTGAATCTTAAGATGTTTTTCCACCATGTCTCTAAGTTTTGGAGCACTCAGCCTAGGATTTTGTTTGGTTTTCTTTACTATCCATCGTTCATCACGTTCAGAAAAGATCTTCTTGTGACTTCGTTTTGGCTTGTTTATAATTCTTTTCTCCTTCCGAAACCTTTTTATAATATTTCTTACTGTTTCACGAGGTTTTTTAACAATTCTTGCTATTTCTCTTTGACTTTTTCCACTTTTATAGTGTTCAATAATTAACTTTCGTAGCTCTATTGAAGTGTGAGGACCCATTTTGCAAAATTAAACTTTAGGAATGAATAACACGCGTGCCAAAACCTAACGCAAATGCATTCTTATGAATTAATAATGTAAGATAAGAGACACAACAAATAACGGAAATTAAATATTTAAGAAAACTGTTATATGAGAGCGTTTTCTATGTGGGCCATTTTCACTGTGAGGTGAAATTCTTTCTCTTCTCTGTTATTTGTTATGCGTTTCCTCTTTTTGTAAGTGAACCTATGTATGTTTAGCTTATGCTGAAACACCGAACACTAATCTATAAAAAAACATTAGTTTAGCTTAACATTTTATTGTATTTCCCATGATTTGTCTAAAAAAAACAATTGAAGTTAGGGTGGGCCGTTTTCACTGTGAGCCACTGTAGGTATATACTAAATAAGTTCGGAAATGATTAAAAACATTCAAAAACGTTTCACAAAATTGGTAGTTTATCGTTTGAATCGGAATTGAAGACGCTAACTTACCAGCTTACTTAAGCTAATGACGACACGGCGCGCGTCAATACTTTGCTATTATTTTCATTAGAGATTTATTATGTTATCATATCAATTGTCCTCTCTTGTTATCCTCATATTAAATTCTATACTCCCTCGAGGGATTTTTGAACTATGTAATTATATTTTGGGAACCTTTTCACAGAATGAAATATGGGCTTAATGAGCCCTTACACTATGTTTAAGAGGAGAAGCTAATTCTGTTATTAAACTAATAGGGGCATATTTATAGATGTTTGCTAAACTCTTGCTAAGTTGTTACTAAGCAAGTCCAGAGTTTAGGCTATTTATAAATAAATTTAAACCTTAGCTTAGGGTTAAAACTGTGGTTTAAGTATAAACATAGGAAATTCTGAGTTTAAGTAGTTATTTTCACAGCCAAATCGTTCGGTGAAACCAGAAAAGTGTGTAACTCCATATTAGCAAATTTTACAAGAGAGCATTAAAACGTCATAGTTTTGAAGTTATTGGCACGATTTGCCTGAAATTTTCAGAAATGATATTTCGTAATATTATTTATGTGTGGAAATGATTCAAAATCAAAATGTTGCCCAATACTTAACTTTTTTTGGAGATACACACTTTTCACTTGAAAATGTTACGGGTGCTATGAGGATATTCACATTTTTCCTACGCTGTTATCAGTCCGTGCATACGAATCTCTAGGTTCTTGTAGGTATTTCCTATGAAATTAATAACCTTCATCAAACATTCAAACAAAAAAAAACAAACACAAAACAATCAAAATCTTTTTTTTTTAATACAGAAACAAAAGAACTAACAAAAAATTTTCATTCATAAGTAAAAATTACAAAGTAAAAATAAACGAAAAGGAATAAAACTAAAAACTATTTTTTTAAAATAAAGCTATCTACTTTGTAGTAAAAGGAATTGCATCGTAGAACGCATGATAATCACATGGTAAGCTTTTCTTCAGAATCTGTTAATGGTCATATTTTTCTTTCTTGATTTTCCTTCTTTCCAAAAATAAAGCAGGTAATGTTTTCATATCATATCGTTCAGTTTGTATCTTTGTTGATCGTCTTACATCCAATGTAGTCCAATCGTTATCTGTGTGTCTCAGTTTGTACTGAATTACCGAATCCCGTAAACTTGCTGTCCAGAAAAATGTCGATTGATACTGCAATTAAAGAAGACATGGATATCTTAGAGGAGTTTGAGTTATTTGGTGATCTGCAAAATATGCTACCAAGAAAAAGAAAAATATACACGGTTCAATCCATTTGAAATAAGCAACAAGGATTTCTACGAAAGATATCGTTTGGATAAAGAAACAGTCACATTTATCATAAATTTACTTAATATTGGAGAACTACCAAGTAAAAGAGGATTACCCGTTTCTGACAGTCTCCAGGTCTTAACAGCATTAAGATTTTTCGGTAGAAATGTCCACCAGAGTGATATAGGTAAGAAAAAAATTGAAGCAGTAGGTATATAATTATGTATATACATACCTACATAAATCCCTTATTTGTATTCAAGCTGATCTTCATGGTATTTCGCAACCAACGGTTAGCAGAATAATCGCCAAAATTGCAAGAAAACTGGCCCAACAGTTGCCAAACTTTGTAAAATTCCCATCAACAAGTCGGGAACTCCAGAAGACAAAATCAGATTTTTTTCAAATAGCTACATTTCCCGGAGTGATTGGCACTATAGATTGCACACATGTACGCATTAAGTGACCGGCTAAGATCGTTGGGGAAGTAATAGAAAAGGGTATTATTCACTTAATGTTCAATGTTCATGTACCAGTCCCATACTGAATCATTATTTTAAAAATTATAAATTTCTATATTTTTAGATATAGTTTGTGATGCAAAATGCAAAATTGTAGACATTATGGCCCCATCTAGGGGTTCCAGGCATGACGCACGAATATGGAGCAATTGTAGTTTAAAGAGACGCATAGAAGACACCAGAAGTACACATAACGGAGTTCTTCTTGGAGACGCTGGGTATCCCTTGTCTTATGTTTTATTTACTCCGGTCAGAAATCAGCAGACTCCACAGGAAGAAAAATATAACAAATGCCACATCGCGACCAAATAAAATAGAGTGTTTAAACGGACAAATCAAATCTAAATTTCGCTCTATTTTTGAGAGACTCAGAGTTGATTTAGATACTGCCAAAAATGTTGTTGTCGCAGTATCAGTGTTGCACAACATAGCTAAAGAAAGAAATTTTTCATGTGAGTATATATGTAAGTATATATCACTTTTGATTCAACTCATTTAAACTAAAACGAGAAAGTAAGATGTTGATTGATTGACATTTCAAAACATTTCGATATATGTATGTAATTGTTTTGAAGCAAATTTGATGATTTCAGATCTGAATGAGTCCGATGAAATGTCCAATAATTTAGAAGAAGAAATAGTGCCTAATATAAAAGAAAGTCCTATTTCTCAAAGAAGACTTGTAGCTGCAAGAATTTTCCGACAGAACTTTATCAATAATCATTTCACTTAAGAGAAAATGCAAACTTTCGTTTTATAATGCACTTAATAAATTAAGTATTTAATTATTTAATATCAACGTAAAACTATTTAATAAAAACTAATTCATTTAAACAAAAAACGAAAATATCTATTCCAAAAAAACAAAACAAACATTGATAAAACAAAAACATGTACAAGTTTTTGGTATGAACAACAATAAAAGAATGAAGCGAAATTAGTAGAAATAAAAGTATGTAAGTTAAATTAGTTAAAAAATACGTTAAAATTACAAGTTACAAAAAAAATAAAGATACATACATATATATGTACATATGCATTATGCATGTACTTAAATTGTTTCCTTTTCCTTTTTTAACAAAAGACGCTGCCTTTCAAGAATTATATTCTTTATTTCCAGGTCTTTCTCATAAAGACTTTTTTTCGTAGCTCATTTGTTTTCTTATTTGTTCCATTTTAAGCTGGTGTGGCTCTTCTTTTTGGCAATTTTCGATACAAATTTGCTTGCTTCGTTGGAAAAGAACATCCACTGCTGGCCTTTTAAGGTTTTTTTTGGAACGCTGTTTTTTGGCAATCGCCTAAGTTGGTCAATCGAAGTAGGGTCGTTGGGAAGATCAAGGGGCTTTTCTTTCATAGATGCCGAATAGCGGTCTTCGTCTATGGGGGCTGGTTCATTTTTTATAGACGGCACACTTTCATCTATAAATTCGATCTCGTAAGCCTCCGTGTTGCTGTCTATTAAAATTGAGTCCTCCTTAAAATCTTCCCTTATCATGTCTTGCACGATTAAATACTCCTCGGGTGGTTCCGGAACTTCAACTAGTTTTATTTTACTTACTTTTTTCAAATTACACACAGCCTTCTTAGCGAGAAATTAAAAAACAAAAAGAAGTAGTTAACCTGCAAAGGGGTATGCAGCTTTCTTTTAAAGGGTTTTCAATAAGGCCGGGTAGATGTTAAAATGGAATGAAACAAGCTGTGTGAGAGGTATTAACACAACTATTTTCTTTATTTGAAAGGCGCATGTATGACATTAAGTGTTGAATATGACATCATTCAAAGGCCCGCCTCGGCTTCTTACCGTGGCACAGAACCGAGTGATCCAATTTTCACTGACTCTTCCGCATAGATCCGGCTGAATTTGAGCGATGGCCTGTTTTATGTTCACCTTTAGGGCATGGGGCATCGGTTGGTTGTGGTTTATTTGCATAGACCTGCGACTTCAAAAAACCCCACAGGAAAAAGTCTAGCAGGGTCAAATCGCATGACCTTGGTGGGCAATTCACATCACACCTGCGAGAAATAACCTTACCCTCAAATCGTTCATGCAAAATGTCAATCGTGGCCTTGTAGCCGCGTCCTGCTGGAACCACATGTCGTCTAGGTCCATATGGTTCAATTTGGGCCATAAGAAATTAGATATCATTGTAATGTAGCGCTCGCTGTTAACGGTGACCGCATCACTAACGTCGTTTTCAAAAAAGTACGGACCAATTACGCCGCCGCCGGCCCAAAATCCACACCAAACGCTAACTTTTTGAGGATGCCTTATCAAGGCATTGTCTATGGTCATGAACTTTGATTTCCTGGGTCAGTTGGATCTTGTACGGGTGTAGGCCCAAGCCCCGATGCAAAATTCTACCGCAAAATGGGCGCAATACGCGCAACGTTTGCGTTAACGAACACTCATTTTGATAATAAAGTTTTATCATTTGAACAAGCTGTTCAATCGTGTAACTTGCCATGATGATTTGGCATAAACAACTGAATAATAAACAAAAGATTTGACAGATGTCACTAAAACAAAATGGCCGCCACGGGTGCCAAAATCTACCCGCGACAATTGAAGAACCCTTTATTTTAAAGGTCGATCGGAATGTGATGTAATTCACATATTAGACGATGTATTAAGAAGAAATTTTATTAAATTGTTATTCTAAATGATGAAAGTCCAGATATAAATGTAAATATTTGTTTTTTTTTATTTTTAAAAAAGAAGAAAATATTAGAGTAAAAAATAAAACGTTTGTTAAAAAATTTAATTTAAGCGGTAACGGATATGTGAAATATTACCAAACAAAAAACTAATTTAATTTGTTTTATCACCATCGATCCATTTTGATAGGTCGATTTTCGGAAGTTCTTCACATGGTACGATTGGGTTACTAAAATAATAATTTGATGGTCAATATTTCGTACACCATTCAATAACAACAACAAAAAACTTACGTTTTCGAAACACTAATAAACGCCTTAAGTTGCATTGTCTGAATTCGATTTCCATTGTCACACATTAATCGAGCTGCAGTTGCTTTCCGAATTTCTCTTAGTTGATCTAAGAATTTAAAAAAAAATTCTCATTTTTACAATACTTAATTTCTAAAAGCTGAAAATTGTGTGTATTGACCTTTTCTGAAACCAATTGTTGGATTGTCATTTTCAAAAAAGAACCGATCACCAACACGAGTTCGATAAAATTGTTCAGTCAAAATACATAAAAATGTTGGACCAGCCAAGGTTCCTTCCACGTTATATTCTAATGCTCCACCAACAATAAGATCAACGTCTTCAAGACTTCTGTACAATTTTTTAAGTCCTTCAATGCTCTTAAATTAGAATAATTCTATAAACCTTAAAAACACTTAGTATATTATCATTATAACTTATTACTTGGGTATTTATAAGATCCTTAAAATCCTCCCAATTTGTTGCTCGTTTTATACCACAGAATTGCCTAAAATCGTTGTACGAAGCTAAACCGTGATCTCGCCCACGATGAATATCTATCGCCCGCATTTCGAAACCAGCTGAGGACATATTCTTTTTAAATGGGAAATGTGGCAACTGAAAATTGATGAGAACAAAATTGTTAATTCAAAAAACACTCATTCATTCCCTTTAGATTTATGGGCTCACCACGTTGTCAAGATTAGTTTGTTGTTGCGGTTGTGACCCCAGACCTCTGCACAACATATCAAAGTTATCTTCAACTTCGATTATTCCAGGTCGATTGTACCAATCACTTACACGCAAAGAACCCTTTACATTTCTCACCTCCGTAACAAGACTGAAAGTAAAAGAACAGAAAGACGCTTATCTAGAACCTGCTCTAGGCAAGGACGAGATCTCACTTTAATCTGCCTGCGACCACTGTATGGAAGTGTCTAAAAGCTCCCGTAGTGAATTCGTTAAGAGTAGTTGCATCAACACCGGAATTATAATCATTGACATGGCTCTCAGGTGGCACATCATAAATCAGCTTATTTTTCAACATATTCTCCCGTCCCAAGAAGATTGGTAACAACTCGTAGTAGGTTATGTGTTGAAGTTGTGCAATAAGGATTTTTCTAGCTTCCTGGAACAACTCTTCATCGCACCAATGCGGATTCAATTTAGCTAATTCATCAGCCAATCGATTGTGCTCCCTCAGGAAAATAGTTTCCAGAACTGATATGCCTGGAGCCGAGTTCACTCGAATATCACCCGTTTTATAACAAATGTCATTTTCATTATCGACATTACATACTTCTGTCGAGTTTGGATTCTTTGGAAGCCATGATTGACCATTTCGCTGATCGACAATCAATCGACCTCCTTTGAATGCACGAATTCCACGATTTACATCATCGGTATTTCCATACAAAATGGACATGTCCAAATAGCTTGTAACTGCATTCAATTGTTCCACTGGTCCACCTTTGTAATTGCAGTTGGAATCTTTATCAGTTAGAGTTCTGACAAATTCCATACATTGCCTGCCGGCTTTTATGTTAACCAGATCCTCTGGTGGAATGTCAAGATTGAAACAAATTTCACGGTTTTGTTCAACGTAATGACCATCAGACGTACAGCATGGGACGTAATTATCTAAAAGGTCAAAGGTAATGATCGAATCGTTAAAGTTTGAGGTAACAATTTTTTGAAACATAACATGCTCGTACTTAATTTTTGAATTTTAAGAATTATAACTTACTTGAAGAAGTTCCTCTAGCTATGCGACTTATGTCTCCAGAAATAACTTGACCCCATTCCATATTCATGAGTGTCAAATCACGTTCTGGGAAATATTGTTCTCCAAATAACGACAGCGATATAAGTCTAGCATTTGGTAATGGTTCTCTGCTCCCAGATCTTGTTGGTTGACTTATTCCATCGCTATATTTTGCTGGTAAGATACGTGCAAATCTAAGGACATGGAAATGGAATAAATTAAATTGAATATTGATGATATTTCATTAATAATGTTTACTTGTAATTGGCTAAGCAGAAATATGGATTAATTAAGTTATTACAAGATCCATCTAGAGAACGATATTTTGAGTCCTTATCACAAGTTTTAGGTTGAAGATTACAGAAATCAGTATCAGTTGGAGTTTGGGGCCTGCCAAAATTAGCAATCGGATTGTGTGGACACAATGCAGAAATGATCACATTTTGTATCGCCGCCGATAAAATGATGCTTTGCACAAGCAAAATGATTATTTTGTTGTTAAGATTCATCTATAGCATCAAGGAGCACCTTACTTTGAATTAATCAATTTTACTGAGTGTTAAAGATTTTATATAACATTTTTCAAGACATAACTAACGATATTCAAATATCTTTACTTTTAAAGATAATTGATCTCAAGTAGGTATTGCAATTTAATTAGTTTAAAATTAAGTGTGATCAAGTCATTATTGAGTAAATTGGGAATATATGTATGTACATATGAAGCTTTAATTGAGTAAAATTAAACTTTTATTTAACTAATTACAATTAAATTTTCTAATAAATTCAAGCAGCAATGGATTGAGTAAAGTACAAAAGGTTTAAAAATAAGTGAATTCCATGAACTTGCTGTAGTATTAGAAGTGGCAAGAAGTTTTATTTAAAGACTTTTTTTGAATGAAACAAAAATTTATTTTGTTAAAAAAATATACACTGGGCAGGTTCAGCCGACATAAGGGACTTGAAAGTAAGGCAAGTTTCTAGCATCGGATTGGCCAGCTGCCAAAAAATTGCCTTCCAATTATGGCAACTTTATTGGAAAGTTGACTGGAAAGTTAGTCAAGAAAAATCTCCCTAACTATCAAGTCATGTCAACTTATGTCAAAATGACAATTGATAATGTTTTTTTTATTCAAGTGAAAGCTTAACTTTATTACTCTATGGTTTATTTATTTTCTGTAAAAGGGTTCGTTGTCAATTTGTAAAAGAAATAAGTAATATTTCCTTACAATACAAAATACAAATCGTGATGGACTTCATAGAGAGAACTAGTTTTGAAGTGACTTCCGGTGAAATTTTGTTCCATTCTTCCAATATAACTGCTTTTAGCTTGTTTTTATTACTTGTTTTTGATTCTCGGACCTTTCTTCCTAAATAATCGCAAAGATGCTCAATGGGATTAAGGTCTGGGGATTGGGGAGGATGAGGCAATTGCGATTTAACAATTTGTTGTCTTGCACAAGTAAAAAGTCGTTTTTAAAGCCAATTTTTAAAGCGCTGGCTTTCAAATTTTCTTTTAAAATTTGTAAATATTTGTTTTTATCCATTGTTGTTTCTATAAAAACTAAATTTCCCACACCATTGGACCCCATAGCTCCTTAGACCATAACATTTCCGCCTCCATGTTTCACCGTTGATTGCAAATTCTTCACATCTAATGCTGTGTTTAGTTTCCTCCACTCAAATCTGCGACCGTCCGACCCAAAGACATTAAACTTGCTCTCGTCAAGGAATTACACATACTTCCAAAAATCATCTGGTTTCGAAACGTACATATGCATTCGCATAGTTCAAGCGTTTTGAAACGCTTGCTTTTGAAATATAGAATTTTTTTTGTACCGTGCGACCATTGTATCCCTTTGAATGCAGAAAGTTCCAAACAGTTTGAGTGTTAAGCGATATTCCATCATTTGCTTGAATGTCAGCAGCTATTTTAGGAGCACTTCACTTGGGATCAGCCTTTAACATTCTTTACATTTTTCGTTCCATATGAGCGTTTAGTATTTTTTTTTCGACCTCTTCCTTGGGCCACTTCAAAGCTTTTATTTTTTAAATAATTTTTTAATACATATTGAACTGTAGACCGTGGTCTACTAATAGTTGACGATATCTCAGCATAACTTTTTCCGTCGTTTCTTAGTTTAAAAATCTGTTTTCTTACTTATGAGAAGCCTCCATTTTCAAAATCAACTTCGCAAAATTAAAAAAAAAAAACAATTGAAAAGATCAATACACCACGACATACTGAGCCTAGATCTCTCAATATCATTACAGTACACAATTTACATTTCAAAAAGAACCGTTATTTCCATTTTGTCAGAGAAGAGAGCAGTGTACGAACATTTGTTTGATGTACGAGCAATTTTTTGACATTCCTGCCAAAATTCTACTAACGGTAAAAAAAAACCATGAGGCAAAGCTCGAACATTTTGTTGCAGTTTTGTTGCATTTCCTATTATACATTATAATTTTATCAAATAAAGTCAATAAGCTCAGATTTATGGTAGGAAGTTCATAGGAAACCCATTTATTTTTAATTGCTGTACGTGCAATTTTTTGATGTAGTGTATATATATAATTATATATATGCAAAAACTCAAGTAACTTTAATTAGATAGATAAATATCTTCTACATTTTGCAAAGTCTCCTTAAAAACCTGCAATTTTACGCCTTACGAATCGAAGGTACAGTGCATCAAAGTAAAACTCGTACAAATGTTTTAAGTTTCTTTTTTATCACGTAACTTTTGTGTTAAGCACTAAACTTATTGCACGTACATATTATCAATTCATTTAACTACAAGATGCAAAAAAAAAACATTTTTGTAAAACCTCTAAAATTCACCTTAACATTAAAGTCGTACATTATGGATTTAATAGTTTAAATATGAATATTGTGGCAAAATAAAACCAAATTGGTATTTAGTTGGAAGGCCTTTATTTGCCTTGACAGCTTTTTACCTTTAAGTTATAGATTCAACTAACTTCTTACAGTACGAGAGTGGTATTTTGGACCATTCTTCTGCTGACACTTTTTTGAGATCGCTCCGGTTGGAAATCTGTTAGAATCTTACGCAGGCTGCCAAGTAAGCAAAAAAACTTTTTGATCACATTTATATCATTTGTAATGGGTGATTTTTTTGAGGTTAGGATTTTCATGCATTAGTATTTGACAGATCACGCGGGATTTCAGACATGGTGTCAAAGAGAAAGATGCTCAGTATGCTTTGACATTTTATCATGAATAGACTTACTAACGAGCAACGCTTGCAAATCATTGAATTTTATTACCAAAATCAGTGTTCGGTTCGAAATGTGTTTCGCGCGTGTGTTTTGTTCAGCGATGAGGCTCATTTCTGGTTGAATGGCTACGTAAATAAGCAAAATTGCCGCATTTGGAGTGAAGAGCAACCAGAAGCCGTTCAAGAACTGCCCATGCATCCCGAAAAATGCACTGTTTGGTGTGGTTTGTACGCTGGTGGAATCATTGGACCGTATTTTTTCAAAGATGCTGTTGGACGCAACGTTACGGTGAATGGCGATCGCTATCGTTCAATGCTAACAAACTTTTTGTTGCCAAAAATGGAAGAACTGAACTTGGTTGACATGTGGTTTCAACAAGATGGCGCTACATGCCACACAGCTCGCGATTCTATGGCCATTTTGAGGGAAAACTTCGGAGAACAATTCATCTCAAGGAATGGACCGGTAAGTTGGCCACCAAGATCATGCGATTTGACGCCTTTAGACTATTTTTTGTGGGACTACGTCAAGTCTAAAGTCTACACAAATAAGCCAGCAACTATTCCAGCTTTGGAAGACAACATTTCCGAAGAAATTCGGGCTATTCCGGCCGAAATGCTCGAAAAAGTTACCCAAAATTGGACTTTCCGAATGGACCACCTAAGACGCAGCCGCGGTCAACATTTAAATGAAATTATCTTCAAAAAGTAAATGTCATGGACCAATCTAACGTTTCGATTCGATGAGATTTTGCAAATTGTATGCGTTTTTTTTTTTAAAAGTTCTCAAGCTCGTAAAAAATCACCCGATATAATTAAAAAAATTATCTCTTATCCCAAGTTTGTCGGCACTAGCATTGTTTTGAGGATGTCTAAGTAAAGATTTGAATTTTGATGCAGAGAAATATTAGCAATAATGTCAGATTTAAAAATCGGAAATGCATTTTTTTTAAAATTCATTATTTCTCATTTCATTGTACTACCCGTTTAGTGATGATTAGTGAAAATTTTTTTCAAAATTAATCAAAACCAATCTTGCTTGTCAATTGAATCAACCGGTAACAATCGTATGCAAAGATTAATGTGTGTCTATAGCTTTTAAAGTACCCGGCATACAGTTCGTCTTTAGATCTTAGATGCTCGTGAATGTAATATGATTGTCCAAAAAGTCAAAACAAATGTAATGTACATAATTATGTAATTTTTAGATTTGTTTTGCCAATAATTTGGGAAAAAAGTTCTTCCCATGACTATAAGGAAATTGGGCAGGTTCAGACAACATAAGGGACTTCATTTGCAGTCAACTTCATTCTTTGAACGTAAATTTTGACCAAGGCAACTAGTTAGTTTTTCAAGTGTCATGAAATTAAAATTCAGAACTTTACTTCACAAACTTCTACTTCAAGTTCATAGTTCAAAAATTACCAAAATCATTTTTTTCTACAAAACACTCCTCAGGCAAGCTACAAGTCCATCACGATTTGTATTTTGTATTTTAAAGAAATATTACTTATTTCTTTTCCAAATTTACAAGGAACCTTTTTACAGAAAGCATTAAATGAAGTTGTGCAGAAAATAAATAAATCATTGAGTAATAAAGTTCAGCTTTTAGTTGAATTAAAAAACATTATCAACTGTCATTTTGACATAAGCTGACTTGACTTGATAGTTAGGGAGATTTTTCTTGACTAACTTTCCATTCAACTTTCCAATAAAGTTGCCTTAATTGGAAGGCAATTTTTTGGCAGCTGGCCAATCAGATGCTAGAAACTTGCCTTACTTTCAAGTCCCTTATGTCGGCTGAACCTACCCATTGCCTCACGAGACTGGTTACAACAATCGAGTTACAAGACGAAAGGCTATGATGTCGAAAGTTAACCAATGACAGCAATTCGAGTACGTGATTATGAAAACAAAGTGAAGTGAAAGAGTGTCTATATTTTCTGTTGATGGTAAATTCAATGCTTTTCAGACTGATGAAAGTATAACCTTGTGGAGAAAGCCTAACACAGAACTGGCAACTACAGCGCAACATGGTGTCGGAGAAGCTATGGTATAGATGAATTTGTTTTCATCGACGGTATTATGGACCGAGTAATTTATTTGGGAATTCTAAAAGAGACCATACGAAAAAGTGTCATAAAGATATGTACATACATACATACTGATCGTTCAAATTCTAGTACGAAAATTGACCTCAAAAATATAGCTTAAGGTATATCAATATGGTTAGCATAACACTCTACTATCACTTCAAAACCAACCGCAATCTCTAGATCTAAATCCAATCGAAAATTTGTGAAAAGAATAGGACAAACGCGTGAAAAAGTGTGCGATTGCCTTAAACAGGCGTTAAAGGAAGAATGGCAAAATATTGAACTTTTATAAAAAGGTGTAAATTATTGCAAAAATATTTGTAGTTGTTTGTTAAAAAACTTTTCAACTTGGGATTCTCTTACGTCTTACCTGATATAACGTTGGACCAATCCATAGAATTAATGGGATGGGACGCTGACAGCTTTAAAAAACGTAGAGATTGGGCAGGTTCAGACGACATAAGGGACTTGAAAGTTAGGCAAGTTTCTAGTATCTGATTGGCCAGCTGCCAAAAAATTACCTTCCGATTAAGGCAACTTTAATGGCTGCGTTCAATCTCAGACAGATAGGGTATCCGGATACCTTTTTGTTAGTGTTTAACGTGTAAAATAACAGCTGATCAAAAACAGCTGAGATGTCAAAAAAGGAATCCAAAGGTATCCAAGAATTTCTGGGGTATGTATGTATCTGACAGAACAGCTGATTCAACACATGGTTGAATTTCAAGAAACTTGAAAATTGATTTCAGCTTTTTGTATTGGTTGGTAAACAAAAAGATACAAAATGTTAGTTGAAGTTGTATTTGAGGATGTTCTGTACATAATAGACGATGAAGAAGCTATTTGCCTCCGAAATCCGTCGGACGAATCAGTTGAATTTTCCATTAAATGTTTTATCTTACAACAATTTTGACTTCGAAGCTTGTTTCTCTGCTGTGAACAGCTGAAAGTTGTTTTTATTTTTTGACGGCTATCTCAATACAGCTATCCAACTCGTTCAACAAGGTATCTAAAAATCCACCTATCCAAGATACCCTATCCAACACGAGATTGAACGCAGCCAATGGAAAGTTGACTGGAAAGTTAGTCAAGAAAAATCTCCCTAACTATCAAGTCAAGTCAACTAATGTCAAAATGACAATTGATCATGCTTTTTCATTCAACTAAAAGCTGAACTTTGTTACTCAATGATTTATGTATTTATTTTCTGCACATCGTCATTTAATGCTTCCTGTAAAAAGGTTCCTTGTAAATTTGGAAAAGAAATAAGTAATATTTCTTTACAATACAATATACAAATCGTGATGGACTTGTAGCTTGCATGAGGTGTGTTTGCAAACAAAGGAGAGGCTTTGCAAACAAATATTAAAAGAATGTTTATAGAGCAAGAGCCCGTTCCTGCCAGACATACCTCTTATCATAAAAGCTGAAAGTTTGTCTATGTGTGCCTCTAGTACAGGTAAGAACGATCCCCAACCATGATACCTGGGTAGTGGTTCCTTTGGCAGATAACTGGTAGCAAAGGTGCATAAAATTCCATCTAACTTACCTTATTTTATAAAACTCAATTTTTGTATATTTCATTCTTAACAACACCAAAATTCGGTATACTCATTGCCAGACACTTGGCATGGTTCCAACCCCCTGCCAGACACCCCTAAACTATAATAGTTTGTAATTCAATTTACGTTATATTATAAAAGCTAAATTGAATATATGTTTTTTGGGGAGCTATTAAACGATGTTTCCTTAGCAGCCAGACAATTTCGAGGGTTCTATCACCCTGCCAGACACTTTGAATTGACCAGAAGTTGCGAGAGCGCGGAGCATATGTAGTAGTCGGTGCAAGCGAAACAGAGCATTCGGTTTATTGCGATCTTTGGGGAGAGTACGATAACTCAGGCGACAAAGTTTAATGACGGATTCGTATAGAAAAGTTAAAACAAGCATTTTTAACTATGGGAGGGGGGTCTAACTCCCCCAGTTTAGGCGATAGGGGCAATTTAAAAAATATGTACGTTAAATGGAAACAAAATAATTAAAAAACATCGGTAACACTTACAATAATTAAGTATTTTACATTTTTTTACAGCCAACATTCTGTCAAGTCAAAACTATGTGTAGTTTTTGAAAAATTTAATTTTAAACTCATCGTACTCTCCCCAAAGATCGCAATAAACCGAATGCTCTGTTTCGCTTGCACCGACTACTACATATGCTCCGCGCTCTCGCAACTTCTGGTCAATTCAAAGTGTCTGGCAGGATGATAGAACCCTCGAAATTGTCTGGCTGCTAAGGAAACATCGTTTAATAGCTCCCCAAAAAACATATATTCAATTTAGCTTTTATAATATAACGTAAATTGAATTACAAACTATTATAGTTTAGGGGTGTCTGGCAGGGGGTTGGAACCATGCCAAGTGTCTGGCAATGAGTATACCGAATTTTGGTGTTGTTAAGAATGAAATATACAAAAATTGAGTTTTATAAAATAAGGTAAGTTAGATGGAATTTTATGCACCTTTGCTACCAGTTATCTGCCAACGAACCACTACCCAGGTATCATGGTTGGGGATCGTTCTTACCTGTACTAGAGGCACACATAGACAAACTTTCAGCTTTTATGATAAGAGGTATGTCTGGCAGGCCCGGGCTCTTGGACTATTAGGTAATGATATCTTCAAATAATTAAATATTTAGATAAGATACAAATTTTCTTTTTGTTTCTAATTAGATGATCACCTCAAAGGGCTCCTAGATGTGATAAAATTGTTATAAGAATAAAAATATTAAGTTTTTAGAATTATTGTTTGTTACTAAGAAAAACCTAAAATATAATTTGAAACAAAAAAAAATAATTTAATAAACAGTTCTCCGAGTATAGTATCCAATTTATGTTTCTAATCAGTTGTCCACAGCTATATATACATACCTATCCAGTAAAATTGAAAAGGCTATTTCTGAATGATTCGAAGGCTCCGATGCTAACGGAGAAAGTCTCCAATTTAGCTTTAAAACCCTTAACAATTTTAAAAGCCAAGACGCTCTTCTTAGCAGTGATGGATGCATAGAGAAATATATCTAAATATATTTCTCTGTGGATGAATGTAAGGTGCTGCAGTATAAGAATAAGACAAACAATATTGTGGAGCTTAGCTTTTCTCTAACATCGTAATTTTAACTCTTAACCACCTGCCGCTATTTTAGTCACTTAACCATCGCTACTACTGAAATTTACAGAACTTAAATGAGCGTAAAGTATAAAAAAAGGATATTGAACGACGATGTCTTGGCCAAAACGTCACCATGGACAGCAATACCTTTGAGGAAGTTAAGGATTTTGTCTAACTAGGCACCGTATAAATTTAGACAACGACACCAGCGCTGAAATCAAACGTAGAATAACTCTTGCAAATCGTTGCTTCTTTGGACTTGGAAGGCAGACAATTAAGTAGTAAAGTCCTCTCTCGAGCATCTTAAGTCACCATCTATAAGACCCCCATCCTCCCAGTTCTCATTTATGGCATTAAGGCTTGGACTTTGTCAAAGAAAGATGAGATCGTCTTAGCATGCTTCGAGATAAAAAAATTTCGGCTGATTCTTATTCCTGTCTGCATAGAAGGAGAGTGGAGGAGAAAATACAACGACGAACCGTACGGGCTCTACAGCGACACTGACTTCGTTAAAATAATAAAAGTCGAATGATTTAGATGGCTGGGTCATGTAGAGCGAATGAACATCAACGCTCCATCCTGGGAAGACCTTCGAATTCATTCGTGAGGGACGGTACAGTAGAGGAAGACCGCGACTCAGATAGCGCACGCAGGTGGGACAGGACCCCAACCAACTTGGCGTGCGAAACTGGAGACAGATAGCTAGAGACCGAGTTGACTGGAGACGCAGTTTGGTTGAGGCGGTTATAGATACCGCAGGTAGATGGTTAATGGTTATAAATACGTTTTAAGTAATCCATTTTAGAATTTAATATGACACAACTTATTAACGGCAAATTTATTAAACATGAAACCATTTTAATTTTTGCAACTGCAATTAAGAAAGTTAATTAAAATATCCAAATAAAAATGCACTCTTTTTTCCTTTTATGTTTGTGTATACTGAATAAGAGGTAATTTAATAGTAGCAAATAATTATATATTGATTACAAAAACTCTTCTCTTCTTTCAATCACTGGTAATATCTACTGATACAAGTCTATAATAATTATATAATACTATCCAACAAACTAGGATTCGAAATGTTGTTCTTGTTAAAATATGTAATTTGTTTATTTGTTTTTATTATTTCAACTGATATTTGTATAGGTTTTTGTATAGAAATGGGTAGATTTGTTTTTTTTTTAAATGTATTATGTGAATAATAATAATAATAATATTAATAATAATTAAATTCAATAATAAAAATAGTAATAATAATTTAACAATAATTTTGTTCCTATCTTGGAAAATATATTTATCCAAGGCAGTACAGAATTGTGATGAAGAATACAATACGTTAATAATAATTGTAATTAATTAATTAGTTAATTATTTGATATATATTTAATGAATGTATGTTTCCTACGTATCGTTAGTGATTTTATTTATTTTTCTGTTTTGTTGTCTACATATGTATAAAAAAACACTACACTCTACTGCACTATTGGTTGTAGAAGATCTTCAAAGCACGAACACTATGTGGCAGTCAGTGCGTTCCATTCGAAACGTGGATTCTTTGAGTGCGTCACTGGCAGGCATTCAGGTTCAATCAATTTCCATTCACCGTTTATCTGCTCTACAGTAGCCAGACTGCAATAGGGGATCTTATGGATTACCTGTCTTAGTTCATTTGTGGAACGTGGATTTTCACCCATCAATTGACGCGAGCAGGTGTCTAATGTTGTCGCATGTGCCACAATCAATATATTTCCAGCTAAACAATAAAGAGAAATATTTAAAAATATATATATACTTGAAATCAAAATTATGACAAAATATATTACTTGTTGATTCAATGATTTTCAAAAGACATTCATGATTTCGATTGTAAAATTCTTCGGATGTTTCTTTAATGACATCATTTAGATTGGTCCCATTTAATAGTGGTTCGTAATCTTTGTCGATGTGGTAACGTGCTTCAATTAACTCGTCTAAGCTACACCAGTCTGGTACTCCATCTGGATACCAGGCCATCCATTCAAAAAGCCCAGCTTCAACGCGTAGCTTGTGTTTTCCATTTAGTTTAAGACCTGTGAAAAATAACATATTTTTAGTCGCATTTGAACTCTTGACAAAAAGAAAAGAAGCCCTGACCTTCTAGGGCACTTGTGCATGTTTGGACACAACGATAAGCTGGCGAACAATACACATGATCGATTTGAATTCCAGCCTCGTACATTGCCTCTCCAACTAGCTTTGCTTGAAAGAGTCCAATATTCGTTAATGGTGAATCATTTTGCCAGCCTTCTGGACAATTTTTCCTAAAGCGTGCGTTTATATTATTTAAAAATGTTTAAGGTACCGCATATTTATTACAAACCTTTTAGGTAATGATTTTGGCATGTTGAGATCTTTCCTTACATAATTATTGAATTCATCAAAACAATAAGGAATCCAAGTGCCAAAAGTAAAATCAACCCTCTCTCCATGTCTCATTATATAGACTTTACGATTTTTTTTCACTTGTGATGTGCTTAGATCTTTAGTCTTTTCGGACTGCATACTTGGGCTGTCTATGTCAGCGTCGTTGTCTAATTCTGTTGGTGGATGTATTGGTTGTAAAACTGAAGGAATCTCAATGCAACGATTAATTAAGGACTTTCGCAGAAATCGTTCAGCGCTTAAATCTGATTCTTCGGTAAAAGAGGAGCCTTCAATAAGGTCTTGATGTAAATGCCCTATAAAAGGAATTAATAGTTTTATATTTATGTTTTATAACATTTACAGTTTTATTTACATAATAAGGGTATTCATGTAACGATATAATTTTCTACTTTGTAGAAAAATATAAATTTCCGCAAAGGGTTTACATGAACACCCCATTAGAAATATTTACGGAAACGTTAGAAACAAACACAAAATTTATCTGTTTTTTTTTTCTACGATTTCTGCTTCAAATTTGAGAGATAAAAGTCTATATTTTGCAGAATATTTTTCCCATACAAATTTTGACAGTTGATTTCTACCGATAGAAAATTCTACAGTTTTTAAGGTTTCTATGGGTTTTCTGTGTTTGCATGAATACCCTTAATATATAAACTTTTTACAAACAATATACTTAGGTGATTGAAAATTTAAGCCCTAGTACATCATATTTTTGGATGAACATAAAGCTGTAAATCTTGGGGTCGAGGCAGTACATGGTGACAAAAATTGCAATTGGAGCTAAAATTATTTGCAATAGTCTTCCATAAAATTAACATAACTGTCCACTTTTGAATACGAACTTAATAGATATCAAAATAAAAGAAATTGTATACCAATGGCCGATAATAAAAAATAGCATCATGGTTGGCGAATAATTCTCTTGGCACAAAAATGCTCCTTTGCTTTTTTTCTATTTAGTAAATAAAATAAATGGAAATAATTGAGTGTATTAAGATATACAACGTTGGGAAGCCTAGTTTCAAGAGCTTATTTTTTGATTATGGACACAGAATTATGTATAATGTATTACTTATTTAAAATCAAAACAAATAATTGAACTCTATTTTTACTGATTTGACTGTCAGGTCAAAAGGAATTGATGATCATCGACTTGGCTTGGCTAGCATCATTTTCAAAGAAGTACGGAGCGAGGACCAAAATCCACATCAAACAGTAACCTTATTTGGATGCGTTGGTACCTCCAGACAGCATAAGGGACTTCATTTGCTGTCAACTGCATTCCTTGAATGGGCAGGTTCAGACGACATAAGGGACTTGAAAGTGAGGCAAGTTTCTAGTATCTGATTGGCCAGCTGCCAATTAAGGCAACTTTAATGGAAGTTGACTGGAAAATTAGTCAGGAAAAATCTCCCTTACTATCAAGTCAAGTCTACTTCTATCAAAATGACAGTTGATCTTGTTTTATCATTCAACTGAAAGCTAAACTTCATTACTCTGATTTATTTATGTATTTTCTGTACAACTTTAATGAGTTTCTTGTCAATTTGAAAAGAAATAACTAATATTTCTTCACAATACAAAATACAAATCGTGGTGGACTTGTAGCTTGCCTGAGGAGTGTTTTGTAGACAACAATTTGTTTGGTACTTTTTGTACCATGAACTTAAAGTAGAGGTTTGCGAAGTAAAGTTCTGAATTTGAAATTCATGACAGTTGAAAAACTAAGTGCCTTGGTCAAAATGTACGTTCAAAAAATGAAGTTGACTGCAAATGAAGTCCCTTATGTTGTCTGAACCTGCCCAATGTTAATTTTGAAAAAACAACTACTTATTTTTTTAAGTGTCAAATTCAGAATTTTACTTCACAAACCTCTACTTTAAGTTCATATTACAAAAATTACCAAAAACATTATTATTGTCTACAAAACACTCCTCAGGCAAGCTACAACTCCAGCAAGATTTGTATTTTGTATTGTAAAGAAATATTACTTATTTCTTTTCAAATGGACAAGGAACCCTTTTATAGAAAACATTGAATGTAGTTGTGCAGAAAATTAATGTCATAGAGTAATAAACAGGGCCGTCGAGAGGAATTCCGGGCCCGGGACGGAAAAATCTGGGCCCCCCCCCCATATTTACCCATTTTTTTTTTAATTTCATGCCTACTGATATGGTACGTTTTAATTTCAATTACGAATAGCTAAATTGGTTGGAATTAACGGAAATAATAATTTTTTGTTTGCAAAGTGAACCGAAAAAAGTGTTAATCATAAAATCAATCTTACAGGTATCGTCCAGTTTAGTTGAAATGGAGGATGGATAGAAAATAATTCTAAATGGGATTAGATCAGAATCCGAACAGAATCATACATTCAATTCGATATTGCCAACGACACGTTAGTAACTGATAATACGGTCGATTAACTATTAAAAAAAAATAGCATGAAGATTTATTATTATTACCTACTATGAAAATAAAATATAGAGCGAAGTAAAAGTATTTGAAATTTGTCTTAAAAAAAAAACTAAGTATTTTAAAAGTTTTACATTAAATACTCTTTATTGTTTTTCTTTATTAAAATATTATTACAATGTTTTGTAAGAGTTAGTTTGTACCCAATGAAATATTTTCTTTTGGCAAACGAGCTTTCCTAGCTTTCTGAGCAGCAAAACAACTTATAATTGAATCGAAATTCAATTTCCTTGCCAAAGGTGCTTCGATGCATAGTGTAGCAAGTCCAGAAACACGATCTTGTGATGAGCACGAATGATGAAAATTCTTTGTTCTGGCAAGGACTCTAAATGAACGTTCGGCACTAGCTACGGTTACAGGTATGGTGGAACACACACGGAGAGCAACACAAATGTTGGGGAAAATCGTCTCCAAGTTCTGGGAATAAATAGCATTGAGCAAACTCAATGGCGGAAGTTCTGCTTTAAAATTGGCTTCATACATGTGTTTCAGATGAATTATTTCTTCTTTCAACTCTTAAGACACATGCGAGTTATACTTTTGGATGAACCTTGTAGCGAAGTTTTTAATCTCACGTTCGTCCATTGTTGAAAACTGTCATAAAAATGAAAATGTAGCATTCAAATTTTTCATCGTACCGTACCGACGAGAAATTCCACATATAATTGAATCAACTATGACGTAAAAGGTGTTTTTCTTGAAATTTATTTCTTCGTCTGTTTCAATTTGTTCTCCAGCTCCTCGATTTTCTCCAAAATGTCTCTTTAATTGCCTTTTTTGGTTCGATGGGAACGACTCTGGAAAATCCCCCAATCCAGTAGCAACTGCTTTGCATTCAGATAAATTTGGTCCCATTCGTTTCGAATAAAGTTCAAATCGGAGATCAAGTTGTCAAGATTTCGAATTTCAACGTCAATAGTCATGTTTCTGGCTTGAAGAATGATACTTCTTTCATTTATAGCGCTAAGAACCTTGCACCAAATCGAAGACATCAGGACGCGTTCAAATGTGTGCATATGTTTTAAAACGCCATTTACATCTCTTCGAGTTTCAGTTAAATTAATATCACTCAAGGCTTCTAATGATGTTCTAAGGTTTTTCAGATGGTTTCACTGCCTCAATTCTAGCTCACCATCTTTATCGAAAAGTTTGTGAAGGGATCCGGGCACATTTTTCTTAAGAATTTCCCAACGTTGGGCAATGGGCACTGCTGCTAAACAAGTTGAAACACTTTTGAACAACACCAAAAAATGTAATTGCGGCAGTACCTACAACATTCCGCTGAATCGACTCCACACAAGTTAAGGCTGTGAGCTGCACATGGTGAATACACGGCATTCGGATATTTGTTTAAAATATGACTTTGTGCACCATTATACTGTCCTTTCATATTGCTTCCATTGGCATAGCCTTGTGCACAACAGTCTTCTAAAGGGATTCCGTTCTTTGCCAATGTTTCGCAGATCAAATCAACTATTGCGGTGCCAGTTTTTTTTGTTGCAATCGACAAATTCCAAAAACGGTTCTTGGATGGTGAACACATTTTTTTCAAAGCGCAGATATCGCAAAATAAATGTGTTTTGTTCCACATCACTTGAATCGGGTGTTGCATCGACAATTATAGCGAAGTATTTGGCGTTTGCAATCTCCTTCAAAATAGCTGAATTCACATACTGGGCACAAATAGTGACTTGCAAACGTTTGTGCTCTTGTTGTAAAATTCTTATTTTTTTCAAGTGCTCCTGAAGTAAGGGGTCATAATGACTAATTAATTCCAAAATGCCGAAAACATGTCCATTATTTGGCTCTCCAATAAGATTGCTATCGCCTCGTAATCCTAGTCCCCTTTCGCCAAGGAAGAAAATGGTGTCCAATATTCTATATAGAGTTCCTTGCTATTTCCTTGCTATATTTTGTACACACTTTAAAGTGACTTGATATCCTTCAAATCTTCAGTAAACAATTTATTCAAAATATTAATTAATTAATATTATGGAAACCACAATTGAGACACGTTTGCGTGCGATTTTCCGGTCCCCCGAAACAGAATCAAAAATTTCGTTCCCAGCAGAAACAAAAATAGAAGAAAAGAAACTTTATAAAAACAGAAACCGAAATAAATATTTGTGTTTTGTTTTAAGTTCCCGGGCCCCTTATTTTGATTTTAAAATTTTTCAAAATAAAATAAATTTGAATTAAGTAAGAAAAGCGAAACAATTTATTATAACTTTCTTTCAATAGTTCAGATTTGCCCAATTTTTCATTAAATATAAACAAAAATGTATGCCAATAATAATCAGGTACCCATATCAGCAAGCTTGTGACTGAAAGATTGGTAGATAACATGCAAACAAGGGCCCAATTGCGAAAGCATGAATGATTTTAAATTTTCGGGCCCCCAAAAATAAGTGGGAATAGGTATGTTGATGATGAATTTAGAGTACCAATATTATAAAAAAAAAACACTCCTAATTGCTTTCAATTTTACGGGCCCTTATAAAATCCCCCTCTGGACGGGGCTGGTAATAAAGCTCTACTTTCAATTGATTGAAAAAACAAGATCAACTGTCATTTTGACAGAAGTAGGCTTGACTTAATAGGTAGGGAAATTTTTCTTGACTCACTTTCCAGTCAACTTTCCATTAAAGTTTCCTTAATTATAGGTAATTTTTTGGGAGCTGGCCAATCAAATACTAAAAACTTGCCTAACTTTCAAGTCCCTTATGTCGTCTGAACCTCCCCATTATTGTGTACAAAACAGTTCTCAGGCAAACTACAAGTCCATCAAAATTTGCATTTCGTGTTGTAAAGAAATATTACTTATTTCATTAAATGGAAGTGTGCGGAAAATAAATAAAATCGTAGAGTAATAAAGTTCAGCTTTCAGTAAATTGAAAAAACATGATCAATTGTCATTCCGACACAAGTTGACTTGACTTTATAATTAGGAAATTTTTCTTGACTAAATTTTTAGTCTACTTTTCAATAAAGTTGCCTTAATTAGAAGGCAATTTTTTGGCAGCTGTCCAGTAAGAAACTAGAAACTTGACTTACCTTCAAGTCCCTTATGTTGTCTGATCCTGCCCATTGTTACTAATTTCATTTAATGTTTTTTAAAAAATATACATTAAATTTATTAATTAATTTTTCACTTTTAGTTTTCCAACACATTTTATTTAAGCTTTCTCTACTTCAATTATTTAATACATTTTCCATTCTATATTATCATCGGTCATTAGAATAGACTTTTAGCTTTGGATTTCATCATTAAACCAACCCTTAACAGTATTTAAAACATTTATAGCATTTCATTTTCGAATGAATCATCACTGTGTATTGAGACGATACCTATGCTATGTATTGCCCATCTTGTTATTGATTTTTGTAGATTGGAAACTACAATATATGTATTATCTACACTAATATTATAAAGAGGAAAGATTTGTATTTTTGTATGTAACGAATAAACTAAAAAAGTACTGGACCGATTTTAATAATTCTTTTTTCATTAGAAAGCTACATTGTCTGTACCTATTTATGTCTACCCGTGTGAAGCCGGGACGGGCCGCTAGTATTTTATAAATTTTAACTTTTTTGATCTTTGGCACTTATTTTAATGTTTCATTTTATATTAAATAGTTTTATGATCACTGAATTTAATGTCGTCTTGAACCAAGTCGAGCTTATTGAGTGCATGCTATCGAATTTGCAAAAGCTGGAATAGAACATGAGCATAAAAGAGCAGGGCGAAAGATTTCGTCAGGCTCTCCGGACAAAAGAATAATAACGTTATCACAAAAGGTGGGGCACTAGTCCTGCTGGAGCTTGAAACGAGATCCCACATCAAACAAATGAAATCGTTCATTCAAAGAAGTCTAAAACATGATGTTTTAATTGTGGTCAAAATAATAAAACTGTACAATCTTCAAGCATTTTGTTCATGGTCACGGCCATAGAAATATCCAATAGTAGAACAAGAAATAATGGAAACAAAAATTGTGTTTACCATAGTGTACCTAATCCAACACAATAAAATCTTACCTGGATGTAATTCCCTTCGTTCGTCTTGGTCTGTGGACAAACTTCGTCCGTCTACAATATCAATTTCTTCAACTGATGTCAACGATGGTGTTATAGATTTAGATAATTGAACAACTCTATGCATAGTCCATGCGTCCGACTCAGCTGTGCGTTCAGTATAGTTCACCGGCAAATATCCAGTCATACCAGTTAACCACGATATACCTTCGACCCATCCATCACAAGAATTGTCCACAGAATCACTATTCAAATATATAAAATCGCCTATTCGCAATTCAAGTTCATCGATTTCGTGTGGACTATGTGGATATAGAACTTTGTGTACCTAAAAATAAAATTTCAAATTTTTATAACGAACTTTTTAAAATAACTTCACAATAAAAATAAAAACTTATAAAAAGATTTGATTAAAGTCCAAAAAAGAAGGAGGAGGAAGTTGTTTTTTTTTTTTTCTTAATTGTTATTATTTTTTAAAAATTAAATTTTTTACTTGTTTCGTCGCTAGTCTTGGATCGCGCGAATACAATCGAAGTTCCCAACTGGATGCACAAGATGGATCTAATGATTCCACTAATGTTTTCAGTGCATTAAATTGGCTCTGCGGGAACTGATAGGCTAAGGTCAAATGAAGTGATTTAACGTGCGGCTCCAATGATATTGCTAAAAGAACAGACATAGAGAAGAAAAAAAAGAACACAAATAACGAAGAGTGAAGAAAACCAGAACACACATTGATAACAACAAAAAGAAAACACTCTCTTAATATTGCTTCAAATAAAAATAATAAAACATTTTATATTACTTGACAAATTGCTATTAATTAGTCAGTCATTCAAGTCACAATAATTACAATTGATCAATAAAACAATAAAAAGAAAAATAATAACAAAATAAGAAAGATAAGAAAAATTGAAAGCGAAATCAAAACTACAAATCATCATCTTTATCATCAATATTTACTATTTACATTCAATAAGAACTACATACAGGGTGTCCCGTAAGTAATGGATAACCCTTAAATGCCGCATAGTAGACTTTATGACCGTCCTGAAAACTGATAAAAAAAAGTTCTATCCCAACCACAAGAAAAGTTATATGCATTTTTTTGTTCAGTGCATTATTTTTTTTCTTACTTTACATTTTTGAATACCACGACTACAAGTGAATGAGTTCCATCATTTTTTTTTTGCAGGAATATTTTACATTACTTGTGCCAACACATAAGTAGAAGAAAATTATTATAACTGTTGGACTTATTAGAGAAACAAATTATTTAACATTGAATTTCAATGCAAAATGTGAAAACAAATAATTTTTGAAAAAGTTAAATCATAGCTGGTATAAAAAAAATGCATGAATACTTGAGTGGCCAACTATTTTAAAAATATGCGCGTTAAATGCAGATTTCAAAATGGTATTACTTATTATTATATCTAGAGTCAATAGCAAGTTATTGGTAAAAATCTGCAATACTAGAGTAAATTTAGCAAAAACAAAAGTTTTCCAAAATTAGCACAGTAAACGTGAAAATAATACCAAGCGTTGAACATAGCAGATTTTTGATTTATTGGCTGTTTCTGCGATGTTGTCCTAATGATAAATCCAAGCTTTCAACTTCTAGGGCCGAATGCATTATTGATAAAAATGTCAAAAAAGTGCAAAAAACGGTTACATTTTCGAGCTTGTTTTGAATTTTACCTGTTCTATTGGGCTTTAACAAACCCATCAAATATTTTTTTGGTTGTTATTAGTTTATTTGTTATTTTATCTAAACAAAAAGTTTTTGAGCCAGCTTTTAATCACATAATCACTTAGTTAGAAAACAAAAACAAAAATAGATAATTTGTTTTTCTTTAAAGCAAATGCTCAAACTGTTTTCCACCCACTCTTATACAGGTTCTGCACCTCCGAATAAATGAACGGCTTAATGAACGTGCAAGGTTTTGCTCCGAAATTTGTAATGCAGCTGCCTCCACACGATTTCTTAGCTCCTCTAAAGACCTGATCGGCTTGCTGTATACGATTTCCTTAATGCATCCCCAATAAAAAAAATCAAGTGGATTTAGGTCTGGTGAACGGGGTGGCCATACAATTGGTCCCAGACATCTAATCCATCTGCCTGGATATCTGGCATTTAAATATGCCCGCACAGGCACAGCATAGTGTGCTGCACAACCATCATTTTGAAGCCAATGGGGTTCCTTTAGTTCTTGAGGCACTTCTTCCAGCAAGGTTGGGAGATCATTTTGGAGGAACTCCAAATAACCTTGGTCAGTTAAAATCCCCGGTAACTCAAAGGGTCCAATTATTTTCCCATTGAGAATCCCAGTCCAATAGTTTATTTTGAATTGGTACTGGGACCTGTCTTCCCTCATGATGTTTGGGTTTTGTAGTGCCCAGAAGTGAAGATTATGGAGATTAGTGTAGCCATCTCTTTTAAATGTCGACTCATCGCTCCAAAGAATTTTGTCAAAAAACTGCGGATCTTCTTCAATTTTCATTATCATTTGTCGACAAAAACTCATTCTCGTTTCAAAATCTTGCGGCTGGAGAGTTTGCACCCGTGTTAGGTGAAAGGGATGATATTTATATTTACTTAGCACATTATGCGCAGTCGTCTTTCCGATCCCAGTGCGTCGTGCTATTGCTCGGATTGATACTGTAGGATCTCGGTCAAATTCCGCAAGCACTAAGTCTTCGGTATCTCTAATAGCAACCAACAAAATATTTGATGGGTTTGTTAAAGCCCAATAGAACAAGTAAAATTCAAAACAAGTTCGAAAATGTAACCGTTTTTTGCACTTTTTTGACATTTTTATCAATAATGCATTCGGCCCTAGAAGTTGAAAGCTTGGATTTATCATTAGGACAACATCGCAGAAACAGCCAATAAATCAAAAATCTGCTATGTTCAACGCTTGGTATTATTTTCACGTTTACTGTGCTAATTTTGGAAAACTTTTGTTTTTGCTAAATTTACTCTAGTATTGCAGATTTTTACCAATAACTTGCTATTGACTCTAGATATAATAATAAGTAATACCATTTTGAAATCTGCATTTAACGCGCATATTTTTAAAATAGTTGGCCACTCAAGTATTCATGCATTTTTTTTATACCAGCTATGATTTAACTTTTTCAAAAATTATTTGTTTTCACATTTTGCATTGAAATTCAATGTTAAATAATTTGTTTCTCTAATAAGTCCAACAGTTATAATAATTTTCTTCTACTTATGTGTTGGCACAAGTAATGTAAAATATTCCTGCAAAAAAAAAATGATGGAACTCATTCACTTGTAGTCGTGGTATTCAAAAATGTAAAGTAAGAAAAAAAATAATGCACTGAACAAAAAAATGCATATAACTTTTCTTGTGGTTGGGATAGAACTTTTTTTTATCAATTTTCAGGACGGTCATAAAGTCTACTATGCGGCATTTCAGGGTTATCCATTACTTACGGGACACCCTGTATATATATGCATTATGTGGGTTTGTTTTTTAAATTTCAGCTGGCATTTATTTTAGAATAATAAAATATACGAACACAAAATTTATGATAAGATTCGAATGCTTAATCATGATAACAAAGATATAAAATGGAATTTTTAACTTAAGTTAAGATTTGATCAATATAATTATGTCTATACGTACCTAGATCAACAATGTATGTACGAAAAGAATATTTGCTTTTAGACTTACGGCATAGAAAGATCAACAGGTAAGTTATCTACATTTCTAAAATTAGGTATAAACAATCGCATGCAATATGACGATGACGACGATAGTATTTCAAATTTGTCATTCAAGCTGAACAGCATGCAAATTCGAAGAATATATGATTAACCTCTTGGAATAGCTTAAATGATAACGCGCAATTAAAATGTTTTAATTCAATTTATAATAGAATAATTGTTTGTCTAGACAAAAACGTTTGTGAAAGTTAACTCTTTTTCTTAAGTCAAGTTACCAATAACTCCTGGACGATATGACTAAATTATTACAGATTTTTGCACCGCTTAGATAAAAGTCATAATATGTAAGTATTAGAACTGCTGATTTAGGAAAGACCGAGAAACTAATCTCATTTAAACTTTTTAATCTACCCAAGGAAAAACCCTTGAGTGCTAAATAAAAGCGGACATAGTTGATTTCGCTTGACAAGATATGACTTAAGGAAAAGTAATCCAAGTACTTTAAATAACTTAGTATAGTTTAGGCCCCTTTACATGATGATTGAGCAGTGTGCAGAATTTAACCGATTCCAGATTAAAAGAATAAAGAAATTAAAATTGTAGATAGAGGTGCAATTGTTCTCAAGATCAAAACCCACAAGCACTGTTTAAGAAAAGTGATTGCGAGAATAAGGTTTTTCTTCTAAAAGTACCTAAGAAGTAAACAAAAATCATGAAAAAAATTTAATAATTTGTTCTATTTTAAATTATCTTTTTCAAAAACTGTTGTCATATTAAATTCATCTGAAGTAGTATAACCTTTAGTATAATGTAATATAAATATTTCGTACTTTATTTTCCTAAAAAATAACGCGATAAGACCGTGGCAGACACATGCTTATGTATCAGGCTTGTAAAACAATGCAACCTTTTGGAAATGCATTCATTATAAATCATTTATTGAATTGATTTCTCCTTAAGATTTGGACTTCTTATTTTGCAATGGGTGCATTCACTAAGCTAGTGAATACGTAGTCAAGGCATTCTAATTGGCTAAATTCAACTACAAAATGAATTGAAATTTTCCCTCCGACGCGTCGCGACGTAGTGTACAAATTTGGGCTAGAAAAGTTAGTGGACACTGATTTTGACGTTTCACAATCAGCTGCTCGGTAAGGACTCAAGAATTCAAAATTAAATAAATCGTTCAGTATTTAAATACAAATATTAATCACTCATATTAAATCTTATATTTGAATTTATTTAATTTTAAAACAAAAGCAATTATTTAAAGTTCACAAAACACAAATGTTTTCTATTTTGTATATTTATAAATAAAATATATACATTAGGTGGCGCAACAATCCGTTGAGAACTAGGGCTTAGTGACTTACAACTCTCAACCATTCCTGTGTGCGAGTATTTTTTGTCAGAAATAGAAGGGACCTACAGTGTTAAATGTTATTAACTTCCCATAGGAAGTTATTGTAATGGGTCCGATTTGTCAAATTGAACATTTTGACATTTCTCGACGTTTCAAGGTCCCTAGAGTCGAAACAAAAGATTTTTAGAAAGAGATGTATGTGCGTGCGTATGTACGTACGTTTGTACGTCCGTACGTCCGTAAGTTCGCGACGTTTTTTTCGTCGCCCATAGCTCAAGAACCAGAAGAGACATCGACTTCAAATAAATTTGGTTATACAGATAATAAGGCAGAAAGATGCAGAAAGGGCTCTCAAGAAAATTGCGTGGGTGGTTTTTTTACCATAGCAGTTTAAAAAAAAGGTGAACATTTTGGTTGACCCTAAATATCGAACCAAAAACGCTAGAGACTTGAATTAAATTTTATATAATATATTGTAACGTGATACCAAACCAGTATATTTTTTGAAAAAAATCCAATTAACGATTTTTATATAACTCAAAAAAACTGAAAAAAAAAATTTGTCACCTCGAACATTTTACGAATACAAAATGTTTTATCACCAAAACAATTCTGTGCAAAGAAAAATAACGTTTTCAACATCTGGTAAAATTTTGAGAAAAATCGAATTGACAGTTTTTTTTTATAAAAAATAAAAACCTAAAAAAACATAACTCAAAGTTGGTAAAAATTGAATTTCGACTCAAATATCTTTTCAAAAATTTGCGATTATGGCTTCCAACTTATTTAAACTTATAAGAAATATTGTTTTCAACATTCTGAAAAATGTTGAGAAAAATCGAATTGAAAGTTTTTTTCACAAAAAATAAAAACCTAAACAAAAAAATTAGTAAAAGTTGGTAAAAATTGATTTTCGACTCAAATATCTTTTCAAAACTTTGAACTACTTTTATCTTTTAATAAATATTGTTGTCAACATTTAGTAAAATTTTGAGAAAAATCTAATTGACAGGTTTTTTACAAAAAATAAAAACCTGACAAAAAAACAATACTAAAACTTAGTAAAAATTTACTTACGACTCAAATAGCTCTTCAAAAATTAAAAATATTGTCTTCAAACTCTTTTTATTTCACAGAAAATATTGTTTTCGATATTCAGTAGTTCCAACAGTCCGTTTTTTCATAAAAAAATAAAATCTACAAAAAATAGTACGCAAATTTTGTAAAAATTGATGTTCGGTTCTTGATATCTCACAAATTAATTTCATTCATCCAATTTGTAAAAATTTAAGAAATGCTACTTAAGTTGGTAAAAATTTGTTTTCGATTAAAGATCTATTAAATAAAACTATATTTTTAAACTAAACTATTTCTTTATATGAAAAATATTGTTGGTAATTTTAAAATTTTTTAGAATAATTCAACTAACAACTTTTTTAACCCAACACGAAAACTTTTAAGCAAAGCAAGACAAATCGACAGACGGGATGGGAAGTTATCAGTGTGGGTCGCATCCCAGCCTCTTTTCTCATTTTTTTTTATATCAAAATTACCCCACAATACCCTAATGTAATTATTCATTATTGCCATCTATAAGTTGATCATTGAAATACACAGACCGACACAATGTTTTGACGTTATCGAATGTTTTTTTCAATTGCTTTTCCAGATAATCCCACAAATGCTCAATCGGGTTCAAGTCTGGGCTCTGTGGTGAAGAATATAATTGTCTGAGAACATAATACAACATCCAATCCTTTACTTTTCGTGCGGTGTGTTTAGGATCATTATCCTGTTGAAAAATCTAACTGGGATCCAGTTTCAAAACTTCAACTGAAGGTTGCAAGTTTTCTCTTATAGTATGTCCAGATACATGTGCTGGTCCATGTTTCCATCCTACTCCTGACCAAGCCATACTGCCCCACACCATAACGTGTGCTCCACCGTGTTTCACAGTTTTTCGGAGGTTTTGAGCCTCTATTGCGGTGCCATTTTTGGCCAAACTTTTGAAAGACCGTCGTGACCAAAAATATTAAATTTGCTCTCATCAGTGAATAAAACTTTTTTCCAGAACTTCAAATCTTCGTCTTGGCGTTAAGTGGCCAAGTTTATACGTTTTTCTCTGTTTGGTTCACTTATAAAAGGCTTTTTTCTTGGAATTCTTGCAAAATATCCATGTCTGTTCAGAGTTCTTTCAATTGTTCGCGAGCAGACGCTTGTGCTGCATCTCTCCGAGACTACTTCTTAAATGGTGGGACAGTTAGTTTTTGGGTTTTTCCGGATAGTATTAATAATCAGCCTTTCAACCCTCTCGTTAAATTTGCGTGGGCGACCTGTTCTTCGCGAGTATTTGACACTTTTGGTTTTTTTGTACGTTTCGATGATGTGTTTTATTGTAGATTTGGGTTTTTCAACGATGCGTCCAATTTCTACCAATGATTTACTTTCTTTGGTATGCAAATTTACAACCACTTGGCGAAAATCTTCAATTGTTTCTTTTCTTTGTCTTGAAGCTGACATTATCCCTGTTTTAAGTATGGATTGTAACTCGACAAGTGCTGACTAACGAATGATGTAATTTTCGCACTCATTATAACATACAAAAGCATATAAACTAACATACGATGATTTTTGTCTCTTTGACTGGACCACATTTTACTCTTTTTATTTATAACTTGAGCAGTAAAATATGGAGAGAGAAAAAATATAACGGTAATTCTATGTCATTGAAAAAGTGTTATGAAGACACTATAATAAATTAATTTTTTTTAAACGCAGAGATGCTATAAGAACTTAGCACATCGTACGATAAATTTTGTCAGTCAGTGTACTTATACAACCAGTGTCACCAACTATTACATCAATTATATCAAATGAATTATGTCTCTCTTTAAACTTATTTACTTGTAATAAAACTGTATGTGCAGAAAGAACAACGTGTTTCATTTTTAATATTAAGCCGAATCCGAACGGCTAATTTTGAGAAAGTACTTTTCATGACAAGTATTACTCTAGGAGAATTTGTCAATTCCTCGCAAGAGGTAGTACCTGTGAAAAAAAAAAAAACATTAAATGACACAGATAGCGATTGAACCCAAGTCCTCTTGCATGACAGTCTAACGCACTAACCATAATACCAAGGGTACTAAATTTGTAAATTTATATTTGTCATTAATATGACAATTCAGGATTGACTAGCTTTGTAGTGTGCTAGTTGAATTTTGACAACCTAGTCACTAGCTGTATGAATGCGCCCAATCACTTATCATTTGGCCTTAAAAAGAATGCAGTCACTTGACTGCAATGAATTAAACTTGTTTGGAAGTTACGGCAGACAAATTATTCGAAGATGAACTTTTCAAGAACTCAGTTCGAAATACACCGTCAAAGCATGGAGGGGGAATTCAATTATGTATATCTAAAAATTCACCTATCCAGAATACCCTATCCAAAACGAGATTGAACGCAACCAATAGGCGTGTACCATCAACTGATGTCAGATTGGCGGAGGCAGAATCGTTTTGTTGGACAAGAATCTCCGTACAAACATAAGCTGTCAAAAACATATGTTGTCAATTATAGTTTTTGATGTGAATTTTTTTTTTTTTTCTATTGATAATTCTTTTTTACTTTTGGAAAAAAAAACTATTAAAATGGATAACAAACAAGAAGAAGTTTTGCGTCAAATTTTAAGTAGTTCATCAGATAAAATAAGAAATAACAAAAGGAATGAGGAATGATTAATTTATAAAAATGGGCAGGTTCAGACGACATAAGGGACTTGAAAGTAAGGCAAGTTTCTAGCATCTGATTGGCCAGCTGCCAAAAAATTGCCTTCCAATTAAGGCAACTTCATTGGAAAGTTGACTGGAAAGTTAGTCAAGAAAAATCTCCATTACTATCAAGTCAAGTCAACTTATGTCAAAATGACAATTGATCATGTTTTTTAATTCAACTAAAAGCTGAACTTTATTACACAATGATTTATTTATTTTCTGCACAACTTCATTTAATGCTTTCTGTAAAAAGGTTCCTTGTAAATTTGGAAAAGAAATAAGTAATATTTCTTGAAAATACAAAATACAAATCGTGATGGACTTGTAGCTTGCCTGAGGTGTGTTTTGTAGAAAATAATGATTTTGGTAGTTTTTGTCCTATGAACTTGAAGTAGAGGTTTGTGAAGTAAAGTTCTGAATTTTAAATTCATGACACTTGAAAAACTAACTAGTTGCCTTGGTCAAAATTTACGCTCAAAGAATGAAGTTGACTGCAAATGAAGTCCCTTATGTTGTCTGAACCTGCCCAATGTTTAAATTTTATTTCTTTTCTTAAAAATTATTTAAATTACGCGCCACACCAGACAAATGACAACTGAACAGCTGTTTTGGGTGAGCAAGCAAATTGAGAAATGAATCCATGAATTTTTTGTCTCAGAAATCTCCGCAAAAAATCTCAGTGCTCAGCTGAGATTTTTTGTCTCACTTAAAAAATAGTTGAGCGCTCGGAGCGCTCAGTTGATGGTACACGCCTATATCTCAAGTGAAATAAACCTAAGTAGACGAGGTCAACTGCGCAGAAATGAAATACACAGAAATAATGAATAAGCCTAAAAATAAACCAAATTTGTCAAAAATACCTAAGAGACAAAATGATCTTTTTAGAATTCCTTTATAGATACGAAGTTTAATAATAATAATAATTACCAGTTTTGAGAACATTTTGAATTATGAAAACCATGGTAAAAGAATGAAATTAAAATGCTCTGTATTAGTAGCAAATTTTTGAATTTAACGGTCCATCTGATGGGCTTTAGCTCGATGAGCAGTGAACATTATGTCGAGTACAAAGCTAAAGGACGGCAAGATTTTTAGTTTTATCCATAACTCATCGGTTAAATTAGATTAACATTTACCATATACAGTAAGTAAAAAGATTTGGTTTCTTTTCACTCACATGAAACAAAGCTTAAGCTAGATGAACAGTCTAGCTTTAGCTACTAGTAATATCTTAACTGGCTAGCTTTATCTTGATCTTAAAATAGCTTTAGCTTTTTTTTTTATTTACAAGCCCCAATGATTTGAAGCATTTATCAAAATAATAAAAAAAAATACTTTAATGCAAAGAAAATCAAACTCGTTGACCTGATTTAAATCCAATAGAAACAGAATTTTAACGGGTTATTTGAAAATATTGTTTATTGTTGTTCTTCACGCAATGCCCAACAAGTATCATACTACTACTAGAGAGTATAGATTGAAAAACAAAGAACTTGTGTGTTTCTTTATTTTGGGCCTGTTTAAATTTTTAAACTATAGTTTCTATTTATTTTATTAAGAACTGTAAAAATTGTATGAAATTTTTGTCATTTTGTGGATTTTTTATAAATCTTAGGATATTTTGCTCGAAATCTTGACAGAAAGTTAGTATCATACCTTAATGAAACGAAATGAGTTATTTACACTTCAACAAAGCTGGAAAACATTGAAAACTAGTTTCCAAAGTAAGTACTGTGAATAAATTGAAATGAACCACCCACTGTACGTAGATGTTTATGTACAACACTAATTGCCAACGTTATCGATTTCAACAACACAACATTTCAAGCACTTGTTTAAAGAGAATCCAGCATAATGATCGGATTATTCGTAGGCAATAGCCCATTAACTCAAAAATTATAGTGCCACTAACATCGGCGTTATTAACGTTTTGCATTTTTGGACTTTGAGCGCATTGAATTGTACAAAGATTTTGGGCAAAAAATCATCTTGGCGGCTCCGTTAAGAAACAAAATAGTTGCATATGGGTCTAGGGAAATTTTGCACGTAAGCGAGAAGATAATTGGACAGTTCATCTTTGAATATGAGGCTAGAAAAAACGTTTCCACCAACAATGGACTTTCCTGAGTCATGTTAACTGATTTTTTTAACTGAAATTGCGCGCCTAATTCCAAATCGTGTTATCAGTCGTCTTGGCGATGTCAAATGGTCGCCTTAAAGCTTCGATTTGACCTCTTTAAACTTTTTGATGAGAGAAGGTAATGCCAATAACACGAAGCAATTCAAAAACTTAAGACCAATATTATCCAAACAATACGTGCGTCACAGCCTAACAATCTAAAGGGAAATTGGAGTGAAAGAATGAGAATGTGGGTTCTTTACAAAAACTCTTTTGAAAATACGTATAGTAGGTACAGATGTGTTACTTAACACATCCCACCAAATCCTTAACAAATGCCTAAGGTTCATTGTTACTATGGTGAAATATTGAAATGATTCCTATAAAATATCTAAATAAAAGTATAAACTTGGCTGCGTTATATTAACATTCTTACTTTTCTTTTGTTTTTTTTTTCGAATGTCGTGAGCTTTGTTGGTCACAGTAATGTTTTTTTTTACGAAAAAAGGGTAACTGAGAGAATGTTTCAGTCGTTTATGTAAGCATCTGCTAGCTCTCTTCAGAAACGACATATTTGTTGGAAAATGACTATCACATTTTTGTTGTGACAGTTTTTTAGCTTTCAATTTGACTATCACTTTACATAGATCAAATTCGATTATTTTGATTGTCATTTATCAACAATCCCCTTCAGCCGATTCCACCCCTGAATTACTAACTTGTTATTGACTACAAACAATTTTAGACTAAAACAAAACTAAAAGAATTACAAAAACTACAAAGCAATTTATTTCTATAACTAAAAACAATCAACATACAAACAAACAAAAACAAATAAATAAATTAACATGCAACTACACATAAATAAACATTCTAAAACAACAACAACAAATATATGTAAGAATATTTTACAACAATAAATAATTTAATGTTAACACAAAGCCCTCTTACATCGACTGCTGCGCGGTATGCATCGATTACCAGAAGAAACTGCCCCACACCATGGAAAGCAAGCCACAATTGCATCAAGTTGTTCGTAAGTATCACTTATTACTAAAATAAATCAATCAAAAAGAAAAGATAATAGAAGAAGAAAATAATAAGAAATATTATTTAGTATTAAGTTGTTAGATTATTATCCTTCTTTAAAGATTCCTTCACCAAAATTAATTTCAACATAAAAAAAATAACTATAAACTAGAAATCTAGAAAATTTTTATTTTTGATTTGAAAAATATGATGAAATAAAGAAAATTACTTGAATTTGATGATTCTTTCACATATTGCAAAGCCAATCGCTTCAAATAGTTGGCATCATCTTCAGCAACAAAAAATCCCATGAAATTTGGACTCATATACAATTCTAGTTTAATTGGTCGATCTAATAAGGCACCGGCCATGTCAACAATTTGTTTCAAGGCTTTCGATAATTGTAAAGCGCATTCATCAGGAGCCTAGAGAAGAAGAGAAAGAAAATTAAATTATGTTATACGAGTAATTAAATTTTAAAAACTAAGCTTAAAATTAAAAATACACAAATAAAGGAAAATCTCTATATATTAAGCCTAACAACAATAACACAATAAATGTCTCTGTCAAATTTGTATTTTAAATGAATTTTTTATTTTCCTAAATTTTACCATGTGTAAATCCATACTAAAAATCTGGGAACATTTTTAGCAACTCTAAAACATGATTGTATCTATCAATTTTATGTTTTTAATCTTCTCAAAAATTAATTTGTTTCAACTAGAGGAACTCAGGAGAAATTCAACGATTTTATTTATTTAGCAACAGTTGAAACCTTTTTATTAATGGTTTGAAAGCCAAAATAATTATGCCCTGTTTTTGAATTTCGTTTATAAACTATATTACTAAAAATTAAATCCAAGTATTGTTTAAATTTAAAAAAAAATGTACAGTTGCGACACCTAATCGGATATATGAAATATTCATTTTAACAATGCATTTTCTCCAAGCAAATGTATAGATGGTGTGAAACGTTATAACCATTTTATATGACATTTAAACACGATTTTATTTTAAACAAACCAAAATTACAATTCAAGTCACTAAATAGCAAACTAAAATTAAAAACAAAAGAAATGTTATGATTTAACACTTCACACTTAATATTAAGTTTAGCATGCTTCAGGGCTTATTTTTGCCTTTCTTCTTGAAGACCCGTCTTAAGGTCCTCAAAGTTACTAAAGTTCTTTTCAGCAACTTGATCTCACAGTTCATCCCATATATGCACGATTGCATTTAGGTTAGATGAGTTTTTCTGCACTTTAAGGAAGTTATACAATGACCACGACCTTGCTGTACAAGATGTGTGCTTTGGGTAGTTGTCCTGGTAGAAGATGAAATTGTCTTGTATTTCAAGCTCACTGACACTGGACTTCAAACATTGCCTCAAAATATTAATATTAACAAATTAGTACATTTTACCTTCCTTTTGGACACCAGAACTTGCAATATATCCTCATACTATAACCGACCCACCACCATGCTTCACAGTAGCTCGAGTATGCTTATTGGAAAATTCTTTATTTTCTTTCGGCCATACATACATACATACATACTTCCATCTGAACCTTTAAGGTTAAATTTACTTCCGTCCGTAAACAAAACCTAATTTATAATATCGTTATACAGTGTGTCCCATAAGTAATGGTCCAAACTGTATATGCTGAATGGTCAAGTCATGACCTACCAGAATTTGGTAACTTGTCTATACCGCATCCTAACGGTTTTCGAGTAACGGTTGTTTTAACGAAATTTTCAAAAACACCTACTTTTAGTCGGTTTTTCAATCACCCTATCTTACACGTCACGAAGGAGCGTATGTAAAAGATTCGGATTTCTATTTGGGATTTACAAAAGTAATAATTACTAAGCGGAGATATTTAACCAAGTTCTTTCTTTTAGGGCTCACCCAAAAATTTATCCATATCAGTTTTGCAATGAAAACTATTGTAGTACCCGTGGTCTGGGTTCAAACCCTTACCTAGGTTACCCCTATTTCTTTTTTCACGGGTACTGCCTTTTGCGGAGAATTGACAAATCCTCAAAGAGTACCTAGTTTTAGACATGAAAAGTGCTTTTTCAAACTAGCTGTTCGAATTCGGCTTAAAACTGAAGGTTGCATCCATCCCTGAGAACATTACTCACACACAGAAATGGTTGAATGCAATTTATGAAACTATTTGTTTCATTTTGAAAACAGGGATTTGAATTTTGTAAGAGGCCAGAATTTTAGAATAGCATGATCATAAAAGGTACGAAGGTGTTTAATTTTTGTTTGGTACTCATATTTTTTTATAGCAATTGTTCGAAATGCCCTCCTCCTGCATTTAAACATGCTCGACAACGTTTTAAAAACTGTCGTTTCAAACGTCTGGCATGTCCTGAGCTTCTTATTTCCTCAGCAGCAGTTTCAATTTTCTGCCTAAGTTCAGTAACACTGCGTATGGGCTGGGCAAAAACTTTCTCTTTTAGGCAACCCAAATAAAAAAAGTCTAGTGGATTCAAGTCCGGTGGCCTAGGGGGCCATGTTCTTGTTCCACCACGACCGATCCATCGCTCGGAGAAAGTTCTGTCCAAAAAACTTCTGACATTTCTTCTATAATGGGCTGGACATCCATCTTGCTGAAACCACATGGTCTGGAGCAGGGCGAGAGGAATATCATCTAATAATACACAGATTCTGTTTCCCAAAAATTCTAAATCATTTTCACTATTTATTGTGTCGGGCAATTCAAAGGGTCCTATGATTTGCCCATTTAGAATTCCACACCACAAATTAATTTTAAATTGGTATTGAGATCTTCCCTCTCGTATTAAATGTGGATTTTTTTCCTGCTAATTATGAATATTGTGCATATTCAAATATCCATCTTGTTTAAAGGATGATTCATCATTCCATACAATTTTGTCAACGAAATCAGGATCTTCTCGGCTTTTATCGATCATAATTTGGCAGAACTCAACTCTTTTAGGGTAATCCCTTGGTAAGGCATGGACACGCTGCAGGTAAAAAGGGTGCAGGTTGTTCTGCTTCAGAATCCTCTGAACAGTAGATTTGGGTATCCCAGTTGTTCTATCAATGGCTCCAGTAGAAGTAATTGGATTATTTTCAATTTCCCTCAACACAACTTCGTCATTGAGATGGTGTTGGGGCCTTCCAATCCTTCCACTGCCAGGGATTATACCTTCCATATAAGAATTATGAACTCTTATAAATACCCAATGGTCAGGACTTGAAGCATTTAGATATCTTTCTGCATATTTCCTTGCTGCTGCCATAAATAAAATATGCATCATATTTACGTGACGTGTAAGACATTTTTAGTTATTTTCTTAAATTATTTCTTCTTTATGAAATAAATAAAGTACCGCACTATTATAGCATTGGTTTAAAAACGGCGATAATACAAACAGCCATATTATTTCCGGTTAAAATAATAAAAGCGTTAGTACAAGTACTAGACGTAGTAGTAGTCGTTAAGAGAAGCGCTGCTTGATAAGGAAAGAGATCGCCGTTGCTGCTTGTACTAAACTAAACAAAAAATTAGTTTGGGGGTACTCACATGATGAGCCTAATTCAATTAATTGAAAACAAGATGTCTCTGGTGATGTAATAAAAAATTCTAACAGAAACACATTTTTTTCTTTTTATATTTGTTTTTAAAATCGTGACTTATTAAATTGAAATGCTTATAACTTTTGAACCAAAGCAAGCTTTGTGATGTTTTATACTTTTTTGTAAAGCTTAAAAATCAAGCAAGTTTTTAAAAACGATAACCAGTATTGTGTAGTATGATTTTTTTTAATAAAACTTTTTTAAAGTTCGATGTAAAAAATCAAATTTGATAAGAATATGATTTTAACTATCAATATTTTGCAAAATAGTGCCGAAAATTGAAATTTTTTAAATGCAAAAATATTGAATGTTTATTCAAAATTCTAAAATATTAACATATAGTAAAAAAAAAATTATTTGTGGACAGGGTGATTGAAAAACTGACTAAAAGTAGGTGTTTTTGAAAATTTCGTTAAAACAACCGTTACTCGAAAACCGTTAGGATGCGGTATAGACAAGTTACCAAATTCTGGTAGGTCATGACTTGACCCATATACAGTTTTAAATCGGTTCATTGGTTTTTGAGAAAACTTATAACGGAAACGAAATAACTGATCTATGAGGGTACTTTTCTGGAGCAATACAACAATATTTTTTGTATATTAAAAGAAGCCAAATTAAAAATAAAAATGTTAGTAAAAATTTTAAAAATCTATTGGTTTGTTTTTGAGAAGATTCGAATTTCCTATGTATGGCCAAAACATTTGGATGGGGACTACTGTTGTATGTAGTCTTAAAAAAATAAAAAAAAAAGGTCCAACGCTAATCGGCTTAAAATCTTAATTTCCAAATTTGAAGTCAATGGTTTGGCTGTAGGGGCAGAAAGATAGACGGACGGAATAGGGGGAACCACTTTTATCGACTTCTTTACCTTCGTAATGTCATGTTTGATTAAAATCTTGAGTTCGAAGTTTTTTACGAATGCAATATTTACGATAAATATACAGATATGAACATTAAAATAGAAACACCAAACAGAGTTTTAAAAATTCAAATTTTTTATTGACTTAAAAAGATTTTTTTTTTCAAGTTTGGTCTTCATTTTCTTATTTTTTTTTCTTTCAAACTAAAATTACCCATTATTTGTAGTAGAATTATAATTTAAAATATTTTAAATTCATAAATGTAAAAAAAGGAACAAATTTCGTGGACATTAAAATAGATACAAAGATTTTAAAAAAATAAATTAAATGCAAAGCTATTCTGGATTTAAAAATTATTTTAATATCTGGTAGCCTGGCCCTTAGATTTAATTACAGTGTGACATCTGTTGGACATTGAGTCAAATAATCGGCGGCATCTGTCAATTGAAATATTGTACCACTCCTGTTGAACCATCCTCCATAGTTCGGTTTAAATTTTTGTTAAGGGGGTATTCTAGTGTAGAATTTTGAAAAAATCAAAATTTTTTGTTCATATTTCCAAAGTTTAGACATTCAAGAATATGCGTTTAAAAGTATTTTTTAATATTCCTATTATTTCACAAGTTATTTGAAGGTCATAGAAACTGGTTTTGAAGGTCATAGAAACTGTTTTGTCCTTTTAGTTTTATTTTAAGTTACTTTTGTGGCAACCTTCATACTGAGTGGAAGTGCTAGCTCTGACAACGTGTCAGCAGGAATCGCTGATTAAAAATATGCACATACGTATTCTGTATCATTCTATAAGTAAAATTGTCGAAAACTTGTCTCAAAGCTCTGAACGCGTTTTTCTCGAAACTACTTTTTTCGAGCTGGCGGTAAGGATATATCGAGTTCTAATAGACCGATTTACTTCAAATTTGGAGAGGATGTTCTTTATACATCTCTTTATCGTGTGGTCCTTGCCCAAAAATATAACTTCTGATTTAGTATTTTTAAAAAAATCGGAATTGTTGAAAAATATGCAACAAGAACATTTTTTTTTTCAAACTGCTGCCATTTTGTTAAAAAGTTTTTTTTTAACTTATCCAAGGGTGAAACAATAGCGACATCTATAATAATTAAGAATCCGTCTGGTTTTTGTTTTTCAGATCACCAGGAGGGTTGGTAGGATGCACGCCAGGACACCCTCTTTTATTTAGACCCCCCACTTTGACTGCTTGTAACTTTGTTAATTTTAATTTTTTTTTTTATTAATTTTTGTATGTATGAACAACAAATCAATAAACAAATGATACAAAAATTTATACTAAAAATATTTTTTGTTTCCTTTATACAACGCTTCAAAAACCGGGCGAAATTCATGTCTCTACACTAGAATACCCCCTTAAATGTTTCCCAACCGCACATTTTAAATCACCCCCAAAATGTTCTATGGGTTTTAAGTCAGGCAATTAGGATGGCATTCCAATACGCTGATTTGTCGGTCCTTAAAATACTTTTGAGCAGATTTGGATGTGTGCTAAGGGTCGTTGTCCTGCTGTAGAACACATTTCAGAGGCAGGTTCTCGTCCGCATAAGGCAGCATCGTATCCTTCATGATATTCACCTTCATATTTTGATCCATTTTACCCTCAATCAAATGTATTGGTAAAACGCCATACCAAGACAATTAACCCCATAATATGATACTGCCGCCACCATTCTTGACCGTTTTCTGGACGTATTTGGGATTTAGTTCTTTCAAAGAAAGCCTTCTAACGGTTTGTCTGCCATCACTTCCGAACAAATTTATCTTTGTTTCGTCCATCCACAAAACATTCCTCCACTTTTTCCTTAGAATTTATTGTAATATTATTAAAATAGTTTGAATTTACTTCCTAAAGTGAACTTATTGTTTTATAAAAGTATCAAAAAAATATTCAATTCAAATGGTAGACATGTGCATTCAAGAGGACACAAGCGTCCACAGGTTTTTCTCAAAACCCACCTCTGTCTATCAACTCCTACTCTCACCTCCCCGCGGTGAACATCGGGTGCCTAGTACCTCAACTGGAGATTGGGTTCTAACCCCAGTGGAAAGTTGTTGGGGGCAGCAAACGAGAGAGGGGGGGAGAGGTGTTTCCACTAAGGCACCTCTCCTTATCCAGACGGCAGCGGACGAATTCTCGAAATGGAATCAACGGTGGCGTCTACAGTTCCAGTAAGGTTGAACTACTTAGTGAACACCTTATAGGGCTTCTACGACTTATTCGGAGCCCAGGCCTATAAGGAGCGGTTTATCCGGCTCCCTGTCCTTGGAGTTATATTAAGGATCTGGCCCTCCAGGTTGGGGGTTGTGCCGTCGGGGTGCCTTCCCGACCACGTAAAAACCTTTCTAGTTGCGAAGCACCAACAAGCCTCGGATACGGACGGATTCACTGTTGACAACCCAAGCAAACGAAATAAGGACAACGAACTTCGGATCTGTACGTGGAATGTTAGGTCCCTTAACAGACCACGTGCAGCCGAACAATTAGCGGAAGCCCTAAACTGCTGCAAGGCAGATATTACCACCATCCAAGAAGTGCGATGGGATGGACCGGGCAAACGCAAACTAAAAGACTGCGATATATACTACGGCGACTGCTACCGAGAACAAAGGCAGCGTCTATTTGGGTGTGGATTTGTTGTTGGAACTAGACTCAGGCAAAAAGCCTTGAGTTTCAATAGTGTGAGCGAGCGCATCACGACAATCCACATCAAGGCTAAATTCGCCAACATAAGCCTAATATGCGCGCATGCCCCAACAGAGGAGAAAGATGAAGACACCAAAGACATATTCTTCGAGCTCTTGGACAAGACATATGAGCAGTGCCCTGGCTATGACATTAAAATTGTCTTAGGAGATTTTAATGCCAAGCTAGGAAGACAAGACATCTTTGGTGGCACAATCGGGAGATACAGCCTGCACGACACCACCTCCGACAACGGATTCAGGCTGATCGATTTCGCTGCGGGGCGAGACGTTCTGGTAGCTAGTACGCAGTTCACACATCTCAATATCCACAAGTGGACATGGAAATTTCCTGATCAATCAACCGTCAACCAGATTGACCACATTGCGATCGATGCACGACACTTCTCCAGTATACAGGATACCCGAACATTCCGAGGGGCCAACATTGACTCGGACCACTACCTCGTTGTAGCCAAGGTACGACTACGGATATCCCGATCCAAGCCAAAACAAGGAAGTACTGTGAGAAGTTTCGACGTTAGACGGTTACAATCGCAAGAGACTGCCATGTCCTTTTCCGATCGAGTCTCTAATAACCTCTTAAGGAGTCCTATGCTGCCTGCATTAAGCATTGAAAACCAGTGGCAACATTGCCTTGCAGCCATCAGAGATGCCGCCTCTGAAGTGCTAGGTTTCACACGGCCACCACAGCGAAACCCCTGGTTTGACGACGAATGCCGGCAAGCGCACGCAGCGAAACAACAGGCATACAAAACGGCGCTGCACAGGAGGACCAGAGCTGCTAGCGAGCTCTACGAGCAGAAGAGGAGAGAGGAACACCGGCTTCTTAGATGGAAAAAAAGAGAGCATGAGAAGCGCGCGATCGAGGAGATAGAGGGATGTCACAACAGGAATGAGGTTCGTAAATTTTACCAAAAGGTAAAAAAAACCTCCCAAGGGTACAAGCCACGAACCGAAGCCTGTAAGGACGATCAGGGGAACATCGTAGTGGAACCGCAGTCTATGTTGAGAATATGGAAAGACCACTTCTCCAAATTATATAACGGCGATGACGAACCGAATTCCGCTGTAAGGGAGATAGAACCACTCAACTTAGGCGACGCAGATCAACAATTCCGCCTATCCGACCTTGACGAAGTGAAGATAGCTATATCTAAACTTAAGTCAAACAAAGCTGCTGGAGCTGACGGCATCGCTGCCGAACTATTTAAAGCAGCAGGCGATGACTTGGTAGGGAGCATGCACCAACTCATCTGCAAGTGTGGAATCTCAGCATAGTTTGCCCGATACATAAAAAAGGAGACCCTTTAAATTGCGCCAACTACAGAGGGATCAGTCTCCTTAACATTGCATATAAGATCCTTTCTGCCGTATTATGTGAACGTCTGAAGCCGTTCGTCAACAACCTGATAGGTCCTTATCAGTGTGGCTTCAGACCAGGAAAGTCCACTATCGACCAAATATTCACATTACGGCAGATCTTGGAAAAAACCCAGGAGCTTCAAATCGATACCCACCATCTCTTTATCGATTTTAAAGCCGCGTATGACAGCATCCATAGGGAAGAGCTCTACAGAGCAATGTCTAGTTTTGGCATCCCTGCCAAACTTATCCGTTTGTGCAGAATGACGATGGAGAATGCACGCTACTCCATCAAGGTCGGAAAAGATCTCTCCGATGCATTTGATGTCAAAAAAGGTTTTAGACAAGGCGACGCACTGTCATGCGACTTCTTCAACATCGTTCTGGAAAGAATTGTGCAAAACTCAACCGTCAACACTAGAGGCACAATCTTCCAAAGGTTCATCCAATTACTCGGATACGCAGATGATATTGACATCATTGGAAGATCAAAGCGTGATGTCAGTGGAGCGTTTTTGAGCATTGCGAACGGAAGCGAAGAAGATGGGTTTAGTGGTCAATGATGGCAAGACCAAGTATATGCTGTCATCAAAAAAGGACATTGAACAACGACGTCTTGGACAAAACGTCACCATGGACAGCTATAACTTCGAGGTAGTTAAAGACTTTGTCTACCTAGGCACCGCTATAAACACAGACAACGACACCAGCGCTGAAATCAAACGAAGAATAACTCTTGCAAATCGCTGCTTCTTTGGACTTAGAAGGCAATTGAGAAATAAAGTCCTCTCTCGAGCATCTATAAGACACTCATCATCCCGGTTCTCATTTATGGCGCTGAGGCCTGGACCCTGTCAAAGAAAGATGAGAGCGTCTTAGGATGCTTCGAGAGAAAAATTCTTCGGGTGATTTTTGGTCCCGTACGCATAGATGGAGAATGGAGGAGAAGATATAACGACGAACTGTACGGGCTGTACAGCGACACTGACCTGGTTAACAGAATTAAAGTCCAACGGCTTAGATGGCTAGGTCATGTAGAGCGAATGGACATCAACGCTCCAGCCCGGAAGGTCTTCGATTCTAATCCCGAGGGACGGCGCAGTAGAGGAAGACCGCGACTCAGGTGGCGCACGCAGGTGGGTGAGGACCTCAATCAACTTGGCGTGCGAAACTGGAGACAGCTAGCTAGGGACCGAGCTGGCTGGAGACGCATGTTGGTTGAGGCCCAGGTCCGCCCCGGACTGTAGCGCCACCTTAAGTAAGTAAGTAAGTATCAAAAAAATATTAAAAACTAATATTTTTGATACTAGTTAAATATTAAGGTCTGTGTTCCAATGTGTTTCTATTTTAATGTCCACCAAAAACACAATCTTCCCTAAGGAACGGTTCATCTCCAAACAATCAACAAGCGAAAAAAAATAAAACCCATGTTATTTTGAATAAGAAAGTCTAACTTTTTTTTTGATAACGGTTAAAACAACTTCTAATGCATGTTGTTGTTTTAATTTGGTTTTACTCTTAGCAACTGTCTCTGTGTCTATTTTAATGTCCATGTCTGTACATATAATGGGTGATTTTTTTGAGGTTAGGATTTTCATGCATTAGTATTTGACAGATCACGCGGGATTTCAGACATGGTGTCAAAGAGAAAGATGCTCAGTATGCTTTGACATTTCATCATGAATAGACTTACTAACGAGCAACGCTTGCAAATCATTGAATTTTATTACCAAAATCAGTGTTCGGTTCGAAATGTGTTTCGCGCTTTTTTATCGACAAATTTTGTTCAGCGATGAGGCTCATTTCTGGTTGAATGGCTACGTAAATAAGCAAAATTGCAGCATTTGGAGTGAAGAACAACCAGAAGCCGTTCAAGAACTGCCCATGCATCCCGAAAAATGCACTGTTTGGTGTGGTTTGTACGCTGGTGGAATCATTGGACCGTATTTTTTCAAAGATGCTGTTGGACGCAACGTTACGGTGAATGGCGATCGCTATCGTTCAATGCTAACAAACTTTTTGTTGCCAAAAATGGAAGAACTGAACTTGGTTGACATGTGGTTTCAACAAGATGGCGCTACATGCCACACAGCTCGCGATTCTATGGCCATTTTGAGGGAAAACTTCGGAGAACAATTCATCTCAAGGAATGGACCGGTAAGTTGGCCACCAAGATCATGCGATTTGACGCCTTTAGACTATTTTTTGTGGGGCTACGTCAAGTCTAAAGTCTACACAAATAAGCCAGCAACTATTCCAGCTTTGGAAGACAACATTTCCGAAGAAATTCGGGCTATTCCGGCCGAAATGCTCGAAAAAGTTATCCAAAATTGGACTTTCCGAATGGACCACCTAAGACGCAGCCACGGTCAACATTTAAATGAAATTATCTTCAAAAAGTAAATGCCATGGACCAATCTAACGTTTCAAATAAAGAATCAATGAGATTTTGCAAATTTTATGCGTTTTTTTTTTTTTAAAAAGTTCTCAAGCTCTTAAAAAATCACCCGTTATAAATAGTTCCTATATGTCGCGAGTAAAAAGTGAACAATATAAAAAATTACTTTCAAAACACAGGGAGAGAGATCCCCAAGCTGATAAAAACCAATTATTCAAACAAAATTTAGATTCTGAAAAAATGAAAAGATTTTTAAAGCTTCATTATAGTCGTGAAAAATGTCTTATGATATGCACAGTTGTCACTTATTGTAAGACACTTAATATTGAGGTCGTTACATCAAAAACTACTCCAACTGGGTATAAAGGAATTTTGGAAAGAAATTTTAATATCATACATATTATAACATTTTTTGACCCATAAACTTGGCCTACCAACTTGGCCTATTCAATCGGTGCGAAAAATAAAGGCTTGAACAGAGGAGTTAAATGTGCACTTCCTTCAATGGCTGCCATACCCATCTGATGAGGGTGGTCGTCAGTTCGAAGACAAAGAATCCTTAATTTCTGCAATTAAGTTATTGAGGAGCGAAATTTCGTTGAACTATATCAAACCCCTGTAAGATTCATGCCCAATCTTTTAACGGAATGATTAAAAGTAAAGGTAGAAGTACCCACTACCAAACTCAGTTAAAACTTGTTTTATTTCTATTCAATAACAATTAAAATTTGTGTACTTATTCAATTGACTCAAAAAAATGAAGTTGTTCTAAAAGAAAGCTTGGCAAGTGGGCGAAAGAAAAACTAGTAGTTGATTTTGGATAATTCGTTTTTTAACTTCTTAAGGCAGTCGTTAGCATCAACAGATGGAAACAATATTTATAAAAAATGTATAAAGTATTTTTTTAAACTATATGTGCGTATTTAGTTAAAGCGGACTGTATGCTGCATTAAAAAAAAAAAAAGATGAATTGGGCGCGAATTGAAGTTAAGCAGTCAATTGTCTCAATTCTTAACAGTTGAAATCTAACGTTGTAAAACTCTAATTTATAATCTTGAGAATTACTTCTAAAACCGAAAATAAAGAAAAAAAATCAAGTTGATTTCTACTTCAATTGAAGCAAACGGTTCTAGGTTGATGTAAAATAGCTTAGAACCTGTAGTTTACAAAATAAAACAGACGCATATGTAAGATGGTCGCACTTATTGTAATCCTTTAACTATATTTCCTCAATGCTGCTTTCATAATCATGTGTTGTGTGTAATTTTCTATTAGCACATTGAGCAACTGCTTGCATAATGCATTTGAAAGCTTGTGTATGATTCGATAACTCGAAGGGAAAAACAACAACAGCAACTCAACGTTTACAAAAATTCTAAAAGATGATAAGTCCTGAACTTATTAATCATTGTTTTAAATTTTATCAAAGAGTTGAAGGACCCCCTTCTCTGAAAGATGAATTTTCTATTTCAAACATCTGGATAGATTGACAAAGCTAAGCTATTATTCATGAACCCCATTGAGATACAATACGAGTACCTCCTTTATTCATCCCATGCTAATTTTCTATTCTCTTGGTACCTATTTATCTTATTTCTGTCAATCGATGAATAAAGATAAATATAAATACACAATTATGTAGGTAGAAACATACACCTATAGTTACTATTACGTACCTTAAAAAATGAAACCAATGTTATGTGCGGTACATAATTGTGTGCTCCATTCCAGCCGCACAGCAGGCGTGATTTGTTCCAAAACTCTTCCAATTGATGCAGAAAAGGTCCCGTCGGACAAGCATACAATATATATTCACGTGGAATACACTCGTCTATCGATGGATCATTAACATGAGCCAACAACCAATCGGAGGCAATTTGTACTCCTCGATTGCCGGTTGAAGCAAGAGCCTTTTCACTGCAATTCCAAAAGAAAACATATTAATTGACCTTTGAAAAACAAAAATTGGATTTCACAAAAATCTCCTTAAAAAGTCTCTCTCCAAAGTCGTTTATCTCGGTTTAATATGAATTATTATGGAAGAAGGAAGAAAATCGATACTGTGTTTACACTTACGCCCTATGCTTTTGAAAACCCATCTGTAGCAGAGTCTGCAACGGAGTGAGATGCTGCTTCGAGATTCTTGTTGGAGTTGGATTCTTCCTTGGCGGTAATGTTGCCATAATTGTTATTGTTTATTTTGAATTTGGAATTTCTATAAATTTATTGTTTGCTTAAATTAAATCTTGCTAAAATTTGTTTTTCTTTTTAAAATTTCTGATAAGGAAATAAATTGTTTACGAGCTATAAGCACTAGCAGCGGCACGGCACAGCACGGCAGCGACGACGACGACGACGAGACGAGCAAAGTGGAAAAACAAGTGCTAGTGCCAAGAAATAAGAAAAGCCAAATAAAAATAAAAGAAAAAAGGAACAAGAAGTCCTTCAAGCGTTTGTTTACCTGCGCAGCAGATGACAGTTCATTTGACATATTGTATTCAGTGGTAGATAACCGGCTCTGTTGTTCGATTGAGGTGAATTAAAGGTGAAGTGGTTCTTTACAGCGGCTTCTCTATAAGGTGGTTGTTTAAATTCAAAATATTAAGGGCCTGTTTCACAACATGAAAGATAATTCATAGTTAAACTAGCTCTTGGATCCTAATCAGCAAAATGTGCTCATTTTTATTTGAAATTTTATAAACATACTTTTTAGAATTGTAAAATTTTGTAGTACCCTTGGCGTGATGGTATGTGTGTTATTACACCCAGACTTTTTGTATGCTGCGTGTTTCGAATATTTTCTTTTGAACACTCATCCCGTCAATCTCGCATTATTACACTCGGATTATTTTCGGTTGCTAGTTTTTGACACTTCTCTTTCATTTGTTGTTCTCATCCATAAAGTCAAAGTGTGAAAATAATTAAAGAAAACTGCACTTTTTACTACAGCAATGATTATTGACATTATGAATACGGATAATAATTCCGAATAATATAAAAATAGGAATTGGATTGAAATCTGGAGAGAATCCTTCATTTTCTTGACAAAAGAACTAAAATCAAATGATAAACCATCATTTTAAATTATAAAACGATGAATGAAGAAACTTTTAACCTGCTTTTCATTGAAAACGACATAAAAAAATACAATTTTGAGGGCCAGAAAAGTTGGCTATCACTTTGTTTCAACGGGTGAAACATTCCAAAGCTTAAACTACCAAGCTAGAATCTTTCAATCATTCCTTCATTTAATTTCATTGTAAGGTCTTTGCTCCACTTGAATTTGTCCGGCGGAATATTCTTGTTTACTCGGTAACAATAGAAAGAATAATAAACCAACGCCAAGAAACAAAGAAAGGCAAGAAAGCGAAACGTCAAAAACAATCCAAGAATCTCGAACCCAGAACTCTGCGGGTAGAGACTTTTTAAAGTATTTCTATTTCACCTACTTTCTCTTTCGCACTTATTTGAGTCTTTCCAAAAAAGTCTGAGTGTAATAACACACTAAGTGCATAGGACCTAAAGTTTTTTTCACGAGTACTTCCTATTGCGGGGAATTGACAAATGTTTTAAGACTACTCTTCTTGTCATGAAAAGTGCTTTCTCAAATTAGTCGTTCGGGTTCAGCTTTCAGCATACAAATTATAGATCCTCTCCATTCCAAATATGACACGGTTACGTTACCCTAATTTATTTTAATTTGTTTTACTGTTAAAAAATATATTTTAAGTATTTAACATTTTTCTCGTTTTTATTGACGGTACGCAGCTTCAGCTAAAATTTAGCTTCCATTGAAAATTCTCTCCAAAACTTAGTTAAATTAAATTTAGCAACACATTTTAGCCGAGTGGTACTACCTATCTAAAATTTCATATTTTTTGTTTTTGTCAAAATAAAGAAATACGAAAAAACAAATTTAGGTTCTGACGAGAAAAAGAATTGGAAGATGCTCGTGAGAACTTGAGTATAATTTTCACAAGAACAATTGCATTCTCTACACAACGTTCTTTTGTCAAAATTAAACTTAGGTTTTAGCTTAAATTTGGAAAAAAAACGAGAAATAAATTTTAACTCGAGCTGCCGTTTATTTGGTAAAAATAAATAAGAGTTAGGATTGAAAAAAAAGAAGTGTAAAAAAGATAATAAAAGAAAGACAGCGATACATTTTTGTATTGCATTATAAAGTTTGAACATTGCCGTCCTGGGAAGACTCGCAGCATACGATTATTTTGTGATAGTTTCTAACCACTTTTTTGCATATTTCAAGCTTTATCTGCTATGATATGAGAGATATTCGGCTGTTGATTTTTAATATGTCCAGAGTTCGGGTATTTTAAGCGTGGACGCGGTTTTTTTGCGTAGCTTATAAGACAAAAATCTAGTAGTGTCAAATCGCCTGATCATAGTGGCCAATTAACGACTTCTAAATATGAAATTAATTGACCAGGAAACTTCTCACATAGTAAATCCAACTCATGATCTTTAATCGCCATCCAAAAAATTGGTTATCAGTTATTATCACACATTCACTTGCTGCGAATTCAGGAAATTGATAACTTTAGATTATCAGTAACACTATTGCACTCTTAGGAATATTTTTGACTGAGTATTTACACCAGAAAAACTTCCATTAAATTCTAATGTCTTTGAAATTTTAACGACTGCTTACTTATTTGGTCGATTATGACAACCGTAGCCACAACAGGACTACATTTTAACTATTTTACTCATTTTTCGATTGTTAGTGATCTATCATCGTTGATGGCAAAAAATCAAATGATATTATGATATTTCAAATGACATCTGAGTTTGAAAGCTGTCTAAACCACGATATGAATGACCCCTTACTGCTATCATACTGGCTCACGGCGGCGGCAGTCGCCTCAACCTTGCTTGTAAAATAAATAACAAAACGCAAGACACTGAAAAAGATAATGGTTCTCATTCAAATTCGAACTTGATTCCAAACCATTTAAAATTCTTCCTGGCAACATTCAATAAAATTGCAGCACATGTAAATGCTTCCTTAAAATAAATGTCAACTGCATGTAAACTGTCAAAAAATCTCAAAAGATAAAATTCGTCATTTTTTAGTTTTCACCTTAAATTTTTTTAAAAAGAAAAAATATTTTAAAAATAAGTGAAAAAGAAAGTGAAATTTAATTTTAAATTATTTTAACAAAATGGTAAAATTACTATCAATTTATTATTATCAAATTATTTATTGTATTTTCGTAACAAAGACTAATTGAAAAAATAATATTCTTATCACATGAAACCTTTTTACAAACTTTTCGTGTTATTTTTTCCTTAATTTAGATGCTTTTTATGCTTTTATTTAGCCGTCAAGGCAAATTAAGATTACAAAAATGGTACGGTGCATATCCAGATAAGACAAAGAAGAAGATTACCAGAGAATTGGTCACAACAATTTTGGCCAGGAAGCCTAAAATGTGCTCATTCCTTGAATGGAAAGATTGTAAAATTGTTTATAAAAGGTGAGTTGGCTTCTTTTTTTTTAACTCAATTATTATATTACCTATAATAAATTAATTGTTTTTATATTTATTTAGATACGCAAGTTTATATTTTTGCTGTGCAATTGAACAAAATGACAATGAATTGCTGACCCTTGAGATAATCCATCGATATGTGGAGTTGTTGGATAAATACTTTGGAAGTGTAAGTTTCTTTAAAGTTTCATTATTTTATGCACCCATCAAGGCCTATAAGTATAATTATCGACAATTAAACGTGAGAAAATGCGGGTTAAGGTTTGTTTTGCGCTTTTAAAATATGTTGACAACAAGTTACTTCTTTGCTAATAAGTAACAAGTAGGTACATAATTCTATGCAAATCAAGCACTTAGATAAGTAGGTAGGTAGATGTGGCAGTCACTTGTCGGACCAACTCATTAGTCTGTTCATTTCCATTATTCTCCCCTTAAACAATTCAACCGTAACACCCGTAGTGCTAATAATGCCCATCAGTTTACCCCTGAGCCCAATTTCGGGTGTACTGTTAAGTACAGGGATTCTCTCTTTGGCCACACTATACGAATGTGGGATTCTTTACCAGGCTCAATATTTCCCACTCATTACAGTGTGCAGACATTCAAAACCAATGTGCACCGGTTTCCCCTTTCTAATCCTATCCTCCTTTCCTAATTGCTCGCACTGTTTCTAATCATTATAAGGGTATTTATAACCCCTTTAGTGTGCGCACAGTATAGAGGATGTTGTAGTCGAATTGATAGCCATAAGAGCGGCCTGGCTGTCAGTGCAGATGCCGTGTTCCTATTTTGGTTTGAGTTTTTGCCTGCTTCTCTGATTGTTAGTAATTTAGCTTTAAATAAACAAGTAAAATTAGGTAGCCGAAAAGGAGACATTTAGGGACTCGGAGAAGATTCTCGATCCATCTTTGACGCGTCAGCAAAGATATTGGTATCGAGGTCTATCGTAAGCATGCCATCCTCCCAAGCACTTCGTCCAACAGAACAGTCTAGAGCGCTCTAAAACCTCAAGATTCCAGTAGGCTGGGTCTGCGCGATCTGTTTAGTGTAAGGATGATTCGACCAAGCTATATTGCCAGCCCTCAAACGTTGTTGACATCGACCTTTAATTACAATTTTTGACACCGCTTCAGTTAACTTAACAATTTAAAAAATTCTGTGAGAAGTCTTTCAGGCACGCTTTTTAATTCTAAGCACAAAAAATAAACTAAAGAATTAAAATATGGAGTCCCCGAGAGCAAATTTTAAGCTTCTTTAAAACCTACGATGTTGAACCTAAGGCTCTTTTTTGTTTTCTTGGCTTTGTATGTCTCAACAAAATCCTGCAGAAGAATCCATCTATCTTCATTGAAAAGGGTATTTGTTAAATCCTGTACCAAACCCTCTACCACATCTCTATGGTACAACTGTTCACTTTAGTTCTCAAAAATGTCGAGATGAAACACTTTAAAGTGAGATTTTCAATCAAACCATTACAGAAGCATAGTGAAAATAACAGTTTTAGTTTGATATAATGATGTGGCATAAATTGTATCGTTTTCTTTGTTATAAAGAATTATACTTATTACTTACTTACTTAAGGTGGCGCTACAGTCCGGGGCGGACCTGGGCCTCAACCAACATGCGTCTCCAGCCAGCTCGGTCCCTAGCTAGCTGTCTCCAGTTTCGCACGCCAAGTTGGTTGAGGTCCTCACCCACCTGAGTGCGCCACCTGAGTAGCGGTCTTCCTCTACTGCGCCGTCCCTCGGGATTGGATTCGAAGACCTTTTGGGCTGGAGCGTTGATGGCCATTCGCTCTACATGACCCAGCCATCTAAGCCGTTGGACTTTTATTCTGCTAACTAGGTCAGTGTCGCTGTACAGCCCGTACAGTTCGTCATTATATCTTCTCCTCCATTCTCCATCTATACGTACGGGACCAAAAATCACCCGAAGAATTTTCCTCTCCAAGCATCCTAAGACGTTCTCATCTTTCTTTGACAGGGTCCAGGCCTCAGCGCCATAAATGAGAACCGGGATGATGAGTGTCTTATAGATGGTGATTTTAGATGCTCGAGAGAGGACTTTACTTCTCAATTGCCTTCTAAGTCCAAAGAAGCAGCGATTTGCAAGAGTTATTCTTCGTTTGATTTCAGCGCTGGTGTCGTTGTCTGTGTTTATAGCGGTGCCTAGGTAGACAAAGTCTTTAACTACCTCGAAGTTATAGCTGTCCATGGTGACGTTTTGTCCAAGACGTCGTTGTTCAATGTCCTTTTTTGATGACAGCATATACTTGGTCTTGCCATCATTGACCACTAAACCCATCTTCTTCGCTTCCGTTCGCAATGCTCAAAAACGCTCCACTGACATCACGCTTTGATCTTCCAATGATGTCAATATCATCTGCGTATCCGAGTAATTGGATGAACCTTTGGAAGATTGTGCCTCTAGTGTTGACGGTTGAGTTTTGCACAATTCTTTCCAGAACGATGTTGAAGAAGTCGCATGACAGTGCGTCGCCTTGTCTAAAACCTTTTTTGACATCAAATGCATCGGAGAGATCTTTTCCGACCTTGATGGAGTAGCGTGCATTCTCCATCGTCATTCTGCACAAACGGATAAGTTTGGCAGGGATGCCAAAACTAGACATTGCTCTGTAGAGCTCTTCCCTATGGATGCTGTCATACGCGGCTTTAAAATCGATAAAGAGATGGTGGGTATCGATTTGAAGCTCCTGGGTTTTTTCCAAGATCTGCCGTAATGTGAATATTTGGTCGATAGTGGACTTTCCTGGTCTGAAGCCACACTGATAAGGACCTATCAGGTTGTTGACGAACGGCTTCAGACGTTCACATAATACGGCAGAAAGGATCTTATATGCAATGTTAAGGAGACTGATCCCTCTGTAGTTGGCGCAATTTAAAGGGTCTCCTTTTTTATGTATCGGGCAAACTATGCTGAGATTCCACACTTGCAGATGAGTTGGTGCATGCTCCCTACCAAGTCATCGCCTGCTGCTTTAAATAGTTCGGCAGCGATGCCGTCAGCTCCAGCAGCTTTGTTTGACTTCAGTTTAGATATAGCTATCTTCACTTCTTCTAGGTCGGGTAGGCGGAATTGTTGATCTGCGTCGCCTAGGTTGAGTGGTTCTATCTCCCTTACAGCGGAATTCGGTTCGTCATCGCCGTTATATAATTTGGAGAAGTGGTCTTTCCATATTCTCAACATAGACTGCGGTTCTACTACGATGTTCCCCTGATCGTCTTTACAGGCTTCGGTTCGTGGCTGGTACCCTTGGGAGTTTTTTTTTACATTTTGGTAAAATTTACGAACCTCATTCCTGTTGTAACATCCCTCTATCTCCTCGATCGCGCGCTTCTCGTGCTCTCTTTTTTTCCATCTAAGAAGCCAGTGTTCCTCTCTCCTCTTCTGCTCGTAGAGCTCGTGAGCAGCTCTGGTCCTTCTGTGCAGCGCCGTTTTGTAATACTCTTGCTTCGCTGTGTGCGCTTGCCGGCATTCGTCGTCAAACCAGGGGTTTCGCTGTGGTGGCCGTGTGAAACCTAGCACTTCAGAGGCGGCATCTCTGATGGCTGCAAGGCAATGTTGCCACTGGTTTTCAATGCTTAATGCAGGCAGCATAGGACTCCTTAAGAGGTTACTAGAGACTCGATCGGAAAAGGACATGGCAGTCTCTTGCGATTGTAGCCGTCTAACGTCGAAACTTCTCACAGTACTTCCTTGTTTTGGCTTGGATCGGGATATCCGTAGTCGTACCTTGGCTACAACGAGGTAGTGGTCCGAGTCAATATCCTGTATACTGGAGAAGTGTCGTGCGTCGATCGCAATGTGGTCAATCTGGTTGACGGTTGATTGATCAGGAGATTTCCATGTCCCCTTGTGGATATTGAGATGTGTGAACTGCGTACTAGCTACCAGAACGTCTCGCCCCGCAGCGAAATCGATCAGCCTGAATCCGTTGTCGGAGGTGGTGTCGTGCAGGCTGTATCTCCCGATTGTGCCACCAAAGATGTCTTCTCTTCCTAGCTTGGCATTAAAATCTCCTAAGACAATTTTAATGTCATAGCCAGGGCACTGCTCATATGTCTTGTCCAAGAGCTCGAAGAATATGTCTTTGGTGTCTTCATCTTTCTCCTCTGTTGGGGCATGCGCGCATATTAGGCTTATGTTGGCGAATTTAGCCTTGATGTGGATTGTCGTGATGCGCTCGCTCACACTATTGAAACTCAAGGCTTTTTGCCTGAGTCTAGTTCCAACAACAAATCCACACCCAAATAGACGCTGCCTTTGTTCTCGGTAGCAGTCGCCGTAGTATATATCGCAGTCTTTTAGTTTGCGTTTGCCCGGTCCATCCCATCGCACTTCTTGGATGGTGGTAATATCTGCCTTGCAGCAGTTTAGGGCTTCCGCTAATTGTTCGGCTGCACGTGGTCTGTTAAGGGACCTAACATTCCACGTACAGATCCGAAGTTCGTTGTCCTTATTTCGTTTGCTTGGGTTGTCAACAGTGAATCCGTCTGTATCCGAGGCTTGTTGGTGCTTCGCAACTAGAAGATTTTTATGTGGTCAGGAAGTCACCCCGACGGCACATCCCCCAACCTGGAGGGCCAGATCCTTAGTATAACTCCAAGGACGGGGAGCCGGATAAACCGCTCCTTATAGGCCTGGGCTCCGAATAAGTCGTAGAAGCCCTATAAGGTGTTCACTAAGTAGTTCAACCTTACTGAAACTGTAGACGCCACCGTTGATTCGAGAGAATTCGTCCGCTGTCGTCTGGATAAGGAGAGGTGCCTTAGTGGAAACACCTCTCCCCCCCTCTCTCGTTTGCTGCCCCCAACAACTTTCCACTGGGGTTAGAACCCAATCTCCAGTTGAGGTACTAGGCACCCGATGTTCACCACGGGGAGGTGAGAGTAGGAGTTGATAAACGTTTACTGATCACTAAAATTATTTTATATTTATATTTTATAAAAAAAAAACACTTGTGAAAGTATTCAACGTAGATTTTTAAATTCATCTTTTCCCTGGCCTGATATTCTTTTACTACCTTCATACTGACAAGACTTCCCTTAACCAAATTCCTATCTCTTTTTGGTCACCGATCGTATTTGCAGGTCTGCTTTAAAGCTTGTGTATTGAATGGAACGAGTTCATGTCCATCTATTCTTTGTCGAATGAATTTCAATCTGAGTCAGGTTAGCTTAAGAAGAAATTAACCCCTTAGAACTATTTTTAGCCGATCAAACTATGGCGCTAATAGTCCTCTTAGTTAATTAATTAATTAATTTATGACACGAATAGGTTTATATTTTAAGTATTTTTTTATTTAATGTACTCGTAAGAATGTTTACAATTTTTAAAACGATTTTGTTTGTATTGCAGGTCTGTGAATTGGACATAATCTTTAATTTTGAAAAGGCTTACTTCATACTTGATGAATTATTAATCGGAGGTGAGATGCAAGAGACATCAAAGAAAAATGTCCTCAAAGCAATTGCATCACAGGATCTACTTCAAGAGGTCAGTACCCCAGAAGCGTATGAGTTGTAAAAAAAAAAACAATAATTATAACTTAAATCTATAAACAAAAAAAAAACAAGTTACTTAGTTAATATTTTAATTTTAATTTCGAATGCTGTATAATTTTGTTTTGTTTTGTTGTTTTCTGTTTGCATCCGTACAACTTTACAAAAAAATAAAACAAGAATGATAATTTATCTCTCTTTGGAATGCTTTAAGCTTTTACATCAAAATAAAAATAATATCTATCTCTATATGCAAAATATCCACAAACTGGATTCTTTCTTCAATAAAACAATAATAAAAGTAAAATATAACTAAAAATTTAAATAACCATTCGAGAAAAAGTCTCATCGTCAATACTATTTTGTTTTTTTAAATTTAATTTAATGCATGCGAAATGTGTTGTGGTTGCATAATAATAATTTGTTAATGTCTCAACTTTTGAGTGTCTATGTATTTTATTTTGTAATGATTTCTTTTTCTTTTAGTTTTACATTTTATTTTTTCTTTAAATATTCTACTTCTTATTTAAGAATAAATAAAAAACAATATATTTAAGGGAGTATTTTATACAAGTATTGCAACAAAAAAGTAATTTGACTATCTTGCCATTTATGATAATAATCTATTTATGAATGTTTATATTTTAGCCATAAGATGTTTAAACATTTTGATATAAATTACTGTAACAATCAATTTAGGAATTTTCTTCCATCAATCTAATGTATTTATAATGTATTTTTTTTATAACAAACGTTTTTAAGTGCAATCTATTTGTCTGAGCTACGAAAAAGTCTTCAAATAGGTTTGGTAAATTTGACGATTTTAACTTAAAACAATGTTGTTTGTTTTAACTTTAATAAAAAACATTATTTAGTACAGAGTAGTTAAATAGATACAAATTAAGCAATCTAAAAAAAATGTGTCTTAGCTGCAGCTAGTTGTAGGTTTTTGTTTTGTTTCTTAAACAGAGTTGATTGATTTATGAGAATTTAATAAAATACATTCGAATTCAGGACATTAAACAAAGCAAATATGTAGTATGCGTGGCGTAGTTCGTAGTACGGTCATGATCTTTTTGCCTTTGTAAGAGACCATTTTTTAACACTTGCAATGTTCCCGATGACTAGCTCGAGTCGCGTGTTCTTGAACCTAAACCAATTACAAAAATAAAACCAACCAAAGTAGGTCTTACGATTTAAAAAAGACGCTCGAGCGATGTTGCCTCTACCCACCCTACCATCCTTGCCAAGGCAATCCACTTTTCCGCTTCTACGCATGACTTCTTTACGTTGCTCCTTTCAAAACGCCGTGTTTCGCGCTACACGCTACAGTAAACTTGATTCAATTGCGCTTAAAACTCTCTCTTTAAAGTAGCCCCATAAAAAAACCCATTGGGGTTAAGTCGGGGGACCTCGGTGGCCACGGGAAAGCGACTGATGAGTTTTTGAGGGAAAGCTTCCCGAAGCAAATTCATCGAATCTCTAGCCGTGCGTGCGGTCGAAGCATCCTGTTAGAAGCACGTGTGCGATGAAAACGATGGATGAGCTTGCAGGTTCGGCAAGAAGAAATCCGTTATCATGCGTCGTCAATTGTCACTATTGACATTTGTCGCCTGGCCCGAGCATTCTCGAAAAAAAAATTGGTCCAATTATCCCATGTGTGGATAAGGCGCACCAAACAGCTACCCTCGGACAAAGCAATAGCTTGGTATTTCAGTGGAGAGTTATGGGTTCTTGGAGCCCAGTAACGCCAGTTTTGTTAATTAACGTTCCCGTGTAAATGAAAATGAGCCTCGTCGCTCCAAACAATGGAATTTAGAGAACGAAAAAGCTCCAACATAGTCTCACAAAAATGTTTGTCTTGAACGATTTGAATTTTGAACGGATGGAACTTTAAATCCTTTTTTAAAATGTTATGAATAATCGCTTTTGAAAGTCCCAGTGAGGCTGCCCATTTCCGTATCAAAAGTCGTGGATTTTCACGTAAATTCTCTTCAACCTTTTCAGTGTTTTCGTGAGTCCTTAAAGATCGACTGGGCCCTGGCCGTGGAATCTTCATAGCCGAAGCAGTTTCGTGGAACCTATGCACCCACGAACGAAATAATTTACAATTTACGGCCCATCACTTATTCATCGTATACCGAAGTGTGAACAAAACTGTCGACGCGCAGTTACGAAGACAACTTGAAATAGCTCAAAAATATTATGAAATTCGACGTTGTTTTTATTTGTATGAGGTTTTGCATCGGTCGATTAGATAAATCCAATTTTCGATGACTCCTCGCCACTCAAATAGAAATGGCTGCTATTTGTTTTCCTTAGCTCTAAGTTCATTTTACTAATTTTTTTAATAGACAATTGAAATTAATGGATTATTTTACTAATAGCGAACTTTTGGGAACTCCAAGATGACGTAATATTCGAAAAAACACCAACTTCGACGTTCAAACTTCTCCTTTTCCAAACTTTTGGCTTTTGAAGTGAACATAAATACATATGAAGCGAAATAATTCGTTTCAAAAATAAGAAATAATGAATGGAAAGTCCGGTCAAATTAGACCAAAAAATCAGTAAACCCACGACAAATTCAGGGGAAGCTGAAAATTCTTAAAATTGTTTAAATTATAATTATAAACATTGTCTTAAAAGTCCCAACCGATCCCATGTAAGGAAAAAATTTTAGCGGGGTAATAAGGTCCAAAAAATGAGTTTTTCGCGATTTTCTTGAAAACGGTAAGTTTTATCGCAAAATTACCCCAGACATAATTTGTAGATCAGGGAATTTCCTATAAAAAAGGTATCAATAATTTTTTCCCTAAAAGCCACCGCTTCTGAGATATAACGATGCAAAAAATTGCAAGCGTCATAAACGCACACGTTTCCACGCCACCTCTGAGGTAGTGTACTTAGCGCGTTTTTTTTTAACGTGGTTTCCCCAATAGGCCTATTCCACGGGTCTGTTGTGATTAGATTTAGAAATTAATAGTTTATTCGTCGGATTCGGAATCGTCAATCACTTCTTCTTCTTCCTCTTCTTCTTCTTCTTCTTCTTCTTCTTCTTCATCCTGACTATAGGTGAATTGTGTTAAAAGTGAAGCATCACATGTTTCTTCGTCAGTATTAAATGAATCCTCTGTTGTTGGTGATTCTACATTAGAACAAGACTGGCCTTGACAATTCGTACAAGCCAGAGAACAAAACAGCCCAACTTTTTTGCAACCACATTTAGCATTGCATCCTTTTTTACAGTTACAAAAGATAGTGTTGAGCAATTTTTCCGGCGCAGGTTGAAGCAAAGTCTGAATTGGTTCTAATATATTATCGACCAACTTCCAACCCGAATCTGTTGGGTTTAGTTGATAACCAAGCCACACTTGAACTTGGTAGTATACCCGAAGAAGATGTTGATGAGCAGAGACTGAGGTTGGAGGAAGACAAGCTAATTGTACTTGTTTCTTATTTCGAGTATTTTTGACAAAAGATGCATATCGAAACTTGTCTAAGCAGGTAGTTTTTTTAGGAGCTCCGTACATACGAAGAAGAAAGTGAATTCCGTTGGTAATAACTTCTTCTGGAGTTGAATTACATTTTTTAAAAACTTCAGCAGTTGCAAGTAAGTCTTGCTTTTCAAACATTTTGAATACAGTTGTTTTACCCCTCCTGTAAAATGCAGATGTCGTATCACAGCCAGTTATGGCGTGTAAAAATAGTATGTGATTTCGACACTTTGCAAAAGTCGACAAACTTTTTGATGAATAAAACTCTGATTGATTTTGAGATTTTCCTGGTTTTAAGAAGAAAATAGTTTTTTCAGCTGGACTTCGAGCAGTGAGTAACACGAGTAAATCTACATCTTCACCCACAACAATCGTTATATTTGTCATGTTAACTTGTTCTATTGCTGTTTCGATAATCAGTACATCGGCGTCGTTATGAGCTTGTTTAACCAGTATATTCTCAGCAGTAAACTTTTCTTTTAACATTGAAATAAATCGAGACTTGTTGTGAGTATTTGCCAAAAATTTCTGTTGACTATTAGGAACTGTCATAAATTCATCAAATAAAATGTCGGAAGATGAAGATGTTGCCAAAGTTCGACGACGCTGTTCTGCTGCTTTAATATTTGTCGTGCAATCATTATAGCCATCAAATACGACAGTAGCTCTGGGACCAAAATGTCGACGTACATACATACTGAACGTACTTATCAAAAATAACACTGAATGTTTCTTCAGTATCCCAAACAACACGGTGCAGTAAATATCCATAATCAATAATGTACGTCGCATTATCGTTGTTAATATCAATGTTTACTTTTTCGAAACAACCGTAAATGGCAGACTTCTGTGTTTTACGCATCCCGATATCATCAAACAACGATAAAGGGTACGGAGCTAATTCATATTCGAAATATTTTTCAATTTCATCCTGAAATGCTGCAGTAATACTCATGCGCTGGAACAATAATACAGGGTCAACAGGTATTTTTTCTTCATGAACTTTAATCGTGCTACTCATAGCTAAGAGAGGAACAACTTTATCGGCACGTTTTAATTTAATATCATGAAATGTCAGTCCTATTATTTTTGCCATGGAAGCAAGTCCAACTTCACGAGCTTTATAACAGTTGATTTTATCATCACCAACGACACCACTAGCGATCGATACAATTTGGTTAACCTCTGGAAAAGGATTATGTATTGAGAACCATTCCAAAAGTTTTCGTAAGTCTTTAGCATCTTTTTTTACTCGTGAATCACTTGCATCAACATGCTGCTCGGTCGTATCCATCCTAACATTAGCCAGATCTTCTAATTTTTCACAAACTGTATTCATTGCATGCATACTATAAACCCATTTACTTATGACACTCTGTTTTGTGCTTTCCTCGAGCAATACCTCCATCTGTCTTCATAGCTTTCATCATAGACTGCTCAATTACCATGTCCGTTGAAGTGCCACAGCTTAATTTGTCTGAACGTCTCACAGTGAAGAATCCTTCTGAAAATTTTTTATAGACTTCAGGATCTATGAAATTCTCTAATTGTAGCATAATCTGCAAGTATAGGTGTGCAGACTTAGCATACGGAAAATGTCCAGACGCGTGAAAGTAAGGAAGCATTTCTTTGACGCAGTTTAAATGAGCTTTCCAATCCCCCATACGTTCAGCTCTTAAAAACTCTTTAAGAATTGAAACCATATAAAAATATTGAATCCAAAGTTTCGCTGTTGGTCCTCGTTCCTCATAATCCCTAAGTTTTTGATTCAGTTTATTAAGTAAAGCTCCAGATATTTCATCATTTTCAATATCATTGTATGAAAAAATTTTATCTACTATATTTTCGATATTAATTATTAAATCAGCATCCATGATGTCATCGATTTCAACTTCTTTTAATATTATAATTGCTAAAGCAAGTTGAAGTAGTGTATGAGCCCGAACAGCTCGTGCGTAAGCATGACCATTCAACATTTTTTCTAATGATTTCACTGCATAGATCTCTGATAGTACTTCTTTCATGCCGCTTCCTTGCATAATATGACCAATTGCTCCGAGAAAAGACATCAGTAGATGAAATCCTCCGAGTCTGATGATGATTTTGGATACTTCAGAGCCCTCTGGTGCGGCCGAAACGATTTCTCGAGCTTTTGCATACAGTGGTTGGTCAAAAGTCACGATACATACAGTGTGGCCATACCGTTTCGCATTCTCTAATGCACAAAGTAGTGTTGTATAAATAGTATTAAAATTACTCGCTGGCTGGTGAATAAATGGTAGAAATGAAATTTGTGATTTAGAATAGTTCATATAATTCTTTGTTAAAAGTTCAACAAAACCATTCCAACCAGGTAAAGACGCATTTTTCCACTTCCCATAAAACCATACTACATCAGCTTTTTTCAGGAGACATACTGGTTCAGATCCATAAGCAAAATCTTGTACGATTATTTTACTGTAACCCACTACACCATCATTTTGATAAATCAGTATTGGCACATGAGCTTTTGCCTTAAAATCATTCGCTGAAAGAGGTTTTTTGATTCGTGGCATCAATTCTTCGAGTAAAACAGATTGTTTCGGAGTAACAATTTGAATAAGACCCATTATGTGAAGCGTGTTATTACCATCTAGTGTATTTACATTTATATCGGCATTGTCAGCAACGTATTGTATAAGTGTGCCACTTTCTGGTGATAAAACATGAGGAGGACGATGAAAAACTGCTGCGGCTTCGTACATTATTGTATCATTATAAGATGCACACAAACCAAAAGACGAAAAAATTTGAATAAGACGTTTGGATCCGAACCGTCGATGAAAGAAAACTGCGAGACCTAATTGTAATTTAGACTTGAAAGACCTTGGTCGAACTGCAGTCATAATACTGTGGCAAAGATTTGTACATATTAACTTTAAATGATCTAAATTTGATCGTTTATTTTTCAAAATAACTCGTTCTATGAAATATGTCAAAGTCTCTGGGATGTCATTATTTAAATCTTCAAACATGCGACCTGGTGGAGGGTAGTTCGAATTATCAAACACTGCAGATTGAATATCTTCACGAATGATAGCTGCAGCTGCTTCTAAAATTCTAAATCGTTCTTCTTTTTGATCCATTTTCTTTTTTTCATACCAGCTTTGATTCAAAATATCATGATGATTGTCTATTAAGCATATAAATGTTAATGATCCTGATTTTTCAGTGATAATGAGCTTTTCACCATACTTTACTTTAAATCGCATCTTAATCGTCTTGTAATCTAAAGTTGTAATTTTACAAACATTTCTTAGCTCATTTAAAGTGAACTGGCAGTCATTACTATTTTCCATGTAAGTAAATATCTCTTCCATTGCCAAATTTGTAGTTTCGTCTTTAGGACGACCGACTTTACCACCAGTGGAAGGTTGCATGAATGACTTATAACAATCATCATGATACTTCGCTTCAGCAGCAACTAGATCATGTACAAAGTTGACTCGCGTAAACACAGTTTCTGCTGTAGCATCGGAACGAGTCCGAGCTGCTGCCAGAATTGAATCTTTCAACTTAAGTGTGCTTGCATGGAGAATTTTACGGCGATATCCCGGAGATTTTCTCCTCTCGCTCTCTTTTTTTGCTGCCTCACCGCAAAATAAGCATAATTCTTTAAAACAAAAATCTGATGCACTTACACGTGATCTAGTACGAGGAGGGATTGCTGCCGATGTACTGGCTTCTTGTTCATCACGTTGCCTTTTTTTAGCTGACCCAATAGAATGCTTCCGAGTACCTATAATTTTTACGACAACTTACGTGTATTGTCACAGATTTCTGTTTTTTAAGATATTCGGAAAATTCATCAGCTCGTTCGATACTTGCATCGATTAATGTCTTTAGACCACGTTCAACAGTAACAGTTTCACTTTCAGTCAAAAGTTTAGCACAAATAAAACAATATTCGGACATTTTTATTATAAAACATAAAAAAACTCGAAATAGGTTAGAATGAACACGTGTTTTCACTTCAGAGTGACGCTCAAGACTAACATTATTTTATGTATTGAGTATTTAGACAAAACAGGTATACGACCGTAGCCACGCACACAACTGAACAGAGAGACAGATGTTGCCTCAAGGTTACACTATTGTATGTATTAAGGGATCGAGTTTCATTATACCTGATATTCTCAGATTAATACTCATGAGTATTTTATATTTTAAATGTAACTTAAAATCACCGACAGAAACATATTCTTACTTACATTACAGCTACAGAAAGTATATGGGTGAGGTACTTAGGCATATTATGACGCTCGCAATTTTTTGCATCGTTATATCTCAGAAGCGGTGGCTTTTAGGGAAAAAATTATTGATACCTTTTTTATAGGAAATTCCCTGATCTACAAATTATGTCTGGGGTAATTTTGCGATAAAACTTACCGTTTTCAAGAAAATCGCGAAAAACTCATTTTTTGGACCTTATTACCCCGCTAAAATTTTTTCCTTACATGGGATCGGTTGGGACTTTTAAGACAATGTTTATAATTATAATTTAAACAATTTTAAGAATTTTCAGCTTCCCCTGAATTTGTCGTGGGTCAAATGTCTAAATTGACTATAAATAACATGATCTATATTTTTGGACAGAATCATTTCTAAACATAACACATTTATCGAATTAAGTTTCCATAAAGTCGAATCTTATATTCTTTGTGTAGCTTTTGGCCCCATGCATCGTGTCGTCCTGTTGTTCGATCCAAATCTCAAAATAGTGTATGTTTTTTTTTTCGATAAAGTTGTTGCTTCTTGTTCCATATGAGAGTTTTCATTTTACCCATGAGACATGTTCTGTTTATTGACGAAGCCGTTTAACCAACAACTTGAATATTCTATGAGAATGAGGTAAAAGTGCCTTTTAAGCACTCCAAATTTGGATCTAAAGGAAGGACCATGGTTCCATACAGCAGCGGCTTAGATTATGGCTAGGTTTCTGAATTTAAAGATTTTCGGCAGACTATAATAGACTCTGTTAGATTTGACAAGCCGCCACAATATTTCTTTTTCTATAATTATATGAAGTCCGCCTGCTCGATCTTACATACTAACTTAATTATCCGGCTCCCGAACCAGCCTAAGATATTGCGTCCTTCCATCGTTTGCGGTCCCTTGCAAGTTCCCTCCAGTCGGCGAGACCAAGCGCTCTTGGGTCAATAAACGCCTGATCTTTGTAACGGAGATTCGGTCTTCCTCGTCGTCTCAAACCTGGGTCCTGGGATTAGAAGATTTTATTTGCTGAAACGTTGTTTTCCATTAGCACGATGTGACCGAGCCAGTGTAGTAGGTGTTTTTTGGGTCTTTATCCACATCTTAATACAGCTCGTACAGTTCACGACTGAATACTCTCTCCCATTCGCCCAAATATCGCCCAAAGGATTTTTTCTCGAGTGTCCAGTATCAATTCCCATTTATTACTTACTGTCCAGCAATCGGTGCCGTAGAGTTGAGTTTTCTTCGAGAAAGAAGTTTTGTACCCATTTGGGTAATTTTTCGTCGGATTTTCAATGAGGTGTCGTTCGTGGATTTGATATTTGTTCCCAGGTAGATGAACTCATTGACTACCCCGAAATTACTGCTACCAACATTAAAGCTTTGCCCTAGGAGGTGGAAAGATGAGGTTTTATTTGTTGATAGCATTTTCTTAGTTTTTTCTTCATTCACATCAAGGCCAACGAGTTTCGCATGTTCATCTATAAATGCTTCTAGTATAGCTCGCTTGAAGCGGCCGTTGATGTCGATGTCGTCCGCACAGCCAAGGAATTGCGAATACCTGTTAAAGATTGTTCCTTCCAGGTTAACACCAATCTTGCGCACTATCTGCTCCAGAACTATGTTGAAGAAATCACATGATCTACACATCTTCTTTCCTGAACACTGCACAGGTATGGAATAGGTCGGATGAGTTGTTACCCAATTTCCACGTTGCACCGTGTATTTTGTAACGTCATGCGGCATAGTTGGATTAGTTTTTTCGCGATCCCGAGTTCAGATATCGCCATTAGAAGCTTTTGGCGGCTTTGAAATTCGTTGATCTTTTCCAGGATTTGCCTTAATATGAATACTTGGTCTTTTGTTGATCTGCCCGGGCTAAGGCCAGACTAGTCCATGCCGATCATAGTGTTGCAGAAAGGTTTATGACACTCACATAGTACGTTGGATAGAATGTTGTAGGATATTAAGCAGGGATATGCATATGTAATTCCTGCTCGACCTTCATGAACAAATCTTGAACATGAAAAACTTAACTCGTGCGGTTTTTCGAATGATTTCAATGTTAGCTTGAAGACTTAATTGATTTCAGTAGTTAAAAGGAATTGTCAATCAAAACTAACTTTTCGTTCTATAAATTTATATTTAGAAGTATTTAAAAAGCAATCACATCGAAGTCGGTTAATAATGTCCTGAATTCGAAAGAGTATAAGCTAAGTCCAAGATTAGATAGAAGTGTTTTGATTTATTTTACCTACAAATATTGAAACCTTAACACTTCCTTAATCCATTCGAAAGTAAAACAAATGTTTGTAATCTAACATTCCAATATTGCACTGAAATAGCTAAAATTAAAGTATTTTATGATATTAGAAGACTAAATATAAACAAAAATTATACAAGATTTACATAATTTTGGCACCTCTTTAATAGAATTCATAGCTACGAATATCCGATAGATTCCAAAATTTAGTTCTCATTATTAACAACTTCAGTAGTAAATTTTTATCTTACATAAATTCGTAGCTTTGTAATTCCGAGTCCAACACAGAAAAGATAAAGTATACAATTTATAGTATTAATTTTTAGTTGATTATTTTGCATGAAATTAATTTAGATTACTTTATGTTTTATTTTGTTATTTGCACTTGCATGAGCATTAATTAATTAAATTGTTTTTTAATATTTTTTTGTTTGCATTTATTAATTCTTATTAATTAATTTATTCACTTTTGTTATGATTTAATTGTAGAAGTAAATAAATCGTTATTTAACTTAATGTGCAATAAAACTGAACACTTTCCTAATTAAAAATAATGATTTTTTTTTTCATTTATTTTTAAACGCTTTCGATATGAATTTCTAAAATAAAAAAATATACCTATGTATAATCACCCAAGGACTTCAATGAGTATCTCAATTGATTAGATATTCCCGTAGAAGAAAACAGTGTTGAATCAAAACTTAAGCTCGTTTGAGATTGATTTAACTTAAAATTGGCACTCCTAACTACTATCTAATATCAACACTAAATTATAATTGGATTTAATTTGTTTTTTTTTTCTTTTTAATTTTAGTTCTTATTAAAATTGTAATTTCGCTTTATCAAATTTATTTGCACTTGTTACATAAATACTAAAAAAATTAAAAATGCCAATTTAGTTTTGTGTTTTGTTTCATGAGTTATCAAAAATTGCTAATTTCTGGTACCATTTTGTAGACATCTCCTAAGATAAAAACCACTTATCCATCCCTTTCACGTAATCGGAGAGTTTAACGAAACCCGAAAAAACTTTTGCAAAATATGTATAGTGGCAAGTCTCATATAATTTTGCACTACGAATGGATTCCGTGATACGGTTTTTCGGAATTCGTAAGAGTTTCAGATAACGATGGTTTTCATGATAGGCCTGATTGTCATAAATGGTACCAAATTGGAAAACAATCCTAAAATTCCATTGCAAAATTTTATATTAAAAGAAGACACAACAAAATTTTAACTAATATTAAATTACTATCTGACTTCTTATGAAACCGGCCCTCTTAAGATGGTAGACGGTGTGTAAGGTCTAAATGATGTGTTGAATTGCCTTAAAAAACTGTTGGGCTTAGATCCTTGGATCTATTACGTTTGTGAAGTTCGCCTGCTGCTCGAATGTGTTGGGTTATCGTCTCACTTCGTGATTTGTGTATGTATAATCGTGCTTTAAGATAACCCCATTAAAAGTAATCACATGATTACGAATCCGGTGATTGAAGGGGCCATTCCACATTCCTAGCAATGAAATCAGACGTCCAGGGAATGTTTCTTTTAAAAAACCCATTGTTGTTCTTGATGTACAGCAAGTCGCTCCATCTTGTGGAAACTATACAGTAATTCAAGTCGTCTTCTTAGTTCCAGCAAAAAGAAAATCACGCAGCATCTGTAAGTAACGAACTGTATTAGAAGTGACTGTCCAACGATTTTCACGAAAATAGTACTGGCCAATAATGTAGATTCCACTATGTTACCTTTGGACTGTGGAGAGGTCATTCATGGAGCTCTTGTGGGGTTTCAGAGGCCCAATAACGGAAGCTTTGTTTATTGACCTGATAATTGAAAGTGGGCTTCATCGCTCAGTGTCATCCGTCAAGATTTCCAACATTCCTTCTGGAAACATCATCCATCAGCCGGCTGCAATCCTTGGACGACCATCATGTTTTATGAATAAAAATGCAAATCAAAGTGCAAAATTCGCCGAATTGAACTGTGAGACATCCGTAGAGCCAGAGCGTGACATACAGCCGATCGAAAAGGTCTGGTTTCAACAGCTTGACGCACTTTTTCAATATTTTCTAGAGTCCTTACCCTTCCATCACCTCTTCGCGCAGTCTCAGTTTTAAAAGAACCAGTTCTGTGAAATCTATTCACCCACTTCACAACCGTATTAAACTTTGGAACCTGACCGTGGCGGCCAATATTTAAATGATTTTGGAATTGTGTGTGTTGCCAATCGACCACGGCTCCATGGCTACTGAAATGGCATGTCTCTAAACCAGTCCATACCCAAACAATACGGTTTTACCAGCCTAGATTGACACTTTGTGAAAATCTTTCATACCTCGCTGCCGGACCCTTTATAATAAATTTCTGTTTTTCTTTTCATCCTTGATATTATTTGATGAAGATCCATTTTCCTATGAGAAGTCAAGCTGTTTGTCATTTCTCCGTTTTCTGTCAAGGTTGCCCGCAGTACAACAATGATCAGTGATCACCAATATACATATGTAAACAGAATAGGTGACAGTACGCAGCCCTGCCTGTCTCCACATTGGATTTCAAATTCTTTTGACAACCTACCTCTTTTTAAGACGTCACATTTGTTGAGTTGTCACAAAGTCAAAATCAATTCACAGCAGGTAAAAGTGGTGATCGATATTCCACGGACTTCTCGATGATGATCCGCAAGGTATTGATGTGATCAATGCAGGAAGAATCAGTGCAAAATCATACTTGTTTAGCGTCAAGTTATGCGTTCTAAAACAATTTTCGCTAATATTTTGGCGATTAAATAATGAAGGCAAAATGCAAATAACTCTCCAGTTTTCGCACTTTATCAAGTCTCCATTCAGTCGAGGAAGCGTTCAAATACGTTTTCTGCTTTTAATTCTTTGTTTTCTTTGTGGCACAGAAAAAAAAACTTAATTTTGCCGATGAGTGTATTTAACTTAACATTCTCGGAAAATGTTTGAGAAAAGAAAAACTGAGTCGTTCAAACAAGAGATACCTTTTGATTCCTTTTTTGAAATCCCAGCTGTTTTGGATCAGCTGTTCTTTTACACGTAAACACTAACAAAAAGGCATCCGGATATCCTATCTGTCTAAGATTGAACGCATCCATTAATTTAAGCATTTTAATCAGATCTATGTCCTTATTAGCAATTTTTAACTCTTGAAACAAAAAAATTTAATTTAAGAACAATACAAAAATGTAACAACAAAATAAAACTCAATCTTAAAAAACTTTTAAACTGTTGGACTTCTTTTTATACGGGATGAACTGTGCAATATCACTATAAATTTAAAAATACAAAACACATTTTTTCAAAAAATCGTTAAAGTAAAAAAACAACATCTCACACCTTGCATGTTAGTTATAAAAGCCACAAAAGTACTGAAAACTAGATTTAAGTAAAAAAAAATATTCTGGAAAAACCTACTTAAACTTTTGTCCTAATCTAGAAAAAGAAAAATACAATAAATAATTGGCTTTTGTTTAGAAATATTAAAAAGAAAAAAAGATTTAAAAAAAAAGATGGTGGACATTTTTATAATTTTTAAGCTTATACTAATATCTAATTGTATTATTGAGATAATTTTTATTCATTATTAAAACAAAAAAAAAAAAACACCACTTATTGTTGATCATTTTTATAAATATTAGCAGCACAATAAAACTATATTAACTATACTTAAACTGGAAGACCTCTTCTGATACTTTGTGAATGTTACCATAATTATATAGTTTTTATTTAGAGCTATAACTCGTAACACTAACACACCGTTATTTATAGTATATCTTTGTGAATTTACTTCTAAACTTAATTTGTTTCTTTTTGCTCAATAACTGTATCACTTAATATGTAAGAAAAAGTTATTGTAAACTTCTTTCTTAAGCAACAAACAATTATATAAAAATAATGTGTATGTTTCTGTATGTTTAATTTTACAAATATTATAAATTAGAATTTCAAAAAATGATTAAAAAAAAAGTAAACCTATATTTACTTTAAAACTTGTTTTAAAAAATAATAATAATAATAATAAAAAAAAAAACAAATATTATAAATATTTACTAATTCTCTTTAAAGCTTTCTATTCTATTTTCTATTTTTGTTTTCAATCAAGCTTTGTTAATATATCGGTGTTTATGGTTTATTTTTAAAAGTTTTATTAATCTCTTGATTCTGGGAGATTATTTATTTGATAAGAAAAATAAAAAAACTAGAATCTATATTTAACAAAACTCAAGGAATAAAATGCAAACAACTTATATATGTTATACTATATTGCGATAGTCCAACCAAATTCGCAGTCATTTTTGGTCCAAACTTATTTAATTGCAAATAATTTGAAAAATACATAAATAGATAAATTCATAAAACAAATCACATTTTAATTAACAAAATGCACATGCAAATGAAATATAACTCATAACTTTAACTAAGAACTAATTTATTTTTGAAAAATTTAAATGAAACATTAAAATTGGATTTAAATAATTAAGAAAATATTGTAGAACCTCATAACATAGCACCAACCATAACCATTTTTTTTTGTTGAATATTCACCCCTATTCAGAGTGTCAATAGTTGATAAATATAATAATCATAGTGTAACATTTAAGCAGGCAATTGATAAGACTTTTAATTATTAGAAATGTTCCAGGAAAAGCATAACAATGTATAGTTATCAATTAAGATTTAATCAATTTTATAATTATTGAGTTTTTAAAAAGCATTATAAATCATTTATTAAATTCTACTTAAAGATTGCATTCATAGATTTCATCTAAAGATTGGGATTTAACATTTTGCAATCATTTGACTACAATCATTTGATTGCATTCATTGGAGACTGAATGCATTCACTTGAAATCTTTGCATTCATTTCAGGTCTATGCATTCTTTTGGATTCTTTGCCTGCACTTGAAGTCGTTGCATTCAATTGAAGTCTTTGCATTCACTTAAAGTCTTTGCATTCACTTTAAGTCTTTGCATTCTTTTGAAGTCTTTGCATTCACTTCAAGTCTTTGCATTCTTTTGAAGTCTTTGCATTCAAGTCGTTGCATATACTTCAAAGTTTTTGTATAAGTTTTGCATTCACTTGAAGTTTTTGCATTAATTTGAAGCCTTTGCTTTCTTTTGAAGTCTTTTTAAGTTCCCAATCTTTAGGTGAATTCAATGAATGCAATCTTTATATTGTATTATTTTACAAGTCTACCAATTGATAGTTGACAATCACAATATAAGTGATTATGAAGGTATCAAAACATTAGAAAGGCACACAAGATAGTGAACTCTAAGGCGCCAGTTATAGCTATCATTGAAATCGATCCGGAAAAATTTTTGAATCGATATTTGACGATGTTTCCCTTTGATTAGAAATGAAAATTAAATACTGATCGATCGGAAATCACACAAAGAATTTTTTTTTGAAGAAAAAAAGTGTAATTGCACATTTATTTTTCTTTAAAAATGTATTTTTCTATTTTCCGGACGGAAATTCATTTTCCTGAACAGCTGTAATCAGTAAATTTTTTTCAATGACAGAAATTTTGAATGAAGGCTATAAAAGACTGCCAAAAAATATTCCAATGTTTGTTTTCTATGATGAAAACCAATGATAGCTATAACTGGCGCCTTAGTGGCCAGTTATAGATATCATTGAAAACAATCATTGATAATTTCTGTCATTGGATAAATATTTCCATTTGAGTGGGTAATTGAAAAGATAATTAACAGGTGGGAACACATAGAAAATGAAATGCTTTCAGTGGAACGATTGTGTTCCGAAATGTGAAAACAACAATCATTCAAAACGATTTCGTCGTTGGAAAATTTAAAATGAACTAAAAGAAAAGTTCTGTGTTAAAAATTGTATTTTTTTAGTGTAAATAATGTACAACTGTCAGCTTCATTTTGACATCAAACATTACAAATTTGACTCTCCTAATCGCTTTTAAATCTCGAAACAAAGTTTTCAATGATGAAAACCAATGTTAGCTATAACTGGCACCTAATAGCCTGGCTCCTTTCAGAAAATAATGATACTTTAATTTAAGTTTGTTAGAAAAGAAGAAGGTATTTTTTTCTAACCACCGCAATTTTCAATAATAGCTATTACCTGTCAACCTGTCAAAAAATTTCAATAATTGTTTTTAATGGTGATAAAGATAATCAATGACCTGTATTACTTAGATTTATACGCTGTAATCATAAACAGGCTTAAAACCAATCGTATGAAAGTTGAACATTGACTTTTGGAGGCCAGTTATGGTTAACATTGGTTACCATCATTAAATTTAATGTTTTGAGGTTCTAATGATATTTTGTTTAAAAAAAAAAACAATACTTTATTTAACCCAGAACTTCATTGATGAAAAAGTTTTTAAAGAACAGCAGAATTTTGCTTTTATTATTTCGAATAAAATCGTTCTTTGTCTAACCACTCGTCTACTTTGTTAGCAGACATTGGGCAAGTTCAGACAACATAAGGGACTTCATTTGCAGTCAACTTCATTCTTTGAACGTAAATTTTGACTAAGACAACTAGTTTGTTTTTCTAGTGTCATGAATTTAAAATTCAGAACTTTACTTCACAAACCTCTACTTCAAGTTCATAGTACAAAAACTACCAAAATCATTATTTTCTACAAAACACTCCTCAGGCAAGCTACAAGTCCATCAAGTTTTGAATTTTGTATTGTAAAGAAATATTACTTATTTCTTTTCCAAATTTACAAGGAACTTTTTTACAGAAAGCATTAAATGAAGTTGTGCAGAAAATAAATAAATCATTGAATAATAAAGTTCAATTTTTAGTTGAATTAAAAAACATGATAAATTGTCATTTTGACATAAGTTGACTTGACTTGATAGTTAGGGAGATTTTTCTTGACTAACTTTCCAGTCAACTTTCCAATAAAGTTGCCTTAATTGGAAGGCAATTTTTTGGCAGCTGGCCAATCAGATGCAAGAAACTTGCCTTACTTTCAAGTCCCTTATGTCGGCTGAACCTGCCCATTTTTCTATGATAGATATTTTTCAATGATGGACTGTCAAAAAAATTCGATGATGATTGATCAAAGGAAAACATAGTATTCCAACATTTTTACGGATTTATTTCAATAATAGCTACACAAAATTGTTCCTAAGACTTGTAAAATTTAAAATATTGTTATGCAGGGAAATACATAAGTTCTCAAAGGTTTTAGCCATTTCAGTTTCGTAAACAGAGGGCTTCTCAGTCAAATATCTTTGTTTTTATTTTCCACTACTAAACTTCAAAACTATTAATCAACTTGCTCACTTTTTGGCGTATGAAATTTAAAAGTTCTTATTTTGCTGAAAATAGTGTGAAGTGTTTAACTTAATAAATCATGTATTTTTAGTTTTCGAATTCTTAATTAATTGCATTGAAAAAAAATAATACTAATGAATGGAATGTTTTTTGAAAGCACTCCCTTTTTGAATTTTTGTAATATCCCATTGTTCACCACAAATTAACAAGCTATTTCCTTAAACTTAAAAATGTCAAATCAAATATCTTCTTTGATAAATAACTATCTTAGGTGTAATACTTTTTTCAGAGTTCAAATCCTTAGTATTCGATTTCAATATTTTAAAATAAATAAGATTCAAATCAATCAGGTTTAATATAAAAAAGTAAAATATTTAATTTTGTTTCGTACAATTGAAATTTCAAATGAATTAAATTAAAACTATCGTGAGTAAAATTTCCCTCTGAATTTTGTTCATCCTTGGAAATTAGAAACTAAAATAATTTCGAAAGAATTTTCATTAATATCGAAAAGGAAGATTTTAGAGAACCCTCGCTCTCATTTCAATAGGCCAAATCCGAATTTACAGAAAAACGATCGTACATCATACATCGTACATCGTACATCGTACATCGTACATCGTACATCGTACATCGTACATCGTACATCGTACATCGTACATCGTACATCGTACATCGTACATCGTACATCGTACATCGTACATCGTACATCGTACATCGTACATCGTACATCGTACATCGTACATCGTACATCGTACATCGTACATCGTACATCGTACATCGTACATCGTACATCGTACATCGTACATCGTACATCGTACATCGTACATCGTACATCGTACATCGTACATCGTACATCGTACATCGTACATCGTACATCGTACATCGTACATCGTGCATCGTACATCGTACATCGTACATCGTACATCGTACATCGTACATCGTACATCGTACATCGTACAATGTACATCGTACAGAAAAAAGGGAATTCGGGTTTGTATAGAGTTCGAACATTTTGAAATAAGATTTATTAATAATTTTCTTTACATTTTATTTATCTTTCTAATATTTTTGTTTTTATTTTTATGTATATTTTATTTTTTATTGGTTTTTATTTTCCCAAACTTTGTCAATGTCCAAAATATTCCTCAGCAGCATCGCCGCAAAGAAAAATATTATAACAGCTCATATGTTTAAAATAATAAAAATATAAATTGGAATAAATTTGATGTGCTTTTAAATATGCAAACGAAATAAATCATTTAAAATTTGTTTTTATTGTGTACTGTACATATTCATTCATTTTGCTTCACATTTTGTAAGTACAAAATTCATTTCATTAAATCAATAAATTAAGACTTTCACCTTTCGAACCAAAATCAAAAACTTACAATTTTCTTATATTATTATCTAGGATGAAGCTGTTGATGGCTCTTTAAGAGACATTGGACTTCTCTAAAAAAGAAAAAAGACCTTTTATAGTATTTACCTACACCTATACCTACCTTTCAAAATATAAATTAAATCTATTCTTTCTTTAAATTTTTAAGATATCTTATTTTCTTTTTTTTGACATATTTTATTTTATTTTTAATTTTGTAAAATAAAAAACAAACAATTACTTAAAATAGAACTTATTAAAGTACAAAATATATAAAGAGTCTTGTGGTTGCTTTATTTTTCCATGTAAATAAATTTAAACAAACAAAATTTTTAATGTCTTAACAAAAATAATAAATTGAAAATAATAATTAACAAAAATTAATATTAATAATAATTTTTCATTCCTGACCAATTGTATAGCAACATTAACAAAAATATTTATGTAAAAATTTAAATTTTTAAATAAAACTATTGTTACAAAAATAAATCGAAAGCAACAAAATTAAATAAAATTAAAATAGAAACTTTAAAAATAAATAATATGTGATTTTTTAAAAATTGTTATATTATAGACATTTTGTAAAAACAAAAGAACTTAAAAGCGCCATTAAATAAAATAGTTTTAAAAATAACTCGAATTAATGCAATTTTTGTTTGTAATAAAATAGAAACGGACCAAAAATGACTGTTTAGTTTGTTATTATTTTAATTTAACACTTTTATGCAACGAACTATAAGAAAAAAATATTGATTGGCTAAAAGTCTGAAAACCAAAAACTAATGAATTTCCGTATTGAAGAGGAAAAAGTTGTTAATTTTTTAAAGGTTCAGCTCAAAACTTTGATATGGACACTAATCTATTACATACACACATAAAAGGTGTCCCATAATTAATACAAAATGTAATTTTGACAGAAAATAGTAGGGTGGAATCGGCTTAGGTGATTTTTGATAAATGACTGTCAAAATAGACGAGATCTATGTTAGGTTATAGTCGAATTGATAGCTAAAAAGGTTTCACAACAAAAATGTGTTCTCCTACAAATATGAAGTTTCTATCCCAATGTGAAAAGAGTTACCAGACGTTTACTCAAATACTCAAAGGACTGCAAAACTGTCTCAGTTCCCTTTTTTCCGTTAAAAAAGAAATCATTCTTTTGACCGACGAAGGTTTCCACAATCGAAAAAAACAAGAATATTAAGAATATTTTCGCAAGCAGCCCCATTTTGTACTTTTCTTTAGATATATGTATAATGGGAATCAGTTTAAAAATTCATCATGGCAACAATGAATTTTGACAATTCTAATCGAAAATTGTTCAATCGAATTCAATAATTGAGTTAAATCATCTGACACATATGGACAGTTCTGTCATAGTGAATTTGACTATCAGAAATGTGACAATAACTTATCACCGATTCCACCCATGGTTTTTAATTAGAAGTCTAGCAACTATCGATTAACCCAAAATCCGCACAAAACAATCAACCGTTGTGTATAAATGTGTATCTTGAAGGTACTCTGAACGTTCCATTTGAAAATTTTGCACGTTTAACAAGCAATATGAAAGTGAATTTCATTGCTGAAGATATTCAGCCCTATCAAGAATTCCATCGAAACTTTTACGAATTCCGAAAAAACTATTACCAAATAAGTTCGTAGTAAAAAAAACTCATAGAATTTTGCATTACGAAAGGATTTCGTGATACGGTTTTTCGGGATTCATAAAAGTGACAGACCTGATTTTTATCGAAAAAAAACAAGCATCTGTTTTAAAATATTTCTCAACAATGAAAATGCGTTGTTCTGTCATATAGCGATCTATTTTAAAATAACCTAAAACTTTCAGCTGTCATATTGTAACATTGGGCAGGTTCAGGCAACATAAGGGACTTCATTTGCAGTCAACTTCATTCTTTAAACGTAAATTTTGACCAAGGCAACTAGTTAGTTTTTCAAGTGTCATGAATTTAAAATTCAGAACTTTACTTCACAAACCTCTACTTCAAGTTCATAGTACAAAAACTACCCAAATCATTATTTTCTACAAAACACTCCTCAGGCAAGCTACAAGTCCATCACGATTTGTATTTTGTATTGTAAAGAAATATTACTTATTTCTTTTCCAAATTTACAAGGAACGTTTTTACAGAAAGCATTAAATGAAGTTGTGCAAAAAATAAATAAATCATTGAATAATAAAGTTCAACTTTTAGTTGAATTAAAAAACATGATAAATTGTCATTTTGACATAAGTTGACTTGACTTGATAGTTAGGGAGATTCTTCTTGACTAACTTTCCAGTCAACTTTCCAATAAAGTTGCCTTAATTGGAAGGCAATTTTTTGGCAGCTGGCCAATCAGATAATAGAAACTTGCCTTACTTTCAAGTCCCTTATTTCGGCTGAACCTGCCCATTGTTTTCGTTTGTTTGTTGTTGTTGCGGAAAATTCTTCGATTTAAAGTATTTGTCTGCTGCTCGAAATTTGTCTCCTAGATTTCTTAACATGAACCGTCAAATTTCGTAGAAACTCGATCAATTTCGATGTTGGAAAAATGTAATAGCTAAAAAAAAAACTATTTATTTAACTAAATTTACTTTTCAATTTCTGTTTCTAAGCCAATCGCAAACTAAAAAAAAGTACGCAACAATTTAAGCGTCTGAAAAGCTTGATAGAAGAGAAATAAGACATTGAATTTGTGTATCCTTTCCTCGAAGGGAACTTAAACTTGCCGATAATTTTCCCGCCGCGAACCGCCCCATTAGCAGCTTAAATGACGCAAAATTCAAATCTTGGAGCACCCTTTACGTTTCGGGCAACTTTTTGAACATGCTCAAATTTTTCGTTTTACCTTTTATCCTTCACAAATAAACTTAAAAAAAAAGTGCCGACCAAAAATAAAAATTATAACCGGGATTATCGTACAAAAATTGTATCCACGAAACGCTAAGACCTCTTTCACACACACGACAGTTAAAATTCTTCGTGACTCATTGGGCGCATTCATTAAGCTAGTCATTACGTAGTCAAAATTCAACTAGCTTTTTGAATACAAAATTCAAACTTGTGTTTTGAGAACTTTCAACAATTGTTTTAGTTTTTAAATTAAATAAAATCAAAAATAAGATATAATATGAGTTATATATTTATATTTGTATTTAAATACTGAACGATTTATTAGGCGTGTACCATCAACTGAGCGCTCAGTGAGCGCTCAATGTCAGATTGACGGAGGCAGAATCGTTTTGTGGGACAAGAATCTCCCTACAAACATATGCTGTCAAAAACATATGTTGTCAATTGTAGTTTTTGATGTGAATTTATTATTTTTTCTATTGATAATTCTTTGTTACTTTTGGAAAAAAAACTATTAAAATGGATAACAAACAAGAACAAGTTTTGCATCAAATTTTAAGTAGTTCATCAGATAAAATAAGAAATAAAAAAAGGAATGAGGAGCATGAAAAGATTTTGATGGAACTCCAAAAATTAAAATTATTTAAATTTTCGCCACACCAGACAAATGACAACTGAACAGCTGTTTTGGGTGAGCAAGCAAATTGAGAAATGAATCCATGAATTTTTTGTCTCAGAGATCTCCGCAAAAAATCTCAGTGCTCAGCTGAGATTTTTTGTCTCACTTAAAAAAATAGTTGAGCGCTCGGAGCGCTCAGTTGATGGTACACGCCTATTTAATTTTGAATTCTTGAGTCCTTACCGAGCAGCTGATTGTGAAACGTCAAAATCAGTGTGCACAAAATTTGTAGCAGAAAATTTTACACTTCGTCGGAGGAGAAATTTCAACTTATTTTGTAGTGGCATTAAGCCAATCAGAATGCCTTGACCACGTAGCCACTAGCTTAGTGACCGCCGCCATTGATAGTAAAAGTAACTAAAACTTTCAGAGTTAATTTTCTAGCACTTTTTGCAGCGATTGGGCTCGTTTGTCAGTAATAATGTTAAATGGCACGATTTTAAGGGCCATGCACACTACGAAATAATTATAAGGACAAACACAAAATACGATTTTTTTTAAATTTATTATTGGATTTTAACAAACTAATTTTATTTTTAGTATCTTTACAACTAAACCTATAAAGCAAAACAAAAATACGAAAAATTAGGCTCTACTTTATAATTTTGATATACATAGGTTATTTTTTTTTTCAAAACGAAATATTGTTAGGGGCCGGTTATAGCTATCAGTAAAATCCATCAGTAAAATTTGAAACAGGAGGAATCTGAAATGTTTTACTGATGAGCGTTTATAGCAATCAGTAAATTTACGTCATGAAATTAAATGTCACTGAGGCTTCGCGCCTCAGACAATTTTTTTTACTGCTGCTTTCATCAGTAAAATTTTTAATAATGTGATCGGAACAGTAAAAAATTGGAACACCAACAAAAGCAACAGTAAAACGAAATGGAATTTTTTTAGCTTTTGGCAGTCAGCTGTTCAGTAAAATGAAATTTCATCATTAAAAAAATTAAAATGGATTTATAAATTTAAATAAAACTTTAAATGCATTGTTTCTTTTTGAAAAAAATACTTGAATATAGGATTCATCTTATTGCATCAATCTTTTGCTAGAAATAAATCTGTAACATGTTCAAAAACTAAAAACATAAATTTTACTGATGGATTTTACTGACAGCATAACCGGCCGGCCCCTTAAGGCCAATTTTTAAAAGCAATTCTTAGCAAAACTTGAAGTTTTAAAAAAGGCGTTCAATATTCGGTGCTTGGTCCTTTTCGTTGAATAACATCTCGTAGACATCGTGATATTGAAATTATTAATGATTTTATTTGACACATATTAATTTTGGCTCACTCTTCTTGAACAACTATTGTCAAATAATTTAAAGTGTAAAATGAACGTCTATTTTTTTTAAAAGCGTTTTGTATTAAAATTGCCCAAACAATTTCAATCGTGTTCGGGTTTTGAAACATAAATGGCAGCGTTATCCTTGTGAAAGATACATTCCACAGCAAATATTTCATCTGTACATTTTTGGGAATTTATTTTAGTAGAAATAGGTCGCATTCACAAAGCTAGTGGCTACGTAGTCAAGGGATTCTGATTGGCTAAATCTAACTACAAAAGTAGTTGAAATTTCCCCTCCGACGTAGTGTAAAAAATTCGGCTACAATGTTAGTGGAGAATGATTTTAACGTTTCACAATCAGCTGCTCGGTAAAGTAACACGAATTCAAAATGAAATAAATTGTTCAATATTTAAATACCATTCAAATTGTGTCTCAAATTTGATTTTATTGAATTTAAAAACACAAAAGATAAGTTAAAGTTATCAAATCAAAAATGTTTCTTATTTTATATATTTGCATTTGTCAATAATATGACAGTTCCAGATTGACAAGCTTTGTAGTGTAGTTATGCATTCACAAAGCTAGTTGAATTTTGACTACGTAGCTACTAGCTTTGTGAATGCGACCATAGCAGCTTATGGCAAACCAAACCATCAACCACCTTCAAAATTGCGAGCATTTCTAGTATGTTGCTTTTCGATCCGTTTATCATGCCGAAATTGTTGGCAACCGTCTGGGCCTCCTCAATTTTGTCTCATTGGAAAAAATTGATACTTTTCAGCTAAATTCAATCTGTTCACATTCTTACAGATTTACTTCTTGAAAGTATGCCACCGATTTGGCTCGGTGTCTTCCTCTGTTCTCGGTAATCAGCCACAAGACCCCGCTTTTCTTCGGATAATGGCTTTCAGGAGGCATTGTAAAATCATAACGACGTGTTTTATTCTAATAAATTCAATCTATTAACGTGATTTACAAAATATTTATAACTAACAAACCTTTTTTATCTGAAGATTTTCTTATTTATGTTCCTTTTTAATAACGATTCTTAAATACAATCACTTGGCGTTATAAATTTCTGGTATCGCAATAAAGATCAATAAATTATTGTTAAACTAACGGTACAAGAGATAGAAATTTAGGTAAACCGTTATAAAAACATAAAATCAAACAAAAGGGTTGCTATTCCTTGATATTAATTGTTCATAAAAACAGACGGAACAGCAGTGTTTTTTTGTATGTCCTTATCATTATTTCGCAGAGTGTAATGCGCTCACCAAAAGTTCCCTTCAATACATTGAATCGAACCATTATTTTGGTAATAAATGTTCACGATTTGCAAACGTTGTTCAGTAGTTACTATATTCAAAAAGACTTACTCCGAAAAAAGTATTTCCAGATTGAAAACTATACGTCTAAAAAAACTCTCGTTATAAGTTCCACAGGGATTCCATTCTAAGCATTTTGAAATAGCAAAAATATGAATTTTCTTAAAAGCCCTACAATCATATACATATTTATAAATTTCCCTTGATCGGTTTGACAAAATAATAATTTACAAAAAATTATTTTTTTTTGTATTTTAGTCTTAGTTTACAAATTTTATAGAAATTGTTTATCTCCGACTAACGACAACGGACAAAACAATATAATAAAGTTGCATTTAAGCATAATTTCTTATGTTGATACAAAAGTTGGTTGCATTTTATTCGTTGATTTCTTTTCTATTGGTTGTCTATCACGGTAGTAAGTGCACTTTAATGTGAGTTTCCGCTTTCACTATATTTCTAAAAATAAATTCTAAAACGCAAAACAAAAAAAAAAGTAGTTTCTTTTTGGATCATTCTAAAGGTACGCAATGAATATTTTTTTTTTTTTGATTAAATTTAACTGCTTTTTTCTTTCATGTACATTATGTAACTTTTAATAAAAGAAGAACATCAAAGAAAAAAACTAAAATATTATTTAAATTTTAATAATTTCAGGATGAAACACCTCAAGGATTCTTTGAAGATCATGGTCTTGGTTAATAATAGTAATAATAATAGTTATACATTTCATCCAATTTCGAATTTGTATTTGAAGAGATGCATATCATTCCTTAAGTAAATACTTCAGTAAAGCGTCCAAAAACAAAAAAACACATTTCATAATTACATTTAAAACAAAATATTGCACATAACTTCGTTCTATATATAGTTTTGTGAGCCTTAAAAAGAAAAACTTTAAATTTAAACATTCAATGCCTTTCATTTTTTCTACAATATTATAATTAACACGTATTTTTTAAGAATGTATTATTTACAAAAGTTCACTTATAAAATATACAAGAAATAATAAAAATTTCGGTTTAATGGTAATTTGTTGTTTTATTCAAGTACTAGCGGTCCGTCCCGACTTCGCACGGGTAGACATAAATAGGTACAGATTTTAAGTTATAAGCATGCTAATTAAAACGACCATGAATCAATAAATTAGAAAAAAAAATTGTATGCTTATCTTAAAGCCTCCTTGTACACTACCTTGGCTGTGGTATTTGTAGGTAGCAACAAAACGTATTGATTTTCAGGAGATCCTACTCGAGAAAGTGCCACATACAATTGCCCGTGGGAAAAGCACTCTTTCCTTAAGTCGATACCAACTATGGAAAAAGTTTGTGCCTGGGATTTATTTATTGTTAGGGCAAAGGCTATTTTTAAAGGGAACTGTAACCTTTTAAAAGATATGGACAAATCAGTAGGTGTAATCGGGATCCGCGGAACATGTGCGAGCTGACCGGCCGCGGGACCCGTAATGATAGGTGCTACAATCACATTGTCTCTTAATTCACTGATCAATAGTCTTGTACCATTACACATATTGGGAGGGCTTAAATTCTATAATATTGTCGAACATTTTTTTGTCCTATCATTAATACTCTTCGCAGCGTATGCGATGAAAGACATTTTATGGCTAATTTTTTTACACCTTCGGTTGGTTTCAATAGGAATTTCTAAAGATTTCTATAGTAATCTTGTACTAAATATAGCCTATGTTACTCAGTGATAATGTAGCTTTCTAATGAAAAAAAGAATTATTAAAATCGGTCCAGTACTTTTTGAGTTTATTCGTTACATACAAAAATACAAATCTTTCCTCTTTATAATATTACTAGCGGCCCTTCCCGGTTTCGCACGGGTAGACATAAATAGGTACAGATATCTACACTATCAAAATTTCTAATGAAAAAAGAATTATTAAAATCGGTCCAGTACTTTTTGAGTTTATTCGTCTGTCGGATCCAATGTAAAACATTCCACAATCAACAACTACTAATAAATTAAAAATTAATTAAAAAAACATTGTCCAGTGGACAAAATTGTGAATCTAAACCATTCTCAGATCCCCTTGAACGCACACAAAAAATTTCATCAAAATCGGTCCAGTCGTTTAAGAGAAGTTCAGTGACATACACACTCACAGAAGAATTATATATATTAAGATATTCAAGTATGTACAAATCGTATTATTAGTTTTCGCTTTTAAACCTTGCAACTTAGAACAATGCAGAAAATGCATCAACATAATAAAATTCAAAAAAAAATTGTTGAAAAAGTTTCGCTTTGCAAACCACTTTTGAAGTAATTAAGAGATAAACCTGTCTACTGTGTTTTAGCATAGTACAAATTTAATTTTTTAATCTTTATTATACTACTTTGTACCTTGCCTTTGAACCCTAATACCCTAAAATAACTCATACAAAGCGGTCTTAACAAGCTTATACAATGGGCTGATCAATGGGGATTAGGTGCCAACCCACACAAAACCGATTAAGTTTTATTCTCCAGGAAATATTAAATTCCCAATATTAACCCTCCTCTTACAAAAGGTATCCAACCAATATTTATTTATATAAGAAGCTAAATATCTGGGTTTTATTTTAGATGAAGAAATTTAATTGGAAACGTATTATATAAGAACGAGTCAAGATACATAGCTAATGTGGCTCTCTTTTTCTTCAAAAGAATTATTGGTAATAAATGGGCCTTGAAACCCCGAATTACGCATTGTTTTTACACATCGGTAATCAGACCGGTTATATACTGTACAATGTTGGTGGGCAGCATTAGACAAAGGTGCAAACCGCGACAAACTTAGCAAAGTCCACCGTTCAACTTGCCTATGTATGTTTAAATGAATCGCTTCGTAAGACCCTATAAGCAGGTCAGGCAAAACTTATGGCCATAAAACAAGTCTTGTCTTGGCTTAAAGGAATCGCTATCCATTGGCCATTCTACCACGTTTGGTTAACGCTGGTATATCAATCGCTGCGTGTAAGCTTTTGCTAAAACAAGACGCTATAAAGAAAACCAACATTAGGTGGAATAACATCACCATATGTCAAGCTACAAAAGCTATCTGGCCTACTCTACATTTAAAGCGTTCAAGAAGCTTGATCTCTCCAACAAGATTTCATATAGGTTCGATAATCGGTTTTATAACCGGACACTGCCCAGTAGGAAAGCACGCCACTAGCCTTGGCGTGTTCTCAAATTTCTTCTGCAGAAGCTGAATGGATGCGGAAGAGGATAAAACAGTTCTTCACCTCCTTTTTGTACATGCCCTGCTCTAACTCAAAAACCAAGGATTTACCTAGGGGAATTCTTCTATAACGATCTAAACAATTTTACATACACTACTAGTCTTTTGTCTTTTGCGTTTCATAAGGAACTCCAATTGGTTTCATTGTACTTAGAAGAAGGACTCAAGATTCATGTGGTATCACAATGGGCTGACAACTGTCCCAGTCTATCCCGGACAGCCACTTCAAGCTAACCTAACCTACCTTTGAACCTATGATATTTGACCTTGTTTGAAACCTTTAACCAATCCTGCGATTTATTTATTCATTGATTACAAAACAAAACTATTTTTTTGCAAGAATTTAGATACTATCGTACCTTTTTACCCGATTTCAATTTAGTATGATTTTTAGTCGCGCACGATATTTCAGTTCGTAGATTACTTAAACCGTATTTGACATCATTCCCACTTGACACTTGCATTAAGGACGTTAAACATATCAAAATTCTCGGTCACCAACCACCTCGTGTGGAACGATATGCTAGAGGCCTTAAGCCCAAATTCAGTCGTACTAGTAAAGAGGTTCGTTGTTTAGCGGTGCTACGTGAATGTGGAATGCTTTAGCAGAATCTGTCATTCTTATTATTTCAATATTTAAGAATTCAAAACAAGTGGCCGACGACATATCAAACTTTCTCTTCCTTTTTTAATGCATTGTAAATGTCTGTTTTCCAAAGTAAGTAATCCTTTGTGGTCTGAATATTTGCTATTTGTTTCGTCGAGAAACACCCTTTTTCACATCTGCCCATAAATTTTCTATGGGATTGAGGTCAGGCGACTGAGCTGGCCAGTCCATGACCTCAACTCCATTGACCCGAAACCATTCCTTGGCAGACTTACTGGTGTGTTTCGGGTCGTTGTCTTGTTGAAATACCCATTTAATCGGCGGGCGTATTCCAACTCGCATAAGGCAGCATCACACTGGACATTATATCCACATAAACGCGCTGGTCCATCGTGCCAATGATTTGATGTATGGGGCCAACACCAGCATATGAGAAACTGCCCTATGCCATCACTTTAGCTCCTCCTTGCTTTACCGTTTTAATAGTGTACTGAGGCTTAAACTCGGAATTTTCTGGACGTCGGACGTATTGCCTAGAGCCAGTTCCACCGAATAAAACAATTTTGGTCTCGTCAGTCCATAAAAAGTTTCGCCATTTCTCTGCAGGCCAAATAACATGGCTTCTTGCAAATTTCAAACGAGCGGCTACATGTTTTTTTGTAAGCATCGGAATTTTGGCTACTTACTGCCAGTCCTAGATCTTCCTGGATCATCTTAGAGGACGCAAAAGGATCCTTTCGGCTGTAGCGAACAATACGACGATCGTCATTTTCACTCGTTTCCGTCCCCGGGTTCCGACTTTTTTTCATATTTTACAGAATTGGCGATCATTTGGTCAGAGCACCCCAACATTAACTTTATGTCCTTTATACGTTTTTCCTTCATTTCGCAACTTTTTTATGATTTCCCGTTTTTCGTCGGTGCAGTGCTTTCCTCGGCCCACTTGTTTAGATATTCTATATTCCAACTATTTAATATTCCTAATTTAATTTAGATACTTACTGATTCAAAATAGCTTGCAGCCTTTAGTCCTTGAAAAAATTTTTTGGCGTTTCGTCCGGGTGGAACTCACATAGCTCAGGGCTTAGCTTAAGTTCTATAAAAGAGGTTTGTCATAATACAAATTCTATATACTGTTGAAAAAATTCAAGCAAAGTAGAAGACAATGCACTATATTTCGGACTTGTTGAATTATTGGGTAAATTCACAAACGTCAAATTTTTTAGTAGTGATTAGGCATCACTGCTTTTTTGCGATGCTGATCGTTGCTCGGCCGATTACGATGCGATGCTGATTGACAAAAAGTTTTACGTTTAAAAACAACTTTTGCTTTATGATGGATATGATAGTAATAAAAACTCTCATTGTAATTAAAATCTGGAGCCACACATTTTATCTCCTCTAAAACTTTTCTCCACAATACTGACTTTGATTTTCTGCTGGCAATAAATTCACCTTCTTATTTTTACCTGGTTTCTATTAATAGTTTAATTTGTGCGTTGGTAAAATAATCTCTGAAATACATCAAATTAATTATTTTATAAACAATTTAGAATTTGATTAAATACTTTTCATTGTCTTTTTCCGCTATTTTTGCTCCAAATCGCGTCCGCATCAACAACTTATCAAGAAAATTCGTGATGCCTTTTTTCTTTATATTTGCGCATCAGTTTATCAAACTTTGCAATAATGAACAATTGACATTTTAAGTGATGCCAATTATTTGCGTTTATGAACGTGCTAAAGGGATGATAGCAAATCATCTCTGCAGTGATGCGTTTGTGAATTTACACATTGATTCAAAATAGCTTGCAGCCTTTAGTCCTTGAAAAAATTTGGCGTTTCGTCCGGGTGGAACTCACATGGACTCATCAGTTGACTGAGTGAGGCACCTTGTCAAGACGCAATTTTTCCAGATACTTACTGTTTATTTTTAATTTTTTTTTTTTTTTACGTACAATATAACTCACACTCCTATTATTTTGAATAGCCTGATTGAGAGTAAAGATCATTTGATCTCTGGTTACAAATGTAAACGGTTATGAATTGCAAACCAGTTCATTGTTTTATCATCTTTAATGTCCCGTTATACTTACCGGTAGAGAAATGGGCTGATTATCAGTATACACATGATAAAAAAAACACTTGAGCAAATTTTGTAAAAGCACTCCTATTATTTTGAACACAGCTGTATGTGCGGCATCAAGATTGTACTCGAGGACTCGTCGGACTGGTTCGTTTGTTCATACGCTCCACGTTAATATCACTATTATTATGTGAATGTTCTTTTCCATGCTCCTTCCATGCATTCGAGCCTTTTAATGCCTATGATTCCCGCCCGTAAAGAAGAACTGGGATGAACTAGTTATTACATAATATCTCCTTGCTTCTATGAGAGAGGGCTTTACTACTTAAATGCCTTTCAGCCCGAAGGAACAGTGATTTACAAGAGTAAGATTTCTTTTGATCTTTGCCTTGATGAAATAGATTTTCATTTAGAACACGACAAAATAGATTCGCTCTTCGATATACATTTTTATCTTTCATTTGACTTTGATTAAAGTTGACGCATAAAAAACAACTATTGATATTTAAAATAAAACAAATTTATTTATACAGTTTGTCATGTCAATAAAATAGTTTTCCATTTTAATTGCTATTATTATGTAAATGTGAAATAATAAAATAAGAAACATTATTTTCTTGTTGTTGTTTTTGTTTTGTTTTTATGTATAATTATGTAGTCGTAATTTAAAGATGTAAAAATCAATCTTAAAGCTAAACGTAAAAAACTAGATAAGCGTTAAATAAAGTTTGTTTTTTTAAAAATACTTAAAGTACACATTTTGAGTTGTGTTGGAAATTAAAACACAGAGAAAAAAGAAATAATAATTAACAAACAAAAATTAAATGCAAACTACGTACAATGATGCGTGAAAAATGTTTTCATTTTGTTTTTGTTTTTTGTATAGTGTTTTTTTTTTTTTAATTTTTTGTCTTGTTTTAAACAATTTACTTTATGTTAATTGTTTTTAGTTATAAAAATAATTGATTTTTAACATATATAATTTACAAAATACAATATATAGGTTAAGGAAGGGGTCGACAGTTTAATTTTTGTTAATTAAATGTATATTGTTTTTTTTGTTGTTGTTGCATTTAAATCTGTCGTTCATCCTTTGCTGTTAGCTTATTTATTAACTCCTGTAACGGAGCTAATTCCTTACGTTCAATTAAATCGAATTCTTGCACAAAAAATATAAAATGCTTAAAGGAAGTATTAAGGTGAGCTTCTTCACCTAATGTTACAACTTCAGAGAAATGCTGGTGATAAATGTGCGCATATACTCGAAAGAGTCGTTTTAGTATTGTCTTGGCAATTGCTAGGAAATTTTTCGGAAAGGGTATACCAATTTTCGAAGGGAATAGGGTTTCGTCGTCAAGTTGATCTTGAACCCATGTCATTAAATAGTCGATGTATTTGGGAGCACTGCATTTAATAGGTTTTTTAACAGCTTGTCCATCAGCCCATAGGTATTCGTATTTTGGTCCAGCCGACATATTGCCACAGCTTTCTTCAGTGCAGAATTCAGTAATGGTCCCATAAAGCATATTGATTTGATTAAAGAAATCCACAGCTAAAGAAAAAATAAATTAAAACAGAATTAGATAAATATTATGAAAATAGTTTTCTTAAATGCATTTTGAATTCTGTGCGTATTCAAAAAAAATAAATTGTGTAGCTACGGGTTTAAGGGGAAACAGGACAACTTCAGGCAGTTTATATTTTTGTTTGACAGTATCATTTAGATTTCAAGGTAAAAAATGGTAAAATTTTATAAATGTATGCTGTTGAAACACTAACCTATAACTCTGAAATTGGTCTTAGGAATTCAATCCTGGATATCGTTTGGTTAAGGCCGAAGTTCACGAAGGTTGTCAAATTCGGTTATAGTGGCCGAAACCGCGATTCCCAACAACCGGGAAAGGATTCGAAGAATGTTGAACGAGGCCCGGGCCGGATCCCGGTTCTGGCATACAGAGTATATAAGTAAGTGCCCAAAACAAAGGATATTTTCCAAAAGATAATGCATAAGCAACTGTTTTGAAAAACTTGTGCTCACGTTGGTTCCACATAATTTTAACTTTTCTCAAAAAAGCACTAGAGTCTATTGGTGTAAGGAAATGCTCTAAAAATTCAATGTCGGTGGATTTCTGAATCATGGATTTCTCCCCATGATTTTGATACTAAACAGCGATCTAATGTGTGTATTTCTCAATATGAACCAAATCAACTAAATTTGGTCGTGCCTAAAGCACCTACAAATAAGCCGTAACTTATACCTTTACCACCACGAACGATCAATTCGGAACAAAATAGAAGCATTTGTTTTCTGAAAGTCTTAAATAAAAAGCGTCAACCCAAAAAAAAAAAGGACCTTATGACTTTAATTTACCCCTTTATCCCAACAATTTCAAAAAAAAAATATCGTGGACAACTATTTCCTACGTCAGAAAAGTCTTTTGTATGTTTTCAAAATTATTTATTAGATGTATCTCAAATAGAATGAAAAAAATGTTTCCTAAATTGTTGGAAACACATCAAATAAAGTATTAAAATATACCTAGTCCTGTCATAATCTAAAGGGCTTGAAAATATTCTTCTGAGGTCCAAACTTCTCTAATACCTGAGATATTGAACCCAGATGGATCCTGGATTGATGGCGGGGTCGGTAGAGTATTAAACTCCGACAAACTTAATCTATGTCTTTCACTTCGACTACTTTACTATTGTAGCCTATTCCAAGCACAATATATGGCTGTCAATGAAGTCCTCCTTGGCTTAAAAAAAATCGACTACCAAAACAAATATGGAGCATCTCGAACAGTCATGCTGTCATAAAATCATTGCACTCTGTCTCAATAAATTTACAAACGGCCCAAAATTGTCAATCATCTCTTATGTAGATATCAAAACAGTTCTAATTTCATCTGATTTCGGTGTCGGGTCATAGAGACATTTTAGGAAAGTGTAAGCCTAGGGAACTTGCAATAAATGGAACAAAGTTATTCTTTTAAACTTATGGTAACGTATGATATCATCAAAAGGCAAACCACAGATAAACTAATAACTCCACTTGTGTTAGGTGTTGTTACTTGACACTGTCTAATAGGTAATCATGCTTTTTGAGTAGGAGCTCCTTCAAGGGATTTTTGCAGAAGCTGCATGGATGAAGAGGAAGAAAATTTTGTTTCTCCTTTTATGTTCTTGTCCTGTCCTATCACTAAGACCTTTTTTTTTTTTTTTTTTTTTTTTTTTACTTTGACTTTATTTTAGATGAAGACTTAAAACTAACAATATTTACAGTTTGTAGGCAATAATTAAATAAGCAAAAATTAAATAAACAATAGCATTATACTTCAAATAAAATAGTTAGGAACATCCTGTTGCCAGAGGCAAGAGGCGGATGCACCCTTAAGTTATAAAATAAATGTTAAAAACAATTGATGGGGATCATTTATAATAAAAGAAAATTAATAAAATTAAAAAAATTAAGTGAAAAATTCAAGCAAGCAACTCAAAAAATGAAAAAATTCAAGCAAGGAAACTTAAGTATATACATTTTTTTTTTTTTTTTTTTTATCTTCTCAAATAATTACATGCAATAATGTATCTATTTCACTGTAGTTCAAAGAAAATAGAAAAAGCTTAATATTTCTTAAGAATGTTGGTTCGACTCTCTCGCATCTAATATTTTCAGGCAGCTTATTAAATAAACGAAGTGCAGTAACTAAATAAAAGCGACAAAAGTGTGCTTTTTTAATGTAAGGTACAGTTACCAAATTCATGCCGTTGACACGCAAACTATGAGATCCATACAATCTAGCAGCCGTATATCCAGAATTTTCGAAAAATATTTTTAATACTTTATAAAAATATAAGTGCTTTAGTGGTAGAATATTAAGATTCTTGAATAAATCAAAACTTGGGGTTCTACGATTTACCCTAGTAATAATTCTGATAGCATGTTTTTGCTTAATAAGTAAAGGCTCAATTTTGTTAAAATGCGTACCGCCCCAACAAGAAAGTCCATATTGAAGTTTAGATTTAAATAAACCATTGTAGACCAATTTTAGAATAGGTAGACTACAATATAGACTAAGATGGTAGATTTGCCTAACAACTTTGTTTAGATACATTTTTAAGTTAGAAGTGTGATTTTTCCAACTCATCTGTAAATCTATCAGAATACCTAGGTATTTGAAACTTTCAACTCGCTCAATTATAAAACAACCGTCAGAGCATAGCAGGTTTTCATTATAGGAAGTAGTGGAATCATGCAATCATTTTTTCGTGTAAGAAGTTATATTTCAAATCGTCCTTGTTTTTGGTGTCGTCGTTTTTGGCGTCGTCGTTGTCGGATGTTGATTTAATTTATTTGCCATAAATTTATAATCGAATCAATAAATCAGTCAAGGGAATTGAAGTTTATTATAATAAACCTACACCTTCTTTTATGTGAATGTGGTATGTTGTACATTAACAATTTCCCGTAATTTATTACAAGGATGTTATATAATATAAATGTGGAGATTAAATAAAGGATCTGTATATATAGTGTGATGGAAATGTTGGGGGTTTGAGTGTTGGGAAATGGTGGAGATAATGGTGTTGTTCCTTCTTATTCTTCTTATTCTTCTTCTTCTTCTTCTTTGGTTGGTTTCCATTTGGGAATTTTTCGTGTGAATTATTACACTGACGTGTAAAACGTTAAACGATATGAGTTAACCTCAGTAGTCAAAATGATGGATTACATATTTTATAACATCTGCTGACATAATGGGTATGCATTTGAAAGTAGTTAAGAATTCTACATAACTTCACGTTATACTACACCATCATCATCTACCGTATTCGTATAGGAACATAACTCATTTGTATTTTTGTTACGGTTTGGTTTGGTGAAGGGGGGGAGGTTGTGCTGGTGATAAGCAATGTCTTGCAAGTTAAATATATACATATACTATAATACCCATCAGAATAAAACCACTGAAACTAATTTAAAACAAATAAATTAAACTATATGTGTGTCCTTTAATTATACACATTCCTTTATTCTTGAAGGATATAATGCGCTCTGATTAAAATGTTAAGGGGCATTATATTGAAGTCATTTATGTGCGACACGAAGATTAATGGAAATTTATTAAGACTTGTCGTTGGTTTAAGAGTTACGGAAGTACCTAATTTGTACAAAATTTAAATGTAGGTAATTTATATTTTTCTTGTTAGAATCAGATATTTTACTTAGGTTCTTAATTTATGCCTTTAAAAGGAGGCTCCAAACTCCAATGATTTGCAATTCTCACAACGCTTAATGTTTTGTAAGTAAAACGTGGGTCATCTGGTTTTATTTCAAAGGTTATTTTGACACTGACAGTTGCCTACTGTTCGAAATCTTCACAGAAAGTTAGTGTTATACCTATGAGGAAGGAAAAAAATCGCTTTACGCTTGAATACCGTTGGGAAATATTGACAACTTATTTCCAAAGTGAGCGTAGTGTAGCCCAAACAGTATGTCTTTTGAAAAAGTATGGCCGAAATGAAATACTACCATTCTTTCTGCCCAAAAGTTTGTAAAAAATGTTCATGAAATTGGTAAGCTATTGAACAAAATTCAGGGTCGCCTTTGGTACACCTAGATGAGAATGTGGCTGTCTTAGTCGACACCATTAGACTCACTTCACGAACATTAACTCACTATCGATTCCAATAGCTCAACATTTTACGCATTAGCCTGCATAATGATCTCTGGTTTCCAGCTTACTTGGTTCTAATGACTCAGCAATTGAAAGCACACGTTTATCCACTTCTTCGTTGCTTCGCAGTTTGGGCCTTAGAAATTGCAGAATTTTCGGCTCGGAAAACAATGAATCCACTGGAAGGACAGATAGACCGTTTTTCTTAAAAAATGAGCCTGGGAACAACGATTCGGTAAACGTGGGCAGTGGGCTCCAATGGTGTTGTGAACCGTCTTCTTGATATATATTAGCCTTGGAACTGCGATTTGACCCATTCGAAATTTTGTGCTGGGAACTGTGAATGACCGATGTTACTATTTAAGCACTTTAGGCCAATATCAATAGTGAGCTAGAGCCTGAAATCATCAATAAGGTTTAAGAGAATTAGAGTGACAGAATGCTTTACTGCAAGGCCAGCTGAGGCAGCCACTTGATTGTTGTTGCAACTTTTGGGATTACATAAACATATAGTACAGTGAGAAATTGCATACAAAATGATCTGCAGAAGTCCGGTTTTATGAGATTGCAAGTTGAGACAATTGAGCATTTGTCACAATAGTTTATTATAAAATCGTAAAAAAATTTAGCGAAATTCAAATCAGAACTAATTTTAACATAATAAAATGGAAAATTTTAAAAAGGATATGTTAATAAAATATCAGGAATAATAATTTATATTTCTTTTGTATTCACGTTTTCCATTTTGTAAATTTAATCTGAATGAAATAAGAACTGAAGGAAAGGGGTTCGTTCGTAGATTATAGTCCAACTGTGTGTAGAACATGGCGTGAAATAGATGGCGTTATATTTGTTGATACTAACTTTTCGCAAAATAACAAATAAAAATTACAGCTTATTTTTATTTCCGTATAATTAAGCAACTAAGTCGAATCAGTTTACAAAAAAAATAAGATTACAAAGACGCGCAGAGAACTTAAAAATTGATTTTATCCTGAGCCAGCGTTGAAAACGAGAATTAGAAGTAAGATTTTAATTTTTTTGTCTTTATCTTTTCTTGAAGATTTGCCAAATCACTTTTTAGGTTTTATTCTTCAAAACGCGTTGGCTTATTTATTAATTGTTTGGACAGATTTTAATTCTTTCAAGTCTTTGTTTCGCGTTTGCTTGGTTGCAGAGCAGATAAAACATGAAATTTCAAAAAGTGCAGCAAATAATAAAAGGCTTAAGCTCTCACTTAAAAATTAAAAATGCTAAACAACAAAATACTGACCATACTTTGCGAACATTATAACAAACTACAGGCCCATTGCAAAGCTTTCTTGCATTCCTAAATTGTTTGAACAAGTTGTTTGTGAAAGTGTAGCATTTTTTAGTAAAAATCTCATTTGCGAACAACAACGATATCGAAGACAGAAAGGTGAATGATAACTTATTGAAATATCTTCACAGATATTACCCCTTATGTTAAAAATCATAAATTTTGTTTTGTCACTTATAATAAGTCGATGAATATAAAACCATTTACGCAGAATCTCGAGGTCATAATTTACATCAATAAATAATTGGAAATAATTTTTCGAAGAATATGACAAAGCAGTATCATCAGCAAAAGCTGTGATACTGCCTTTAAAAGGTTGAACAAAAAGCGAGTTCACAAAGATTAAAAAAAGGATAGGGCCCAGGACAGATCCTTGAGGAACACCCATATTAATAAACTTCTCTGAGCTAAGAATATCCCGAATTTTTACCCTCTGTTTTCTATTCATTAAATACGATTCTAACCAATCATACATGGTACCTCTAAACCCGGCTCTATACAATTTATCAAGTAACAAAACATGATCCACCGTATCAAAAGCCTTAGTTATATCTATGAACAGAGATGAAGGTATCTCAGAATTGTTCAAGCTGCTATAAATTTCACCACATAGTTTTAAAACGGCATCCTCCGTAGATCTTCCAGTCATAAAGCCGTATTGGTAGTCACTAAAAAAGTTTGTTTTTTTCAAGAAAGATAGCATTCTGCACTTCATCCCTTTTTCAAAAATTTTAGAAAAAACTGATAGGAGGGATATGGGACGGTAATTATTTAGGCTTGAAGTGACACCTTTTTTATGAAGTGGTATAACTAAGGCTTTTTTTAGGGCATCAGGAAAAACTCCTTTTTGCAAGCTGAAATTAAAAATGAAGCTTAAAATATCAGAGACGTAAAATGAAATTTTGTTCAGAGTTAAACTGGAAATCAAATCATCAGAAGAAGAGTTTGAATTATTTAATGACATTATGATTTTATGTATTTCTTCCGAACTAAAATTTACAAAGAAAAAACTTCTTGGTTGAAAAATATCATCAATGATAGTGTTATTACAACACCACATATTTTCGAAAGTTGGAAAATTTGATAAATTCTCACTTATGCTTGAGAAAAAATCATTAAATAGGTTTCCAACTTTTTCAGGATCTGTCTCAGTAGAGTTTTCAGTTTCTATTATGATATTCGTCTCGGTTTTATTTCTGTTAAGAATACCATTTACTATTTCCCATTCTTTTTTCGAGTTACCTAAATTTTCAGCAAGTTTATTACCATAAAAAGTGTCTCTACAAAGGGGAATTTCAGTTTTAAGCTCAAGACAAAGTTTTTCATAGAGAAATTTAAGCCTGGTGTTATTCGGATGTTTTTTAACACAGCCAAATAGTTTTTTCTTTTTATTTATCTTTTTTAATAGTGTGAAATTCATCCAAGGCTTACAAGCTTCAAATCTCTCCTTTCCTGAACAAGACTATTATTTGAAATATGAAATTTAAGTTTGACCAGAAAGAGGTCAAAGGCAACTGACGGATTCTCTGCTGCATCCTTCATCCCAAAACTCATACGTCAAAGCAGATTTAAGGGAAACAAAATTAATTTTTTGGAATTTTTTCGAGTAAGACTGTTTGGTCCTAGAAACAAAATTATCAAACTGGAGACTAACTAGACTATGATCAGTTATTTTAAAGTCAAATACATCGGCTTTATAATTCAAATTAGTATTTCTATGTAATCGTAAGAAAATGTGATCCAAGCATGAAGTACCTCTAGTAGGTTTATTTACCAAGGACCCAAAACCAAAAGAAGATAAAACAGCTAGAAAATTGTCAGCATCAAACGATTCAGACAAAATATCAATATTGAAGTCACCTAAGAGGACCTGATTCTTATAACTTTGATTTTCCAAAAATATAGAAAATTCATTCACAAAAGCTTTTATAGTGAAAAAATGAAATCTGTACACACAAACAGAACAAAATCGAGTACCAGATAAGTCACAATTTACGACAATCAAATCAGCAGTTTTTAGTCTCGGATAGATAATATCGCACACAATGTCACTCCTATAGAATACTGCTACACCTCCAGCAGCGTAAGAATTATTACAATAAGCAGAGAAAGTATAATTTGGAATTATATAATTAGCTACCTCACAATCATAAACCCATATCTCCGATAGAAATATGAGATCAGGTAAATGTTTTAAAGATGCGAGATGAGCCAAAAAAACATCAACATTTTTTCTAACACTGCCAATGTTTTGGTGAACTACAGAGAAACCAGACTAAACTCCATTTGGGAGACTTTTTTCACATTGTTCCTAAAGATTTCAGAAATTGCGAAATTACTGTCTGAAACGCTTTATTGCTAGCTCCAAATGGTTTAACATGGTAACATGGCCTGACCAACTATTGCTCAGTGTCTTGGCTTTTCTGGTCAGCAGCCATTTTAATTTAAAATACACCAAAGAACTGAGAAAGTATCTATCTACAAAGAGTATTTATTAAAACCTTTACAAAACCCTCTATAACATTTTTTTGGTGCAACTTGTCAACAAGCACTACTAAAACACGGTATCTACCACATTGGGCCCTTGGGACATCGGTTTTCTTTTGATATAATGATATTATATAAATTTAACCGTTTTATTTGTTATTCATTTTTTTAAATGTTAAAAATCGTTTCATTAGAAAAAGAATTATCTCTGTGGTGTATTGCGCGTCGTCGATGATTGCCTTATGTCTAGATGTTCCCTAATTAGTTTAAAAAATTAGTGAACAACGAATTTCCACACCAGAAGAAGCAGTTGGATTAAAATTATCCATTCAAAAATCATTTTTGAGAATGTTTTACAAAACATTGAAACAAGTTAAATTATTCAGAATAATTATTAATTTTACAGTGTTTTTAAGTCCTTCTCAAATTGACATTTCGTCAGTATATTTTCAATTTGACTTGGATCTTAAAAAGTGTGAAAATCTTTTTTACACACAACTTCTGTAAAGGTTCAGTTCAGCTTAACCAATTTTTTTAGCAAAAAGCAGACTTGATGAAGTGGGAAAACAGGAGGTACATATATGCGCCAAAATAGTAGCGAAGATACGCATAAGTGAACACCTGGAAGCAACACTTGCTGAAGAAGTAGTATTCAGCACTAGATCCTCTTGCATTGATCACATCAGTACCATCAGGATCATAATCTAACAGTGCGACGAATGGCGATCACCACTTCACCTGCTGTTCATTGATTTTGAGAAGGCTATTGAAGCTTTTGACAGGGAATTTATCTGGCTTGCTTTGCGGAGGAGGGGTATCCCGGATAAACTCATATCTATTATAAAGATGTTTCCGAATGTCACGTCTTACACAAGTTAAGGTTTTCAGAAGAGTTTCGTGTCTAAATTAGAATCAGACAGGGCTGCATACTTTCTGCCTTTGATCAGTGATTTGCAGCCTTGACAGGAAAAGGAGAAATAAGATGGATTCTATAGGGTCCGCCATCTAACGTTTTTTTCAACTAGTGCTTATTTCGTAAATCGTAACACTTAGCTCATGTCTGATTTGACAGATAATTAGTTTTTTCCTTTCGCTGAACGAATATGGATGTGTATATGCTTGAACAACGCTTAGAGAAGATGCCGATTTTGCGAAAAATCATTTTGATCTTGGCGGGTATGTAAACAAGCAAAATTGTCGCATTTGGGGCACAGAAACCCCGCACGCATACATTGAAAAGCCGATACACCAAACAAGTCACTGTTTGGTTCGGATTTTGGTCCAGAGACATAATTGGGCTATTTTTCTTAGAAAATGTGCAAGGAGTGGCCGTTAAAGTCAATGGCGATCGTTATCGGGCCTGTTGAACGAATTTTTGTTCACAAAAATTGAAGAGGAGAATATTAGCAACATTTGGAATCAATAGGACGGCGCTACGTGCCACACAGCAGAAGCTATACTCGATGTTTTTATAGCATTTTCAAAAAAAAAAATTGTTTGGCGGACCCTATATAAACATATCCCAAAAAACTAGACTACGCAGCCGTTATATGCTTGCTATCTCTTAGGATAATGGATCTCCATCAAATGAAATCAAGGATGGAAAAAAATAAAGTGCACGACTGGGTCGCACGAACTTGCTCCTGTATGCAAAGAGTCTGTTTAAAAAAGTATCTATATAATATTTAAAAATATACCTGTAAAATAAGTTTGTCTTCAAAGATATATATGCCATTTGATTTGTCGAAAAAACCTCCATTTTTCTATTTTTTGGGAGGGGGTTACATTTAATACAGTTAAAATAATTAAAAAAAAACTAATTTAAGATTCAAAATTTTACCTGAAAAATAAGTTTGTCTCCAAAAATTTAAATGCCATTTTATAAATCAGAAAACCCTTGATTTTTAAATTTTTTTTTTTGAAAATCGTTAGAGCGGTTTTTTTTTAAATTAATTTTTTATATATTAAATTTTTCAATTTTGTTCTAAAAATATTTTTGGTATGCAGTTGTTTAGTGATTGTAAATATACGCTCTATATTTCAATTTCGTAAAAAAATGTTCACCCGTTTTTGAGATATAGAATTTTGAAAAAAAAAATTTCAATATTTTTTTAAAAATCCAAACAATAAAAAATTGCACTTTTGATAATCAAATATTATTAAGGCAATATAAGAGCTCGTTCAGAAAAAAAATTATTGAAATCGGTTCAAAAGTTGCTGAGAAAATTAAAAAACAAAAAAACGGTTCTTTGAGCGGTACCTTTCCTGAGCAATACAAAAATATGTTTTTCTTATTAAAAGAAGCCAAGTTAAAAAATAAAATTTTAGAGAAAATTAAAAAAAAATCTATCGGTTTGTTTTTGAGAAAATTCGAATTTTCGTTTTTTGACCAAAAAAATTGTATGGGAGCCACTGTTAGTTTTGATCTTAAAAAATGAAAAAAACGTCTAACGCGAATCTGCTCAATACCTTTACTTCGAAGTTTGAACTCAATCGACCCAATGGTTTAGGCTGTAGGAGCGTGGACAGACAGACAAAATTGACCGGACGGAATCGCGGGACCCACTTTTTTCCACTTCTCTACCATCGTAATATCATGTTTGATTAAAATCTCGAGTTCGAAATTTTGCACAATGCAAAACTTGCCATATAGTTCCTATATGTCGCAAGTAAAAACAGAAATCGTGGGGCTAAAAATCAATATGCGAAAAAAGAGAGTTTCCAGTATCTTGGAAGCATTGTCCCTACTGAAGGAGGAACCGAACTGCTGCGTTCGAGACGTCGTTTAATGTTTAAAGCAATAACTCTCTTGGCTTGAAGACAAAGCTACGACTGTTGGAAGAACTTAAACACGTTTCCTTAAACCACATACGATGGCTCATAAGAGTAGTTGACGCCCTATATCCTATCCACCTTAACGTCAGTGCCAAAATAAAGAGAAGAATTGCTTGGATAAAGACGACTATCGGTTAAAGCTTAAGAAGACTTCGGAACCCTTCGTCCCTTCGACTGTTTCAAAATAATTTGATTGATTTTTATTTTCTACTTAAGCTTATTTCTTATAGAACTCATGTACATCAGCTCTTATCTACACCGATTCATGCTGGCCCTGCCTCTGTGTTGATAATTTCTTTTTACCATAGCCTTATCAAACAACATATCACTGTTCTACATTATAGAACAATTCTTGAATAAGACAAATATTACAAGAGCACAATACACAATTAATATTCTCTAGAAGTCCCTCATCCGTTCCAGCTAATGTTCTTAAAAAAAGTGAAATCTATTCCAAAAAATATTATATTTGACTTTTTATCTATCATATAAGTGCTAAAAGGCTATCGAACTTTGTGTACACAATGCTCGGTTGCTTGCATCTGTAATCAAAATCATTTTCAATGACTACACCTAACCCTTTTGGCTACGCACTCTTGCCTAAATTCTATGCAAATAAACCAAACATTTTACATGACGTAAGCGTCATTTTCATAATGTTAAAATAAATACAATGAAATGAGAATAAGAACAATTTGAACTTACTATTCACAGCTACCCATTCGTTGAGGTCCTCGCCGTCGGGAAGAGCAACTGCATTTCGCAAATTTCCAGATCCCAGTGTCGCTGCAGCATGTTTCATGAGATCATACTGATGAGTTCCTTCGGGAATGTTCTTTTTTGGCTTGAATGTCTTGCTCGAACGAGATCCACTAAGAAAAAAAGAATCAATTCAATGCATTATCTTTTTAGGTAGCTATTTATTATTGATTATAGAAGTTGTAAGGTTGAGGTCACTGTACTGTAGAGATCTTTGGTAAGGGTACCATCAATCTACCAGAACAAAAAGCTGCTATTTGCAGGTAATACAAATACACTACAGTCCGGGAAACTTCTACACCCTGCACAGCGGTTTGCGAATGCATAAATCTCTTATTATTTTAGAAATCTAAATCAATCAGCAGCGATGTGATCATAGTTTTATTTATAAGTTTATTTTATTGTCCTTGCCAATACTTACAACAAAAACTCCATTTTCCGTCTGGATGAAAACTTTTTGTTGTTTCGTCGGGACTCGGGACGGGAAGGCCACGGCACTTTTACGGAAAGAAGTTTTCCTTTTCTCGTCTTCTACTACGTCTATGTCCACCAACAAAACAGGAAACTTGCGTTAAGAATTTAAGTGCACAATCGCAAGTTAAAGTACAAAAACAAATAATTATTATTATTATTGTCTACCTCTGATTAGAATTTTGAATTGAAATAAAGATAAAACGTAGAAAATAAATCTTTCTTTTGCAAAAATTTACTAGGAAATAAATAGATAATAGAAATAATGCAACTGAAAAGAAAGAAGAACCTGTCTCACGCAGTCACAATAAAATTAAAGCAAAATCGTCGGTTCTTCGGCAATCGGGCAATGGCAATCGCTCGCAATGGCCTGTTCGCTAGTGTTGCCGCAAGTTTTCACAATAGTGGAACAAAATAACGTAACAAAAGCAAAGCAACAATAAAAATCTAAACAAATTTTTAGAATAAATGCAAAATATTGGTTTGAAACAAAGTAAACGGAAATTACTCCTTTGCTTATTATTATTCGTTTTAAAATGATAATTAGTACTTATAATTCTATATTTCGTTAAAAAAAAAATATTGAAATATCAATGGAAAGGAAAATATTTAAATAAGCTCCTTAAAGCTTGCAATTAAAAGGAGATTTCAATACAATGTTTGCTGAAAAAAAAATAACAAAACAGAAATAAAAAGTATCATAGTGATAACTATTTAAAATAATTGTGCCGTGGCAACGCTGGTTGTATGAGCGGACGAGAGTTTGACATTTAGGCTATTGACAGCTGAAAATCGAGCGAAGTGGCGAAATTTTTTTTGGAGATACAAAAATTGCTAAAGTACACTTAAAAGCAAAAATGAAACCTACGATTTTAGATTGAAAACTACGATCTTAGATTATTCTTAAAATTAAACCTTATTCAATAAAGTTCTTTTAATAACGACCTTGCGCAATTATAAAGGCTTAACTAGACTACATTCAAAAAGTATGTGCGAAAAGTGAAAAATACTCACATATGGTATCGACGTCTATCTCTAAAAAACTGTACTAAGATTTTGTTAAGTACTTTAAAATTATATGTCATCATCTGTTCACCAGATGATCTGTTCACCAAAAATGCAGAGTTATCCATTTTGCGGTTTCAAAAGTAAACATATGTATATAAAACATATATAAAATATTTTTTTTTCATGATATTTCTTTTTCATTATAAATTTTGAACATTGTGTGTGAAACACTACATCATTTAAATGAGCACCACGCGAATTGTTGCAAGCATCGATTCTTTTGAGGTAATTTTCAATCTTTTTTGAAACATATTGGATGGTATCCTCACCCATAACTTGACGAATGTTGGTTTTTAAGTGCTCAAGAGTTAAAGTTTAAGAGTTTATCTGCATAAACACGGTATTTCGCGTAGCCCCACAAACAAAAGTCCAGCGGTGTCAATTCGCATGATCTTGGTGGCCAGTTGATATCGCCACGACGAGAAGTTACACGGTCAGGAAATGACTTGTCTTGTAATAAAGCCATATTCGCTCGAGTTGTGTGACATGTGGCACCGTCTTATTGTAATTACATATTCTCCGAGTCATATTCTTCAATAGCAGGCAAAAGTCGGTTATCATAAGACCATAACGTCCGAATTGATGGTGACAGTAGTTCCATCATCGTTTTCGAAGAAGTAAGGTCCAATCACACCTCCGTACCAGAGACCGCACCAAACAGTGACTTTTTGTGGATGTAATGGTCTTTCTTCAATTACTTGACGATTTTTAAAACCCCCAAATATTTGGTTTATTAACATATTTACCGAGTGATAAACGTGCTTCGTCGCACCCATTCGACGTATCTACGACGTTTTAAATGGTCAGCTGGCTTCAGTTGTTATGTGGGCTGGATTTTATATGGATGTAGGTGTAGATCCAAATGCAAAATACGCCATAACGACGAGGAATCGACACATTCGGGTCTTCGGGAACACTTTCACTTACAGCAGCGATATTTTCAGTGGTACGAACGAAATGATGATGCACAAGCCCTAGAATATCTGCAACCAATTCAGTCTCTTCAAATTTTGCCAATTGCTTGTAGTATGTAAACCAAAATCTTCTCTTAAAACACGATATGTGTCTGTGTGGCAGAATAACCATTTTCTTAGCAGGTTTTAAAAATTTGTATGCGTTGTGCGATAGTTAAGCGATCTATTTTCGTAAATTTCAGACTTTCAACTGAAAAAAATTGGTTTAACAACTTAGTTTGACAGATGTCGAATTCCAGCCTTATACTTTTGAAACCGCAAAATAGATAACCGTTTATTTGATCGTAGGAACTATCACTCAATTATCCCAGCTTGGTTTAAATGTTTTTGTGTTTTGAAAAGGTGAAAGCTAAGGCCGTTTTAACTTTTGACTTTTGTTTTAAAGAGATGAGAGGTAGGAATTCCCAGTGTGTTAGTAAAAACCAAAAGATTTTTTCAGTTTTGCATTTTTTAAAGTTCAATGTAGTTCAGCTTTAAGCGATCTGCCTTGGAAAAACACTAAAACAATATAAAATTGGATCATACGTTCTGAAATCATTTGTGATCATATTGGCTTTTCTTTACGTTCACTAAATTATGCTGCGATATTTTATGTTCATGTTTTCCGAATTTTGCTTTCAGGGTAATATTATAAGAGCTATTCACGACATTTACGTAAATCAATCCAGAAAAATTGAATGGATATTTTACTGTTTACATTTAATAAGAAGTACAAACTTTATACTGGTCGATTGGAAATCACACAAATTTAAATTGCACAATTATAGAAATTAATTTTTCTTAAAAGCTGATTTTATTTTGTCGTAAAATGAAACGAATCGTTGCACTGATTTGTATTACAATTTTAATCATTCCGGTAAATAGATTTTTGCAAGACAAAATTTTCCTATATATTTCAGGATTTTTTTTAACAACAGGAAATTGTATATCATCGCCATAAACTTGTACAAATGATTGGTTTCAATGCCCACAGTTGTAGCTGTAGTTACGTACAAAACAAGCGTTTATATGTCACTATAACACATTCATTCAAACCATTCACTTTGACAGTTCATTTAAATCAATCACTTTGGCTATTTAACACTTTCAAGTTTCAACTAATCTCCTGAGCTGAGTTATTGAGAATTGTTACAAGTCGTAACTACCTGACACTTTAACAATAAGTTAAGGAACGATAAGATGACATCATATTGTTACAAATAGTAACAACCTTAAAGTTTGAGAACAAAAATAATTAAGCATTATTTACAATAGTTTGTTCACACCTGATCAACTTTAATCAAGGATTATTGCAGTGAACTATCATAAAATGCGTTTGTTTACTAAAATCGTAATTAAGGAATCCATGATTTGGGCAATTAATTGAAGATTAATCAGCAAATTTAAATTAATTAGCTCTATTTTATCAAGGATTAACTGGAATTCAGTTTATTCATACTAGATTTTCGGTACTGGCATGATAATCAAAAAAGCGTATGCTCATTTGATATTCCCTTCCCGCCATCTTGGGTTTTCTGTGACGTTACAATTGTCTTTCATTATTATTATTTTAATTTTTAAGTGAAGACTTCTACTTTTAAATTTAGCATTTTAAGATTGTTTTCATTTGGAAAAATGTTTTTAAGTATTTATTAAGATCATTGTGACATCACACAAGAAGCACACATACCTTTTTTCTATTATATGTAATTTTGACGTGAAGTGAAACAATTGATTAAAAAAAAAAATATCCGTAAAATATTAAAAAATTATTGAAGTAATAACATAACTTCAACTGGTAGGAAAACATCTTCACCAATATAATGTAAAATGAAGTAAGTTTTTTGAAATCATAACATTATACATATGTCGGTACCAACATATAAATTACACTATTTTTTCAGTGCATCTGAAAGTTGCATTTGGGATTCAATGAAAGCGAAGAAGTGTTTCAGGAAGTTTTAGTAAATGAGAGGTGACAGTACGAAATGTATGAAAGATTTGACCAATTCAATAAATAGTACAACATTCACTTTTTCCGAAGAGTTTTACTCTGGATACAGACTGTTGCAAGTATTTTAGAACTGGTAAGGCCGAAATTTTGGTACCCGTGAAAAGTGCTTTTTCAAATTAGCCGTTCGGATTCGGCTTTAACTGTAGGTCCCCTCCATTCCTGACAACAATACTCGCACACAGAACTAGTTGAGAGTTGTAAAGTCACTAAGCCCTAGATCTCAATGGACTGTTGCGCCACCTAATTTATTTATTTTTAATCGCATAGACCCCAACGACAAAAGTGGCAGCTGCTACGAACACACTCGTCGATGTAATTTAGGTTTCTAATAAATACAAATACAATGCTGAAATGTTCTATGTTAGTACATGAACTTTGAATCTGCGTATGCAATCACCATAAATATTTATAATAAATATGAACTTTTATTATCATTTCCTTTTGAGATCCGCGGGCAGGTTTACACAGGTGGTTAGTCGTTTTTACTTCCTATTAAATGCTATAACTTCTTGACCCTACAGTATTGCCACAAGCCTAAGCCGAAAGCTAAAAACCATTTTATATACAAATATGAAAATATTTTCGGACAAAAATCGATTAAGAAAGCATTTAATTCAAAGAGGTATTCCATTTTCACAATTAGAAATGCAACTAATTGCAATATGTTTCTTACAATATAGTAAGATACATTTCCGCATTTTAATGCGTTTTTGCTATATAAAGAATTCAAAGTACGTTTAAACTCTCAATTTAAAATTATCGAAAAACACTTTATTTTGTAAGGTCTTTTTATTTATTTAATTACACTTTCATTAAGAGTCGCGGCAACACTGTACTGGCAAAAAGTTATAGTGTTTTATAGGAAATAAAAAGAATTACCACTGGTGTACTTTCTCCTACTTTCAGGTTTTTGACAACTTGAACTCTACATATCCCGAGTTTCCCATTATGCAGAAATGAATAATTTCTAAAATTTCACTCTTTTCTTTTACATAACAAATCAAATTTAGAAATCAAATGCAGATACATGTAAGCCAACCATAAAGGGCATTTTTTAACTTCTAGTTTCCAAGTGTGGAAATGCCATCAAATCATGTGCATCCACCATAAACTATTTCCATCTGTAGTACAGTTTGAATTAAAATTTTGTTTCATCTGTCACTTGCGACATTTTCCCAAGACATCGCTTCGCGCACGTGGAAAGACCAAAAAATCTACGCGCTGGCTGGATAACACATTTTTCCTTTGTAACAAAAATCTTTTAACAAAATGGTAAATATAACCAAATAATCGATAACTTTTGTTTATTAATTATACTAAACATGAAATTAACATGATTTTATATAATTTTGTCAAAAAATAAATTGAAACTCAGTTTTTTAACCTCACATTTTTTCTCAATCAAGTCGCGCTTGTACGTTTTGTACGAGCACGCGGCTGGCTATGCCCTCTTTAGCGTCACCGAATTTGAGGAGATTTCCATGTTCCTTCCTCAAGTCGAGTCCTCTGTGTCAGACTATGCCCGATTCAATTCAATCGTTAAGCTGGTTAGCTTTGCGCCCTTCAAGACGGCCGTTTCTGCTTTGGAAAATATCAATGCCATCTCTGAAGGTATCGCTCCTCAGGATCTTTTGGTGTTCCTTGACGATTTCTTCTCCAAATTGAAGAAGAAGAAGTGCACATTGGGTGTTGCTGATGCCAAACTGGGAGCTGCTATCACCGAAGCAATTCAAGTTCAAAGTAGCCATTTCGGAGCTGTTCCAGAGATTCTCCGTGGCATTCGATTCCATTTCCATCGTTTGGTTAAAGGTAAACATAAATTTGAATGTGTATAAAGAGAAGTTCCTTACTAATTGTATTGTTTATTTGGAAAGGTTTCACTGACAAAGGTGCTGGTATAGCTCAACTGGGTTTGGGTCACAGTTACTCTCGTGCCAAGGTCAAGTTCAACGTTCATCGTTCGGACAACATGATTATTCAGTCTATAGCACTGCTTGATCAATTGGACAAAGATGTGAATACATTCTCTATGCGGATCCGTGAGTGGTACTCGTACCACTTCCCAGAGTTGGTCAAAATCGTTCCGGACAATTATATGTTCGCCAAATCAGCAAAATTCATTAAGGACCGCAAGTCTTTGACTCAGGAAAAACTGGAGGAACTGGAGGAAATCGTAATGGACTCCTCCAAGGCTCAGGCTATTATTGACGCAGCCAAAATGTCAATGGGAATGGACATCTCCGTTGTGGATCTGATAAACATTGAAATGTTTGCCGAACGAGTAGTGAAGCTTTCGGAATACCGAAAGAAGCTCTCCGAATATCTACACAACAAGATGAACAGCGTTGCACCAAACTTGCAGTCTCTAATCGGTGACCAAGTTGGAGCTCGTCTCATCTCGCACGCCGGTTCCTTGACAAATCTGGCCAAGTGTCCATCGTCGACAGTACAAATCCTTGGTGCAGAAAAGGCCCTTTTCAGAGCATTGAAGACCAAGTCTAACACTCCAAAATACGGTCTGCTGTATCACTCTTCCTTCATTGGTCGAGCTGGCCTCAAGAACAAGGGAAGAATTTCTCGCTTCCTTGCTAACAAATGTTCGATTGCATCCCGCATAGATTGTTTCATCGAGAAACCCACAAGTATCTTTGGGGAATCGTTGAAACAACAAGTCGAGGACAGGCTGAAGTTCTACGAGTCTGGAGAGATTCCTCGTAAGAACATCGAAGTCATGCAAGAGGCAATCGGTTTGGCCGCCAAGGAAACACCTGTTGAGATTGGCACCAATGGCGAAGGCAAGAAGAAAAAGAAGAAGAATAAGAAGAGGAAACTAGAGGAAGGTGAAGAAACTGCTAATACCAATGGAAATGGTATAGCCGACGAAACGCTAGAAGCTGAAGCAATACAAAACGGAAATGGTGACGCTGAAAATACGAATGGAGAGAAGAAGAAAAAGAAAAAGAAGAAGAACAAGAATAAGGATGCTGAAGCTTAATTAACTATTTACTGAACTTTTACAAATCCTTTTATTGTATTTTTATTTCTTCTTATATTAGATTTAAGTTTTCTAGACTATAAACAAAAACTAATGTATAATAAGAGATGTTTAGTTACTTTGGATGGTGAATAACGATGATATGAGTACTTGTTTGAACAGTACTCATTGAAGTTGATGTGTCTATAAGTTTTGAACTACTCCTTTATTGTTTTGTAGAAACAAAGATAAAAACTAATAAAAATTAAACTGACTACGGTTTAACCAAAAAAAAGTATAAAACTAATCTTTCTTGAATTTTCAATGATCCATGGAAAAAAATATTGTATCAATTCGAAGACGTCGCGTCGAGGACATTTAAGTCGGTAGTGGAGTACAATCTAACTCAATGCTATCTTGCCTTATGTTGTTGTAATGTAAACATTATTTTTAATAACTTATGTAGCAGGAAAGCAAGCGGCAGTAATTAGCACTTATATTTCTTTCAATCAGTCAACGGATTCAGAAAGAATAACTGAAATTTTATCAATGTTAATTAACAAACTTTCTCTATTTGCATTTTCCTGTTGACTTCCGGTATTTAAATGTTCCAACGAGAAAATTATACATTGACAATTAATGGGTTGGGCCTTGTAGTTTTTTCTTAACCTCCGTAAATGTATTAAAAAAAATGTGTGCGTGTACTAGTGTACACATGTAAGAAGTGAAACTTCTTTATGGCCTTATTTTTCGAAAAATGATCTACATGCAACTTTCCAGAAATTGGTTAAATAAAGTTAAATTAGATAAAGTTTAAACAAAAGGATTTTATTATCATAGACATGAATACAAATAATAAGTTCAAAAAGAGGGGATAAGCTTTTTTTCTTTAAGTTTTTTCTTTAAGATTATTTGAGAATCAATTCATTTTGTGGATTTTCCAGTTTCCAGAGAAAGAGAGTGGGAGAGAGTATTGATTACATAGATTCCACATTCCACAAAATAGAGCCAATTCTCTTCTCTCATTATCATCATAATTTGGTCGATTTTGAAAATGAAACAAGCAGCAAGAAGAAGAAGCAGAAAGAAGCACAAATGAAAAAGAAAGAAAAACAAGAATAACATAAACATAACAACAAAATATAATACCCAAAGATTTTTAAGGAAGAAATAATTTGAAAGAAAATATAGGAGAAAAACAAAACAGATAGATGGAATTTTTCTTCTTTTGATTATAAAGGCAACAGAAAAAAAAAAGATGGCGCGTAACGAAAAAATGTGATGCGTAACCAGAAATTGTGACGCGTAACCGAAAAATGTGACGGTAAATTTTTTTCCAACGCCGATAAAGAAGTTTCACTTCAAAAAAAACAAGTATACGCCTCATGGATCTAAGATATTTTTTTAGTGTTACCGGAAATATATGTACATATGTAATCCGTCATATATAATTCTCAATAATCCTATACATCTCCTAAGAAGCAATGGGAATAGTGTATAATTCTTAGGTTATATACATTTCCGTTGTTTCTCATGAAAAACAGAGCTGGCATCAGGCAAACTCCTGTTGAAGACCTTTTTGGATGTTAAATTAAGGTAAATTTAACAAAACTGAAGAAGATTTAGAGAAAATCTTGAACAGAAGGCTTCTACGTCTCGATAAGGAATGATATATTGGGTGTGTTGGAGTAGGAAATATATTACATATTTTATTAAACTTTTTATATTAAGAAGTGAGTCTAGTAGGAGAAATTTTATTTTGGAGTTAATTTTTGGAGAAAATTATTTTGGAGTTAATTATTATTTCACCTTCAAATAGCAGTAGAAAAAGAACATTTTTGACTTTTCAATTTGAATTCCTTTATATAAGAGTAATTTAAGAATATAAAACAACGTTCTTCTAAATAAATATACAGTGTTGGAAAAAATAATAGAAACAAGCTTCGTGTTCATTCTTTTTAACACATTAAAAGGTATTTGTGAAGAGTAGGAAAATAAAAACTACACAGATAGATTTTTAACAATTTATTGCTTAAATACAACAATTTTTTTTTATAACCTAATAATGGAAAATAATGATAAAAATAGACTTCTGATTAATATGTTGCATCCTCCTGGAAAAAATAATACAAACAAAATTAGAATTGTACTCTTTTTGTAGCGAGAAAGTAACTTAACGGTAAAAGTATTTCAAATTCTTTGAGTATTTTGTAGTGGCACTCTTATTATTAATAACTGCCTCCACTGTTCGCCCCATCGAATTCACCAATTCGGCACATGACTCTACGGGTATGGTGTACCATTACCTTTGAAATTTCGACCACAACTCGTCTTTCTTTTTGGTTTTACAATCCCGATCCTTCGCTTTAGGATGCCCCATAAGTGTTCAATTGTGTTCAGTATTTGTTAGAGTATTTGTTAGCCAATTTTGAGGGGTGCATCGGGTCATCCTCTTCAGTTAATGTTAGCATAACTGAATTTAAGATGTGGGCATAATCCACAGCGCACATCTTATCTTTGATCTAAAATATTGGACCTACACCAGATGCTGAAAAGTACTCTCAAATCATTATATTCCCACCGCCTTGCTTCACTGTCTTCTTTGTGTATTTTGAGTAAAACTTCTTGTCTTTTGGCTTTCTCACATACATTTTTCCATAGGAAGTAAACAAATTGATCTTCGTTTTATCCGACCACAAAACGTTATTCCAATAAGAACGGTGTACATAAGTGTTTGTTTGCAAAGGGAAGTCTTTGTATTATGTTTTGCTTCTTCTACTTCTTCCAGGAAGACTTGCTTCTATAAGTTGGTTTCTTATTGTTCTAACTGTCACTGATCTGTTTAATTTATTTTTGAGTTCTCTTAAAGAAAGAAATGGTTTCTTCTTACATATATGTACTTCTCAATAGTGTATCAAAACGCGAAGAAGTTTATCTTTTTCTTCATCTTGTTTCTTCTTTAGGCGTGAATGTAAAGTTTTAAATACTTTTTTCTTCAAACAGTTTATGGTTCTTGCAATTTCAACCATCGGCTTTCTAGCTTGTCTCAGTTTTTTCATCACTTTGCGTTTAAAGAGAGTATGATGTAATCCATGACCCATATTTTATTAAAATTATAGATGACTTTTAAAAATTTTGTTTAGTATCGAATATAAAACATCTGAAAAACTTATAAACAAACTCAAAACGCCTATAATTGCATACAAAAAAAATGGATACTTACGTTAGAATAACAGTTAATGTAGATTGTTTCTATTATTTTTTAAAGACGAAATCATCATTGGCGTCGAACTTTTAAGCGTTAAGTGAAAACAAAAAGTTTTGTCCACAAAACAATTTTAACATTTGAGAGTATTATTAGGTACGTTTAAAATATAGAAATACTAACGACAAAAGACTTAATTGCTAAAAAATATTGTGTATCGAAAATGATGAAGACACTTGATTCTAATATTTTTTCCAACGCTGTATACATATATTGGTTCCGTTAAATAACACTAAGAAATAATCCCCCAAAACAAAAATGAAATAACTTGTAATGCAAAAGCATTTGTTTGCAGGGGGAAGGGCATATATGTACATACCTTACTGTTTTACTCACTGTATTGCTGGGTGCTTCCCCTTTGTTAAAATAAGTTGGTCTTATTTCTCAAAATAATTTGGCCTAATTGCCTTTGTCAAAGTACAATGTGACCAACTTTTGGAAATTGGTGTTGTTTCACTTTTGTAAAGTACAATGAGTACAAGTACCACTTCAACCCAACAAAATGTTAAGACAATTTCTTAAAGTTGGGGATATATTTCAGTCATTGATTTTTTTTTTTGGGCTTTATTCATGCCTTTACAATACAACCCCAATTGGGGGGTTATTTCATCTTTTTTTTGTGGCTTATATAGTGTGGACTTATTTCACGGAGCCACATATGTACATACGTTATGAACATTTGAAGCTCACAGCTTTTAATCAAACAAGCCCTATACTCAATATTAAGTTTCAATACTTATAGGTTTTCATACATTTTTTTTAAATCTTCATACGTTACTAAATTTCACCTGTCTTAGGCCTCGGCCACGCAGTAAGCGGCTGAGCGGCTGAGAGGCAACTCTAAGCGACGTATGGCCAGGCACTGAGCGACTGCTTTTGAGCGATTAGTAGTTTTTGCAGAGATTGCACACACGAAATTAACAACTCAATGTTTACTTTCGCCATCTTTTCTTCTTGCCGCTCAGAACATTACTAAAAATTAAAACAGGTTTGGTTGCTGACCGGCGTCGCTTAGCCGCTCAGAATTTTGTTTCGCCGCTCGCTCATTGCGTGGCCGCTTCTATGTGATTTCATATGTTTTATATTTTTTTTTTCCGCTCAGCCGCTCAGCCGCTTACTGCGTGCCGCGTGGCCGCGGCCAAAAACACTCCATTACCAAGACCGGAATCTTTCGTACGTTTCACTCTCCAAAACCCGTTTGTTTACCTTTACATTGTTGTATTTGTAATTTTGACAATTAGTCCATGAATAGATGTGAGCACAAACAAAAAAAAAACGATGCCGTGGGCTAGCGGCACTTTGCACAGCAAAAACAAAATGGGGTGGTTAATAAGTTTTTTTCAGGTTTTTCTTTTTACTTTTTTTCGATGAAAAAGTCAGTTTTAAGCTTTAATTTTGCAGGCATTTTGTGGATAGTGAACCAATGTACCTTTTTGTCTTGAAAAAAGCATGTTCAACATCAGTTTATTATAATTAATTCACTAATTTACAGTAATCACTACGAAATTCTTTAAATTTCATAATAAACCTCGGATTTTTGTATCAAAGATCCGTTCGAAGAACCATCAAGTTAAGGGTGCGAGCGCAATTTTTTTATTGAATTCTAATAAATTTTCGTCAACGAACGGCCCAAATATTTTGTTTGCAAGTATTTAAAATCTGTATCAATTTAATTAATCCAAGTATATTTATAGTTTGTATATTTAAAAAAAGAGTTATAATCGAAAAATATCTTATCCATAACATTCTTGATTGATGGAAGCATACATGTATTTGCTATCAAAAAAAAAAACTATGCATTAAAGGAACACAAATGTTTTAAAAAAGTAATCAGAACGATTATAGCGAACCTGTTGAATAAATGCAGAGCAAATAAAATGTTAATTTTGACATATATCACAAAATGAAAACGTCTTAAAATCGTTCTGAATTCATGCACAACTAATTCAATAGAACATGTAATCGTCATGAATGTTTATTGTTGACGTACAGAAGTTTTTTTTAGTGAATTTCCAAGTTTAACGCAAAATACAATTTTCATTCATTCCTTAAAAATGTTCAAGTTTACTTATTATTGTTTGAAAAGTATGTTTAGTAAAAATGCTGCTAATAATGAAAAAAAATAATGAGTTTTACGTATATGTTTTTGTTTTTCGTAATATAATAAATACTACCGTAGATTACATTTTATAAATGCAGAACATAGAAGAAAATATATATAAACAATAGTTTTCAGTTATAAAGCAGAGGTTAGTGTAGAAAAATATTTTTGAGAAAGCCAATAATATTTTAGGTATGTTCATTAAAGAAATTTCCGCTTCGGCTAACCTTCATCAACTTTTTAGAAAAAAAATTAGCATTAATAGCAGCCAATTATTTCATAGCATATTTAATTGTTCACATTGTAAAATGTCTAGAAATGTTCATATGCTACAAAATTCGTAATTTTATGCGTAAGCATAGAAGATAACATTATTAAGCAAGAAGTATGCATTTTGGCGCGTTCACCGATTTTTTTCTATTGGGTGTTCGGTTTCCTCATACTGGAATAAAAAAAGTTGCTTAAATCTATTTATTGCACTCATTTAGTTGGTATTGTGTGCAACCATATTGCCTATTTTTCTATTCCTTAAAGATGCTTTACACAAAGCAGCTTATTTTTAAAACATGGTTCCCTCAAATTTTTATTCCAAAATCTAACTACAAACAAAATTCTAACTTTAACATAATCCCTCAAAAAGAAATTTTCAGGAATATTTCTGCAACAAACAAAACTAAAATTTGGTCTTGCATTTGTCGAACTTCTTAAATGATGAAAATACTAATCTAATTGACGAATCTGAACTAGCTAAAGTTGGCAATGGAACTTCACAAGTATGCTTCTCGTAGCATTTTCTGTACAAACAAATACGGATGCACCCCCGCCTATTGTTTCCACCTGAACTTCTAATGTCGCCAAAAAAATGTTCTAAGCTTACTTAACCAGTTGCAGCGCATGTTGCGTTCGCAAATAATTTAAGTAAACAAAATAAAGCACCAATAAATCATTAAATAATTTGTGTTTGGTCAATTTTATTTTATTTAATATACATTTACAACATTTATTTGGATGGAAATTAAAAAGCTATACAAATCTTCCAATTTAAGACCATATCAGCACTTCAGATTCTGTTGGTTAGGATTGTTTAGTTTTTGAACGAGGCCATGAAACATTCAAAATGAAGCATTTAGATGGGGCTGATTACTATAATGAAGCTTTTTGGTGGGCCGAAGCACTAAATGTGAGAATGTGTTAGGTTTTTTGCATCGTTTCACGCACACTTTCTCACATTTAGTGCTTTCTAGCTTGTAGGCAAAAACACTCCATTACCAAGACCGGAATCTCAGACTGACATTTCCGTTTGCCTACAAGCTACTGAGGACTAAATGTGAGAAAGTGTGCGTGAAATGATGCAAAAAACCAAACACATTCTCACATTTAGTCCTCAGGCCCATCAAAATGCTTCATTATAGTAATCAGCCCCATCTAAATGCTTCATTTTGAATGTTTTATGGCCCCGTTCAAAAACTAAACAATCCTAACCAACAAAATCTGAAGTGCTGACATGGTCTTAAATTGGAAGATTTGTATACCTAGCTTTTTAATTTCAATCCAAATAAATGTTGTTAATGTATATTAAATAAAATAAAATTGACCAAATACATATTTAATGATTTATTAGTGCTGTATTTTGTTTACTTAAATTATTTGCGAACGCAATATGCGCTGCAACTGGTTAAGTACAATTGGAAATGGACAAAATTGCAACTCAATACTTTGTAAAACAACAAAGCAGACAATTTTTTCAGGTGTAGTTTGATTAGAGCATTTTTTTGGCGACGTTAGAAGTTCAGGTGAAAACAATAGGCGGGTGTCTCCTTGTTTTTTTATTACGAATTTTGTAGCATATGAAAATTTCTAGACATTTAACAATCTGAAAAATTAAATATGCTATGAAATAATTGGCTGCTATTAATGCTAATTTTTTTTCTAAAAAGTTGATGAAGGTTAGCTGAAGCGGAAATTTCCTTAATGAACTTACTCAAAATATTATTGGCTCTCTTAAAAATATTTTTGTACACTAACCTCTGCTTTATACCTGAAAACTATTGTTTATGGATATTTTCTTCTATGTTCTGTATTTATAAAATGTAATCTATGGAAGTATTTACTATATTAAGAAAAACAAAAACATGTACGTAAAACTCATTAATTTGTTTCATTATTAGCAGCACTTTTACTAAACATACCGTCAAACAATAATAAGTAAACTTGAACTTTGGTAACTAAACATTTTTAAGGAATGAATGAAAATTGTATTTTACGTTAAACTGTGGGAATTCACTAAAAAAAAAACTTCTGTACGTCAACAATAAACATTCATGACGATTACATGTTCTATTGAATTAGTTGTGCATGAATTCAGAACGATTTTAAGACGTTTTCATTTTGTGATATATGTCAAAATTTGCATTTTATTTGCTTTGCGTTTATTCAACAGGTTCGCTTAAATCGTTCTGATTATTATTTCAAAACATTGCTGTTCCTTTGATGCATAGTTTTTTTGATAGAAAATATATGTATGCTTCCATCAATCAAGAATGTTATGGAAAAGGTATTTTTCGATTATACCTTTTTTTTTTAAATTTAATCAACTTGGCATTGAAAAATAGTTGCAAGCTTAAATCATTAAAAAAAAAAACTATAAATATATACTTGGATTAGTTAAATTGCTACAGATTTTAATTACTTGCAAACAAAATTTTTGGGCCGTTCGTTAACGAAAATTTATTAGAATTCAATAAAAAAAATTGCGCTCGCACCCTTAACTTGATGGTTCTTCGAACGGATCTTTGATACAAAAATCCGAGGTTTATTATGAAATTTAAAGAATTTCGTAGTGATTACTGTAAATTAGTGAATTAATTATAATAAACTGATGTTGAACATGCTTTTTTCAAGACAAAAAGGTACATTGGTTCATTATCAACAAAATGCCTGCAAAATCAAAGCTTAAAACTGACTTTTTCATCGAAAAAAGTAAAAAGAAAAACCTGAAAAAAACCTATTAACCCCTTCATTTTGTTTTTGCTTTGCAAAGTGCCGCTAGCCCACGGCATCGTTTTTTTTTTTGTTTGTGCTCACATCTATTCATGGACTAATTGTCAAAATTACAAATACAACAATGTAAACAAACGGGTTTTGGAGAGTGAAACGTACGAAAGATTCCGATCTTGGTAATGGAGTATTTTTGCTTGTAGGCAAACCGAAATGTCAGTCTGAGATTCCGGTCTTGGTAATGGAGTGTTTTTGGCCACGGCCTTACATAAATCTTAAACAAACGCTTTTTATGATACTTCGGTTTTTAATAGAAAAATAGCAAAATGGTTTGAAATCAATTTATTTTGTATCGAAATTTATGATACATATTGAAACACATATTTCAAAAAATAATGTTGAAAACAATTTATAATGTGAGGAGATAGTTGAAACAGAAGTTGGGATCGAAATCAGCACTAAAGTTTAACTCCAAAACGTAAAGCTTCAAATAGAGTCACGAAAACTCATAACTTAAAAGCAGTTATGAAAAATAAGTAAGATACTAAAATGATTTAAACTGTATCCAGAATGTGTGTACTTGGGAACAGAACACAATTTATTATATAGGAATATGTTATGTTTTACCCTAGCCTTAAAATAACCGTTTTGAATTTTATTTCATATTTTAAAAATCTGTGGTTAAATCGCGTAAAGCGATAGTTGACTGTCACTGTTTTGATCATAGAGGAAATATATTATCTAGAGTCCCGACTTAATGGGTTTGCTCTCTTTTTGCCTATAAACTAAATTGAGAGAATTTTGCCCATTAGCATAAGCATGTGTTAGTTGTCCTGTGCATTTCTTATGGGAAAATCCAGATTCTATGTAGTTGTTACGGGCTTTTAAGAGAGTTACCTCAAATAAAATTTGAGGGTGTTTTAGGCAAGACGGGTACCAGTCGGGACTCTAGATAATATATTTCCTCTATGGTTTTGATCGTCACCCTTTCTTTGTACTGCCAACAAATTGGATGACTACTTGAAAAAGCAATTGGAACTGTAAGAGAATTTCCTATTCAAGTAATTGGAAGTTCTTTTTGAGATCCAAGATGCCATTCGGCAGCTTGAAAATATTCAAGACAGAGAATGTGATTAGCAATTTCTGTGAAGAAAGATGAACTTGATATTACAAAGAGAGAGAGTTGGCGATTGCTTAAATCGTAAACACTTGTATTTATTTGTTTTGTATCTTATTTAAATTACTTACTTACTAAAGGTAGCGCTACAGTCCTGTGTGAACTAAGGCTTCACCCAACAATATTCTTCATCTAGCTCAGTTCCTAGCTAGATGTCCACAGTTTCGAGCTTCAAGTTGGGTGAGGTCACTTTCCACAGGAACGTAGATCACACGAGAACTTTTCTCTCGAAACGACCCAAGGTGCTTTTACCCGCTTTTGTCATAGTCCATGCTTCTGCACCGTATAGCAGGACAAGGATGATGAGTATCTTTTATAGCGACACTTTGGTCCCTCGAGAGAGGGCTTTGCTACTCTATTGCTTTCTTAGTCCAAAGAAACAGCGGCTAGCAAGAGTTATTCTTCGTTTGATCTCAACGCTGGTGTTGTTTTCTGCGTTCATAGAGGAGCCTAGGTAGACAAAGTCCTTAACTTCTACTACTTTGTTTTACCCTCATTAACCGTTACACAAAATCCCCATTGGCTGCGTTCAATCTCAGACAGATAGGGTATCCGGATACATTTTTGTTAGTGTTTTACGTGTAAAATAATAGCTGATCAAAAACAGATGAGATGTCAAAAAAGGAATCTAATGATATCCAAGAATTTCTGGGGTAGGAAGGTATCTGACAGAACAGCTGATTCAACACATGGTTGAATTTCAAGAAACTTGAAAATTGATTTCAGCTTTTTGTTTTTGTTGGTAAACAAAAAGATACAAAATGTTAGTTGAAGTTGTATTTGAGGATTTTCTGTACATAATAGACGATGAAGTAGCTATTTGCCTCCGAATTTTATATAAGGTAATTATTATGTTTTATCTTACAACAATTTTGACTTCGAAGCTTAAATGTTTCTCTGCTTTTTGTGAACAGCTGAAAGTTTTTTTTATTTTTTGACAGCATTCTCAATACAGTTATCCACCTCGTTCAACAAGGTATCTAAAAATCCACCTATCCAAGATACCCCATCCAACACGAGATTGAACGCAGCCATTGACATCGAGCTTAGTTCTTCCGATTATGTCAATGTCAGCAGCATATGCTAGTAATTGGACATACTTTTGAAAGATAGTGACGTGGGAGATCCGCACAATTCTTTCAAGTACGATGTTAAAGAAATCGCATTACAGCGTATCAATTTGCCTAAAGTCTTTTTTGAAATCGAAAGGTTCTGTTAAGTTGTTTCCAACCTGGAGCAGCGCAAGGCGGCTTCTCTGATTGTAACTTGGCAATGTTGCCACTGGTTCTCGATACATTGTGTTGGCGGCAGAGAACTTTGAAAGAGAGGATTTGACGATCTCTTGCGATTGTAGCCGTTCAACGTTGTATCTTCTCCCAGCATCTCCCTGCTTTGCCTTGGGTTTGGAAGTGCTATCTTGGCTCGTCGGAAAGTTCGGACATCCATGATGCTGGAAGCGTGTCTAGCGTCGATCGTAATATTGTCAATCTGGTTGACGGTAGATTGATCTGGAGAACTCTAAGTTCCCTTGTGGATGATGTAGATCCATGATGCTGGAAGCGTGTCTAGCGTCGATCGTAATATTGTCAATCTGGTTGACTGTAGATTGATCTGGAGAACTTCAAATTCCCTTGTGGATGTTCAAGTGTGGAAAACGCGTATTGAATACCATGACGTTTCACCCCAAAGCACAATCGATGAGCCAGCATCTTTCTACATATCCGTTGTCGGAAGTGTTGTCGTGCGGGCTATTTTTCCAATTATTCCACCAAAGATGTCTTCCCTTCCTAGCTTGGCATTAAAATCACCCAGGACAATTTATAGTAGCTAGGACACTGCTCATATGTTTTGTCTAAGAGCTCGAAGAACATATCCTTGGTGTTGTCATCCTTCTCTTCTGAGGGGGCGTGTGCGCATATTAGGTTAATTTTTCCGAATTCAGCCTTGATGCGGATGGTAATGAGTCGCTCGTTGATGCACCTATAGCTCAAGACTTGTTGCCTAGGTCTAGCTCCAATGACAAAGCCGCATCCAAATAAGCGTTGTTGGTTTTCTCGGTAGCAGTCACCAAAGTAAATATCGCAGTTTTTCATTCTCTTTTTGGTGATGACTGCTTAATAGCAGTCTAGGGCCTCCGCTTATTCTTCGGCTGCACGTGGTCTATTAAGGGACCTAACATTCCGTGTGTATATCCGAAGTTCGTTGTCCTTAATTCGTTTGAGTGGATTGTCTACAGTAAATCCGTCCGTATCCGAGGCTTGTTGGGGCTACGCTTTCTGTTTTCTGTATGTGTTCAGGAAGTCACCCTGACGCACTTGATTTAACTCCAAGGGCAAGAGCCGGCATAACCGCTCCTTACAGGCCTGGGCTTCGAATATGTTGTAGTAGCCCTATAAGGTGTTCACTAAGTAGTTTAACCTAACTCGAACTGTAGACGCCACCGTTGATTCCATCTTGGGAATTGGATTTTGACGCTTGTGTCCTCTTGAATGCACATGTCTACCAATTTTTTAAATAAAGGCTTTAAAAAACATATATTTTGAGTTAAATTAGGTTATTTTGTATTTATTTAACAAAGCTTAGATGAATTGAATAAACTGTTCGGATACAAATCATCCTTTATGCCGTCACGGATTCTTTTTACTTTCACATTCAATTTTTCACTTACTTTTCGACTTATTTTAGAAAAGAAAGGCTTTAAGAAAAAAAAGGCTTTTAGAAAAGAAAGGCTTTAAGAAAAAAAAGGCTTTTAGAAAAGAAATTGACACAACCTATCGTTCTCAAAAAAATTAAACAAATGTATAAAAGCGTCAACTAAATCGCTGTCACCCATAGACCATAGCAAAAAAGTAATAGTCACTTTGATAATCACATTACGTGGAGCAAAAGCATTTATTTGGAATGATCAACAATCAACTATCACCTTACTCGATTCCACCCCTGATGTGATAGAACAATTATGAGGCGACATTCGAATTTAATCTTTTCAGAAAGTAGTATTTTATTTAAGGGACAGTAAAAAATTTAATTTTTCACACCAGTTTTAATGAAAGAAATAAAAAAGAAAATATAGTACGTGTAACGGTTTTCGTTTTATTTCATTAATATATACGTTAAGTTTCATTATTATTTTTTGTTTTTCAATTTAAGTTAAAATAAAAATGTTCTATATACCAAGTTTTATCACGTCGAACAAGTTTTGTTTTTTTATATTTATTTTTATTTTTATTTTCATTTTTCTTTTTGATTTGTTTGTTGTTGTTTTTGTTTAATATGTATTAGAAATAACTTGGTAACATCCAAGTTTAAAATAGTTTTTGTTTTTATATTAATATGAATTTTATTGTTTATTATTTTTTTTTAATTTGTTAGTCCAATATTTTCCTGAACAATTTTAAATTGATTTCATTTCTTAATATTTATTGTATTCTTAATAAAAACTATGTTATAATTTTTGCTCACAAATCCCTAGGTATTTTTTTTAAACAATGTTTTTTTTTGTTTATTTTAAATATTATGTGTTTACACACTTTTTTTCACTTAAGAAGTTCATAATAAAATTTGTATTATTCTTTATTATAAATTTAGTTTTGTTTATGTTATGTAATGTTTGTTTTTTTTCTTTAATTAAATAATTTTATATATTTACATCTTAATTTTTGTTTAAATATTTTTTTGTTAACGAAATTAAAAACAATACAAAAATGGAAGTCGTTTTTTTTGTTTTTGAAAGGAATACAAATAAAATTTTATTTAAATACATAAAATGTAGATGGAATGTTAAAAGGTTGTTTAGAACATAAAGTATTTAAATTAAAACAAACAAGAGAAGAATTAAATAACAAATTTGTATTAAAATCAAATTGCAAATTATTTAACTAATTGTTGTGCGTTAAAAAAAATATATAATGTTCTTTATTTTATTTATTTATTATACATAATTTTATTAACTAAGGTCAATATCAATCAATCAATCAATTCAATTAGCTACCAATTATTTTAAATTGAAGAAGCCCAACACCTGTGTATGCAAACAAAAAATTTGTTTATAAACTAAAATTGCATTTTTATTATTAATATTTATGTAAATTTAAACTATTATATTAATTATTAGGTATTTGTATTAATAAGAGAATGTATATAATATCGTTTTGTTTGACAGTTTTATGGTGGTTTATATTTTTGTTTTTATAGACTCGAATGGATCTAACACAATTTATATGTGAATGAGAATATAAGATATTTTGTTTCTGCTCCCAAACAATCTTAGTCTTGGACGCCTGGTATACAAGAAATATGACTGCCTATGGAAACATTATTTATCAGTGATTGCATTTAAGAGATAGTTGTTATTTGTGAATAACGTGATTTCTTTTGGTACAAGCATCAGTACTTCAGACGTTTGATTAGATTGGAAATTTTCATTGAAGTGCAATTCAATTCAAATCAAATAAGTCTGCATGAAGTCGATGCAGGTCAGTTTCTTTTAAATGCCTGTTTTAGCACCTGAACAAAATCTAGTTTCCGAAATTCTTTGATTTTTACCTTCAGCTTATCGTTTCTCTGTTTCCTTTTTTGCAACGTCATGTTTAATTAACGTGTTGAGAAGCAGCTTACAGCCATATTATTGAACTTATTCAAGAATTGTTTTACATTTTAAAACTAGTTGTTAGGAATTTGTAAGTTTTTCATGTCAATCAACTCAAAATGAAACATAATAATATTAAAATTCGTTTTGAAGCAATTCAATTCAATTTTAAATCCACCTGAAACTCAAGTCTGATTTCAAGATTTCTCTAATTTTAATGGTATGAAAAACACATTTTTGTATTCAATTTAAAAAAATATATATAAATTAAGGCACATTTATGCACCAATTCAAAGAAAATAAACAAAAACAAAACTACCATTTATCTAGACCTGGTTAATTGACAATATAAGAACTTTGAAGTGTTTCTTTTTGGTTGGATTCTTTTGAGTTGTACTCGTATCTTAAATTTCCATTCACATAATTTAGTGTATAACATAAATCCAAGGTCTCAATCTCACTTTGAGTTTTCGTAATTGAAAAATAATAATAAAAACGGGAAAAATGTGTTAATAATTACATTTTAGGAAAACAACCATCAAGTAGTGTAGACTTACACTCCACTTCAAATGAATATGCACAAATATTTTTCAAGGTAAGTTTTCACTTTTTTTGGGAATCTTGTGTTTTGATTTATCGTTTGATCTTGCTCACTACTTTCTCTGGCTCTCTTTCAAAGAAAAAGTTTAAGTTGCACGTCAACCAAATACACATAAAATCATTATCATTGGGCAGGTTTAGACGATATAAGGGATTTGAAGGCAAGTTTCTAGTATCTGATTGGCCAGCTGCCAAAAAACTGCCTTGGAAAATTAGTAGAGAAAAATCTGCCTAACTATCAAGTCAAGTCTACTTTCGTTTCAATAGAAAACACAACTTATTATGGACTTGCATTTTGTATAGGGAGTTTTTTATGTATAATAATGTTTTTGGTGCTTTCTGTACGATCAAGTAAAGTACAAAGTAAATGTGCAGTTTTTAAATTAATGACATCTGAAAAATTGGGCAGGTTCAGACAACATAAAGGACTTGAAAGTAAGGCAAGTTTCTAGCATCTGATTGGCCAGTTGCCAAAAAATTACCTTCCAATTAAGGCAACTTTAATGGAAAGTTGACTGGAAAGTTAGTCAAGATCTCAAATCTCCCTAACTATTAAGTCAGGTCTACTTATATCAAATTGACATTTGATCATGCTTTTTCATTCAACTGAAAGCTGAACTTTATTACTCTGTGATTTATTTATTTTCTGCACAACTTTGTTTAATGTTTTCTGTAAAAGGGCCCCTTGTCAATTTGGAAAAGAAATAAGTTATATTTCTTTACAATACAGAATACAAATCGTGATGAACTTGTAGCTTGTTTGAGGAGTGTTTTGTAGACAATAATTTTGTTGGTACTTTTTGTGCTATGAACTTTAAGTAGAGGTTTGCGAAGTAAAGTTCTGAATTTGAAATTCATGACACTTGAAAAACTAACTAGTTGCCTTGGTCAAAATTTACGTTCAAAGAATGAAGTTGACTGCAAATGAAGTCCCTTATGTTGTCTGAACCTGCCCAATGGCATCTGAAAAATTAAGTAGCTACCCTGGGGCCCTACTCTGTAATGCGTTTCGAAAGCCAATCCGATTCGAATCTGATATTCGATTCGTTTATGAATTCGTACTCTGTAAAATTTTCGAATCGAATAAAACAATAATCTAGTACTTTTTCTATTTATCGAATAGATTTACCGAGTCTCGAAGTATTTCTTATGAGATTTGTCAAAGCAAAAATCAAAACAAATCACAAAGACGAGGAAAAAATTAAAATTCAGTCATTATTAACACTTGAAATGTAATGACTTTTTTTTACACTTCACTGCTTTGCAGTTGCCACACCTCTCTTTTAATTCAAGCTTAGAAAGTTTAAGCTGATTTGTTTTATAGTCATTTCGTTTTTTGGGTTGAAATTTGTCTTTTGCTAAGGTGTACTTTTTTTCCTTCAAGTCATACGAATTCCACAATAATTTCAAATTGCTTTTGTTTGGTATGCACATTTTTCGCTGATGATTCCCTGTAATGCGATTTATTTGCTTAAATTTTGAATAAAATTATTATTTCCTTACTTATATTTTATCTATTTCGCACAACTCAACAAAATTTTCCTTTTGTGCCCCTTAAAAACGACCTTCGAATTGCAATTCGTTACCTCTCTTGGTGTAGAAAGAAAATTTCCGTTTTCGAACGCTAATGACATTCGGAAACGCATTGCCAGGTACGAAAAATCCGAATGCGGATTTGTCATTCCGTAAGTACTAGATTTCTTATCCGTATTAGAAATAGAGAGTACAAAATATTCGTTTTCGAAAATATTTGCTTTCGAAACGCATTACAGAGTAAGGCCCCTGGTCTAAATTTGCGTTCAAAGAATACAGTTGACTGCAAATGAATATGTCAGAACCTGTCCATTATCATTCCTATTTTATATGTGTTTTATGGTGATTTACACATCAGTCAACATTTGAAGTAGTTCAAGTGAAATTGAATGGTTTAATTGAAAATTAAAAGAAGAAGTGAAGCTCAAAACCTCTAAATAGTGTAGGAAGCTCAAAAAAAAAAAAAACAATTTATTAAGAGAACAAGGACTAACGGTTTTGGGTACTTGAGTTGAAGTAAATTGAATTAAATTTAAGAGTGGTCCATTCCTGTTTAAGAAATAACAATTCATCCGAAATTAACACCAAAGGAGGCACAAAAAGCAAAAAAAATCAAAATTAAGGATCCAATTCGTAAGATACTGAAGTAAAAATAATACAAAAATCTGTTGTTATTAAAACTTCAGAAGAAAACTTTATTAAAAGAGCAACAAAAAAGTACGCGTTTAGAATTCACTTGGTTTCATATGAGTTGTAAAAATTAATTATCAGGAGCCATGTGGTTTTGTTCTTTTAAGAAAAAATTTAATCTTGATAGCTTTTATTATTATTTAGACGAATGGAGAAAAACCAGCGTTAATTAGCGGCATCATAATTGAGAAGGTGGTATTATGGTATGGGGAGTAGTTACCTAATTTAAAATAATTCAGATTGTGTTCTAAGCATCAAAAATGACTGCAGCTACTTACAAATTAATCTTGAAAAGCAATTTTCAATGAATTTGCGGATATCATAAATTGGACTTTTTAGCAGCACAATGTTTCCATTTACACATACAACATTTTTAAAATTGGATAGAGGACCGAAATGTGCAATGTCCGTCGTACTCAGTCGACCTAAACTTAATTGAAAATGTATGGGTATGACCTGACCGTGCGTCGGTTTAAGGACTAAGCGTCCCTTAAAGCAGTCATTAACTTAGCCTGAAGGGGAGTTTTATTGGTCTACATAAAAAGGCTTTTTATTAGATGCCATGCTTTTATTACCAATTTTAATGTTTGTTGTCAGGTGCCCTACTAGTACCAACTATTTGTATGATTTTATTATTGAATCTTATGCGAAAGTCTTATGTCAAGATCTTTCTGAAATTATTGTTCGAATCTAAATATTCACAATTTAAGCAACAAAAATCATAAATAAATTATGGGTTGAATATTTAATTAATTAATTTAAAAGCTTGTATGTTTTTCTGCATAGGGAAACAACTTAAAGTTTGAAGACTAAGGTATGTCAATTTCGAATTCTTCTATAAGACATGAAGACTTGGGTAAGGGTTATCTAAAAAAAACTATTGAAGCAAGACAAAAATCCAGATATTTATAGAACAATTTTTTAACTAAGGCTTAGTTATTTTGTCGTTTAAGGTTTTGGATATTTTTTCACTTTCGGTAACGGTGTCCATCGAAGTCTTGCCTTGAGCCTTGTTAGGATATCGGAAATTTTTTAGCTAATTCTTTGGTACTACCGTTTTTCGATTTTACTTTAATTTATAGTACCAAGCAGACCCGCAAATAGCTTTCGAACAGAATCAAAAAGATTCGACTTACATACAAGGGCATCAGTTAACACAAATAAAATCTACAAGATTTGCAAAAGTGCTAGTGACAGAAATAACGGGACTTTCCGTATTATTTTTTCTGATTTCTTTTCTCACGATATCATACGTAACCAGAAAGCATCATCAAATAATAAATTAACGCACACCGTTTGCGAAAAACTGATAAAATACCTTAGAAAATGTTTGTGCTTATTCAGTTGAACCGGAGTGTACCTAGTATCTATACAAAATAAACAAAAGAAAAAAACCTAAATACAAGAAATAACAATCAAAAATATTAAGCATTATATGCACGTAATATGTGTGTATGTTTTTGTTTTGTTTGTATGTATGTATATACGTATATAATTTAAACAACTTGTAGATTAACATAATACATATTATAATAATAATAACACCTACAGGACGACATAAATTTTTGTTTTTTCATTTTTTGTTTAAATAAATCTAATGATATATATCAAAATCAAATTGCTATATTTTAATATGTTTTTTATATACAATCATACTTTCAAATATTGCTTTATTAATTAATAATGTGATATATTTAAACTCCTTTCTCTTTTTTGATAAACTTCTTTGCTTAAAATTATAACAAACCATAGACAACATGCATAATTTTAATAATTCAAAATTAAGAAAAACTAAGTTTAAAATAAAAATAAAGAAAACATTTGATAGAAAACAAAATCAATGGAAATTCCCAACTAAATTCAATTGGCTATGTATCATTGAAACAAATTGAATTGTTGTGCATTGAGATTGTTGTTTGCATTACTTGGAGTGATGATTGCATTTTGCATGTTACTAAAATTGGCAAACATTGGCGTTTGATTGATTTGAGGAGGTTGAGTTGGCGGCAGCATTGCAGTATTTGTTTTTATTTGGAATCCAGTTGAGACTGGAGAACGCTGCAGTGGGCTTTGTAGTGGCGATGGTATTCCACCACCTCCACCACCACCACCGCCTGAACTAAATAACGCTGGTGTTTGCACTGATAAGGGTTGTTTAACAGGACTTTGCACTTTTAGGGCATTCATTGAAGGAGCAGGAGCATTTGATTTTAAATTCTTACTCGACAGGAGGTTGTCCAGGTCGATTTTAAGATTGCCTGAGTTAGACCACGTCGCACCGATAGCTAGGTCTGCTTGTGATTGAGCAGCATTAGTTGATCCAAGTTGTTGGTGTTGATTTGTGTAGTTGTTATTGTTATTTGCACTAATTGGTTGAAGTAGGTCATTGCTTGGAATCATGATGTTATCTGCAAAAACAAAAAATAAGAAATTAAATATCTCAGACATGGTGAAAAGTTTTTGAATTAATACGACTAAATTACTAAAATATGTCGTGGTAGCAAAATAAAATTATTTTTGTAACGTTCAAAGTTTCTTTTTAAATGGGAAATGTGTAATGTAAACAAAAATAAATAAATTTGGTCTCGTAGTTGTACTCCAAAAATTTTTTTAGAGATAAAGTTTACATTGATTTTTTATTTGAAAAACGTGCCCTTTAAGGGACTGGATGAAAATACTAATTCTAAATAAATAAATTAGGTGCTGTAACAGTCCATAAAGAATTAGGGCCTAGTGGCTTACAACTCTCAACCATTCCTGTGTGCGAGTAATGTAAGGAATGGAGGGGACCTACAGTTTATACGCCCAATCCGAACGGCTAATTTGAGAAAGTACTTTTCCTGACAAGAATTACTTTTGGAGGATTTGTCAATTTTTCGAACGAGGAGCCCGTGAATTTTGTTTGTCTAGTGTCACATGCAGGGATTTAACCCAATACCTCTGGAGTTATTGTCCTACGCACTAACCATCACGCCACGTAAACTACATTCTACAGTAGTTTAATTCCTTTTTAGTCACTTAAGTATTTGGAGTATTTTAAGAGACTGTAGTTCTTTGTCTAGTATTATGTAAGTTATGTCCCAGACATCCGTAGTTCTCAAGTAGTATTTTAGCCTGTTTCCTCTAATTTTTGATTTTGATCACATTTTCTCCTATGCCACAATAGATCTCTAGTCTCGGTAAGGGTATACTTGCTCCCTTTTTTGTTAAGAAATCAGTTTTTTCATTGCCCTGGTAACCAATGTGCCCCCAGTACCCAATGATGTGAGACTTTGTTGTATATTTAGTTTATTTAGTATACCTAAAGAGTTTTCTTCGGTATGGGTAGATGCTAGTGTACTTTGGCGCCAGTTTTAGCTATCATTAAAATCGATCCGGAAAAAATTTTGAATCGATATTTGACGGTGTTTCCCTTTGATTAGAAATGAAAATTATGTACTGATCGATCGGAAATCACTCAAAGAATTTTTTTTGAGAAAAAAAAGTTTACTTGCATATTGATTTTTCTCTAAAAATGCATTTTTCTATTTTCCGGACGGAAATTCAAAAGTGTGTTCAAAAGTGAAACGAATCGTTCCACTGATTTGTGTTTCAATTTCACACAATTCCAATGACAATGAAATTTTTAAGGATAGCTATAAACGACCTGTCAAAAAAATTCCAATGATTGTTTTCAATGATGAAAACCAATGATAGCTATATCTGGCGCCTTTCTTCAGTCCCTTCAGGTGTTTTCGACACATCAGTGCAACAATTAATGGTATTTGATATGAGAGTTGGATTTGAGTTAGATATTGAAAATGCGCAAAGTGGGTCCTCGGTGCAGTTACTTTTGGTCTGTCTAGTCAAATAACATTACATTTGAAAACTTAAGCCTATACATTTTTTTTTAAATATTCTAAATTTATCACAATATATCTTATTGTTTTTCAAAACATTTTTTCATAGTTTTCTATCAGTTTTGCAAATTCGAGGGATCTGTCATAAAAGGTTTGAATAGGGGCTTCTTTGACTTGGAAAATTGTTGCAGTTTTCGAGGGCTTGCGATTTCATGGTGGAGATTGGATCTTTATTTGTTTTTGCTTTTCATCAAAGACGTTTAGGTGCCAGTTATAGCTATCATTGAAATCGATCCGGAAAAATTTTTGAATCGATATTTGACGATATTTCCCTTCGATTACAAATGAAAATTATATACTGATCGATCGGAAATCACGCAAAGAATTTTCTTAAAAAAAAAAAAAGTATAATTACGCATTAATTTTTCTCTAAAAATGTGTTTTTCTATTTTCCGGACGGAAATTCATTTTCCTGAACAGCTGATACTTTTATGTTCAAAAGTGAAACGAATTTGTTCCACTGATTTGTGTTCCAATTTCACACAATTCCAATGACAGATTTCTGTCAGTAAAAATTTGTCGGTGGATTTCAATCAGGAAATTTTTTTCAATGACAGATTCTGTCAGTAAACACTTTTCGGTGGGTTTCAATCAGGAAATTTTTTTCAATGACAGAAATTTTTAATGATAGCTATAAACGACCTGTCAAAAAAATTCCAATGTTTGTTTTCAATGATGAAAACCAATGATAGCTATAACTGGCGCCTTAAATAGACAAATGAATGGACTAAGTTGGAGATAAGTGCACAGCGACCTAATTCTAGATCTATTTTGCTGCCTTCTAGAACTGAATGAGATTCTCATTTAAGAGTTCCTTTTGTAAGTTTTATTTCTTTGAGAAATTTAATAACTTGAGGTACGCTCCAGCCCGGAAGGTCTTCGAATCCAATCCCGAGGGACGGCGCAGTAAAGGAAGACCGCGACTCAGGTGGCGCACTCAGGTGGGTGAAGACCTCAACCAACTTGGCGTGCGAAACTGGAGACAGCTAGCTAGGGACCGAGCTGGCTGGAGACGCATGTTGGTTGAGGCCCAGGTCCGCCCCGGACTGTAGCGCCACCTTAAGTAAGTAAGTAAGTAGGTACCATTTTACTTCTACTTAAACTTGTGGAATCTTTGAAAAGTTTTTGCAAGCAATGTTTTTGCCTGCCTTGTTTCTATGGATTATTTCCTGTTTGTCTCATAATAATTTTTATTTTTTTTCCTCTATTCGTCCTTAGAGTTCGTGTTCTATCAGTGGAGTTTTAGCACACGTTTTTGCTATGGAGTCAATATGAAAAAAGTTTTCGTGACAATAGATTCGCACACTATTTTCGATGTAATGTTCACACTGTGTCTTGGCATAATAAGAATATCAAGAATCTTCTTGAGTGTGCTTTCTGGACCAGTACCTTCAGACGTGACCTGACCCTATTTCACCAAACACTTTTCACTTTGCAGCTTTGGACTTTTACTTTGCAAATTACGTTTCACTAAACGCAAATTTGCAAAAAAGAAAATTATTGAATTGAAAAGTTTTCCTCTTTGCAAAATACGTTTCACCAAACTCAAATTTACAAAGTCTTTTCTGAAAAGTGAAACGTTTTGTTACTTTGCAAAGTATTTGATCTTTTTGCTTCACTAAACAATAAACTTTCACTTTTGAAAATGAAGACGTAAATAAAAGTAAACAAGAAAATTAATTTTGAATAGTGGGGTTAACGCGTTGATTTATCTCAATTTCAAAAATGTCTGATTTTGAAGACATCCACATTCCTTCAATGGAATTTGACACTTTATAGCAAAATATTATTCTTTTGCTGTTGTAAATAAAACGAAAAAGTACTGAAACTAAGAATTAACTTTGATATCGCAAATGATCACATTTGTGTTGTCTGTCTGAATATAAATAATAAAATAAACTACAATTCAATAGCCAAAGGATAATGTGTTTAAGTCTTTGGTAACAACTTTTGTGTACACTAAATTGGGCTGGAATGAAACCCAATATCACAGTGTTGCATCTATGCACGGAATAAGCAAAACTACCGTCTACAGAGTAGTTCATCGAGTGTCGAATATTATCATTGACGAATTGTTCACTATCACAATTTGCTTTCCACACAATTTTTTAGACAGCCTAAAAGTTAAAACATTAAAAAGTCTTTTCACTTTGCAAATTTTGTGAAACACTTTGCACTTTTACTTTGCAAAGTGTTTGGTGAAAAAGGCCCCTGATGTCATTGCTATGAATTTGTAATATCAATATGATTTCTGAGAGAGAATTTTGGAACTCGAAGTGTTCGTGCTTTCTTATTAGACAGAGTCCAGTTATGACATGTTTATCGAGCTTATATGCAATCTGCTTAGAGACCACCTTGAGCGTTTTATATCAAGGTTAGGCCAGATATTTTTCGTGGTTTTGACAAGTGGTGATGTTATTCCATTTGATATTGGTAATAACTGGATTGGTAGTCCCTCTTTTTCCGTCCATTTAATTTTAATTTATTTAATTCTTTATTCTAGGATTTAACGGTGGTATGAAATTGAACTACAACACCAAACTTGAATTAAAGCAGGTAAATGCAAAACACTTTATTTTACCAATTCTTGAAATATAAAGTGCAACCTTTGTCGAAACATGGTGATAAACTTACCTATGGCTAAAATTTGTATAAGCAACATTAAAAAATCGCAGCTGTATTTATTTTTTTATTTTTTCAAAATCTTTATTATAAATTCAGTTTCATAGAAATTAAAGACAATATTTTACATAGAAAAAATATGGAATAATCTGCAAATTATTTTTTGTTTAATTACAATGGAAGCTGTTAAACTGTTTTAAATGAATAATAATTAATATAATTACAAGTAATTTTTGAACTTGGTGGCCAAGTAATGATGATAATGATTTGTTTTTCTTCTATTTATTTCCCTCCGCAATCAATCCATAACAAACGGACATCACTTGAGCTGCAACTTCACGACAATCTTCTGATGCTTCACCACCTATGAGTGGACTTCTCGAACAATCCTCCAGCCACTCCTTAATTTCAAATAATTTATCGAAAAACTCATTGAATAGCACAAAACGCGGAACTGTAACCAATGTGGCTCCTATTAGCTGCAGTGTGTTCATTCGAACTTTTGGTTCACTGCTGAATCGAATGAAAGAATACAAATCAAATATTTCCCTTGCCATCTTCGGCAGAAGGGGACTATTCTGTGAGGCAATCACCACAACAGTCAAGGTATTTAAGAAATTCGACAGTAAATACGTGTCGATGTCATGTGAAATTTTACCAAATTTGGCGAAAACCATTTGCCGGGTACGTTCACCCCTGACCAATGGAAAGAAAAACGATCCGGCAACGGATGTGAAGCGATTTACTTGTCCCAATACTTCTGGCTTTGGTCTGGAAAAAAATCGCTTAGTTTTTTCTTTCAATCGAGCTCGAATGATTTTCTCAGATTCAATTAAACGTGAGTTGTGTTCGTTTGGTATTCTTAACTTTCTTGGATGTGGACTTACCTCCATAATTTTTGAAGACAACACTCCATCGTTGTCTTTGTGTTTACTCTCGCTAAGCATCTTTGCCGAAGCACCCAACACTTGTAGCATTAAAATTCTCAAGCTTACATTGTAGGAGGTGTTGTCGGTGTGAAATTGTCCACAAATATACTCTGCACACTGCTTTGGATGACACACGCAGATAGCAACACAATTTTTGAACTTGACTTCTTCGAAGTTTTCATAATAGAATTTCATATCGAGACTTATGAAGATTTGTAAAAGTTCAATAGCTTGTTGAGCGTCGTTTGTTGGCAGCTGAGTGCTTATAAGCTTCTCTGATGCTTCCATAGCACTTTGGAATGTCTCGTTATCGTCGTTTGTCATGAGTGCATCTTTGAGATCCATAAGGAATTTTGGTCGCTTGTCTGCTATGGCAGGGGTATCGTTGGACATGTCATATGGAACGCAATCATCGTCATCTGAATCCAGTTCGGGTTTCTCGTCGTCGTCTTCTATGATTTCAGTTAGCATTGGTTCATCCTCAGCCCTGCGGGGGATTTCTTCAATAATTTCATCGATTTTTTCATTGCTCACAGATTTCTTTTTCAACTCGAAAAACTCATTCGAAAGCTCCTCCAAGGCTTCACTATCGACTTCGTTTTGCAAAAGCTCAACTCGATTGATATTGAACATTTTTCCAGGCAAATCTCTGAGAGTTTGTATAATTTCACCCTGAGGCAAGTTCACAACGTACGAATAATCAAACTGCAGCTTTTCAGCTTTTGGATCTGTCTCTAGCATTCCCAAAATTAATTCTGCCGAAATCATACCAATATGACGGAAAATCGGATCAACCGACGACAAATGGTTTTTATTGCCTTCATACAAACGCCGACGAATGTCGTTCCTCTGCTGATCTCCCACTTTAAACACAGCTTCGTTGCTCAGAACATACTGACTGGTTAGAATAAAAAACTTCGTTATGTAAACGTGCTGGGCTAGGGTCATTTTTGAGCTGGCATGACGATTAGCCCAAACAGGCAACAGATCCTGCAAGAGTTTCCACAGAATTTTACTATTTAAATCGGTTTTTGGGTTAGACTCGTCAACAACTGCAATGTATCGAATGAGGCTGTTTATGGCATCATCGTTCGATAACATCTTCATGAGAGGAATCTTATTTAGCAAACAGAAATTCCATTGTTCCGAATCCAGAACAGCGCTATCGACCAAAAGATAGAGATTCAAATTCTCGTTCAATACGACCATGGCAAATGATTGAATAGCACTCCCCTCGAGCTTTAGGAGAATCTCATTGACGTAAGGACGGTACTCTTTTATTTTACACACTTCTACTAGAATGTGGGCAAATGTAGTCAAACTCCTGGTAGCATCATTTCCAAATGTTGTGATTATTCGACTTAGCAAGCGGCTCATGAAATTCAAGTTGAATAATTTCGCTGACGAGTTGTCCGCTGAATTGGTTTTCATAATAAAATGCAAGGCTCGAGTAAAGTGCATCAGAAGGATGTGAGCGTAGTTTGTTGGTTGAAATATTTCATTCATTTTTGCTTGCAACACGTTGGCAACTCTGTTCGGTAGTGATATTAACATTTGCAGGAACTCACTGACTTTCGGTTCGTCATAATTATCTTCTGTATTCAGCTTGGAAATATGAATCAATGCTGCGGGTAAATAATGTTCATCGGTAAGAAGGACACTAAAGAGTTCTGCTGCTGTTAGGGGCCAACTTGCCAGTTCCTTATTCAAGGCGTAGAACGTCTCGTAGATAAAATTAAAATTATGATCGATTTTCAAGAGGCCTACAAGTGTTTTCGATGAACATCGATCTTCGTCGATTGGCCATTGATAGGAAAAGTGCTTGAAAATGTTCGATAGGATCTCGGGGTAGATTGATGTAGCAAATTCTTGCCAATTTTTATTGAAATCTTGATCGGTGCCGTTGAGTTTTTGTGGTGTTGCATTTCCTGGCAAATGATTTCCTCGTAGTGCGGATATTATGTCTTCAATATGCTGAACATCACTTGTTGATTGGACTTTTTGAAGCACTTTCAATGCTTGTAAGAGTTTTTGAAGTTCAATATCCAATTTGAAGGAGATGGTTGTCGAAGCTGAAAAGGAAAATTGTTGCATCCAATTGGAATGTGTTTTGTATGTTTGTTTGATTTTTTTAGCGATGTTTCTATAAATTATATTATTTTATTACAAAGCACTTGACTACTTCTATAATAATAACGTGATAGATCAAACACTTACGCGTAATTAAAGTTCTAGCTAATTTAGTTTGCTTCAAAGTGATATTTTTAAATACTGTACTATAAAACTCTTACGAACCGGTAACTCCTATGGGTGTTTCAATTACCACAGGAATGCTTTTAAAATTAAAAGATAATTTTGGGAATTTAAATATTTTATTAACGTAGAAATAAATTTTAAAATTTTGAATTAACACACTTAATTTGACCAAAAACAACGGAACCAATGGCTAGATCAGACAAATTATGATATTGTACTACGCCGCAGCCAAGAAATTTGGACTTTTTAGTTGGTCAAGATCTAATAGAATCGGCTGAGATATACCATAGCATGGATAGGGCTAGCTAAATATTTGGATACTCATCAATAAAATGCAAATCTACTGACCCAAATTAAATCATTACAAAATCAATTTGGTGAAAACTTTAATTCCCAGAAGTGGTTTTGTTAATTGACCCCTTGTTCGTGAGACTTAACGTCCCTCGATAACTTTTTACAGGGGCTATGTTAGTTAAGTCATAGGTTTATGCAACTCTTGAAAAATTGGACACCAATATTCAAGTCACCATTGACGATATGCCGCCTGATTTATTGGAAAAAATAGTAAAACATTGGACAGATCGAACGGACTCTGTTATTCCGTAGCAGTCACGGACTTATGCCAGAAATCAAATTTAAAACGAAAATGCCATGAAAGTGAATATCAGATAATGCAAAATGAATTCCAAGAACATTTCTACTTTTTAAAGTTCTCAGGCTCTTAAAAAACCACCCAATACAACTAGCCTAGCTGAAATGAAGTATTTTTGTTGCTTGCCAATATGAAGTTTGACGTTTGTCGGCTGAGTAAAACCTTTTTGCATTTAATAACACCTGTAAACTCGATGAAGTTACATCACCAAATGAACTGAGATCCTTACACAAATGAAAAACAATAAATTATTGCGTAGCGATGGAATTTCTGTTGAGTTTTTCAAAAATACGGTTGTGATAATCTTTACGAGAATGCAATTAAAATTGTTGCTATTCTCAAAATTCGCTTCAAAAATGTTTGCTGGCATTCTTTATCTTTCGGTGGATTTCCTAAAGAATTATCTACAATCAATCACATATTTGTATTGATCAACATTGTCAAGAACCGCATTAAACAAAAAGAAAAATAGTTGGTTTACTTCAAATTTCTGTTTATATGGGATCAATCACAGCAATCAAAATGGTTCGCAACGAATGCTGGAGTTGCTCAAGAATGTGTTTTGAGCCCTCTTGGCTCAAATTTGTCGTCCATCTTAGAGAAAAATGGCTTTTTTCTTAGCATAGATTCTTAAGGGGAGGGGGATAGGTTTAATGCTAGAATTTTAAGGCACCTCTCTTTTAATCCAGACGGAAGCGCATGAATTCCTGAGATGGAATCAACGGTGGCGTTTACAATACTAGAGGTTAAATAACAGGAACGCAGAGCAGCGATGCACAGAAAAATGAGAGCTGCTCACAAGCTCTACAAGCAGGCGAGGAGAACCGCAGTCAATGCTGAGGATATGGACTAACTGAATTCCGCTGTCAGACAGGATGATCCATTCAATATAGATGACGAAAGCCGTTTTCCCGACTTAAACGAAGTAAAGATTGCTATATTCAAACTGAAGTCTAACAAAGACTCTGGACATGATGGCTTAAATACCGAGCTTTTCAAAGCAGCTGGAGATAATTTTGTAAGGATTATGCACCAACTTATCTGTGAAATGTGATCGGAAGAAAGCATGCCTGACGAATTAAACCTCAGTATTGTTTGCCCGATACTGAAAAAAGGAGACCCTCTAAACTGCACCAATTATAGAGGAATGAGTCTACTTAACATCGCGCTTACAAAATCTTCTCTGCCGTAATATGTGAACGTCTAAAGCCCATCGTCAACAACCTGATAGGTCCTTATCAGTGTGGTTTTAGACCAGGAAAGTCCACAATCGATCAAATATTCACATTACGGCAGATCCTGGAAAAAACCCAAAAACATTAAATCGACACCTACCACCCCGTCATCGATTTCAAGACCGCATATGACAGCACTTACAGGGACTAACTGTATAGAGCCATGTCAAGTTTTAGCATCCCTGCCAAACTCTTCCGTATGTGCAGGATGACCATGGAGAATTCGCGCTGCTCCATAAAGGTTGGAAAAAACTTAACCAAAACTTTTGATGTCAAAAAAGCTTTAAACAAGGAGATTCGTTGTCATTCGATTTCTTTAAGATAGTCCTTAAGAGAATAGGGCAGGGCTCTCACGTCAAAACTAGAGGCACTATATTTCAAAAGTCTGTCCAATTACTAGCACATGCTGATGACATTGACATAATCGGAAGAACTCAGCGTGATGTCAATTGGGCTTTTGTGAGTATTGTGACAGAGGCGGAAAAATGGGTTTAACGGTTAATGAGGGCAAAACAAAGTACATGCTGTCATCAAGAAAGAACCTACAACACCGACGTCTCAGTCAAAACGTCACCATCGACAGACATAACTGTGAGATAGTTAATGCCTTTCTTTGGGCTAAGAAGAAGTAGAGGAAGACTTCGTATCAGGTGGTGAGCACAAGTGTAAAGTGGACTCACCCAACTCGGAGTGCGCAACTGGCGACATCTAGCATGGTACAGAGCTAGATGCAGAAGCTTGTTACCTAAAGTGAGCAGCGATATTAAACAAGTCTTTTTAAAATATTTTTTGTTTGATACTTAAATGTAGTAGTCAGTAATGCTGCCTCTTTATAATAATGAGTTCATAAATTCAGTCTGGTATGGAATCTTAAGGTCCTCCAGGGTAAATTAATGAATGCATTAAGGGTTTCTACGTCCTTAAACCGTCGCGACGCGAATGCCAGATCATCCACATACATTTTCAAAAAGATTAGGTCGGGTTAGTAGGACGGATATTGAATAATTTCTACATTATGGTCCTCCATCTATCTCTATTTAGTTTTAAAAATTGCACTCCTTGTGGATTTAAGCGCAATTCTTTTGAAAATTTCAATTTCTGAGTCCGAAAGTATCCACATATTCAGAAAAATATCTTTCCCAGATTCCTTCGAAAGTGATTGCAGTTATTTTCGATGTTTAAAACAGTTCCAAATTTTGTAACTGCTCCACGTACCAAACTACCTTATAATCGACTATGACGCCGCTATTAAACGCTCGTTTTTTCTCCATTCGTGAAAATAATAATCAAAGCCATCAAAATTAAACTTTTTCTCAAAGGAAACTCAATTGAACCCTAAAAATTCTACACGGCTACTTTTTCGTTTCTCGTTTAGTGCGTTTTCAGAAGAGTTTTAATTTTTTAAGATGACTATTGATTGCTCTTAGGACTTTCACCGACTTTTTACTTAATTTTTGTCTCAGTCTCACGATTTGGACTTAAAAATTGCTATTCCTTAAATAGTATTACCCATAATTAAATTTGGAGTGTTGGCTTCAACAAGTCCCGCTAGTCCTTGTTCTCTTTATAAATGGTTGGTCCCTTGCAATTCAAATTTCTCCCCCGCATTTCGTGAATCCAAACTTCTATCCATCAATAACACCTACTCTCCACCTAACCTAACTAGCCCATCTGCCAATGCTATTGAAATTCCTATTAACACCATTGAGTTTGAAAGCTGCATTATATACCGTCAAAGATTTCGACAGAGTTACCTAATGATACGTTATTCCCTAACAGCCGCTACAACAACGATTAATTTTCCTTGAATCCACAATCATGGCAAACTGCAACCCTAATTCCCATTCCAAAAAAAATAAATAAAACCTTAAAAAATAGGTACAGACCTTTCGTCTTGCATGGGTAAAATGTAAGAGAAGATTGTTTCAAAGAGCCTACTTTGGTTTATAGAAAAAAAAAATTTCATCACCCTAAATCAACCTAAATCAAGAAAGGACCTACAACACCGACGTCTTGGTCAAAACGTCACCATCGACAGACGTAACTTTGAGGTAGTCAAGGACTTCGTCTACCTAGGCTCCGCTGTAAACGCAGAAAACAACACCAGCGCTGAGATCAAACGAAGAATAACTCTTGCTAACCGCTGTTTCTTTGGGTTAAGAAAGCAATTGAGTGGAAAAATCCTCTCTCGAAGGACCAAAGTGTCGCTATATAAGACCCTTATCATCCCCGTCCTGCTATACGGTGCAGAAGCATGGACTATGACAAAAGCGGATGAAAGCACTTTGGGTCGTTTCGAGAGAAAGATTCTTCGTGTGATCTACGGTCCTGTATGCATCGAAGGGGAGTGGAGGAGAAGATGGAACGACGAGCTGTACGGACTGTACATCGACGTAGACTTAGCCAGAAGGGTAAAAGTCCAACGACTAAGATGGCTGGGTCACGTAGAGCGCATGGAAACCAATGCTCCGGCCCGGAAAGTCTTCGAATCCACACCTACAGGACAGCGCAGTAGAGGAAGACCGCGAATCAGGTGGCGCGCACAAGTGGAAGGTGACCTCACCCAACTCGGAGCGCGAAACTGGAGACATCTAGCTAGGGACCGAGCTAGATGGAGAAGTTTGTTGGGTGAGGCCCTAGTTCACACAGGACTGTAGCGCCACCTTAAGTAAGTAAGTAATATTCAATCTTGAATATCTCTGTTAATAAGTTATTATTATTATTTTGATTTATATTATTTGATCATAAATTTAGCTTTAAGGAACATTGTTTTGCACTAAGTACAAATTTGGTTACCAGGCTTGACATCATAAGATAATAAAGTTCTAAAAATAGTTATATGCACATCAACTCATGTGCAAAATCATACATCCAACCTCTTCAATCATCGTATCAGAGCCAGTCTAAGGGAGGTTTTTCATTTATCGAGGAAAGAAAAAAAATCAAGAATTGGAGGAAAAATACTCGAAACTTATGACTCTCCAATCCTTTCCGACTCCAAAAAAATATTAAAACGCATCAAGACATGTGATATATCTTTAGAAATTTTACGAACTAATTAATACTTTCAATGTAAACAACTGTGCTATTCATTTTACAAATGGCTCTAAATGCAGTGAAGGTAGTTCTTTCGCAATCGTTAAATCAAACAACAATCTAATTTCATCGGAAAAACTTCAGCTATTTTCTAAATCTTCGCTGCCAAAGCTTGAAAGCCACGAAAATTGTTTATAAATTTAAGAAAAAAAAATTATATGTACAGACATCAACAATCGTTCACCTTATATTGGAGAACGACTTGAGATCTTTTGGGTGCTAACTTAACCTCCAGCTTACTATCGTCTACATTTAAGACTACGTGAAAATCAATGAAACCTGTAATAACCTTTTTTTGGTCCCTTTCGAACGAAACGAAAGAAATGTTTTCAAAATCGTAAACCTATTTATTTTACATGAAAGTATTTAAGTTTTAATTTATATACAAACTCTATGGGGGTGGTCGGATAAAATATGTACTATAACCTTACTTTCTCCGACCGCCCCTGCATCAGGGAATTTCAAACAACATTTATTTTACTTAGTTTTTTTTTTTGTATATATATTCAGCTGCAAGCACTAATAGTTATTAGCTTTTAATTATTGCCCTGTACATTTATGTACAACATAAAAGGCATCATTAAATGAGAAATGAACGTACAAGACTTGCAAATAATGGACAACATACCTTAGAAAACATTTGTGCTTATTCAGTTTAACCGGAGTGTAAACTTAGATAGGTTACAAAAACAGAAATGTGTTTTGTTCTTTCTTTTAATTTGGTAATGCATTTTTTTATTTTATGGAATCAAACAGAAATAATAATAATCACCACAAAAAAACCAAGGGTCGATGAGGTTTGAGCTCTAAAGTATACAAATATTGTCTTACTACTTTAGACTTCAAAACTGTCTAATATAACTATTCGACAAGTTTTTAAAGCTACTCCTTATATGAATATCTTCTTAACAAGAGAATCTTCTTTAGTTCGTATGTTTTCAAAGATTTAATACCCAACACATGTACATGCTCTTGATTTTGTTTAAGTGGATCATTAAACACAAGTTTGTACACCCCTTGCCGAAATTCATTAATAAAAGTCAGGAAATTAAGATGGGTGGGGCTTTTCTTCTGTTCGCTTATTACCTTTTTGTACCTTAACACCGCTGCATAAATAATGTTATGCGCATACAATTCATTTAAAAAAGGATGAGTAATTTGTTTTCAACACTTTAACTTAACTTCTTATTCTAAAACGGTAAGATAAAAAAATAAAAACTCACCCATTGGCATTCCTTGACTAATTGACAAATCTCCAAATCCTGAGAGTAAATCAGAAGCAGCACTACCACTAACACCAGAGGACATAACATTCGACTGCGACGACGGTTGGCCTCCAAATAAATCAAGTGACGCACTACCATTGACTGAATTACTGACTAATCCACTGCCGAACATACTTCCTCCTCCCATCGACACACCACTAGCATGTGGTAAAATATTATTTGATGGTGGTACCACCTCACCTTGAAAAGCTGCAAAATCAGCAAAATCATCGGCTTTCGACGATGCTGTTACTGGCGCAATTTTGGCTACTGGAATTGTTGTTGCAATTGGTTTTGATGTTTGCTCAGAACTACCGAACGCACTAGCAAAATCACCAAACTCATGAGTGTCATCTGCACGTGGATTGAAATCATCGAAATCATTTGATTTGGCACCAGCAGAAGTTTGTGTTTGTGTTTTAATAGTTTCGACTGGTTGACATGTTTTGAATAGGTCATCAATTAAATTATTGTTTGTGTTGTTGATGTTTGTAACATTATCCTCAGGAGGTGTATCGCGATGTGTTGGCGAATGGATGCCGGGAGTTTTTGATTTGCCAAAATTCGCTGCTGCACCCATATCGATTTTTTTATTTGTCACTATTGTCGATTTAATTTGTGGCTGTTTGGTGATTGTTGAAACTGGTTTGTTGGTACGAATGCTGATGCTGGGCTTAACATCGGTGGCGGTAACGTCAGCTGGACTAGCTCTGTCGTTATAGCGATATGTCCTGAAATTAATAAAGTAAAATGGTTTTTAAATTAAATATTTTCATTTTCTTGTGGTAGTTTCTTAATTTTCTTACCTTGGACTTGGTGTGTCGCTATCCGAAAGTTCCTTTTCCCCTTCATAGGGATTATCATCTTCATCATATCGATCACCAGGTCTAGCATCAGAGTCTAAAGAAAAAAATCAAAATATTTGTTTTTCATGGCCTTTCCGTTAGTGAACCTATAAACTTTTCAACTTACACCAATTTTCTCCATGATCAGTGCGTGAAGTTTTCCAACCTTCATTACTACCTGATCCACCACCTCCTCCATCTCTGCCTGTAGCAAAGCTTCGCATACCCATTGCATCACTACTCATACCAATGTATTTGTCTTTATTTTTCTTGGCTTTTTTTCGTTCGTCTCTCAGACGGTCATCATCTTGAATGAAGTCTATAAGTTCTCTTACCTTAAAAACAAATTAAGACAGAAAAGTTATTAACATTTTTTGTAATTTGATTTTGACTTTCTTGTGTAAACAAACCTTATGTCTAACATTAATTCCTTGATCTTTTCCACCTTCATCCGTAAATGTATAGTTTTCGAGAGATCGTAAATCATAAATGTGTTCTCTAGATGATGTAACTACTCTTTCGGAACCATTGCGGACTAAATAATTCAGCAGAAGTAAACTCTAAATGAAAATTAATACATTTATTAGTATACAAATTTTGTATGGGGAATAAGAAGATGAAGAACTTACCTTGTATGTTCTTCGCCAATTAGTTTTATTGTCTTGTAACATTCGTTTCCATAACATTGACATTACTTCGGGAAAACTTTCATATGTAAAAGTTGCATGGGCTAATTCCTGCATAAGTGGTCCAGTTGGTCCCCACGGATCGTCGTTAGTTGCTTCACGAACTTTACCTTCGATTTCTGTGTAGTTCATCACAACGTTAGTGCTAAAAATAATAAATAAAAGTATGAGTTTAGTAAAAGCTTCAAAAATAACTTCTAGAGAATCAAAAGCTATTTTAAGTTATTACAACGAATTTTAACTTTCTTTCAGTTGTGGTAGGAGTTCAAAATTATTTCCGACTTAATATTGTTTATTAAAGTCTTAAACAAACAAACAAATTTCGTCCAAAAATTTCTATCTCAACGTAGTTTTGGATTTTTTTGCACAATAATGTAGAGGTTGAAAGATTGGTGTTGCAGAAGGCATCAGAATGATAGAAAAATAAAAATTATCATGATATTGCGTTCGCGATTCTGCCAACTAGAGAAGGAATTAATGCAATAGAGAAGAAAATCTGAGGAATTTCTAGGGGAATGGGTTCTAAACTATTCTATTGCACACATTTGCTGAGATTAGTCGCCCATTTAGAAGAAGACTTCAGTACGTATGTAACAGAAGATGTGCAGACATAGAAATGGCCTGGAACACTATCTTATCTTTCGTAAGATAATGAAGAAGTGCAGTTTGGAGATCCCATAAAGAACCACTGATGTCTGTGAAAAACAACAAAAAGCTCTCAAAACAGCTCCCATCAGTAGAAAGAAACGAGCTAGAGTCTAAGTATCGCATGAATTGAATTTTACCGTAGTGTGCCGCTATTAGCTGTGAAAGTAGGACCGTCTACAGAATTACTAAAGTACTCACAGGTGTCCAAGGCTCCAAATAACATCTGGTGAAAAAAAAGCAAACGGATCCCTGCTAGTTTCGGAGGAAAATCAATCATCAAGAACACTTTTCGGCAGTTTTAAATCGCGAAGAAATCATTACCGCACAGAAGAATAACAAGCCGGTTGGGCTTGATGCACGCATACATTAAGATGGAAAACAGAGAGTTTTTCTGTGTGTGTTGAATATCGATCACCACTTAACATGCTTTTTTATCGATTTCGATGTGCCTTGCACAGGAGGGACATCACCGATAAATTGATAGCTATTATCAAGGCTACATACGGTGTATACAAATGTGAAGTTTTGCATCAAGGTTGTCAGAGGAATTTGAAATCCAAAGTGGGGTAAGGCTGTATACTCTCACCAATACTGTTCCTGTTGGTGATAAGAGCACGCAGCTTTGTAGAATGCAAATGGAGAAATTTAAATGACATTGCAATCGCACCTTAAACATTTTGACTATCGGAACGACCGACGTTTGCGTATTCTCTCTAAGGATGGAGAGAGAAGCAGAAATCGTGGGGCTAAAGTCTAAAAAGATTATCCTTGGAACTTTCTCATCAATTTAATTCACTATTTCGGGACAACCAGTAGAGATGGTAGAAGATTTTCAATCTCTTGGGAGTATTGTCCCTTTAACCATTAACAGCCGTATCAGAATAATAAAAACTGAGTTCGGAATGCTGTCCAAATTGTGGAAAAACAATACTTTTACCTTACAAATCAATGTTCAATCCGCCCTGCTTTGTACTTTGCGTAAAACAGGAATCAACAATAGTGGGAAGAGTTGGACGGTGTCCGATTTGAGTAATACAGGCTCTATGCCCTGTTAGGCGAATTTAACATATGTAATAGCTCTTCTCTGACGTAATATGTGAACGTCTAAGGCCCATCGTCAACAAACTGATAGGTCCTTATCAGTGTGGTTTTAGACCAGGATTGGTTTCCATGCGCTCTACATCTCTACTTTACTCTCGAAATGACATAAGGCGCCTCCATCCGCTTTTGTCATAGTCCATGCTTCTGCACCGTATAGCAGGACGGGGTTGATGAAGGTCTTATATAGCGACACTTTTGTCCCTCGAGAGAGGGCTTCGCTACTCAATTGCTTTCTTAGCCCAAAGAAACAGCGGTTAGCAAGAGTTATTCTTCGTTTGATCTCAGCGCTGGTGTTGTTTTCTGTGTTCATAGCGGAACCTAGGTAGACGAAGTCCTTAACTACCTCAAAGTTACATCTGTCGATGGTGACGTTTTGACCGAGACGTCGGTGTTACAAGTCCTTTCTTGATGACAGCATGTACTTTGTTTTGCCATCATTAACCGTTAAACCAATTTTTGCCGCCTCTGTCTCAATACTTCCAATCATCACTGAATCCACACCTACAGGACAGCGCAGTGGAGGAAGACCGCGGATCAGGTGGCGCGCACAAGTGGAAAGTGACCTCACCCAACTTGGAGCGGCGCGAAACTGGAGACATCTAGCTAGGGACCGAGCTAGATGGAGAAGTTTGTTGGGTGAGGCCCTAGTTCACATAGGACTGTATAACTATATTTTTTGTAAAGGTCCAAAAGTTATGTGATACACAAAAACGGATTTTTTAAAGTTTATCGTTTTTTTGTTTGACATATTTCTCGTGTCCAATATTTGTGTGTTTCTATAACTATGTAGTGTAGTCGTGCCATAAGACCATGTAGCTCAAGACATCCATTTGATATACAATGGATTATCTTTTTTTTATATGTTGCAATGAAATGTTCTTGTTGTAAATGAAATGTTTGGGAATCGAGTTCTCCGCTTGCTTGCTATGTCTTTAAGAATACATTGCAGCCCAAAAAGTAGTCGTTTGTGCGTGCCCACATTTGTATGCTTATAAAAGCATTAAGCGAACTAATACCACTAAAATCCCTTCGAAAGGGAATAATATTATTTAGAGAATTGGATATATTTACCGGACGCTTTACAGATCATTTGTTAATACCTCGACTCTAAAAAGTTATTGTGGAAAGAGTCAAATGGCTTTTGAAGAAGTTTATAAAAAAACATACAATTCATTTATGAAACTAAAACTGATGTTCTAAAGCCCAAATGTAACCATCACGGCGTTTCTGTAATGGTTTTATTGAAAGTTTCACTCCAAAGTGTCCCATCTCGCCATTTTTGGGAACAAATGCGAAAAGTTTTACCATAGAGATGCGGTAAAGGGTTTGGTAAAGGGTCTGACAAGTACCCTTTCCAATGAAGATAGATGGATTCTTCTACAGGATTTTGGCAAGACAAGCAAAGCCTAAACAACAAAGAAGAGATTTAGGGTCAACATCTTAGGTCTTAGAGAATCTTAAGATTGGGGCTGCATATTTTAATCCTTAAGAATATTTTTTGTGATCAGTTTTGTAGAGCGTGTCTAAAAGACTTCTCATGGACGTTTTTAAATTCTAAAGATTGACTTAATTGAAGCGGTGTCAAAAATATCAATAGAAACGGTGCCACTAAAGGTCGATGGCCATAACGTTTAAGGGCTGACATTAAAACTGAGGTCAGTCATTTTTAATGGAACTAGTTTTATAATTAAACTAATATTACCGCCAAGTAAATGAAATAACAATGAATACAAAATAATATAAACTTCTTGTCTTGTGGTGTTTTATGCTTGTAACAGAACTTATGGCACAACTAGGTAATTAGAAGTAAATATACAAAAACAAACCGAGTTCAATTGGAATCAGTTTAAGCACTTTAAGGCCATGTTTACTTTTTACATTTAAATTATTCATGTCTATTCCTAATCCAGGCTGCTAGTTTCAACAAAAAACTAGCAATCGCTTTCTTAAGTGAATAGAAACATATAAAGTCATACAAGGATTAAAAGTTCTTCAAATTAATGCCAGCATTGAATTTCATACAGCTTTTAGAGACTTTAGCATGTCAATGCATAATTTAAACAATAATAATTTATTACTCTCATAAAAAATTAAAATGTTTCTACTTCAATTAAAAACTAAATAAACAATCTACTTAACACATGCAAAGCATTTTCAATAAAAATAATTGCTTTTAGATCCTCAGACATGCTTGATTTTATATATACATACATACATACAAAAATAATAAAACACATTTATTCATAACATGCACAATGTACATATTTAGTTATGCCGATTTATATTAGAAACAAAAATCTAATATAAAGTGATATTAAATATTATGTGCATTGGACTAATTTTGTTCATACACCTGATAAGTTTTATCAAAATATATATTAAGATAAAGCTTTGAAAAACTTTATTGACAGCTTTATCAAAATATTCATTCCACGTATTTGGTACAGTTTATCAAAATTATAGTGTGGAAACGACCTTAGCACCAGCTAAGAATCATAATACAACAGTTAAGTTGAAAAGAGAAAAGATATTATTCCATTTGTTTTGAACCTAGACTTGGCACATTTTCAATATTTCAATAAAGTGTTACGAGTAGACAAACATCACGGTGCGGCGGCGTTGAGTCCATCCAAACAAACAAAATGCTGGATGAGAATGTCGAAAGGAAAATAACAACAAATAAATAAATAGAAAAAAAAACAACTTGCTAAAACAATTAATTAGCAGGCTTTCAATTTACACACTCATTTGTCACCGCACGTCCGTTGTCGTAACCATCTTCGTCAGTCGTCGTCAGTTATCGCCGTCCGTCAATAGCAATCAAATAGATATCATTTGAATTATCTTATCTTAACTTTGATTGTAGAATCATTTTTAAACAATAAAAGTCTAAAAATATATTAAACTACGGCAACAATAACAACAACAAAACAAAAGCATCGTGATGAAAGTGTTGGAAGTCTATCAAATGGGTTGTGCTTTATAAAGAATTTATTTTAATGTCGTTTTTGTTGAAATTGAGCAATAATGTTCGGTTCGAAAAAATATGCGATATATTGACTTATCGAAAAGCTAAGAATTAAAATGATAAGATTTGATTAAAAATACACTTGATATAAAATGGATTTCGATTAAGAATGTAATAAAAAAAACACTAACATTTTTAAAGCTTCTACATTTATAATATAATGACACTGCAATATTTTGCTTATGGAGAAACTTAAGGCTTACATTTTTGGTCAACCTCTGCAACTTGTCTTGATATTTTTCAAATGAATTCTTATAAGAAAAACGAAAGTAGGAATAGGAGCATTGATACACTCTTAAAAGATAACATTAGCAATGTAAGCAAAAACCATAGAGAAAAGTCCGCCATATGCGAGCACATACTAGACTACCCAGGCGAAGACCTTTGGATTCACTTTAAACAAGCTATGGTTCTAGTGAACGAGCCGCATTACATCCCTCGCCTGGTACGCGAAACAATAAAAACAAAACGTCACCAAAACTTTAATCCGGGTGACAGCTTTAAGTTTCGATGGTTGTTCTCTATGGTTTTAGGGAGGGTTTTAACGCCAGAATAACGCTTTCAAATTTTGGAAATAGTTTGTCTCCGCGAAACAAAGCACCGATTATCTTCTGGTTTGTTGCTGTTTATTCCGCTGCCGCCGTCCAATTCTTCTAAGTGCACGATGGACAAGTCTTAGGCCGACCGAATATTCTCAGTTTGCTGGGAACAGGGAACACCGATTATTCCGGGACCACTGTCTAAGAGAACCTCGAACAAGCATAGCGTCGTGGCCAGTCAATATTTTCTAACCTTTGTTAGGGACATGTCTTAATACCCGTATATGAAATACCAGGTCTTTCTATTTCTATATATAATTTGTGAAGTGTATGCAATTTAAAGAAAACAAATTGCTTACAAATCGGGGTTTGTAAACTCCAAACCCAAGTTTTTTGCTTTCTTTGGGAAGAATCCTGGACACCGACGCACGTATCTACCTCAGTCTCATACAAAAAGCCTCATACGCTGCTTCGTCCATTTTACAGTGTTTAGTGATGAAGCTTACTTCTGGTTTAAGGCTTCGTCAATAAGGAAAAAATTACTTTTATGGAACGAATACAATCCTCAAGCCAATAACGATTTTTTGTTTTTGAAAATTAATCAGCTAAACATTGATAATACTTATTTTATTTATTTAACTTATTACAAAATTAAATAAATTAGGTGGCGCAACAGTCCGTTGAGAACTAGGGCCTAGTGACTTACGATTCTCAACCATTCCTGTGTGCGAGTAATGTTGTTAGGAATGGAAGGGATCTACAGTTTTAAGCCGAATCCAAACGGCTAATTTGAGAAAGCACTTTTCATGAGAAGAATTACTCTTTGAGAATTTGTCAATTCCTCGTAAGAGGCAGTACCCGTGAAAAAAACTTTAGATGGCACAGGCAGGGATCGAACTCAAGACCTTTAGCATGATAGTCCAACTCACTAACCACCATGCCACGGGCACTATTTAACTTATTACAAAATATAATTGTTGCCAACTGGTGGTTTCGTTAACTGGCCCTCCTTCGTTTGGGCGGATTAACTCCTCGCGATGGAGCTTTATAAATGAATAAATAAATTAGGTGTCGCAACAGTCCGTTGAGAACTAGGGCCTAGGGCCTAGTGACTTACAACTCTCAACCATTCCTGTGTGCGAGTACTGTTATCAGGGATGGAGGAATGGAGCCTTAACACCAAATATTCTCGTGTTTATAATAAACGTCTTAAGTTATAACAAATCATTTCACGATAATTGTAACTTTTTATGAAGACAAACGTTTCAACTTGCTAAATTCCTCAAAAACTAATAATGATATTTTTAAAAATGAATTTTCTCAATCAAGAAAATAGAAAGTCTAATTGAAGTCTAGTAGTAGAAAATTAAGTAACTTCTTACAAATATATACTGTCCACATTCAAAAAACAAAGTATACGAACTATTTTGAAACGAGTCCAATGGTAAGTCATGTAAATCAATACAACAACTTGTATGCACATTAATAGATCTGACGGCGACGCACGACGTACAAATAAATAAATTGATATTAAATTATATTTTATTTAAATTTGCTATACAAAATTGTTTTTTTGTTTAAAACAAATAAGTAAGCTATTATATTAGTATAAATGTACAATGCATAAAATAAAAAACAAGAAATTTCAAGTAAATCAACAAATATGTAAATGGATAATCAATTTAATTTTATATTGATTGAATAATTTTCAATTTTGATGAATGTACAATGTACACATGCTTCAAAAGATTTAAACTCAATAAAGTACATTTTAATGTTTACTTTGTATTGCAGCAAAGTCAACATACTGGCAATTTATGAATAGGGCAATAAAATGAAAATTTAAATTCTTATTTTGAATTTAATTCAGTAAAATAAAAAAAAATAAAAACCAAAAATAGGTCTGTTGTGATAATTTAGCAGCTATAAAAACAGTCAATAATAAAGTGTTCCAAATAAAGGTTATTGTATTTCTTTTATTTATTTATTTTTTTTTTTTCAAATTATTTTACCACCCACAATGGGTTCTTTAAATAAGAAAAATAAATTTAACAACGTTTCTTACATTGGATTACAAATAAATAAAGCCTCATTATTATTTTGTCGATAACAAACTCACTTTACTTTAACTTAATTTTAAAGTCTGTTCAGTGACGCTGTGCTGGACTGTTCTAGACAGAAAAGTACAGCTTTTTGCTGTTCATTGAGGTTTTTTCTGTGCTGAACTGTTCTACTTTCCTGTTCATTGACAAACCTAGAACAGTTTAGAACAGGATTTTCTGTTCTTGCTTTTGAGTCAGATCAGGTTAGAACAGATTCGTGAGAAATGTCAAAATCAAAGTTGTAATTTTTTTTGTTTACGTTTTGATTTGGTTGTGCTTTGTGTTTTTTTTTTCTCGTGATTTAAAAAAATTAAAATAAAGTTATTTTGCCAATTTGTTTAATTTGTTTAATAAAATAATTATAAAATACATTTTTTTACATTTTACATAAATAAATCTTTTACATTTCATCAAAGAAAATGTAATACCATTCGTCACACTTTCATTCCAATCATTTGAAGAGGAATCCGACGAAAAATCACTATCGGTGTCTGAACCGCTAACATTTTCATTTAGTATTATCTTAGCAATCACTTGATTTTCCATTTCAATAATTTTTAATAATATTTTTCACAGTAAAAACACAAAGAATGAAAAAAATAAGCGAGAAACGAAAAATTCACACAATTTGCAATTTGTTTTGTTTTTTTTTTTTGCAACTGACGTTTAACTGACTGTTCTAACTTGATCTGACGTTTCTCACGAAACTGTGCTGTCCTGTGCTGTTCTGATCTAGAAAAATCCTCGCTGAACAGACTTTTAATAACATAGGGCGGGCTGACTTTTGACACCTGTCAAACTCAGCTGTGTCACAATATTATTTGGATATTCGACATTTACTATAATCGATCCCTTATTATTTGAACAACGCGTTAAAATTTAATAAAACATACCACGGTTAATCAAATGTAGACACTTTTGGCACATTACGCGATGAATATGGTGGCCAAAATCGAACTATTAATTGTTAAAATTGTGAATCTTAAGGCCTGTGCATCGTAACGTAACGTTTGATCGATTATATTGCTACTGCAAGTACAAGTATTGTTGATGACCAGAATTTATAGATTTCCAGGCGAAGACTTTTGGACGATGACTAAACCCAAAACAAGGCAAAACCTCAATAAACATGGCCAAGTATAGATTTATTGCCTGTGAAGTTTCCTAGACGCTTAATTTCATATTTTGGCTACGTCAATTGGCCAATATCATGCGATTTTACAACATACGATATTTTTCTATGGGGCATACTACTGTGTTAATGCTAATGATCCCCGAACGCTAAACGCTTTAAAAACTTATTTTAATTGAGTATCGAGCCGTTATGGCTTTTCTCTTAAAAGTATAGTTTACAGTTTGAGCCTCAAAGGAGAAAACTATTGCGGGCGAAAAATCATATTTGCTGACGAGACGCATTTCCATCTCGCCGTTAACGAACAAAATTGCAGAAAACCCACAAGTTCTTTTAGAGTAACCAATGCATCTACATCGAGTGACAGTAAGCTATAAACTACGTTTCACTCTCCGAAGAGAGTTATAGAGCCATGTTGACTAATTATTTTGTATTGAAACTAAAGACGTGCATTTAGATGAACTCTGGTTCATGCAATCTTTTGCACTAGATTTTTTATCAGCCGTTTTGGCGGTGTCAATAAGCTTTGTCAACTTAAGAAGTTTGCGTGGAGAAAATATTCCTAGATATCATCCATTCTTAAGTCTATATTTTTAATTTATTCTATTTTAATTTTGTTTTATTAATTGATTGCTTTTCTATATTTAATTTGCAACATTAAAGCTTGGGCGTTAAATTTAAATTTAAATAGTTAAATTTTTGGTTTACTGGACCTGAAGAGGGGGTAGATTCCAGGGAAGGAGCAAATATCAGAGATCCAGGGAGGGTGTGGCCATGGCATCCTCCTCACAAAAATACTTTATTTTAAAACCGACAATCCGAAAACGATTTAGGAACTTAAGGGCAATTAAATCTAACTAACTATTTTCGAAGTCCATATATGTTGTTGAAAAATTATTTTATTCATTTTGAACATTTAATTCAGTTAAATTCAATTTGTAAATGAAATCTTCTTCAAAACCACAAAAACAATTATAACAAAACAAATGACACAAGTGGTTATTCTGTGCCCATCCGTGCATAATATTTATTTATCAAAATGATTATTTGGGAGACACAAACAAAAAATATTAAAACATTGGACAATTTTAAAAATTTTGTATCACATCCATCAAAGATTACATTTTAAAGTAATAATTAATGTTCCTATTTTCAAACATATGGAGTTTTGTTGCTTCTAGTTATGGACTTAACGCCCTACACATGGGTTCTATTTCTACATTTAAGTCATTTATGTTTACACTATTATTACTCTATCAAAGCAAGTAGGTATAATGTACTGCGCTGTTTCTGTGAACTAGTTTTTATTGTAGGAGGTTCCGAAACGTGATGAAAAACAGATATTCAATAAAATCCTACTAATTAACTTTTTATTGATTTCAAATTACAAAATGATAAAAAAAAATTTGAATTTTAAAATAGAAGACTTGTATTCATATTTAATGAGTTCCCCGAACCAACGCCCACCTATTACTTAAAAATAAAAGTTGATTACTTTGTTTTGTAGTACTCCATAGTTCAATAATGAAACCTCAATATTTTTAAATAGCCTATGCTTGAGCTACTTTCGTGTTTCAAAAAAAAAAAAACAAAAAACAGGGTCACATCATTTAAAGACACTTCTATGGAAAATGCTTAACGAATCGTACGTGATTTCAACTTCTCGCTAGTTTCCCTCGCACAACAAGTGAACAAAAAATAGAAAAAAAACACCTGCACATAAAACTCGCCAACCTACTAAATAATTATAAATTTTAATCATGCTCCTTAGATCCACTCTGCCAATCCTATCCCATCCTTTCCTATCCTATTCATCCGGATGTAGTATTCTTCTTCATTTCCGTTTAACCCTCTCCTCTTTTGCAAGAAAAAGAAAAACTTAAACCAATTTGTCACCTTTCACTCCATCACCACCGCCGCCGCCGCCTCTACCTTCTCTGCTCATGTTCAGCCCACCACCTTTCATTTCCATCGAACTTTTTTATATTTTTTTTTCATCAACCACTTCAATTGAATTTTAGTAGCAAAAACGAAAAATAATAATAACAAAAAGAAAATATAAGAAAAGACATCAAGTGGTAAATGGTTGCACAATTATTTGGTTATTTCTTGTGTATCGTTGTTGTCGTTGTCGTCGTCGTCACTCCATTCCATCACTCACTCACGTTAAGGTCTTTTCTTTGTCGACGAGATTCATTTTGCTCCAAGCTTTTTGTTGTTTTTCAAGGTTTTATGAACCGAGAATTACAAAAATTGCTTTCATTTTTTTTCTCTATTCGGATAGATCAAGTGCACAAGCACCAGTTCCAGTTGTGCCAGAGGAAGAGTGCGCTCTGTACTCTCTCCGTTCAGCCTATTGCCAGTGCTCGTTCACAAAAATCTACCACCTCACCCATCCATCTTATAGCCATTGCCATATCCATAATCACGAACGAACAATTGAAAAATAAAAATGCTTGCAACATAAACAAAAGCATTTCTCTCTCTAATTAAATTTAAACTGAGGTTTTTCAATGATGCAATTTTGGGGGAAAAAAAGAAGAACGAAAAACTCGAAACATGACCATGGAGAATAATTTTTGTTTCTAGCTCTTCTTCTAGTTTTAAGTTTTGGTTGCGGATGCTGTCACAGGTTTTGCTTTTTTGTGGTTCAATAAGAAAATAGAAAACACACACTTTTGGGTTAGGGACTTTCATTCAAGTGATACATAAGCTATTTGCAAATAATTTTTGCAATAAATGAATTTGCCAATAAGTCTTAATAGAAAGTTTGTAAATTAAATTTTTCACTTACACTTTGTCTGCTAATTCACGCACTTTCCACATACTTATGAATTTGTCAACCATTTTCACTAGTTTTTGTTTTGATTGAAACACAAATTTGATTGAATCACGAGTGTTTTTTTTTTTTGGTTTTATTTTTGTAGCACAATATTTAAATTAAAATAGCAAAAACTTTGGGAAAAACGAAAAAATTCCTTCACATAAAAACGAAAAACTTTTTAGTGATGATTTGGCTGCCGTCACCATTCAAAAACCAAAAAAAGTGATTGAGTGATGTGAAGTTAGTTTGAGTTGAATTATTTGGATGAAATGTCATTAAGGTCGTTGCACATTCAAAGGTGGGAACAGTTTTAAATTTGAAGTGTTGTGGTTTGATTACATGAAGAGAGATAATTGATGATTTTATTTAGTTGAATTGGAAAAGAATTTGCTTAAGAAAAAAATAAAATTTGCAGTGCATTAATATTTATGTAGACTGGAACGTTGCATAAACTTGTATTTATAAAACATTTCGGGGCGAGTTCACTTTACCATTGGTAATTTTCTTATAGATAGGTGGTAGATCAGGTTTAAAAAATTAACAAAACCCGGCAACTATTCCATTTAACTGTCATTTTTAAATTAGCCGTTTATCTTTATGTCAAGAAAATATAAATTTGGGTTATGATTTAATGATTGAATGGACAATAGTAGGTAATATCATCAAGGGATCATTTCTCGATCTGCGAAGTAATGAAGGCCATTTCAGTTTTCACAGGCATTTTAAATTTGATTGTTTCATAAAATTGTTCCTATAATTGTTTTATTTTAAGATATAATATACAAGCTGGATTTAAAGAAGGATTCTCAACAACAGACCACATACAGACAATGAATAAGATTATAGAAAATGTAATGAATTTAGACTACTGGTTTATTTTATATTTATTGACTTTTGAGCTTTTGACTCCGTTGAACACGAAATGATATGGTCCTCCCTGAAAAGTCAAAACATGAACCCAAATATAGTAAAAATAGTAAACATCTACAAAAATAGTACAGACGCAAATTTTATATAACAAGAAGAGTTAGACAAGGAGATCCACTCTCACAACATTTATTTAGTTCAGTCCTAGAGACATTTTCAAAAAAAAACTAAGTGGACGACAAAATATGGAATAAGGATATGTGGACAAGTTCTTAACAATTTAAGATTTGCGGACGACATAGTTCTTATTTTTAGAATAGTTACACACATTCAAGTTGTACCAGTGGCGTGATGGTTAGCGCATTGGACTTGAGAGTGCACGCTTGAGTGGCTTCATTCCACCAGAGGCATTCCTTTTATTAGATAGATGCGGTCTCATATAGGATAGATTGGCAGTTCCGCAAATCTACCACGTCAGACGAACCGTGGATGTCATGGCACAAGGCGGAGCAGAGCTCCTGCGGTTCAGTAGGGCTGTGTCCGAACGAACCGAACTGGTAGGGTGAAGCAGGAGAACCAGTTTTGGTGGCTTCAATTGGCTCTGGATAGTGGGTATAGTTGGGATGGGGTTTAAAGCCTTGGCTTTCTTACTTGTTTTATAGTTTAAGGGTTTAGTTTTAAATAGAATAGGCATGGTGGCACAAAAAAAAATATAAATAAAAAAAATGTGGAATAAAGCAAAAAAAAAAAATGAAAAACAAAAATTTGTAGATTTATGTTTTGTAATTCAGGCTATTTTGGTCAATTGATTTTAAATGCAAATAAAAAACTTTATTCTATCTTTTTACCCAACGTTTCGTCGCTACTCACGACTTCTTCAGGGGTTTTATTATGATATGTTGTTTTTTGTTGTTGTATTTTACATTGTTTGTTGGTTTTGTTTTTTTAAACTTATTTTTATTTCGTTTTAAACAGGAAAATGAAAAAGAAAGAAAAATATTTAAACTATTTAATAAATTAACATTAAAAACAAGAGACTAATAAATTAAAAAGACAAACATAAATTATCACAGTGTAGTTCAGGTACTTATTTTATTGCTTTATTGAGCAATAAAATAAGTACCTGAACTACACTGTGATAATTTATGTTTGTCTTTTTAATTTATTAGTCTCTTGTTTTTAATGTTAATTTATTAAATAGTTTAAATATTTTTCTTTCTTTTTCATTTTCCTGTTTAAAACGAAATAAAAATAAGTTTAAAAAAACAAAACCAACAAACAATGTAAAATACAACAACAAAAAACAACATATCATAATAAAACCCCTGAAGAAGTCATGAGTAGCGACGAAACGTTGGGTAAAAAGATGGAATAAAGTTTTTTATTTGCATTTAAAATCAATTGACCAAAATAGCCTGAATTACAAAACATAAATCTACAAATATTAATTAAAAAATTGGTCACATAAAACATACATAATAGAAAAACAAAAATGTTACATAGTTAGATTTGCTGGTGTGGTTGTTCTAGTATAGGTAATATAGGAAGTTGAGGTTAGTCTTAAGTTTTATATTAAGGATCTAATTTTAAGTAGTTTTTAGTAAAAATGAAAAAAGATATAGAAATTAGTTTTTTTTAATTTTCTAAAAAATAAAAAAATAAATAAAATGGAATTACAGTAAAATTGTTCTTATTATTGTTTAACTTAGAGTGTCCGTATGGGACCACTAAGTTAGTTGTAAGTTATGGTTAATTAGGTTAGTTTTATGAATTTTTGTCTAGCTTTAAAATAGTTTTAAGATGAAATTAATAAAAAGGAATTAAAAAAAAAAATAAAAAAAACGCATTGGACTATTCTTAGGGCTGAAAGACATTAGTACTTAGTATTATAGGTTAACTAAAAGTGTCCGTATGGGACCAGTAAGTAAGTTATGGTTAGTTAGGCTACTTTTATGAATTTTTGTCTAGCTTTAAGATAGTTTTAAGAATGCATCAATAAAAATAAATTTAAAAAAAGTGCGTTGGAATGTCATGCCAGAGGTCTTGGGTTCAAACCCTGCCTGTGCCGATTCGGCTTTAAACTGTAGGTCCCCTCCATCCCTGAATGGTTGTAAGTCACTAGGTTCTCAACGGACTGTTGTGCCACCTAATTTATTTACTTATTCTACACACAATCAAGACATGTTGACGGAACTAAATACCTTGAGTAAGAACTATGGACTTCAAATAAACAAATCGAAAACTGGAAACAATTCTGGAGATTTAAACATATTTTTCAACTGGACACAATGAAATATATCTTCGACTCTGCTATTCTACAGATCCTTACTTACGGACTTCCAACTATGAACTTGACTGCAAACCAGACCAGAGAACAAGATACGAATAAAAGATGGAGTGACGATCTATTATAAATAAGTACAAATTGTTACAACGAAGCTAAAATTAGAGACACATCAATAACAATAGGGGTAGGCTTATGCCAATAACCAACTTTATTTACTTTTAAAATTGTACCTAATTATTTTACTGCTAAATTCAATACAATTCTAGATTTATAATTGTTCAAGTTTTTGAATTTTAACAGTTTCATTCATATAATTTGTATCTAAAATTTTCGAAACATAAAATAAAATTACATCCAAACGTTTGTCGAAAATTATAACTTTTTACAAAGCAGAAATTCATATTGTTGCTTAAATACCCTTAGTATTTTTCTAATACCCTGAACGCACCTCGAAGTTTTTCGAAATAAACATGCTTCGGAATGACAGCGGCTACTTGTCATACTTGTCAACTTGTGTAGTGTAGGTTTTTATTTTTTTCCACTTTTGACATCTTTCTTTACCCGTGAGCTCATTGGAAATATTTTTTAACTCAAAGTAAATTATTTCAAATTTATTAGCATTGATTTCATTAAATAAATACAAAAAATGGAAGAAATAAATTCAATCTACAAAATATACCACAATATTCTCTTATCTTAAATTGTATTACACTTAAATGAGAGAATTCTCACAAAGGTTATGTAAACTTGCGGCATCACATTGAATAGATTCTCTTTTCTCTTACAGAAATGTTAGGGCTCCAAAGAATCGCTGGTGGATTTTCCACCCGTTGGCTGCGACGTTCTTATAGTTCATCGGTTAAAACTGCTACCATCGGCTCCACCACACCGACAACATCGTCTACGGAGGCGCCAACAAGCGCAGACGCAAATGAAAAGGTCCCCAAAAGTAAGTAATTTGATGAAACTTTATTCAAAGTCAGCCTGATTATATCAAGAAACTGTTCTATATAATTCCAGGTAGAATTGTCGCAGCAGCTTTTGAATCTTTAAAGGAAGATGACAACGCTAAACCAGCAGCTGAACAGGCGGGAACTAGCTCCTCATCCGCAGCTGCTGTTGCTGCTAACTCAGCTAAGATCAACAATATCGACGAACGAATATTGAATGCAAAAACCGTAAACGGTTTGCTCTCGGTGTCGGAAAACAGCACGACAATCTCACGAAAGCACGCCCTGAAAATTGTCTCGATTTTAGCTGAATGGAGCTCAGCGAATCGTGTGCGTTTATCAGAATTCGAGAACGATTCTCGATTTATAAAGGTGTGTAAAATTTTGGGCAAAAACTTTCCCAAAAATGGAAACGTTTTGGCAAATTCAAACTCCACGACCTACCCCAGCAATAACAACAACAGCAACAAACGCATATCTGGCTTCCGGACAGATGATCTAAATACGGTTCTCGGTGTGGCCGGTGATGATGAAGCTGCGAAGCTTATTGCTAGCATTAGTGTGCCCCAGATGGTGAAAGTGATGAGCACATTGGCGCAACGCAAGCGACGCAGCACACCGCTATTGCGATCCTTAGCCTATAACATTAGTAGCAGCACAGAACCGCTAGATATCAAGCAAAGTGCTGATGTTCTTTTCGCTATGGCAAGCTTAAATTTCCAAGACTCTGTGTTGGCGGCAAAGATTTGCTCAGACATTCAGGCAGCCCTTCCAAAGACCGACAAATCAGCTGTTGTCGGTTCGGTCCTCACGAGCTTGGGAATATTAAAGTACCGAGACTTGGGTAAGTTTTGTCAACTAAAAATCATGAAACAGCATTAATTATCTCTTTTTTTGTAACCTTTCCTTTTAACAGATGTCTTGGAAGTCCTCACCCAATGGGTACTAAAAAATAGTGAAATTTGTCGGCCACAGGACTTAAGTGCATACTTCATTACTTCAGCCATCTTAAACTTTCAAAGCACCGCATCCGACGAAGTTCGATCGAAACTTCTTAAAAGCCTAGTCAAAGAAGACTTTACAAAAAAATACGATTGGTTAAATCATGTTTGGGCATTGGGACTGCTAAATTTTGCAGATTCATCTCTTATTGAATCTGTTCTAAGGTAAATATAAAACAGGCACAAAATCAAAAAGAAAAATTCTAATATATGGTTTCATAAAATTTATAATCTAAAGTGATAAGTTCATCGAAGAGTTAGGCACTGAAATGTCCGGTCTGACGCCAAATACAAAAATGAAACTACTCAACTTGAACAGCATTGTACAGATCGCAGATGATAAAAAGAAAGTAACTGGTTTACCAAAAGACAGTTCCGTATTTGATTTACAAATAACTCATTCAAAATCCAAACAAATTCAACTCAATGCAATGATGGACGCTTTGAAGAGTCTCTTGCCATCGAGTAATCATGTTCATCCTCTTGTTAATACAAGAATGGGATTTCTAATAGGTTAAATAAAATTTTAACTAAATTGACTCAAACTTTAAAGTCCTTTTTGAAATATTTTCCAGATGCTTTGTGTGCATTCGATGCAAAAAGAAATCCTCTGCCATTGGACAAAGAAAATCCAAATTCCATCAAGTAATTAAATATTTTAAGTTTGGTTATTTGTTTCTTTTTCCTTTAACTATGTTTTTTTTTTTTGCAGAGTTGCTTTAATGTTGGTTGATTTTCATGACATCTGCCACGGACCACATCGATCAGTTAGCGGCATCACAAAGCTGAGCTTTGATTTGTTAGAGAAGAGTGGTCACAAGGTGCTACCAGTACCATACAATGAATTTAGTATAAGTGACAAGCTCCTGAAGCGAGTGCAGTATTTGGAAGGAAAATTTAAATCGATTATAAGATTAACAAACTGAAACAATTGAGTTGTTTATTATTTTGGTTCAAAACAAAAAATGTTCACTCGCCTAGAGGAGGCATACAAAAACAACATATATTGTAATTATTTTTAATGTAGTGTTAAATTTTGTTGAAAACATAAACCAGAACAAAATACAACAAACAAAAAAGTTTTGTTTTTATTTTGAATTCGAAAAAAACTACAATAATTATAACTTCTATTTTCAGGTTTTTGTATAATTGAAGTAAACTTCAACTTTTTTGTTATTGATTTAAAACATATTTTACCTTTGTCATACTCCAAGTTCTGCATGTATGTAGGTTAAACGATTGGCGTTCACAAACACATGATTTTCTACTTCTAGGTTTCGGACAGATGTAGAAGAGAAACGAAAGCATTATACAGATTACTCTAAAGTTGTTTGCTAGGCAAATATTGGCCTGATTTTGCTTGTTGAAGTTAATGTCTATACTTATATAAAACAATTAAGCTTATGATAAACAGATTAGAAAGGTATTGTAAAAGTTTGAACCTATCCGTCCACATGGGAAAATCGAAAATGATGATCCTAATACGAAGTGGAGGCAGACACTAACAAATTGAGAAGTGTGCTTTTCAAGGTGAGGAAATAGAAATTGTAAAGGAGTACAAATATCTGGGAGTGTTGATTTCATCGAACTCTAACATGAAAAGAACATCTTCAAGTCAAACTAGCAGATGCAAAGCGAGCTATAATTATGTTTGGTTTGGGGAAGTTGTATATATAAAAAGAGTATTACACATACTTCAAAACAATCAATATTCCGTTAAACTGCAGCTTCCATTCTTCTTTATGTAACACAAGCTTGGGGATTCCGACCGTACGAAACAGTAGAGAAGTTCCTACTTTACTTTATTAGGAGGTTCTTTAGATTACCCCCTAGTTCGACCCACTATATGTTACATTTCGGGTCTGGTGTTCCCCCATTTTGTTTTTGGATATTCTTAACATTCATTTCAACTACATAATGCTAGTTTAAGCAATAATTGAGAAGAGAATACCAAAAACAGTACTTATGCACTTAATGTCGAATGAAGGAGGATGTGTTCAAGAATGAAAGAAACTGGCGGGCGTCGGAAAGTGGAGTAAACTTGGTGGTTACAGCTAAAGAACACGTAGAATCCCTAAAACCAAAACTGAAAGAATTGCTGAAGAAAACGGAAAACAAAATATACCAAAACTTCATGGAGGCTTTCGGCCAAACCATTAGACTTTTAGCTATAATTATCAAAATGTTTATATACCTACTCTATATATTATACTAATGAGTCTATAAAACTTAACTATAAAACAATTTAAATTAATAATCTGGAATGCATAATGATAAGTTAAACCTATTAACTGAATACTCTGAACATTACTTTACTAGTTACTAGTTTTTAATTGTTTATTAAAGATAAACTTAATTTCACACGTGCAGCTGTTACCTTATTGATTTAGAAACCTATTTTTACTTGCAGTCTCCGACAAGCTCTCGTGTATACGCATCTCGGCTGCTTTCTTTGTACTTAGTACAATAACAAAATAAAAACCTTTTCATTTAAAACAAACATTTATTTTCCTTCTCTCTCACTCTTTCTCATTTAAGTGCGCATCTCTTACCCACTGCGTGTGTAGTGATTTTCCATTAAAGCACATGGGCTTAGGCCCCAAAATGAAACCTGGGTGCCGTTTTGGCGGACTTTCTGAAGTCTCGCTATCGGAACCCAAACCAAAAAAAAAACAGAAAAACCTATTCTCCCATTGAAGAATTCCCTGAACTCCCTACTAAAACCATTTCCAAAAATCCAAAGTTTATTGTTATCGCCCCATCAGATGAAAAAAAACCTCTTTCCTCAGTCAGTATTTTTGCACTCAGAAAAGCAATAGACGCTATCAGTACAGAATACGAGCAAATTTCTCAATTAAGAGATGGTAATATCCTAATCCTAACCAAAAATATAAAAATTGCCGAAAAATGTATTGCCATTAAAAATCTCTCAGGATTATGCGATGTATCGATCACGATGCACAATCAACTTAATTCCTCGAAAGGTATTGTATACGCCCCATGCCTCATAAGTGTCTCTGAATCTGAAATAGTGTCTGAAATGAAATCACAAAACGTCACTGAAATATACAAATTCACTAAGACTGTTGACAATATATCCAAACCTACAGGATTAATGCTCTTTACTTTCGATACTTTCCAACCACCTGAAACCTTAGAAATAGGTTGGTACAAAACAAAAGTGTCTGAGTACTTCCCTAATCCCATGCGGTGCAGGAGTTGTCAACTTCTCGGACGTACCAAAACAAAATGCAACAATAGCCCATTATGCCCCCCTTGCAGCCTTCCACCTCATTCCAATACTGATTGTACCAGAATAATGTGTGCTAACTGCCTCTCCGACTACTCATCTGATTCTAAAAACTGCCCAAAATTTATTCAGATGAAAGAAATTTTAAAAATAAAAACAAAAAAAGGTGCACTATGGCTGACGCCAAACGCCTGTATAAAGAACAAAACCCCATAGTACCAAATTTAAATCAAAATTCGTTTGCTAATGTAGCAAATTCATCTAGCTTTACCTCCTAAAAACGCAAATTCATCCCAAGCTCCACGTAATAATGGCACCATTGCCACTCCCATTTCTCCTCCCACAACCTCAAACGACATTAACCCGGAAACACCGCTAGCAAAATCAGTACCAACTCCACCAACTGCCTTAAGGTTGAATCACCCAGGCTTCTTAGGAAGCCTCGGTGCCTCAACTTTTAGACAGCGGAGTCATACCACCCTCAAACTACAACCAACACAACTTTAGAACTTCCAAACTATTTTAAAGCTCTCCAGTGGAATATGCAAGGTTATATTAATAACTTCGACGAGCTCAATATTCTGATCAAAGAAAGATCGCCATGTGCTTTATCTCTTCAAGAGACATACATTGTGCGTTTTAATCTACTCCAATTATTCCGAAATCTTATTCGGGTTATTTTCTCAACTTTCCTCAAAATTTAACCGGCAAACAAGGCATAGCTCTTCTTATCAAAAAGAACATACCCCATGTGCAAATCAATATCAACTCAAACATTTTAACACTTGCTGTACAAGTTAACTTGGCCATTAAATTTACTATCGTCTCTTTTTACATATTACCCAAAGAAACTTTTTCTCAATCTGATCTTGCAAACATTATACAACAGATACAAACACCTATCCTTTTTTGTGGTGATGTTAACTCGTGGAGCGTTCTTTGGGGCTCACCCGTTTCGAACCACCGGGGCAATATTATCGAAGAATTCTTATTTAATTCGGATCTAATGCTTCTAAACGACGGCTCGCCAACTCACTTTTCAACACACAACACTTTTACACATATCGACATATCATGCTGCTCATCCACCCTTTTTCCATTAACGACATGGAACGTCTTAGAAGACCTACATAATAGTGACCACTTTCCTATTATAATCCAGCTACAAACTAGCCCAAACAAGTCCAAATTTTATCCAAACCCAAAGTTCAAAATCGACTTGGCGGATTGGGACCGTTACCAAGCTGTAACCAAAAAGTACTCAGATAAAATATCCCCATCCTCAAATATAAACAAAGAAGCCGCGATTTTACAAAAATCAATTCGTTACGCAGCCAACATCTCAATTTCGCAAAATGGTCACACTCCCACCACCAGAAAAGTTCCCTGGTGGAACCCAGTTCTCAAAGAACTGAGAGATAGAAAAATGAGACTTTGGAGACTATTTAAAAAGCACCCTCTAACTCCCAACCTTATAGCTTATAAAAAATCAAACGCTTTATTTAGAAAAGAAATGAAAATAAGCAAAGCTAAATCATTGACTGAATTTACATCAACAATTAATCCAAACTCTTCCGTCGCCAAAATGTGGCATAATATTCGGTGCCTCACTGGCAACTATGTCCCTCGTCTAATAAGATGTCTAGTAGAAACACCCATGGGTACTCTGTCTTCGACTTCAGACATAAGCAACTTCTTCGCTTTCTCTTGGTCAAATCTCTCAGATGACAACAACTTCTCATCATCCTTCAAGTTTTTGAAAGCAAACAGCCTTTCCAATACACCACCTGACATTTCTGTTACCTCTTTAGCGGGACAAATTGAAGGTAGTATAACACATATTGAATTGGAATGTTTAAGCATGTTGAAAGGCAAAACACCAAGTAGAGATCGCGTTTCCTATCCTATGATTAAAAATCTCCCCTCTAATGTAAAATCTAGACTTCTTGCACTTTACAACGAGATATTTAACACCGGCATCATCCCACAAACTTGGAAAACTGCTTATATCATCCCACTGCCAAAACCAAACAAACCAATAGACTCTATAGACGGATACCGTCCAATTTCCCTCACCCCGTGCATGTCCAAAGTTCTGGAAAAAATTGTTGCAAAACGCCTTTTTTGGTTCCTAGAAAATAAAAAGTTAATCAATGCAAACCAAGTTGCCTTCAAACCCAATAGAGGCTGTTCAGACGCCTTGCTACATATCGATCATTACGTATCCAATGCTTTGTCTTCACGCAATCACGTATCGATACTCGGCCTGGACTTTATGAAAGCTTTTGACAGAATAGGGATTCACTTGATATTAAAAAAACTCCTTACTTGGGGTGTTGGTCCCAAGACCTACGGATTTATCAAATCATTCCTGTTGAACAGGAAAATATCTGTGAAAACTAACAACTCCTTTTCTTCTATACAACCTCTCAATAATGGCATACCACAAGGATCACCTCTGTCGGTGGTGTTATTCTTGATTGCTTTTAACGACATTAGTGCCATTATTGACAAATATCGTATTTTAGACCATTGTATCTACGCCTTCATTTTGTGTAAACACAATGATTTAGAGATAACAAAAATTACTTTTTCAAAAGCTGTAAAGGACATTGTAAATTGGTGTGATAACTCTGGAGCTAAGCTCTCTCTCAATAAATGTAAACTCTTACATATTTGTAAAAAATTGTCTTGTCCTAAAATTGAATTACATAGCTATTAATAATGTAAATATAGAAAATGTAGAAAACCTAGATATTTTAGGATTAAGATTTAACCATAAACTTAATTGGAAGCCACATTGTATAAACCTGAAAAAGAGCCTAGCCGCAAGAAGCAACATAATTAGCTACTTATCCAATAAAAAACTTAATATTCATGTTAACACCTTATGTAATATAACTAAATCTTTAGTCTTAAGTAAAATAGATTACGGTCTTTATATTTATGGTAAATGTCCAAGCACTACTTTGAATCTTCTAAAATTTACATATCACCAGTCGGCCAGAAGAAGCATAAATGCCTACCGCACAACAAGAATTGAAAACATCATGGCGGAAGCTGGCCTTCCCACATTGGAACAGCGCCAATCCGAAAGTTTATTAAAAATCATCGCTAAACTTGTCTTTTCCAAAGACTCGATCATTGACAGTGACATTGATTCAACTTGCTGCTCAAAAATGCAAAGACGTCTTCCATCCACAATCAACAAAGCCTTATCTAAGGCAAAAGAATTGGGCTTACCTTTCAAACGAGTTAAAGGCTACACTCCAAACCTTCCACCCTGGAAAATAAGTCAAAAGTCTTTGCAGCTAAACCTTACAGAGTACAATAAAGACAACACCAACAGGAGAGTATATTATTCTAACTTTGCAGAAATAATAGGAAATCTTAAACATGAAGGTTGGACTCCTTTGTTTACAGATGGGTCGAAATCAGCTTATAACACCTCCTTTGCGGTAACCGATGCAAATGGCACTTTATTGAAGGCAGGGATATTATGGGAGTTCTCATCAATCTTTACTGCTGAAGCATTAGCCATCCAAGAAGCTGCTAAAACGATCTCACTATCAAGCTACAAATTAGTGATATGCACCGACAGCCTCTCAGTACTCCGTGCCATATCCAACGCAAACCACAATAGCAAGATAATAAACAACATACGTGACCTTCTTATAAGGAACCCCAATAAACTAAAACTTATGTGGGTGCCTAGCCATATTGGCATACCAGGCAACGAATACGCTGACAAAGCCGCAAAGTCTTGCAATAGACTACCTGTCTTCACTTTTGACATATTTTCGAAAAAATATTGTAATGTGTATACACTCTTTCAATAATAAGGGGCAACATCTAGTGGTAGTAATAGGAGAACTCGCTTCTTTAAGCATCGAGAAACATCTAGTGGCTTAGAGGGGAACTCATTCAGCGCATACAAGAACCTCGAAAGGGGTAAGCATCTAGTGATAAAGTGGAGAACTTCGTTAAGCATCGAGAAACATCTAGTGGCTTAGAGGGGAACTCATTCAGCGCATACAAGAACCTCGAAAGGGGTAAGCATCTAGTGATAAAGTGGAGAACTTCGTTAAGCATCGAGAACAACCTCGTAGATTCTCGAACCGATTTGAGGTATATAAATAGGCGCTTGGAAGCGAAGCGGTTCATTATGGATTGTGAATTGCTATAAAGAAAAGACTGTGTTTGAAAAGTAAAGACTGTGTTTTAAAGTAATAATTGAAAGTGTTGAATAAAGAATTTTTGTGAGTTATTTAGAAGAAAGTGAATTTGTGTTTTTATTTACGAAGTTTGAATAAGTTTTAACTGTCGGACCAAGCCGAATATTACATTGGTGTCAGAATAAGGGATTAAAACTTATTGAGAATAAAAACAGTGATTGAACTATTTTGTGTAAAGTAGTGAAGTTAAAAATAAAAAAAAAATAAAAATGAGTAAAGTTTTAAAAGACTTAACTGTCCCTGAGCTAAAGGCCGAACTAAGCAAACGTGGCTTAAGTGGGACAGGCGTAAAAACCGAACTTGTTAAACGGCTGCAGGAATATCTGGAGCAGAAAAATGAAGACCCAGATACATTTGCTTTCGGATTAGAAGCAAAAGTGGAAGAGGTAAATACAAATGTTGCCTTATCTAACATGATGTCACTTCTGTTAGCCAAATTTGAAGAGAATGAAAAGAATGTCCTGAAAGAACAGCAGAATGTTCTCAAACAACTAGAAGCTCAAAGGAATGATGTCCTAAAACAACTAGAAGCTCAAAGAAGCGATCAAAAGTAAGAACAACAGAATGTTCTCAAACAACTAGAAGCCCAAAGAAGCGACCAAAAGCAAGAACAGCAGAATGTTCTCAAACAACTAGAAGTCCAAAGAAGCGACCAAAAGATTGAACAGCAGAATATTCTAGAGCGGTTCGACGAACAGAGAAACCTTTTAGAAGGCAGGTTTGCGGCCTTCGAAGAGAAAATCAATACTCTCGAAGAGCGGCTCGAGCGCGTTGAAAAACAAAATGCACGTTTCGAGAAAATGAACAAACAAATCGAAACCCTCACAAATGAACTAGAAAAAGTACAAAAGATGAAAGCTCGAGAACCTTCTGGTGAGTGCTCAAGGAAGAGAGAAGTGAATCCTCCAAGCTTTGATGGGCAGATTTCGTGGTCAATCTACAAGAAACAGTTTGAAGCAGCAGCGTTAGCAAACGGCTGGGACGATTACGAAAAATACATTGCTCTTACGCTTGCTTTAAGAGGATCTGCTGCTGAACTGCTACAAACCATCCCAGCAGAGAAGAGTGGTGACTTCACAGTTCTGGTAAACGCAATCGAACAGCGGTTTGGGAATAGTCACATGGCAGAACTCTTCCGAGTTCAGCTTAACAATAGGACACAGAAAAGAGGTGAAACTCTGCAGCAGCTTCAGGCAGATATCGAGCGATTGGTTCACCTGGCATATCCAACAGCTGGTAACGAGATAATAAATCAACTTGCTGTTGAAGCCTTTGTGAGAGCTGTGGGCGATATAAATCTCCAAAGGGCTATCCGCATTGCCGGAAAGCGAACACTACCAGAAGCATTGGCTTTCGCTCTGACGATGGAAGCTGCAGAACAAGCTTCGAAAAACGTGCATCGCGTAAGAAAATTAGAAGTTAAAGAATGTTCTTGTCAGAAGACTACTGTGGAAAGGAGTCAGCGAGGCGGACGAGCACGATGCTGGAACTGCAATAAGACTGGGCATCTACAGCGACAGTGCAGATTACCGCGAAGAGGAACCGCATGGCAAGACTTTGGAAACAGAAGTAATTCAACTGGTCAAAGTAACACCAACAACGTTGCTTCCGAAGTTGTTTTCCACGCGGGAAAACGAATAAGAACCAACTTTAAGGGGCAGAAGCTGGTTTCTGGCCCCAGGAACGACATCCAGGTTTATCAAACGAAACCTGACAACAAGAGCAGACCATATAAGCAAGACTGTAAGCATTGCAGACGACAAGAAGAAAAAGAAGTAGTTACTGTCCAACGAACCAGAGTCGATCCCATTTATGGCTGGAGGAACGACAAGTTGAGGAAGGCTCAACAAGAAGGACTCTTTCAGATCCACGACAATACCAGGTTGAAAATAAAGACGTTCAGTGACCGAATGAAGACACGCTACGATATACGAGCGACAACAAGAGAGTTCCAAGCAGGAGATCGGGTGTGGCTTTACAATCCCCATCGACAAAAAGGATTGTCACCGAAACTTCAACGGGACTGGGAAGGTCCATATACAGTCATTACAAAAATCAACGATGTCGTGTACCGGATACAAAAGGGAGTCAGAGGAAAACCTAAAGTTGTACATCGCGACCGGCTACATCGCTACAGTGGTGATGAGAACGATGGATTTGTTCGGGACGATCAATCCTAAGGAGGGGGCAATGTAATGTGTATACACTCTTTCAATAATAAGGGGCAACATCTAGTGGTAGTAATAGGAGAACTCGCTTCTTTAAGCATCGAGAAACATCTAGTGGCTTAGAGGGGAACTCATTCAGCGCATACAAGAACCTCGAAAGGGGTAAGCATCTAGTGATAAAGTGGAGAACTTCGTTAAGCATCGAGAAACATCTAGTGGCTTAGAGGGGAACTCATTCAGCGCATACAAGAACCTCGAAAGGGGTAAGCATCTAGTGATAAAGTGGAGAACTTCGTTAAGCATCGAGAACAACCTCGTAGATTCTCGAACCGATTTGAGGTATATAAATAGGCGCTTGGAAGCGAAGCGGTTCATTATGGATTGTGAATTGCTATAAAGAAAAGACTGTGTTTGAAAAGTAAAGACTGTGTTTTAAAGTAATAATTGAAAGTGTTGAATAAAGAATTTTTGTGAGTTATTTAGAAGAAAGTGAATTTGTGTTTTTATTTACGAAGTTTGAATAAGTTTTAACTGTCGGACCAAGCCGAATATTACAATATCTTCAAAGATACATCGAACAAATCATTAAAAAGAATAAAATCCTAAAATGGAGTGGCTACGAAAATCACTATTCTAAAATTAACACCGATCTTCATACCCCCATCTACCCACCATCTTTATCCAGAGCAACAACATCAAAATTCATCCGACTTCGGTTAGGTCACACTACCTCAACCCATCAGCACATCTTAAGGAAAGAAGACCCACCTTTGTGTCCAGTCTGTAACAACATCATTAATACCTCACATTTACTCGGCCTCGCAGTATGCAGTATCTCTCAACAAATCAATACCATTTTGCCTTATAATCAAAATATCTATTCATTTTTAAACACTATTAGTATCGAAAACATTTTAAAAATCGAAAAATACCTTAATATTCATAAATTAGTTATCTAAATAAATACATTTATCTTTGAGTGGAAAGACTTTGCAGCTAGCGCTCTTTTCTTCCTATTAGCATGTAATTTTTAAAATTTTATGTTAATAAATAATAATAATAATAATAATATTTTTATTTGCGACATATAGGAACTATATGACAAGTTTTGCATTCGTGCAAAATTTCGAACTCGAGATTTTAATCAAACATGATATTACGATGGTAGAGAAGTCGAAAAAAGTGGGTCCCGCGATTCCGTCCGTCTTTCCTGTCTGTCTGTCCACGCGCCTACAGCTTAATCCATTGGATCGATTGAGTTCAAACTTGAAAGTTAAGGTTTTCAGCAGATTCGCGTTAGGCGTTTATTTCATTTTTTTTTAAAGATCAAAACTAACAGTGGCCCGTATACAATTTTTTTGGTAAAAAAAAAGAAAATTCGAATTTTCTTAAAAACAAAGCGATAGATTTTTTTAAAATTTTCTCTAAAATTTTATTTTTTAACGTGGCTTCTTTAAGTAAGAAAAACATATTTTTGTATTGCTCAGGAAAGGCACCGCTCATAGAACCGTTATTTTGTTTTTTAATTTTCTCAGCAACTTATGAATCGATTTCAATGATTTTTTTTGAATGAGCTCTTATATTGCTTTAACAATATTTGATTATCAAAAGTGCAATTTTTTTTTGTTTGGATATTTAAAAAAATATTGAAATAAACAACTGCATAACAAAAATATTTTTAAGAAAAAATGGAAAATTGGTATATATAAAAAAATGAATTTAAATAAAACCGGTCTAACGATTTTCAAACAAAAAAATTTTAAAATGGAGTTTTTTTTGACAAATCAAATGGCATTTATATCTTTGAAGACAAACTTATTTTACTGGTATATTTTTAAATCTTATATAGGTACAGACTATTTGTATACAAAAGCAAGTTCGTGCGACCCAATCGTGCATTTTATTTTTTATGGATGGGAAATTATAATTGCTTCTTTAAACTCAATTGGTATAACTTCCTCGTTAAAAATTTTATTGAAAATATTATCCGTGGCGTTTTTTTAAAACTCCGCAGGTATGGTTCATCTAAAAGTGAGTTTTCGACAGAAGGTGGCGCAAATTGTATCGTATCATCTCGTAAATTTGATTGGTTACGTAGTTCGCAGAAGTGTGTTTTAGAGCAAGAGTACGATAACTCAGGCGACAAGATATTATAACGGATTTTTTAAGAACAGTTAAAAACAAGCATTTTTTTACTATCTCCCCCCGTTTAGGCAGGAGGGGCAATTTAAAAAAATTATTACTTAAAATGGAAAAAAATACTTAAAAAATAACAGCAATACTTACAAGTAAGTACTATACATTTTTTAAAAGCCAACATTCTGTTCTATTAGTCAGTTTTTAAATAAAGTCAAAACTATGCATAGTTTTTGAAAAATTTAATTTTAAAATCAAAATTTGAGTAAAAAAAGTTTAAAGTGTAATTTTTCAATACTTCAAGATTATCTACTATTGTTTTAGATCATTTTATTTCTTTTAGTTTTTGAGAAAATTGAAAATAACCACAATTAATATTTTAAGTTAATTATTTTTTTTTTTGCTTGTAGTGGTCTTATTTTGATAGTAATCAGCCCTATCATGAATTCCATCGTAATCGGAAATTTTTACGAATCCCGAAAAACTGTATCATGAAATCCGTTCGTAATGCAAAATTGTATGAGATTTTCCACTACTATGTGCGAGTTTGGGTGTGTGCAACAGTGGGGTGTGTGCGAGTTTGGGTGTATGCCACACCGAGGTGTATTTAATCTTGAGTCATTCCAGCGTAGCTTCGGCAACAAGTTTAGGTTTACACTTTCTTAATTATCAGTCGATTTGATGTTAAAAGAAATGACAATCGGAATATGATCCACATATAATACTTGTTTCACCTCAAAATCCGTGATTAAACAATTCCATTTTACTCCTTACAATCCATAGTCTATGATTGAACTACCTTGTTTGCCAACAAATTTGTAGTCGCCGCACCATTGGTACCATTAAGGATTCGAAGTCCAATATATACATGAATGCATATGAAAAGCTAAGAATACTATTGTCAGCGAAATAATTTATTGGATTAGAAGTTGCAGACAGGAGATCAATCAATAGTGAAAAACAAATTATATTCTTTAGTTAGGAACTATATTTCTGAATTCCAACACGGATTTATGAGTGGCAAATCGACAGCAACTAATTTATCAATTTTTACTAGCTACTGCCTTGACTGTATGGAAAAACGATTACAAGTTGACACTATCTATACCGATTTTTCAAAGGCATTTGATCGTGTTCAACATAATATTCTAATAAGAAAACTTAAATTGTTTGGATTTCACTCTGTGCTTCTTAAATGGATTCAAAGTTACTTAGTTGGGCGAAAACAATATGTTAAAATTGGTAATGTGTTTTCTAAAGAAATAATTAACTTTTCCGGCGTTCCACAAGGTAGCCATCTTGGACCGCTCCTTTTCATTATTTTTATTAACGACCTACCGCAATATCTTCTACACACAAAATGTCTTTTGTATGCTGATGATCTTAAACTCTTCAGCAGCATAAGATGTCTTGAAGATGCGGAAAATGTCCAGAATGATCTAAATAAAGTACTTTTTTGGTGTAAATTAAATGGGCTTTATTTTAACAACGGTAAATGTAGTGTTGTTACTTATTCAAAAATCTTAAATCCCTTGTTTTTTGAATACAAACTTGGTTTTGATTCTTTGCAGAGACTTGATAGTCAGAAAGACCTAGGAGTGATTTTTGACTCCAAAATGAGTTTTTCACTTCATATAGATCATGTCATTTCCAAAGCTAACTCAATGTTGGGCTTCCTAATTCGAAATTCAAAACTTTTTAATGATCCTTATACACTAAAAACACTTTACTCATCTCTTGTTAGACCGCTGTTAGAATATTGTTGCGTTATATGGAATCCCTACACTCAATCGAGCATTTATCGTATTGAAAAGGTTCAGAAAAAATTTACAAAGTTTGCTTTGCGTAAAATTTATAAAAATTCAAATGTTCCATGTTATGAGACTTATAGACTTAAAACCTCTAGTTTTGAGACGAAAATTGTATTCTGTCCTTTTTGCTTATGATGTTCTCAGTTCTAATATTGATTGTCCAATGTTATTATCAATGTTTAATATTTACGCTCCAGCTCGTAGCTTGCGCCCAAGAGATGGCGATTTTTTACATGTTCCTTACCATAGTACAAGTTATGCTAGACATAATCCAATCACAAATGCTTGTATAAATTTTAATGAATTTGACTCAGCTATTGACTTTAATGTAAATAGAAATGTAATTAAGAAAAATGTATTGAGTCTATTGTAACAGTTTATTTTTTTTATTATTTTTTTTATTATTTTTAAGTTATTTTTTTTTTTTTTATTATTTAAATATCGAAGATGTATGTATATATATATTGTTATTAATGTAGTCTATAAAAAGTTTGTAACTTGATTGACGAAATAAATAAATAAATAAATAAATAATAAAAATAAAAACAAGTGTTGGAGGCAAAACAGAGTCCTGGGGCACACCACCATTTAATTTGTGGTTTTTTGAGATCTAAACCCATCTAATACTATTTTTATTGAACGGTCCGAGAGTTTCTTTCTAATCCAAAGAAGAAGGGATTCGTGAACAAAGATAGCACGCATTTTCGATTAGAAAGCAAGATGTGAGCCTTAACAAATGCCGTTCAAATATCAATTGCAATAATCTTACTTTCTCCATCTCTATAAGTCATACCACAGGTCATTAAGAAACCTTCAGTCTTCGAGATATTTCTTTAGCTGGTAATTGATCAGTAATTCCATGACCGTGAAAAGAACGGACGCAAGTGTAAACAGTCATTTCATTTTTGTCCAGCCTATATTTGGCTGGACTAAATCTGGTTTTCATCTACTTTTAGTTCCGATGAATAAGATTTATGAAAAAGCTTCTACAGTGAATTTGCCACTCGTTGAAGAACACCTCTCCAGAACAACAGCTATCTATCTATCGGGGTCATATTGATCTATACTATCGGGGTTAGATTGATCCCATCAAATCACTTAGGCTAACAAAAGGAGTTTAATCGACCGAAAAAAATTATGAATACCTTGTGTTTTGTATAATTGATCAACAGTTTTTACTGCTTTTGTGACATAGTCGTAATTTTGGCTCATCCATAAACTTTGGTCCATCAAATATAGGCGTTGCAGTCCCTAATGACTTGCTTAAAGTTTTTCCGGTTTTCCTCACTTGGGTAACAAATTTCATACCAAAAGACAAAAATTATTCAACTCATTTTATTTAATAAATTTGAAACATATGAATTTATTTGAATGAAATTTTTATTTGTTCCCTTTAAAATCAATTTAAGAACTTTTAATTTTAACATTATTACTATGAATGACAATTTTTAAAGAACTTTATTCTTTATTCCAGCTTCCCACCATTGACCACTTTCGACAAAATCATTTTCAACATCTTGAAGTTTCTTAAATGCATTCTTTGCCAAAAGATGTCTATTCGTAATGTCCAGCATCATTTTCTCATTATACACCGTTCTAAGATCCTTCAAGGTATTATGGTTCCTTGCTTCGGTCTCTGTTAAACATATACAATTCCATGGTGACCAATCGTCGCTCTTAATCCATCTCGGAAGTCTTTTTTTAATTAAAATATATGTTAACTCCTATACAAAATAAAAATATAACAATACTAACCTTAAGTAATTAATGTCATTCTCTTTGCTAAGAAACGAATGACGATGCCAAATTTTATCGACAATAAATCGAACATCATCGTCTTGAAGGATAAAAGCATACGAAGCCAATGATCGGTGTTTGCGCTCCTCACGTTGAATCGAACGCAGGATGGCCTTATAAACTGTATTGTCGGCAACTGCAGTCTAAAAATAAACTCAATATAATAATAATATCCATTTGAGCCATGACTAATGATGATATTTCATTTATAAAGAATTCTGAATTGATTATAAAACTGGATGAAAGTCTAAAATACCTTTAGAGAAAAACACAATTGACATGTATCGACGGTACTCTGGCGGGTCCTTAAAGCAAATTCCGAAATCGATTTGACTTGTTTGCAACAATCGCACATACGTTTCTGAGCTTCTGCATTAATTTATGAATGATAAATTTTGGGATATTATTGTGAGTCATTTAAAATATAATAATAAATGATATGAGATATTAAAGACTCTTAACTTGATGTTTTGCCTTCTTTGTTGAATTTAATTAAATCCATGAAAATAATGAGAAAACGCTGCCGCAAGATAGTCACATCACAGTGTTTTGTGAATATTAAGAGATTCTTTTCTCGCTCAATGAGATCGTGTAACTAGAAGAAAAAGGATTTTTGATTATTTTTGGTAAAAGCATTATATAATACAAGGTATCCTACAGCCCTTGCCATAGAAGACAACCATGGGTTCTTGAGGTAATTTTAAGTCCAAACAGTTATGAGGTAGTTCTATCGTTCCCGCTTCTTTTTGAAATAATAACGATTTTTATGAGTTTTGCCGTTGTAAGCCAAAAATAGGGTTTAAATTAAACAAATAAAAAAGAGGCTGGGAAACATATAACTTCCCATCCGTCCCCGTAAGTGTAAAGCTGTAAGTACTAGATTGAAAGATCTTCCAATATTGGTAGATTTTTCGCAAACAAATTTAACCAATTTTATATTAACCAAGTAAACACTCAATTTTAGTTGGAAATATAATTGAAGAATCTACTTTATTACTTAATTACATATTGTTTTTATTCTTTTTACAATGGGCAGGTTCAGATGACATAAGAGACTTGAAAGTGAGGCAAGTTGCTAGTATCTGATTGGCCAGCTGCCAAAAAATGACCTTCCAATTAAGGCAACTTTAATGGAAAGTTGACTGGAAAGTAAGTCAAGAAAAATCTTTCTAACTATCAAGTCAAGTCTACTTCTGTCAAAATGACAGTTGATCATGTTTTTCGTTCAACAGAAAGTTGAACTTTATTGTTCTATGATTTATTTATGATTAATGATTATGATTGATGCACAACTTCATTTAATGCTTTCTGTAAAAGGTTTTCTTGTCAATTTGGAAAAGAAATAAGTAACATTTCTTTACAATACAAAATACAAATCGTGATGGACTTGAAGCTTGCCTGAGGAGTGCTTTGTAGACAATAATGTTTTTGGTAGTTTTTGTACTAGGAACTTAAAGTAAGGTTGGGCAGGTTCAGACAACATAAGGGACTTCATTTGCAGTCAACTTCATTCTTTGAACGTAAATTTTGACCAAGGCAACTAGTTAGTTTTTCAAGTGTCATGAAATTAAAATTCAGAACTTTACTTCACAAACTTCTACTTCAAGTTCATAGTTCAAAAATTACCAAAATCATTTTTTTCTACAAAACACTCCTCAGGCAAGCTACAAGTCCATCAAGATTTACATTTTGTATTTTAAAGAAATATTACTTATTAACTTCCCATAGGAAGTTATTGTAATGGGTCCGATTTGTCAAATTGAAAATTTTGACATTTCTCGACGTTTCAAGGTCCCAAGAGTCGAAATAAAAGATTTTTAGAAAGATGTCTGTACGTTCGTACGTCCGTACGTCCGTACGTCTGTACGTTCGCGACGTTTTTTTCGTCTTCCATAGCTCAAGAACCAGAAGAGATATCGACTTCAAATAAATTTTGTTATACAGATAATAAGGCAGAAAGATGTAGAAAGGGCTCTCAAGAAAATTGCGTGGGTGGTTTTTTTACCATAGCAGTTTAAAAAAAAGGTGAAAATTTTGGTTAAACCTAAATATCTCATGAACCAATCATGTTAGAGACTTGAATTAAATTTTATATTATACATTGTAACGTAATACAAAACAAGTATATTTTTGGAAAAAAATACAATTAACGGTTTTTCTTATAAATCAAAAAAACTGAAAAAAAAAATTTGTCACGTCGAAATTTTTAAGACCAAAATATGATTTCATCTCCAAAACAATTTTGTGCAACGAAGAATAATGTTTTTGACATCTGATAAAATTTTGAGAAAAATCTAATTGACAGTTTTTTTTATAAAAAATAAAAACCTAGAAAAAACATTACTCAAAGTTGGTAAAAATTGAATTTCGACTCAAATATCTTTTCAAAACCTTGAGATTAAGGCTTTAAACTTATTTTATCTTATAAGAAATATTGTTTCCAACATTCAGTAAAATTTTGAAAAAAATCGAATTGACAGTTTTTCTACAAAAAATTAAAAACCTAAAAAAAATTAACAAAAGTTGGTAAAAATTGATTTTCGACTCAAATATCTTTTCAAAAATTTGAGATAATGACCTTTAACTAATTTTAACTTATAAGAAATATTGTTTTCAACATTCGATAAAATTTTGAGAAAAATTAAATTGACAGTTTTTTTTACAAAAAATAAAATCCTAAAAAAAACAATACTAAAACTTGGTAAAAATGTACTTTCGACTCAAAAAGCTTTTCAAAAATTAAAAACATTGGCTTCAAAATTATTTTATTTCACAGAAAATATTGTTTTCGATATTCAGTAATTTTTTTTTATAAAAATCCAACAGTCCGTTTTTTCATAAGAAAATAAAAAAAAATAGTACGCAAATTTCGTAAAAATTGATACATATAGACAAACTTTTATGCAAGACAAATCGACAGAAAGGATGGGAAGTTATCAGTGTGGGTCGCATCCCAGCCTCTTTTTTTTTCCAAATTTACAAGGAACCTTTTTACAGAAAGCATCAAATGAAGTTGTTCAGAAAATAAATAAATCATTGAGTAATAAAAGTTCAGCTTTTCGTTGAATTAAAAACATGATCAATTGTCATTTTGACATAAGCTGACTTGACTTGATAGTTAGGGAGATTTTTCTTGCCTAACTTTCCAGTCAACTTTCCAATAAAGTTGCCTTAATTGGAAGGCAATTTTTTGGCAGCTGGCCAATCAGATACTAGAAACTTGCCTTACTTTCAAGTCCCTTATGTCGGCTGAACCTGCCCAATAACTCGTACTCTAATTGAAAAAGAGCGATGCATGAGTCTGATGCTGGCGTTGAAAAACATTTTTGTGGAGAAGCGATATTCTATACGGCTTACTTGATAAATCGATTACCAAGTAGAGTGCTTGAAGATTGCAAAACACCAGAGGAGAAATGACCAGGCAAAAAAAGTAAGTGACGGCCAAAACCGATCCTTTAACCTATAAAGATGTTATTTCAAGCAAAGAACCAGAAAATTGGAAAGAAGCAGTAAATACTGAATATGCTTCCTTGCTGGCTAACAAAACATGGGCGTTTGCTGATTTACCTCCGGGCAAGAACATACTGAGTACCAAATGCATTTGCAAAACGAATTTCGATGTCGATGGGAAACTCATTCCGTACAAAGCTCGACTTATGGCAAGAGGTTGTAATCAACGGTACGGCATAGATTATGAAGAAACATTTTCTCCTGCTGTTTTAAGATATGAGACACTTTTCTAAAAATCTTTGTTTAGATTCTAGGGACCGAGGGAACGTCGAGAAATATCAAAATTTTCAATTCGAAAAATCAGACCGATTAATTCCTATTGGAAGTTAAAAATAATACTTGATAAATAAATAACACTTGATCAAATAATCCCAACATTTGTTTTAAGCGACAATAAAAACTGGACTAATTCTTGTTTAGAAAACATAAAAAATCAGGAATCGGTTAAAATTTTGCAAAATTAGAGCTAATTTAAAAAAAAAGGTTCTACGGAAATATTTCTTAATGAATGCTGGAGTCCATTTATTGTGAATTCCAGTGTCCCTCAGTACAGGGGTTCCTCTGCCATCCCTGTTGTGGTGTATGAATATTTTAAATATGTTATAGGAAGGTAAAATGTTGATAAATGTAAAGTCATGAGCTTTACACGCAAGAAAGTTATACATATTTTTGCTTAAATGTTTGATCTTTGTTCTTTAAGTAGAGTATCTGTTTTTGTTTTTACTTGGGATTAGTTTTATATTCAAAACTGAGGATGTAAGTTTTTTAGTTAAAAAAGAAAATAGAATTATTGGTTTTATTAAATTTCTAGGTCATGGTTTCCACGATCCTTACCTATGTTCTCAAACTTTGTTTTGTTTTACAAATTTTGTTTTGACCAATTGTTGAATATGCCTGTGTAGTGTGGGAACTTTATTGTTCTTTACGATATAATGAACATTGAAGCGATTTAAAGAAGGTTCTAAGCATTAATGTCTCCATTTTATTCCTTGCCTTCGTGGAAACATCCTGCCCCCTTATTCATAAAGGCTTAGTTTCATTAACCTTCCTTTCCCGACAAAGCCGTACAAAATATTTACAATTTGTTTTATTGCATCAATTATAAATAAAGCAATATCATCGCCATACCGGTTCTTATTCATTTTAAGTGCAGCTTTAGTCAATCAAGTTTTTGACTCCAAAAACCAGTAAATCAAATTTTCATTAGATCAAACTATGATGTAGTTCTAAAGCATTTTTGTTCACTTAAGCTTTTAAGGAATTGAAATGAACAAAAAATAACTTGAAAAGTAAGAGGAAATGTGTTGTCTTCAGGAACCTATTGTTGTCTTCTATGGCGAGAATTGTGGGACACCCTATATAAAAAACCCTATTCACAAAATTTACCTCTGCAACTTGTGGAAAATCTTTTTCATCCTCTAAAATCTTGTCAACAGAATTAAGAAGGTTTAGTCGTTTTCCAATAGACATTTCTTTTTTAAGGTCTTTTAAGACTTCAGCTAAAAATCGTACACGTTGGGTGCGTATGAGATCCATTTCAATGACCTTATCTAAAATGTAAATGTGAATAAAGTTTATAAGTTTATATTAAATTTACACGAAATTAAGTTATATTTAGAAGATATAACATAAGATCAAACTGGAAGGGAAGGTTCTGAGAAACTATGAGTCGATATAAATATATAAAAGATAAAATTCAACCTTTGTATCCCACCCACTTAATAGGTTCTCCCATTTTCTTTAACAACTGATTTTCCCGGAAATCTTTAAGAGCTTTCTTCACAATCGTACGCTGCCTTTCGATTCCGTTCAGTAATTGGATTTCTTTATCCAACAAAATATTAACCTCTGCCAACCTAGGAGCACCTGAATACATCTTTGCAATTCGTTTCATCTGTTAAAATAAACAAAACAAAAATAATAACAACAAATAAGAAATAAAAACAAATTAAAATCACCTCTGCTTGTTTCCATTTCTCGACATGAGCATATAACAAACCAAAGTCTTCTTTGGTATGGGGGAAATTTTTAACAGCATTTTCACGGTAGATACGTTTTTTGACTTCAATATCATTAAATTTACGTTCAACTGCTAAACGATCAGCGACAATATTCCTGAAAATATAATAATATAAAAATTAAGTTCGTTGTTCAGCTCTTTTGTTTTGAGTTTTAATTTTTAAATTCATCCTATGTGCAGAATAATTTTAATGCTCTCACCGATGTTCGGCTGCACATCGCTTGATATAACGCCACAAAAGACACCTTCGGAGATTCCTCTGGATTAATACAATTTTCGCCAGACGATCTCCACGTTTCATCTTTTGCGCATAAGTCTGATATTTCCTCGGAATGATTACAAAGTCTGTTGCAGCAGATACAAAAATAATATTGGAAGCATCGCCAAATGATTGCGTTGATTGATCAGCTGTTGTATCCTATAAGTTATTTGCATTTTATATTCAAGGTCGACAATTATGTTACAATGTATTACTCGCGTAGCATGGATATACCTACATAGCTGGGAATGCACCTGTTACTTACATTTAGTTTCATTTTCAGTTCCCTGGTCTGTGTTATTCGTGAAGCTAGATCTTGGGTTTTGAACTTCTGGAAGTTGGGGCCAGTTAGTGTGAATGCATCATGGTATTCTATGCCTGATTAAATGATTCATATTAATTAATTCTGATTTTAATGCGATGATCGAGTTAATTTAAATTAAGACTACCGACCAGTTCGTTTGTCTCTATATCCACCGATGAATGGTTTTGTGATTGCCTGGTTTTCGATTTCTACGACGATATCTTTGCTATTGCCATCGCTTGTATCTTCGGATGGAATATGTACGGTAATAAAATCAGGTAGCCGTGATTTGCTGTGGATTATTATTATTATTGTTTTTTAAATTGATGCAGGATAAAATAAATTGGATTAAATGCTTATCTTAGCAAAAGAAGAAGTAAAAAGAAACATTTATGTGGACGTGAACATTCAAAAAAAAAAAAACATACAGGAATGGATCGCAAGGACAAATATGGAGTTTTTAAAGAATCTTCGTTTGATGAAGAGTGTATGATGAGATAAAATGTAACTTGTTGTGCTTAGCTTAATCAGTTCAGGAGTACCAATGGAAATCCAGCAAAAATTTTTGTATCGGGTGATTTTTTAAGAGCTTGAGAATTAAAAAAAAAAAAAAACGCATAAAATTTGCAAAATCTCATCGATTCTTTATTTGAAACGTTAGATTGGTCCATGACATTTACTTTTTGAAGATAATTTCATTTAAATGTTGACCGCGGCTGCGTCTTAGGTGGTCCATTCGGAAAGTCCAATTTTGGGTAACTTTTTCGAGCATTTCGGCCGGAATAGCCCGAATTTCTTCGGAAATGTTGTCTTCCAAAGCTGGAATAGTTGCTGGCTTATTTGTGTAGACTTTAGACTTGACGTAGCCCCACAAAAAATAGTCTAAAGGCGTCAAATCGCATGATCTTGGTGGCCAACTTACCGGTCCATTCCTTGAGATGAATTGTTCTCCGAAGTTTTCCCTCAAAATGGCCATAGAATCGCGAGCTGTGTGGCATGTAGCGCCATCTTGTTGAAACCACATGTCAACCAAGTTCAGTTCTTCCATTTTTGGCAACAAAAAGTTTGTTAGCATTGAACGATAGCGATCGCCATTCACCGTAACGTTGCGTCCAACAGCATCTTTGAAAAAATACGGTCCAATGATTCCACCAGCGTACAAACCACACCAAACAGTGCATTTTTCGGGATGCATGGGCAGTTCTTGAACGGCTTCTGGTTGCTCTTCACTCCAAATGCGGCAATTTTGCTTATTTACGTAGCCATTCAACCAGAAATGAGCCTCATTGCTGAACAAAATTTGTCGATAAAAAAGCGGATTTTCTGCCAACTTTTCTAGGGCCCATTCACTGAAAATTCGACGTTGTGGCAGATCGTTCGGCTTCAGTTCTTGCACGAGCTGTATTTTATACGGTTTTACACCAAGATCTTTGCGTAAAATCTTCCATGTGGTCGAATAACACAAACCCAATTGCTGCGAACGGCGACGAATCGACATTTCACGGTCTTCAGCAACACTCTCAGAAACAGACGCAATATTCTCTTCTGTACGCACTGTACGCATTCGTGTGGTTGGTTTAATGTCCAATAAAGTAAACTGAGTGCGAAACTTGGTCACAATCGCATTAATTGTTTGCTCACTTGGTCGATTATGTAGACCATAAATCGGACGTAAAGCGCGAAACACATTTCGAACCGAACACTGATTTTGGTAATAAAATTCAATGATTTGCAAGCGTTGCTCGTTAGTAAGTCTATTCATGATGAAATGTCAAAGCATACTGAGCATCTTTCTCTTTGACACCATGTCTGAAATCCCGCGTGATCTGTCAAATACTAATGCATGAAAATCCTAACCTCAAAAAAATCACCCTATATATCTTTGCAATGAAAAGAAGAGTTATTTTTATGAGCGGTTTTACACTTGTTCACGAGAAATTGTTAGACGCAAGTAGAAGAACTTAATTTCAAAAATTTCGTTATAAATCGATATCTTAGTTCTAATAAATAAATAACTTACTCTAGGGGTTATAAATACCCTTATAATGATTGGACACAGTGCGAGCAATAAAGAAGGGAGGATATAGACTTAGAAAAGAGATATCAATGCACATAAGTTTTGAATGTCAGCACATTGTAATGAGTATAAAACATTGAGCCTGATAAAGTGTTCCACATTCTTGTAGTGTGGTTAAGGAAAGAATTCCTATACTTAACAGTGCATCCAAAATTAGGCCCAAGAAGTACGGGTATTACAACTAGCTATTTCACTAGAACATTGTTTATGAAAACAACGCTACAAATATGATAGCCATGAGACATTGCGCCGGTGTTCAAAAGTAGCAAATGCCTCAGTAAGAGAACGATCGCTTATCATCTTTAGAGCTCTCTTTTCAATTCTATTCAAAAGACTGCCCAAATGTGAGAATTATTCTCGAGTTTTGGACGTACTTAGAGCATTCAGTTCTTCATGGTTTTTGATTCATTGGACAATGCTGCAAGATCAGAATTTAATTATAGCTTATCATACCCTGTTTGGTAGTACACATCCAAAGGACAAGATCCAACAGTTCAAAGAGAACCAAAACCTTGATACCTACTACTATCTGTATGAGAAATGTCTAGTATGGAGGGACCTATGTACAGTCTTTATGCTGAATCCGAACGGGTAATTTGAGAAAGCACTTTTCATGAAAACAATTACTCTTGAGTGATTTATTAATTCCTCGGACGAATCAGTTGCCGGTAAAACTTTGGGTAGCATAGACAAGCATTGGACCCAAGACCTCTGGAAAGACAATCCTACGCACTAACCATCACACTATTTTTTGGAGGTTGGTGAACTTACTTTTCAATATGCGCTGGGAGACGTTTTTATTTAGACGCCTTATACTGACTTATTTGTATGGAAGAATTTTTGGTAGTGGTAAATAGTCTAAACCATTTCAACATAGTACAGGAGAACAAGCTGTACAAATTCCTTAATCTAGATAGAGCAGGAGGCACAAGATCTGGGGCTGAAAATAAGTAAAGGAAACACAAAGACAAGGTACTGCCAGAAGAACAATTTGTCAAACAATCAAGGTAGTGGAGCATGAATTTGAAGTAGTGCAATCCTTCAAATAACCTTGTGTCAATATTCCGCAAAACCCACCTCCATCTACTAACTCCTACTCTCACCACACTGTGGTGAACATCTGGTGCCTAGTACCTCAACTGAAGATTAGGTTTCAATCCCAATGGAATGTTGTTGGGGTTAGGAAACGAGAAGGTAGGTAGCGGGAGAGGTGTTTCCACTAAGGCACTTCTCCTTTCATCCAGACGGCAGCGGAGCAATCTCCAAGATGGAATCAATGGTGGCGTCTATAAAGAGCGGTTAAGCCGGATCTTGCCCTTGGACCTGGTCATTCAGGTTGAAGGTCGTGCTTAAGGGTGCCTTTCAGACCACAGAAAAACCAGTTGCGAAGCACCAACTAGCTCCGGATACGGACGGATTTACTGTTGACAGCCCACACAAACGATTTAAGGACAACGATATGCACGTGGAATGTTAGGTCCTTTAATTGACCCGTGTAGCTGAATAATTAGCGTAGGCCCTAGACTAATACATTGCTGATATCACGACCATCCAGTAAATGCGATGGAATGGACCTAATGGACCGGGCAAAATGAGGTTGCAAACTGGGATATTTACTATGGTGACTGCTACCGAGAAAACCAATAACGCTTATTTGGATGCGGCTTTGTCATTGTAGCCAGACTAAGGCAACAAATCTTGAGCTATAGGTGCATCAACGAATACCTCATGATCATACGAATCGGGAACATTAGCCTAATATGCGCACACGCCCCCACAGAAGAGTAGGATGACAACACGAAGGATATGTTTTTCGTATTTCTTGGACAAAGCATACATATATGAGCAGTGTCCTAGTTAAGATATTTAAATTGTCCAAGGTGATTTCAATGCCAAGCTGGGAAAGACATCTTTGATGGAATAATCGGGAAGACAAGCTTGCACGATAACACTTCCGATAACGGATTCAGGCTCATCAGTTTTGGTGCGGGGCGAAACGTCATGGTAGCCAATACGCGTTTTCCATACCTCAACATCCATAAAGGAACTTGGAGTTCTTCAGATCAATCTACCGTCAACCAGATTGATATAATGTATATTGATATTGTGATCAACGCTTCCAGCATCATAGATGCCGGAACATTGCCAGGATACAATCAGAGAAGCCACACCTGACGTACTGGGTTTCAAACAGCCACCAACAAGAAACACCTGGAAAAATGATGGGAGTCAAATGCAGCCAAACAACAGGCACGAAAGTGGTGCTGCATTGAAGGACGAGATCTTCCGTCTTCCCGACTTAGAAGAAGTAAGGATTGTCAAATATAAGCTGAAGTCTAACAATGCCGATTGAGCAGATGGCTTTAATACCGACTTTTTAAAAGTAGCTAGAGATAATTCGTTTAGGAGCATGCACCAACTTATCTGTAAGATATGCTTGGAAGAAAACATGCCTTATGAATGAAACCTTCAGTGTTGTTTGCTCAATACTGAAAAAGGAGAACCCTTAATTGCACCAACTCTAGAGCCACCAATCCCCTTAACATCGTTTACACAGGGGCGTCTTTAGACTTTTGGGGGCCCTGGGCCCAATAGGATTTGGGGGCCAAAAAGTGGGTAAACTATTTTTTTTTTAACTCTTTAGGTTAAACAAATCATTTTAAAATTAATTTTACTTTTTAAAAAGATATATTTAAAACAGATATTTTTTTTTATAGTTTTATAATTTTTTTAATTCACCTTCAATAGTTGAAATGTGTTCCCAATTTCATCCACTGTAATTAGACTGTACAATTTTGATATTGTAATAAGATCTTCATTTACATCTTTATTGAATTGTTTTAAATACTGTTCGAGGTGCAAGCATTCTACCTCAAGTTCTTCTGAATTAACATCTCTATGGTTTTTTGCAAACTGTTCTCAAGAATTTTGCAACTCCACTGAAGTCAAATATTGCAATCGACAAAAAAAGCCAAACAATGCATTCATTTCTTGATAGCCATTGGATCTTATTTCTAATTGCTGGATATTTTAGACTTTCCTTTCCCAATTAGCTGGACGGATGGTACAGGACCATCAAAATATGTGGCACGCGAACTTCGTATTATTTGTCGTTGCAATAAGTCTTTATAATTAGCATCCGGATTCTGAATTTTGGAACACGCTTCAAATTTATCAAAATTCTCCCTTATATCATTTATGAAAGAACAAAGCAAATTGGCAGCAACGTCAATCGTTATTATTTCTTTTTGAAGGCTCTTGCTGGTTTTATGAATTCTTTCTAATATTGTGATCCAAATTTCTGTTAAAATTAGGAACTCCAGTTTTGACATTTTCTTATAGAGTCTTAGCGCTTCGCTTTTTGTGTCTGGAGCTTGCTCTGGATCTCTAGAGATAGATGTCAAGGCTTTAGTAATTTGCTTATAACCATGATGGAGCGCGTTAACTGCATCAGCTCGTGCAGACTTGTTTGAGAATTCAATTCAATTTATTCCAGCGATGGGTAGAAGAAGAAAAAAAGTTGTATATTTTTTGAACCACTTGAAAGAAACTTCTTGCCTCCTGCACACAACAATCCGCATGAATGCTTACTAAGTTAAGAGAATGTGCTGCACAAGGTGAAGGTACAAAGGTAGCAAATTCGCACTTTTCCTTTAATCTTGCTTGCAAACCAGAATATTTTCCCGACATATTAGACGCATTATCATAACTTTGTCCTCTACAATCCTGTATTGAAATATCATGATTTTCCAGAAATGCCAAGATTGTGTCAGCCAAATATTCAGATTTATGCTCTTGAATAGGTATAAATTTCAAAAACCTTTCGATGGGAACACAATTTTTAACATACCGAATTACAAAAGTCAACTGGTCGATATGAGAAAGGTCGGGTGTACTGTCAGCACTTAGGGAAAATATTTTGCCGATCTAATTTCACCTCAATGAATTCGTTGCAAATATTTGCTGATAAATAGGAAGTGTATCCTTTTTCTGAGTTCTCACATTTTTTTAAATGATCTGCGATAAATGAATCATCATGGGACAACTTTGTGTTTGTTTATGGAGAGAGTTGAAAAGTCAACATGTGTGCAGAACTGTAGAGTAGAACGAAAGATGAGTTGTTAAAATAATGTTGACAGCGTGTGCAGATGTATGATTAAAGATTCATGTTGCCAGAAGTTTAAGATGTTGAGGAGGAGAATTTCAACGGAACGGAGAGTAAAATGAAACTTGTTTTTCTGTTACTGTCTACTAACCTTATTTCGTTTTCTATATAATTCTTGTATAGATTCATGCATTTTGAGTTGGTGGATTTGGGGGCCAAATAAATGCGGGGCCCTGGGCCCTGGCCCACCGGGCCCATGCCTAAAGACGCCACTGCGTTTACAAAATGTTTTAGACAAGGTGATGCGCTGTCATGCGATTTCTTTAACATCGTACTCGAAAGAATAGTGCAGAGCTATCACGTCAACACTAGAGGCACTATCTTTCAAAAGTCTGTCCAATTACTAGCATATTCTGTTGACATTGACATAATCGGAAGAACTGAGCGTGATGTCAATTATGGGGCTTTTGTGAGTATTGATGCAGAGGCGGCAAAAATGGGTTCAACGGTTAATGAGGGCAAAACAAAGTACATGCTGTCGTCAAGAAAGGACCTACAACACCGACGTCTTGGTCAAAACGTCACCATCGACAGACGCAACTTTGAGGTAGTTAAGGATTTCGTCTACCTAGGCTCCGCTATGAACGGAGAAAACAACACCATCGCTGGTTCTTGTCGCTATATAAGACCTTCATCATCACTGTCCTGCTATACGGTGCAGAAGCATGGACTATGACAAAAGCGGATGAAAGGACCTTGGGTCGTTTGGAGAGAGAAGTTTTTCGCTAGAGTTACGGTTCCGTATGAAAAGACGCTGAGTGGAGGAGAAACGAAAGCTGTACGGTACGACAAGCTATACGGGCTCTACAGCGACAACACGTAGACTTAGCCAGAAGGATAAAAAAGCATTTAGAAGATGATAAATACTATACAATTTTGAATACATGCAACCAACAATATATAAATTAACAAACGCACTATCTAAAAAAAACTAAGAGTTAAAATATTGATATTTTCTTGAAAAATCACTAAAAACTAAAAACTTTTTACGAACACAAAAGATTCACGTTATTTCTCTTCAAGTCTTAAAATATTTTGCAAAAAAGAGTTAATGAAAAGTTAATTGTTATAATATCTTATTCTATATAAATATTTTGTTTTAAATTCTGTACTTCTAAATTTAAATGCACTAAATACTATTCACAGCAAATTTAAATACAGACATTTTCTCAACAAAATCATTTCAATACTCTTCTTCATGTAATTTGCTAAAAACTTTAATACATATATCATTACCAATTTACTTACTTATAATAAATGTCCAAATTTAAAATTGGTGTAGTAGTTTCCTTATCTCCAGCACTTTGATTTATAGCCAAAGAAAGTTCATAAATTCCATATTCATTTCGTTCAGCATCATATAATTTACAATCATCACTAAGAACTTTTTCACATTGACAAATAACAAGTAATTTCGGATCGACTTCAAATTTTCTTGCAATATCTTTTTTAACTTCTTCAATTGTCATACAATTTGGATAAATTTGGGCAACAACTTGATTGTCAGAAATACTGAGCTTTACGGTTATATTTTCAAATTCAACAATTTCATCTTCGCAACCGCTAAGATGGGATTCACAGTCCTTAGATGATGTCATATTTTTGATAGTTTTTCTTATTATTTACAATATTGAAACACACATCTGTAGATTTGACTCGAATTTCAAAATTTTTTGAAAAATTTCATTAATTTTTCTTTAAAGAAAACTTATAACTTTGTGAATGGTACTTTCCTAGCTTCAAAATGAGTTGTTTTATAGGTTTGTCAGGGCGCGTATCCTTGAGGATATTGATTTCACAAGGAATGCTAAGAAAAAATATGTCAGTGATTTTAAAAGTGGGGGAATGTAAACAACCATGGTTTCTAGGTTGCATTTAAAGAAGTGCACTCGATAAAGTATGAATTGAAGGTATTTTGATTAACTTGTTTAAATTGTTGAATAGATATTAAAACCTCTAAAAATTAGTTTGTCGGATTGGAATCCAACCCGATATCTCTAACAAACGGAATTTTCCTTCACTTTTAATGCACGTTAACGATAAAGCTCACTTGATACATGACTCCACTGTAAATAATTTGGTCAGTTGATTTTATCTGATCCTTATTTTTGATACACGAAGGATGTAAAATTATTTTCAGACAATTGTCAAATGTAACGTAAATAAACTTAACTTCATGACGCTTCCAAGTTTGAAATTAATATGACATATTAATATGTGTTCAATCAAAGAATAAAGATTACAGTAAAAGTCATCTAATTTTTTATGATGCCTTATTTGACATTTATTAACGGATTAACTTTGGGTTGATTACAGGGTCATGAATTTTTCAACTTCAAAAGAAAAGTGTATGGAAAATCTGCAGCATATGTATAATTGTTTCGAGGTAATTTTTAAAAATTTTTCTCACAATTCGGTCGGCATCTTGGTCGTAACATAAGTATTGTTGGCCTTGAATGCTTCTAGAGTTTGGGAATCATTCGCGTAAACACGTCTTTTGTGTAGCTCCACTGTTGTCAAATCACTTGATTTTGGTGTCAAATTGACGTCACCAAAACGTGACATTTCGCGACCGGGAAACTTGTCAAGCAATATGGGCATAATCGTTCATGTTGTGTAGCTTGTTGCCCCGTCTTCTTGGAACCACTAATTGTATAAGCTATGATCTTCAATTATGTAAATGCTAAACATTTAACTTATAACGGGTTTTCCATTTTTTCGTTTGAAAAGTATATGGCTGGAATTCGACATCCATCAAACTAAGTTGTTAAACCAATTTTTCTTCAGTTGAAAGTGTGACATTTACGAATATGGATCGCTTAACTATCGCACAACGCACACAAATTGTTAAAACCTAATACAAAAATGGTGATTCTGCCACAGCCACATATCGTGCTTTAAAAGGAGATTATGGTTTACATAATCGTCCAACTACGCAAGCAATTGGCAAAATTGTGAAGAATTTGAAGACCTGGATTGGTTATACAAATATTGTGAGGCCTATCCATCATCATTTCGCTCGTACCACTGAATGTATCGCTGCTGTGTCGACACATTTCTCACTCGGTGGGTATGTTAATAAACAAAATTGTCGTATTTGGGGGTCCTGAGAATCCCCAAGTAATTGAAGAGAGGCCACTGCATCCACAAAAAGTCACTGTTTGGTGCGCTCTTTGGTCCGGAGGTGTGATTGGACCTAACTTCTTCGAAATGACCGTCAGTTCGGAGCGATATGGTCATATGATAACCGACTTTTGTTTGCCTGCTTTTGAATGATACGACTTGGAGAATATGTGGTTTCAACAAGACGGTGCCACACAACTTGAGCGAATATAGCTTTATTGCAAGAGACATTTCCTGACGGCGTAATTTATCAACTGGCCACTAAGATCATGCGATTTGACACCGCTGGACTTTTTTTTTCTGGGGCTACGGACTTAAAAACCCACATTCGTCAAGTTATGGCTGGGATGCCGCCCACTATGTGTCAAAAAGTGGTCGAAAATTACCTCAAAAAAATCGATGCTTGCAACAATTCACGTGGTGGTCATTTAAATGATGTAGTGTTTTACACATAATGTCAGCGTGCAAACTTTATAATAAAAAATAAATATTATGAAAAAAAATATTTTATGTGTTTTATTTACGTTTACTTTTGAAACCGCAAAATGGATAACCCTGTATAATGCCTCTTTAAATGACAGCTGCGTCATTCTGTGAGCAAATATTCATCCATTATGACATTTCTTTCACTTGGCTTATTTTTATTTGTCATTGGGCAGGTTCAGACGACATAAGGGACTTGAAAGTAAGGCAAGTTTCTAGTATCTGATTGGCCAGCTGCCAAAAAATTATCTTCAAATTAAGGCAACTTTAATGGAAAGTTGACTGGAAAGTTAGATAAGAAAAATCTCCCTTACTATCAAGTCAAGTCTACTTCTGTCAAAATTACACTTGATCATGTTTTTTCATTCAATTGAAAGCTGAACTTTATTAATCTATGATTTATTTATTTTCTGCACAACTTCATTCACTGTTTTCTATAAAAGGATTCGTTATCAATTTGGAAAAGAAATAAGTAATATGTCTTTACAATACAAAATACAAATCGTGATGGACTGCAGGTAGTTTTTATACTATTACTTGAAGTAGAGGTTTGTGAAGTAAAGTTCTAATTTGAAATTCATGTCACTTGGAAAACTAACTAGTTGCCTAAGTCAAAATGTCTGTTCAAAGTATGAAGTTGACTGCAAATGAAGTCCCTTATGTTGCCTGAACTTGCCCAATATAAATGGACAACAAAGACTAGAATACAATTTCTAAGTTAAGTGGATCGTATGTGGAACACAAAGTGAGTTTGACAGTTCGTTACAATCAGATTGAAATTCGCGACGAAGAATTTATTTTCTTAAATTTATTTTATGTTGGCAATGGAAAAGCTCATTTTGTTATCTTAGGATTAACTTAAACTATATTTCTATGTTTTATTTACAATTTGCATATAATTTAGGTTTATAAATTGTTTAAAATCACATTTATTCATTCATTCGTCGGTCGCTCTCATGTGAACTGTTATTAAGAAATCCTATGAATCTCGAATCAGATATTATGACAAAAATCTAGCTTGGAGAACTTCGGTATGACATCTGGTAAAACTTTTAGAACAAGACAATCGACAGTTTTACATCAGAAATTTACATGAAATACTACTTAATTGGTTTAATGTCTCGAATATCTCAAAAACAAATTGGTAAAATTACAATATTTTGATTGCATGCTTCTCGAAGTTCTTGAAATGACAATTTGGCTTGTTACAAAAAATGTCACTGTGAATTCTACTATCAAAATCAGTTGGTTTTTCAAAAAAGTTACGCAATATTCATATTCCAACACATAAGATACTTCACACCCAAGAACAGAAGGCCATTGAGTTTTTTGAACACTCATTTTGTTTATAAGTTTAAAGAACGGCTATAAATAAACGTCAAACAATGATCTTTTATTTTCGCAATATAATTATATTATATTGAGAAATAAATAAAATTAAAATCTTAATCACACTAAAAGTGCATCAATAAATTCTTGGTAAGTTGTAAAATCAGTGTCCACTTGGCTTGGCTATGCATTATATTGAAATATTTATGCTCAAAGCAGAAGCATCATAAGATCACAAAACACAGAGCCGTAGACAAGATTCATTTTCGAATGAAGCTAATGCGATGGCATGCGATTTGTATCTTTAATCGATTGTGGAGCATTAGAATAGAGCTCATATTTCACATTGCCCTATGAAAACACTTCAAGGGTGCTAAGTTACAAGATCTCGGTGGGCTATTCAAAATAAAACCTCTTATTGGAAAACACTATACTGTGCTTGAGATAAACTACATGCCAGATATCTGTATACGTTTTGTAAGAGTCTTGAAATAAGTTAATTGAAGTCGGTCTTAAGATGGAGGAAGGACCAGGAATCATGTCAAGGTATGATTCGAAGCTGTCGTATGGTGTATGTCGTAGCAAACTATATTGTTAATGATGAGGATACAAAGTAGAGGACCTAAGTGGCTACCTTGGGGTATCCCAGAGGTAGAAAGTAAGGTGTAGAAGATAGCGCATTGTAAACGCGGAATGTTTTTAAAGACTACGTTCCTGGTTTATTTTGTAAGTAAGAAACGTATACATATTTACTTTGTTTACATAAATAAATAGTTTGTTGAACTTAACACTGCTGTTAAGTGTTGAGGCTATGGCACCTTTGAGCTGACTTTAACATTATTGTTGGTCTTCTTAATTTATGATTCCATTAAATAAACAGACGCAAAGTTTTATGACTTATTCCTCTTAAGTCACAATCACAATCAGCCAGCAGCAGTGGCAGTCAAGTTATTGTAAGCGCCGCCGCCGTCCGCCGCTGCCACCGCCACCTGCCATCATGTTAATTCTTCATTGCTAAAAACACCATAAATGTGACTCTCGCTTTTATTTTAATTTGTTTTTCTTTTTTCTTTTTAAATAAATTCAAAGAAATTAATCCATAACAGAAGATTTGAATGGCTTTTTTATGTAGATTATAATCAATCTAATGACAAAAATACTTAATTGGAATGTGCTTTTTTGTGAAGTCTTTAAAATTGTCTGATCGCGGAAGAGCACGCAAAGATTGTGGAGAGATCTCTTTCTTATAACTTTCGCCTTTTCTAAGGTTATGTATTTATGTCGTCTATAGATCTGTTTTTTATCTAACAGATATGGGTTACTTTATTTTAGTCTCGATATAAGAATATATCTTTGGGAACATTAAACTAGGTGAATGATTTAATTAACTTATTTATCGGAGCTAATAGGAAAGCCTCAAGAAAGATAATCAACACATTATAAATTTGCTTGAGGCGTTTTAGTTCTATAATAATCGTAAAGTTATATTCCTGATGTGTTAGTTGCAATTTCGGGATAGCCATCTTTGATAAGATTAAAAGTAGCATACATGACTTTTAGAACATAATTCCGTGGATTAAAATTGCAAGAAGACTTTATTGGTGCTTAAGGAATTTTAATGCAAGAGGTTTAGATTCTACGGCCAAGGTTATAGGGTAGGTGTACGAGTTTACTTAGAACAAGTTTTGTGCTCAGTAATAGCATTGTTAAGGGCTTTGATAAATTGAATTAAATATTAAATACAAACTACTTTGAAATGGACTTATGGAGTCATTTAGATTCCAGAATAGCAAAAACAAAATAATTCTGTATTGGATTCTTTTTGAAGGTCAGAATTTAAAAAGTTGAAACCAAGAGTACTGTCAAACTGAAAAATAAAAAAAGATTTGTTTATACTTTAACGTGCCAAAGAAACAATGTGAGTATTAGGAACAAATGGAAGGGTAAGAAAAGAAATTGTTTCGAGGTTTTGAACACTTCAATGACAGATAAATGTAGAGTGTGGTAAAGCATTCGATATTCGCGTTGAAAGGCTTAGGAACGAACCTCTGTAGCTCACAGTACGACCGAAGCTGGACCCGAAAGTAAATTGATGAGCTTTTCTAGAAGCGCGAGTAAAACGGTTGAATTGTTTAGGGGAGAAATGTGAATGTCTATTTCACTAAAGGTACCGACCCATAGAATCCGTCGCATGCGTTGCGGAAACGTATATAATTGGTAGCTCGATTAATTACGGCTCATAAGCAACGTATTTATCAGACGCAACGCAAAAAGTTGCAGAAGTTTTTAATTTTCTCTCCGACAGGTCGGTTGATATCAGTTGTCAACAATAGGCATGTTCGATAACATCAATGTGCTCCTAATTGGTAGCAATGGGCATTTTTCACTCTAGTTTAATGGCGACCAGTTTAAGTGTTTTACCTATGCACTCAAAAACCCACGTTCTCTTTGTAGGCAATTTTTTAAAATTAAATTGTTCTTAAGACTTCCAAAAATTACGAGCAACAAAAAGCATTCTTAATATACAACAAGACTAAACAAACACGTCTTTCATAAATGATTGCTTTATTACAAGTGAACCTTATCATTAATTCTTAGATCTAACATTCGTTATTGGAGACTTTTTCTTATAAAAACAGAGCTTTTAAAATAACATGACAATAAATCAAACGATAATGCTGTTAGAGAGAGAGTTTGTTTAAGAATTGAGTTAAACATAAATTATGTAATGTACATGCACAATGAGTGAAACTGATGATTCTTATTTTTTAATACATAATACAAAATATTAACATTGCTTAAAAAAAATGAATAGAGGGTGTTTCAGGTTGATTTTAATCTCTTAGGCCGTGTGTGAATTGCGTTAAAATTTGCGTTAAAACTTCTACCACGATTAAAATTTGACGTCTTCTTTGAGGTGGGATCAAATTTAGCCATTTGCTGTGTGAATTGCGTTAAAACAATTATTTTAACCAAGATTTCTGCGTTGGTTAAAAAAATTTCCCTCGATAATTTAAGAAATTTCCCTGAACAAAAATTGGTTTTTTTTTTCGCGGAAAAATAATTTCTCATACAAAACATATTTTTAAGAAAACAGGGTTAATAAAAAGTCTCTGAAACTAAAAAAAACCTTTTTTATTTATTGTTCTCGATTCTAATGTCATATTTTAAAACAACAGTAAAAAATATTTAAACTAAATTCCCATTTTGATTAATTGATTTATTCGGTTTGGTAACACTGAAAAATTGAATGCAAAAGCAAGAGCAAATTTCTCTATCAATAGAAACGTCAAATTTTAACACACTTTAACCTGCTCCACAGCTCAATAAATTTTAACCCATTTTATTCACCTCATTAGTGTCAAATTTTAACGCTGGTTAAATTTTAACACACATTTTAACGCAATTCACACACGGCCTTACATCTTAAAATGTTTTTTTTTTTATGAATAACGTGCATTGAGCATGAATAAAACGAACAAAATAACTCATGATTTTAAGCTTACAAATGTGAAGGTTCCTGCTGTAGAATTAAAATCAAACATACATAGTTGAACAAAAAGAAAACAAACAAAAAATAAAGGCGAAGACTGAAATTTTTCAATTTGTTTTGAATCAAGCAAACAAATAATATAAAGTAAAGTTTTTATCAGTTCTCAGTATGCACTGGGTTCAAGAAATTAAACAGACTTAGTAATTTAAATTAAAGCCTAGTACGCTGCTGATGCGAAACGAAAATTCCCATACAAAAATGACATAACGAAATCATAAACGAAAAATTTCGCTGTTCTTTTCTTTTTTCAGTACGCTGCTGAACGACGAAATGTGTCATTTTAGTGGATAGCTGTACTAGATTTCTTAGTACAATTCTCCACTCTTTTCGTTCTCAATTTAATTGCCCAGCACATTAATTGCTTGCGAAATTTTGACGTTCAATTTTTTTATTATTGTTATTATTTTTATTGTACTATTCGTACTAGAATGTCAGCTTGTTAGACTTGACCATTCCTTTTAATTTCATTGAATGTTTTTGAACAACAACAACAACTTAAAGGTGCTACCACTCATTGTTTTTGGCTGGAGATATAGCTATTTCGTGCTTTGCCACTTTTGCACTCATCAGTCTCCTTTTTTGTGGTGCTGAGCTTTAATCCAATTTTATTTGAAAAACTTTTTATGCACAACATAGGATTCGAACCCACGCATATCAGATTTGCTCAGTCTTAGAAGTCGTGTGCACTTTTTTTTTCAAATTCATTTTTATTAATTCATTCTTAAGACTATCTTAAAGCTAGACAAAAATTCATAAAACTAGCCTAATTATCCATAACTTATTATTATTACTAACTTACTGGTCCCATACGGACACTCTAAGTTAAACTATAATACTAAATACTAATGCCTTTCGGCCCTAAGATCTATTTTACTTCAATTACATTTTATTTATTTTGTATTTATTAGAAAATTTGAAAAAACTAATATCAATATCCTTTTTTTTATTTTTACTTAAACTACTTAAAATAAGGTCCTTAATATAAAACTTAAAGCTAACTAAAACTACCTATTCTACCTATAAACTACTTAAAACTAGAACAACCACAGCAGCAAATCTAACTAACATTTTTTTGTTTTTCATATTTTGGTCTTTTTTTTTCTTATTCCATGTTTTTTTGTTTATTTTTTTTTATAATTTTTTTTTTGTTTTGTTTTTTTTTTTGGTATTTTTTTTGTGCCACCATGCCTATTCTACTTAAAACTAAACCCTAAAACTATAAAACAAGTATGTAAGCCGGCCAAGGCTTTAAACCCCATCCCGACTACCCACTATCAAGTGCCGATTGAAGCCACCAAAACTGGTTCTCCTGCTTCACCCTATCAGTTCGGTCCCGTTCGGACACAGCCCTACTGAACCGAAGGAGCTCTGCTCCGCCTTGTGCCATGACGTCCCGATTGTACAGGAGTCGCCTATCCACGGTTCGTCGTCTGACGTAGTAGATTAGCGGAACTGCCAATCTATCCTGTATCAGACCGCATCTATCTAAAAAGAGGAATGCCTCTGGTGGAATGAAGCCGCTCAAGCGTGCACTTTCAAAATACTCGTCGTTCGGATAGAACGCCCCGAAAATTAAATTGTTGGTCGAAGACATAGCTCTTGCAATGTGACCTCGAACGAGTTTTATCACGAAATTGTCAATTCTGTTGATTCGAGCCCCGTTGTATAGGACCTCGTTGGAATAGTAGTGCACGTAAGAAGATTCGGCTGTTCGATATAAGCCAGTACAGCGTCGTAAACACTGCCGCTCGAACACCCGAAACTTCTCCATCTGGGAAGGGGCAACGTTGAACCACACATGACAACCATAAACGATCATCGGCCGTATGAGGGCCATGTAGTAAATTACCTTCACTCTGGGGTCAAGCCGACTGCTAAAAAACAGCCGTTTCGTCAGAGCGAAGGCTCCTCTGGCCCTGGTCAGAGCAGTATTTATATGTCTATCGAAATATAAATACTGATCTAACCAGATACCGAGGTACTTCACTACACTTTTGCTCGCTAATGGCTGCCCGTGAAGATCAACGATAACCATCTTGCTCCAATTCTTGCACGTATCCCTCGTGGCCCTAGCCAACGGAGTCCGGAACAGAATTGTCTCCGACTTCTGGATATTTATTTTCAGTTTCCAGTCGTCGCAATATCGCTGAATCTTGTCGAAATCACGCTGCAAGAGAATTCTAATAACCTCAACCTTTCGGGCCGTTCTGTACGCAATAAGATCGTCGGCGTACGCATTTGCCTTTGTAAGACTACCTATCAGATCGCTGGTGTAAATGTTGAAGAGAATCGGCGAATTCACCGCTCCCTGTTGAAGACCATTTTTAATTAAGAATGTTGTGGTAGAAGTTACATTGCCACTTTTGACAACAAACTTTCTACCTTTAAGCATATCATAAAGTATATACAACAATGGCTTGCTTATTCCAAGCCTGCTCAGTTTTAGGTAAAGACCCTCTAACCATACGGTGTCAAAGGCCTTTTCCAAATCAACCAGAACAGCACCTGTGCATTGTTGTTTTGATTTTTTCCATTGGATATCAGAAACGAGTTTAGACGCAGCATGATTTGTGTCATGACCCGCCTTGAACCCGAACTGTTTATCCGGAATTATTTTGTTGTCCGCAGCCCACTTAGTCAGAGCCCTATTGATGATCTTTTCGAAAACTTTGCTGATGCTCGGAAGAAGACTTATCGACCGAAGATTTGACGGGTTGGAGTTGTCCTTTCCCTTTTTCGGGAGAGGATGAACCACAGCGGTCTTCCAATGCACTGGATAATATTCATTATTCAGTCGTGTGCACTACGCACTCCACTACTTTAGATCACTGACGTCACAGGTCAAGATGTGCTAATTGTTTATCAAATGCATTTGAAGCATCAACATTTTTATATTTTTTTGTATTGAAAAAAAAAAATTGTTTACTCGTGAATTTCGGTGTTTTGACTTTGATTTATATTTGATTTAAAATTTAAAATAAAATGGATTGTCTAATGTGTTCCAACATTGCATTTCTGAATCGGAAACTCAGGATGTTATTGGTGATGTGCAACAAGTGATGAAGACAAGCAGTGAAATTCAACTTCCAGACAGAACTCTCCACAAATATTTTTCCGCTGTGGTTTTCGTTTTCATTTCGCTCTGCACTTGGAGACCGCCGAAAAAATTTGTTTCACTTCAGCTGCGTACTAGGCTTAAGCTATCAAAACAACGCAACGTATACATTGGCTGCGTTCAATCTCAGATAAATAGGGTATCCAGATACCCAGTTGATCCAAAACAGCTGGAATGTCAAAAAAGGAATTCAAAGCCATCCAAGAATTTTCTGGGTATGTGGGTATCTGACAGAAAAGCTGAATCAACGTAAGATTGAATTTGAAGGAGCCTGAAAACTGATTTCAAATTTTTGTATTTTGTGGTGAATTAATAAAATTATCCACTGAAACTATATTTCACAATAATTTTGGGCCTCGAAATCTAAATTATTGTCTGCTTTTTGTGAACAAGTGAAAGTTGTTTTTATTTTGGACCAGCTATTTTAATTAAGGTATCTAAAAGTCCATATATCCAGGATAGCCAATGTCGACGGATCCGTTTCCGCAAAGCAATCGACGGATTCTATGGGTCGGCCCCTTATTGTTAAACTAACGGTAAAAAGGCTGACGATATTCGAGTGGCATGATTGAGTTAAAGACGTTATTGTCACCAATCAAGTTAAAAGCTCTTTTTTGCATACTGTCCAAAAGGCTTAGGTAAGTTGTTGAAGATCAGCCAAGAGATGGGAGTTATACACAACTCTTAGAAGTATATAAAGTTTGTAAATTTTAGCCAGATCAGATGTAGACAATAATGTTTGCATCATTTCAGAAAACCTACAAATCTCGCGACAATATTTGCGACCGACATCGAGTATGTAATTGTTCCATAAGGGGGGGTTAGTGATACACATTCCCAGAATACCGAGATGCCTACATATATCTCACTTTTCTTTTCTTTCGTTTCTTACTTCTACTTCTATATTGCTGTTCCACACCCCAAGAAAAGTGATGTGGTTTTGAATGCGAATGTGAAAAGCTAGGAGTATTATCATCACCGAAAGAATTAATAAGATAGAGTGTCGGAGACAGAACAGAGCCCTGTGGAACACCAGTATTATTTTTGGTTTTCATGCTTCTAATATTTTTTGTGTTGAACGGCCCGAAATGTTATTCCCAATGACTGATCGAAACTGAATTTTCTAAACCTAAAAAAAAATATTCTTGAAACAGTGAACAGTCGGTTGTTGAACTTTTAAGGATTTTAATATCATCGCCGTAGTTAGAGCGGAGTAGTGTTTTAAAATCGTGGTTAAGTTCTTTACAAATAAAATAAACAACAATAAACCCTTAAGGCTTCCTTGTAAGATGGAATCCACATTAAATCCTAAAGCCTTTAGTTTTTGGGATAAAGTTTGATGTAGTAGTAGTAGTAGTAGTGATTTATTTTGGTTCAATAATTTCAGTGTTTGGTACAAAATTCACAATAGAGCAATGGCTTTTGCCGTCAGCCGAAAATGAGTATCTTTTTTAAATTACAAAAAAAAAAAAAAAAAAATTATTATGTAAGTGAAGTTTAAATAATGTTTTTGACCATCTAGTTTTACTATTAAGAAAATATATAGTTGTGTTTATTTAGAATGCTTCATTCATAATTTGTTGCCGGTATTTTAGTGCAGTTTTTAAGAAGTTATATAGAAGACTCCAGTTTTCTCCGTTGAGGATTTGCATGGTTTATTCCAACGACAGTGTATTTTTGTCCCAGATTGCTCTTCTTATTGGGCTAAGTATGGGACAGGAACCCACGAGGTGTTGTACATCTTCCCTTACTCTTAAGTTGCACATAGTGCACTCCACATCTGTTTCATTGATGTATGGCAGGTAATTTAAGTATAGTAGTTCTCCCCTAATTTTAAAAATGGTAGATATCATATCTAGGTTAAATCTATCATCAAAATAATTCTTCGGACCAAGGTCATGCTGCAATAGTCTGTATGTTGTTCTTGACTGGCTTTGTTCGCTTTGGTTCTTAAATTCATTTCGTGTAGACTCTTCTATTTTTGATATTAGATCTTGTATCTTACTCCTTGAGGGCATCTCGTTATTGTATTCCAAAATAACGCTGTGGACGCCGCTTAGCCTAGCCCATTCATTAAAAAATTGCAGATTTCCCCTTTGGAGATACTTCAGTACTTTGTGAGGGAGACGGTTGATCGATAGTGCCATGACTTTCTGGATGTAGCTGAAATGAAGTATATAAAGTGGTGGTAAACCTGTTTCCAGATGTACCATGTAGTTTGGAGTGTTGTATGGTAATCTGAAGATTTTTTGACAAAATATCTTAGAAGTTGTTCCACCTCTTCATATTGGTATATCCCCCCAGACTTGTTCCGCATAGCACATTATGGATCTCATAACTGCATCAAAAATCGTATACTTCAAGCTCGGAGGGATATTGCTCTTGCTCAACACTCCATTCCCGGTACTATAAATCGCGCGTTTTGATTCTTTTAGTTTTTCTTGCAAGTGTTTTTTGAAAGACAGTTGTGTTGTCATGAGTACACCAAGATATTTATACTCCTTGACTATTTCGAGATCTTCATTGTTCCAAGTCCATTTTTCGTTTCGAGCAAATCGTCCTCGTCCGTTGGGAAAAATCATGATTTTCGATTAGCTCGTATGGAGTTGAAGATTCCATAAGTAGCAATATTGCTGTAGTTTGTTGATCATCAGCTGCATCATGTTGGGGCTCTCTGCTGATATGACAATGTCATCAGCATATAGTAGCAGCTTTATTGCAAGACCATCAAACATTATACCACCAGGTAGGGAATCTTTGAGATCATCAAGAAAAATTGAGAAGAGTATTGGGCTCAGAAGGCATCCCTGCTTGACTCCTGTTTTCGTCTGAAACCAACTAGACAACGTGTTTCCATCCCATACCGCCGTAAGATTATCCTCATATAGATTCTGCAATACCTTGAGCATTTTCGTTGACATCCCTAGGTTACTCAATTTAAAAAATAGAGCTTTCCTATCTATCGAGTCAAAGGTAGCCTTAAAATCAACGAAGAATGCGTAAAGTTTCTTTCCTCTATCCAGGAACGACTGCGCAATGCCAGTAAGGGAGAAAATATTGTCCACGGTAGAGTAGTCTTTTCGGAAACCCGCTTGGAACTCACTGAGTAGATCGTTGTCTCGGATCCAGTTCGTCAGTCTCTCCAACATAATCCCAGTAAATATTTTTGTCACTGTATTGAGGAACGAGATTCCGCGATTCCGTAATTGCTTGGATCTTTTGGGTCACCCTTCTTTAGTAAAGGAAATATTATATTTTTCTTGAAGCTTTCCGGTGCCTTTCCAGAATTAAAAATAGAGTTGTAAGCCTTTGTAAGCTCTTCTAGAAAAGTTTCGGTTGAATTTATGAAGAATTCCTATGGAATACGGTCTTCACCAGGAGCTTTGTTAGTGTTGCATCGGGAGATGACTCTGCTTACATCTTGTGCAATAATTGGGCGTTCTAGCTCTTCTACTTCCAAAAATGGCAGCGCAAAGTGAAGTTCGTTTTCATTGAGATTGTTGTTCAGGAGTTTCTCAAAATGGGTTTCTAACACAGAAACATCAACTTTTATATTTTTCCCAAGAGTTGTGCCGTTTATTGTCTTCACGATCTTCCAGAAGGATCTGCTATCGTTAACATCCTTTAGTTTCAATGCTTTTGTGTTTGATGTATGTCACCAATCTTTATCCAAACTAATTTTTTTAATTATTATTACATATATTTCATCAAGTAGAGTACACAGCTCTTATAGACTACTTATTACAAAATTACAATTAATAATAATAAACTAATAATAATAAACTAATAATAAACTTTACTCTGTGTTGAGGAACACGGAAGGTATCAAACACTCTTAAAGTATACCCCGGACAATTAAAACAAACCTTACTTAGCAAAAATGGACAATCAATTTTAGAATTTATTAAGTCTCTAATAAACATTGCATCAAAATATTTTCGTCTAATTTCAAGACTTTGTAGTCCAAAAAGCAAACATCGGGCATCATATGAAGGTCGAGGAATATTCCAACGTAATAGATAAAACATGTATCTAGAAAGGCATTTTTGAATTCTTTCTAGTCTATTTGAGTGAATGGAATAAAAAGGATTCCATACTATACAACCATATTCCAAAATAGACCTCACGTATGAGAAATACAGGCTCTTAAGAGTGAAGGGATCCTTAAATTCCTTCGAATTTCTTCTAATAAATCCTAACATAGAACTTGATTTGGCTACAAGATAGTCTATGTGACTATTAAAATTGAACTTAGTGTCAAACATTACACCTAGATCCTTCTTTTCTTTAATTTTAACAAGAGTCGTATTACCTAAAGAATATTCAAAACATAAAGGTGATGAACGACGACAGAATGTAAGACTCTGACACTTAGATACATTTAAATATAGCTTATTGTTTACACACCAATCATATAAATTGAATAAATCCGTTTGCAACTTTAAACAATCTGATACATTATTTACGATGCAGTACATTTTCAAATCGTCAGCAAACATAAGACATTGTGAATGAACAAGAACGTCTGGAATATCATTGACAAGTAGAAGAAACAACAAAGGGCCCAGATGACTTCCTTGGGGGACACCGGATGTAACCATAATAGCATCAGAAAGTCTATTGCCAATACGAACGAATTGGGTTCGATCACTCAGATACGACTCAAACCATTTCAATAGATTAGAGTGAAAACCATACCCCTGAAGCTTTCGAAGCAAGATATGATGATCAACTCTATCGAATGCTTTGGCAAAATCAGTATAGATCACATCGCACTGAAAACCTTTCTCCATTGCTGTGAGCACAAAATTAGAAAAAAATATGAGATTTGTGTTAGTAGATCTACCACTTACAAAACCATGTTGCATTGGAGAGATCACTTCTTTTAATAAAAGTATAAGTTTCTTATAAATCAACTTTTCGAAAAGTTTTGGGATAGCTGATATTTTACAAATTGGACGATAGTTTTGGACATCATTTTTTGAACCTGCTTTGTAAATAGGAAATATAAAAGAATTTTTCCAACTTTTAAGAAATATGCCTGACTCAATTGACCGGTTGAATATAATGCTTAGTGGCAAAGCAATTGCCTGTGCGGTATTTTTAAAAAGTATTGGTGGAAAACCATCAAATCCTGCTTTTTTATCTAAAGTCAGCATGTTTAACTTTTTTTTTTTTGTCCCCGTACGTATAGATGGAGAATGGAGGAGAAGATTTAACGACGAACTGTACGGGCTGTACAGCGACACTGACCTAGTTAGCAGAATAAAAGTCCAACGGCTTAGATGGCTGGGTCATGTAGAGCGAATGGACATCAACGCTCCAGCCCGGAAGGTCTTCGAATCCAATCCCGAGGGACGGCGCAGTAGAGGAAGACCGCGACTCAGGTGGCGCACTCAGGTGGGTGAGGACCTCAACCAACTTGGCGTGCGAAACTGGAGACAGCTAGCTAGGGACCGAGCTGGCTGGAGACGCATGTTGGTTGAGGTCCAGGTCCGCCCCGGACTGTAGCGCCACCTTAAGTAAGTAAGTAAGCATGTTTAACTCTTCTATAACTTCGTTTACCGAGATATACAAATTTCCAAAATTTAATGAATTTATAGAATTATTATGGAAAGATGTTGTGTCTTGATTTGGAACCACATATACGGATTGAAAATATTTGGCAAACAAATTGCATACGGTTGAAAGATCAGATGATGTAACGTCTAGATACTGCATTGTATTAGGAATTCCCATAGACTTTTTCTTGTTGTTTATAAAACACCAAAAATATTTGGAATTGTTTTTAAGACTTGTTTCAACTTTAAAAATGTAATGCTTATACAGAAATTTACAGAGATAATCGAACTGTTTTTGAAGACAGCAATATTTTTGATACAATGTTTCATTATTTTTAGAATTACGGAATAATTTAAATGCTTTATTTTTACGGTTATTTAAATTAATCAATTCCTGGTTATACCATGGCGGTTTATTTGAATTTTTTAAGCGAATTTTTGGAACATATAAATTAATTGCCTCTTTTAACTTAGAAGTAAACTTTTCATAAGCATTATTTAATTCTAAATTGCTTAAAACAGACAGCCAGTCAAAAGTACACAGGTGATTTGACAATGACATATAATCACCATTTATATAATCATAACTATATTCGTGTTCTAGGCTGTTTAAATTTTTAAAATAGTTATAAAATTTGATGTTTAAATCAAGTGCAAAATGATGGGGGGATTTGGATAGTGGAGTTGAAGAGATAACATTTATATCAGCACAAAGTTCCTTGTCTTTAAAAATTAAATCAAGGATGCGATCGAGATTATTCGAAAAGCTATTAATCTGCTTAAGATCAAACTCAGCTAATCTATCAACAACTTCACTTTCCCAATCGTACCTAACATTAAAAGGCAATAAACATTGAAATTCCTTGTCATAAATCCATTTTAAAGATGGCAAGTTAAAATCTCCTAAAATAAGTACATGCTGATTAGTTTCTAAATTTTCAAGCACTTTGCAGCAGTTATTTATATGCAATTTATACAATTCCAAGGAGCTATTTGGAGGAATATAACTTAAAATAATAAATAAATCATGAATCTTATCCAAGTTAACACAAACTATAAGTTGGTCAATATCATGACTTACATTACATCTTGTTGATAACAAACCAATCTCAATACAAGAAAAGGATGATCTGACTGCTATCAAAACACCTCCACCTCTGTCAAAACCTGATTTGTTGGGACATCGATCTTTACGGAAAACATTATAATCCTCGTTATTAAAAAGCTCGGAAGTATGATGATTTTCATTCAACCAAGTTTCTGAGAAAGCAATGATGTCATATTGTTGCGAGGATGAGAAGATTAAGGTTTCTTTAAGTTTTGTTCAAAGTCCAGCAGCATTAAGGTAGAAGAATAAATATGATTTCACATGCGTGGGCGATAAGGTATCGATTTCAGGCATGGGTGGTGGCGGAAGACTTCCACGTGTTTCAGCATCAATACTTCCTCTTATTAGGTATTCAGAACCTGTTGATGTTGGCCGGATACGTTTTTTGGATGGCTTAAAAACGGCTTAACCACAACGCCTATTGGCCATATGTCCGCCTGAAGAGCTGTTTTGAAAGATGCAGCAGGAACACCAAGTTTGAAGTTCAAAAAATAAAGACTTGTAGTATCTACATCCTTTTTGACTAATTTTGAGCATATAAAGCTAGTTTTTGGCAAGTTAAGCTTGCATGCTACAAAATTAATGACGTCTGATTCGGTAACTGTGTTCTTTAGTCGAGAGATGTGCAAAAAACGTAGCTTCGGTACTGATGGAAGAGTATTCGAAGCATCAAAATCGCAGCCTATCACATGTTTCTGTTTAGGTTTTCTGCTACCCTCACCAGAGGATGCAATTTTATCAGTAAAAACACATTTTACTTGTTTCCTATAGTCAAAACAAAAAGAAGTGAAATTAAAAATGATTGCAATAGTTGAATGTTGCAAATTGATTAACATTAAGAATGATAAAGTGTTTCAAAAAAGCTTTTCCATACTTCCATGAAAAATGAGCATACAAAAGATTCATTGACTAGAATATAAAGGGAGTACGATAAACATTTTTTTAATTCAAAAAGATGGTAAACCAACAGGTACCTATAAGGCTTAAAAAATCGTCAAGTTTTAAAACACTATACGTTCAATTGAATCTTCACTAACAGTAAGATTAAGTGAGTTAAGGTGAGACAAATTTTTTTGGAAAACATTTATTTATTTTATTTTAAATTTTACAGAAATTTACTAAAGTCTGTTTTGACTCATCTTCAAGTTTATTAATATAATCTATAAAGAATGTGGAAATAGTCTTTACATGAATTAATTCGGAGTATTCTAAAAGCTTTTAGGGCTCTTAAAAATTAAATATTGATTATTGAGAAACGTTTTCATCCTCAAAGTGTCACTGTTTGGATATGTTCTGTTCAACTATTACATTGAATGGATTGCTCTACCGAACTATGATTAATGATATCTTGAACAATCGGAATTTTGGAAGAAAAGTGATCGAAATTGGCCACCAAGATCTTTTGATTTGACACATTCAGACTTCAAAAGATAAAGTTTATGCGAGTGCTTGATTTAAAAGCTTAAAAATTTTATTCACGCAGTTTTTGAGGACATAGAGTCACAAATGTTGAAATAACTTACTTATTTACTTACTTAAGCGGACGACTTGGGTTTCAACCAACATGCGTCTCCACCTAGCTCGGTCCGTAGCTAGCTGTCCATAGTTTCGCTTTACATGACCAATCCATTTTAGTCGTTTGACTTTTATTTTGTTTGACTAAATCAATGTTGTTGTATAGCCCATACAGTTCGTCGTCTTCTACTTCACTTTACATCTATGCAGACAGGGCCAAAAACCACCCGACGGACGACTTTTTCTCTTGAAGTATCCTTAGATGTTCTCATCTTTCCTTTACAAGGTTCAAGCCTCAGCGCCATATATAAGAAATGGGATAGATAATGAGTTTCTTATAAAGCGTTCATTCTTCATCGTCATTCTGTACAAACTTGGATGCCAAAACTACATTTCTCTGTAAAGTTCTTCTCTATATAGATACTGTCATATGGGGCTGAATGTTTCAAGGTTTTTTCCTAGATCTGCCGTTATGTGAATATCTGATCAATGGGGGACGTTCCTTTCATGGTCTGAAGCCACACTGATATAGACTTGTCAGATTTGTTGACGAAAGACTTAAGATGTTAACATAAAGGATCTTATTAGAAATGTTTAGGAGACTGATGTATCTGTAGTTGACAGAGTTCAGAGGGTCTTCTTTCCTTAGGATTGGGCTTAACCATGCTGAGATTCTACTTATCGGACATACTTTTATGGTCATAGTAAATTTCATTGAAGACTATTGTTTTCCAACCGTAGCCGATGGTGGCCACTTGCTGATATCGTTTTCCATTAATGGCATATACCTAACTTTTTACAATGAAATAAACATCTTTTGCTTTCTCTTTAAAAAAATATGCTTTTTTGGAAAAGCAAAGAAAATAATCAAAAGCAATTTTATTTTAACATTTAAATCTCAAGGCATTGCAAAATTTCAATATTGATATTTCTGTAAATGTCTTATTGTATGAATCTCTTCGATGCGGTGATGCTCATTTCAATTTATCAGGTTAACATGGGTAAAGACATTTGACAAGGTTTTTTATTTAAAGATTTCTGTAGCTTGTCACAAGAACAAATTGTTAATCAAAATTATAATCAAATAAATCTATTAATTAATCATTATGATTGACAAAAAATAAAGAAACCCTGGAATTATTCTAAACAAAAGATTTTAATTTGCATTGATTCAGGGTTTTTATCATTCAATAATGATCTAGTAATACTTTATATGTTTTGTGTGTATATATTTTATAGATATAATTGCAAACATATAGGCATATCGTAAAGTTATATTTTTAACTCTCTTCCTTATGATATCTTTTAATGATTAATGAGCTTTTCTTCTTTGAAATGTGATTTTTTATTTGTATATTTTTTGTCAAGGTTTAAAACAAACAATTTATTCATCTAAAATCAACAATGGTTAATAATTATTACTATCAAATAACTTTAAATTTATGACAAATCAACTAACAATATAAATGAGGTATATGATAAATTGTTCACTATAATTCTAGGCGTATGATGAACAAAGTAAATCAGATTTTCTATCTTAATTTGAGCTAAACGTTAGATCAAATGCAGATGGAGTGAATGATAAACCTTCTAAACCATCATCTGATAGTAATCAAAAGTTGTAGCTTCAAAGATCTTATAGAACATTTTTTTAATAGACTTTTGATATATTACCATAAAGTAGCAAGTAAGGTTAAATTCGACATAATAGTTAATTTTATATCTCAATGCAATACCTCTTATTGAAACATCAGCTTTATATTTATCATTGATTAAAAATCAAACAAATTGGAATAAAACATGTAACATAATACTTTGAAATAATAATTCTATGCTATCATTGTAAGACATCATGCTGTGCTATTTAGGTAGTCAAAACCTTCTGGCAGAAACATTATGATTTATTAGATAGATACATTTTGTATTTTGTTTGGTTTATACTGATTCATTGAATACCTAATGTTTGAAACATGATACTCATAATGTTTTGAAACTATTTGTATATGTTTCTATAAATTCTAGACGCTTTAGACCTTGATGATGTTTAACTGCATGTAGAAGTTATGTTATGTTTGTTGCCTTTGGGCCACTTACTTCATTAAATAATATTCTAACGTTTTAGAAGATTTAAATTTTACTTCTTGTTGGTTAAAATCTTATATATGCATATGAATAGATATTGGCATAAGAATATATTCCTATAAATATACTTAGGAAAGATGACAAATGCTGTTGCTGTTAGCGCAATTGTTTTCATTAATTGAATTTCCGTCAGGAGCTTATAATTTTATATTATTAATGAATATTCAAGGTTTATTATGATATTATTATTTCCAATGAAAGAAACAGTCAACGAAAAAAGAATACTTACCGTTAATTTCATATTTAATTTGAAAGATGTCATAAGTTAAACAAAATTGCTTCTAAGTGACGTTTACTAAGCTTAACTAACAAGATAGACAGTTTAATTAGTAGATGTGTCAAAATTTGTTTTCATATTTCAAATTTAATTATTAGTACAAATAATAATTACTCAGTGGTTTATCGAGTTCTTATACTGTTTGATTTTCATAATTAAATGTTTAACAAGGAAAATATGAAAATAATAATTACATTTGTGACAGCTGACAGCTACATACGAGTATGTTAGAGATGTAAGAGATTTCCGTTGATTTGCAAACTATGTGCCCGATTACACGAGATGTTTTTTCGGTTGTTTCCTCTTTTGTCTTTTTGACAGGTCGGGTGAGGGGTGTAGAAACGTAGGGGGAAAGAAGTCGTGAAAAGAGTCCCGAAAATGTATGGACTTTTTTTGGTTGAACTTTGACGTTTATGCTTTGACAACCAATAAAAAGAAACAAAATGCATAATTTACAGCTATAAGTTCAGTTTTCCAGAGTACGATGTAGTAAAGGCAAATATAAACGTGAAATAATGTAAATTTAATTATTTATTTAAACGATTTAAGAAATGTGGACAAAAACTCAAACGGAAGTATTATTAACGCTGTTTCAAAGTTGGCCCAATTTGTATAACAAGCTAAACAAAAATTATAAAAATAGAAATAAAAGAATTGAGGCACTTGAAATTATTCGAAAAGAGCTTTTAAAAATCAAACCGGGTGTTACAATTTCGGATATAAAAAGTAAAATAAAAACAATTCGGTCACAAACGTCAAAAAGAGGAATAACGAAAGGAACGAAAAAAGGAAAGGTGTAATCACGAGGGTAGGTACCTGTCAAAAAGACGAAAGATGAAAACGAACGAAAAAACATCCCGTGTAATCAGGGTCTATGGATCTGCAACTTTGACAGAATTAATAGGTGTGTTTGGTAAGGTGAACTTAATTGTTTTTTTTTTTTTTTTTACAGATGTTCAAAGTTGGCTGTCAAAACTCATACGATAATCATGGCTTTATTATTTAATTTCCAATATAAATGTTTCGGTAAATACGTTTCCGACACATTTCAAACGGAAAATCCTACTGGGTTACAACTTTGCTGGTCTTCCAAAATCGATAGAGTTGAACAATACCATAAAGACCGTTGATAAATATCGTTCGCTCCACCAATCTGACTTAAGACTGCATTGGATTTTCTTAAACTCCTTGTCAAATTAACAAATTCTGGGGTGGAATCGGCTAAGGTGATAGTTGACTATCATATTTTTTATAGTCAAATTTTACTATCATTTTCATTCCGTCTGTGTAAGATGATTCAACTCAATTCAATTCGATTGAACGATTTCAGTTTATAATTGTCACAATTCATTGTTGCTATGGTGAAATTTTAAAATTATTCCTATATAAAATATATAAATAAAAGCATCAAATTAGCTGTGTAACATTCTTACTTTTCTTGTGTTTTTTTCGAATGCCGTAAGCTTTGTCGGTCACAAGAATGTGCTTTTGTACCTAAAAAAGGTAACTGACAAAAATTTCCATTCGTTTTTTGTAAGCGTCTGGTAGCCCTATCCAGAAACGACATATTTGTAGGAAAATGACTATCACATTTTTGTTGTGACAGCTTTTAAGGTATCAATTTGACTATCAGCTTACATAGATCAAATTCGATTATTTTGACTGTCATTTATCAACCATCACCTTAGCCGATTTCACCCTTTCAAGAGTAATTATTATTGCCATTCAAAGTGCGTTATCAAATAAGCCGTTTGGATTCGGCATAAAACTATAGGTCCCCTCCATTCCTAAGATGACTCGTATACAGGAATGGTTGGAGTTGTAAGTCACTAGACCCTGATTCTCTATGGTGGGCATCTGGAATGTTTTCTTTTAGTTTTTAAACTAAACGTTCGTTTACTTGATTTTTGATGATTCTATTGCTTTAATCCGGACTCTTCATTTTCCAAAGAACCGGATATTCCCTATGTAGCTCTAGAAACTCGCTCTTATATTTTTGTTCTTCATTTATTAATGTTGATACAAAATTTGACAAAATCAATGTCTACTTAATAATAAATAAACATTCTAATTCATGACACAAAATATCTGGAAAACTTGACAAAACTGAGCAAATATAAAAATTATTATGATTTTTGCACAAGTAATTGCAAAATTCGCCCAAACAAGCCCATTCACAACGCACAAAATATGTGCAGTTTTCTTGTGTCGTGCATGGCCGGCCTTAGGAATTCAGGACTGCTTGCTTTGTTTTTTTTACGAACTGCCACAACCCATTAATAAACGTTGTACCCAAGCGGGTACAAAGAAATATACATTTTCAAATAGCCGTTAATCCGAAACGAAAAGAGTTTTTGGGCGTCTTTTTTTTTTGTTTCGCTCACTCAAATTATGTTTTACAACTTCGCTTATAGGCTTTTCACACCAAACCCAAAACCAGGTTTTCGGCAAAAAGTTTTCAAAAACCCGAAAATCGTTCACACCGAACATTTACACGTTTTCATTTGACATTTGAATTTGTTTGACACCGGCTGTCAAATTTTGTAGTGATGAAAAAATTTGTGAGTAAAAAGTTTTGTTTTTCTCAAATTATTTGTAAAAATAAAATGAATTCTAACCAATTGAAATTGGATTTAATACATAAAAAGAACGTTGAACAAAATATGAAGATTTTGTTAAACTTTTTTTCATTATCTCAAGCCTCTATCATAAAAAAACGTCGTTTTCTTTTGCAAATTCTGGAACCTCGAAAGAAAAGAAAAGCTTTAATATTGATACAATTGAAAATCGGAATCGACAAAGAAATATGTGGACAAAGGTTAGCTTGTTATAACAAAACTGTTAGGTACAACAAAAATTAATTTTATTTAAAAATTTTCTTTTTTCTATTGCTTCTGTTGGCCAAATGTGCCCAAAATCGATATGTATTGTGGCCGTCCAAGCAGCTTATAGGCGGGGTTGAGAAGATTCTGAATGATTTCGTGTAGGTCCTTATGGTAGGAGCAGAAAAGGTCAATTCCTAGTTCCAGATTCGTACAAAAATCACACTCGCCTGGCTTGTCTAAAGCGCTGAGGATCTTCTTGATGTTGGCATCGCTGTCCATCAAGGGGCGATAGCCTACTGTTGAGGTTTTATTCACTGGAACAATGATTCCACATTGTGGAATGTTTTGGCGCAAATTTTCTTAGCTCGCTGCGACTTAGCCTCCACCAAAGATTTCCTTTCATACTTATTCTCCTCCACAAATGAACTTATCGCCTTTCTCATATATTTCAAACCCTTGTGATTGAACGGAGTTACCGGTAGTAAGCGAAAGCGTCGAACATATTTGTGGCGAAGAATTCGAAGACGCATCCCTTGGAAACGTCATTACGAACTATGAGCAAGTCTTCCTCGTCCTTGGGGTCGTAACGCCAGTAGCCATAGTGAATTCCGGTTCCTCGCTTAACAAAGAGCGTTTGAAACTCTCGAGGATCATAAAAGAACCGCCAGTGCCGCAAATAATCACCGGGGCTTTTATTCTCGACGTTGGCGTTGGCAAATTTTCCATATTCTGTAAATAAAAAACAAAAAGCAATAATTCTTATTTTGTAAGGAAATTGTATAAATAATATTACTTACCACGACCAAATTTATTTCAAATTGAAATAATATTTGTTTTGACAGCAGCCATCAGCTGTTTTGTTTACATTAATTTGAGCGCTGAATGTTTCAAAGGTTTGTTTGTTTAGTTCAACTGTGAATTCCTACTAGTTTTCGAGAGGTTTTATATAAAACTTGTGGTTTACGAAAAATTGTTTTATTTTTTTATTTGTACCAATTCGAGACCAATTGTGGAACCAAAAACGTCACTATGGTAAAACATCAAATGCCGCTTGGATCCAGAGTTGTTGTTGATTTTTTAAACAAAGTTACCCATCCTTCAGATCACATTGTATTTTTTGATAATTTGTTTACATCACATGATCTGCTTGTTTTGCTGAATCAAAAAGGTTTTCGAGCTATTGGGAATGCACGCGAGTCTAGAACAAAGAAATGTCCGCTGAAATCAAATGCAGAGTTCAAAAAAGAAAAAAAGGATTCTATGATCGCAGAGTACAATGCAGGGATGGGAGGCGTTGACCTTCATGATCAAGCCATCAATAATTACCGAATTAAATTTCGCTGCAAAAATAGGTGGTGGCCACTTTTTACAGTATCTAATGTTAAATTCAGTGATGGTCAATGCATGGAAAATGCATAAAATGGTCTACAACTGCAACATAAATATATTGCAGTTTCATCGCGCTATTGTTCGTCAGTACTTGCGAAATTATACACAGCCTTCAGCTTCTTCTAAGCGATCAGTAGTCCCCTCTGTATCATTTACTGGTGGAAACTATATTCCGAAACGAATAGCTAAACAACTATGCTGACGACAATGTCATAACCGAACAAGGTGGATTTGCGAGCAATGCGACACGTAGCACTTTGCGTAGAGAAAGAGTGTTTCAAAATGTTTCATTTGACAACAAAATGAGCATGCAGTGTGCCATTGTACCCGCTTGGGTAGAGGTCCCAAGAACCTACTTTACATATTTTTTCCAGTTTTTTTTTTATATTCTTGGCTAAATTACATTATGTGATTTTTCCTTAAAATAAAAAAAAATAACTTAAATATTATTTCTTTTAAGGACATTCGTCTCTTAATGGGTTAAGACGTGTTCAGGTGCACAGTTCTTAATCAAAAAATTTTGAAATGGCTTATGAACTTCTAAATATTTATTGTTTAAAATGTTGTTTCATTTTTTTTTATTTTTCAAATCATTGTATTGTCGTTTTTGTTTAACTGTCAAATTTTAATTTTATTTTTGTTTGATTCACTTGAGAACAACAATATCAGGTTGAATTATGTATCAATGTTATTTATTTCATAATTAAAATTTAAGAATAAGAGTATTTTAAACTTTTTCGGAAATTTAAAAATTAGTTTGAGTCTGTTTTTCGTTGTTATGGTTATTTGTCATATTGACAGTACCCTTACTTTTAGCAGGGGCTGTCACTATCAACCAATTTAAAATAGTGTTCAGTGAAAACAGTCCCTACATATGTACACTACAGTGTTATCATGTTTATTATGTTTACGTTTTTTTTCTTCATAAATCTTTGCGGGTGGCTTGGCGTGAAGATATTGCACCCGTGGAATGTTAAACAGTTAAAATTCCGTTGTCTCACTAAAGATAAAATGTTCTTTTCAATTGATGAAGAAAAAAAATTATAATAAATAAACAAATAACTTAAACACCTTGGAAACCGCAAGCTACAAACAACAAGACAGGTTAACCACTCGGCTTAACTCGTCATAGTGTCAGCTCACCATCACCACCACCGACCGTACCGCCATCATCGTGTGTTGCATCAGTCAAAAGACTAAACATATCTATATATCATATGTTTATACTGACAGCTCTACACCGAGTATCATATATCATGTATTGGCTGTCAAGAACCTCGGCATACGTCATGTAACTGATGACATCTACATACCTACCGTACGTACGTATGTACGGTACGTACCACTTGTATTTCGTGTAGCGGTAACAAAAAACATGCTATTAACCGGCCCAATGACCAACCTTTAGTGCGCATGCAACTGCACCTTTAAGTGAGATGCTGCTCAGTGCTTATGAGCAGTCATATCAGACTTCGCCTACGGGCTTTTACCCTTTAAGCAATTTGGCTCCGAAAATAAGGGGGGCTGTTGGCTGATGTCGTACAAGCCGTACACAATGATAACTCTTTTTCCGGAATCAGTGCAGTACAATGCAGTGCAGTGGCAATGCAGATTTGCTCATGTGTTATAATCGGTCGACCGCAGCGATACATACCAGGCATTCCGCCGAGCATTGTGTCTTCGTCATCTTTTCCCCATTCAAGTTCATCAGGTGGTTCCAACTTCCAAGCGTTCGTCACAAAGTTAAAATTCGCATCTGTACGGCTTAGTGCTAAAAAAGATAATGAGAAGCTGAGCTGTAGCAGGAAAGATACATAATGAATAAAAATGGGGAACAAAAAGAAACCAAATAGAAGAAAGGTGAGTATGAGTATTACAAGAGTCACCTTTTTTCTTTGCATGGAGTTGGGGCTTGAATCTTTGTTGTTTTGGTTTTTATTTTTGTTGTATTATTACTAAGCTTAAGTCTCGGAAGTCTCAAAGAGGAGGAGATGATGATTTTGAAAGATTTTTTTAGTGTGTTGTTTCGAAAAAGTAAAAATGCAGAGCAGTGCTATCATTTATTTGACGAAGTTCGAGGTGTTCGCAGTTGGCAGCTGCATTAAAGTCACACTTTTGTTTTGTCTTAATATAGTTCTGTTCGTTCGCTAGACTTACTCGTTCTGTTTGTTTTTTTTTTTTGTAAAATAAACTAAAGTGATTTATTAATTATTTTGGAAGTGATTATATTTTAGTTTGTTTTAAAAGTAAGTTTAAAAATTTGTTTATGAAAACAAAATTTATTAAGGAAAATTTATTTCTTAATTTTAGTAATACTTGGTGTTTATGAATTTAAATCTCGAAAGTGTAGCAAAGATCAGTTTATGTCTCCGAAATACGAAAAATTAAAAAAATAGTGCAATAGTGATTTTTTTTGTTGGGAATATTGTTTTTAAGTTGTTGATTTTGTATCAAAAATCTTAACTTCCATCACCCAAGAAACATTGTCAATCGAAAGGATTTTAATTTATATAAAAACTATTGTTGCTATCTTAAAATTTTAATCAATCTGGAGGGTGATTTTCTTAAAATCAATTTGTAGATGGAAGAAATATAGAAGAAGAAAATTCTGTCACTTAGGACTAAAACTGAGGTTTCTAATAAGCCTTGAAAAAAAGAAATTTCTAGCAAATGATGATAAAGTAAAAACAAAGTTCACAAATTTAAGATAATTAATTAATTAATTAATTTAAAAAAAATATCAAACCACACTCCAAAATATATCCTTTGTACATTGATATTTCTAAAGAAGCTTAAAGGAAGAACAATGTTTGCTTGACTGATTTTGTAAAACAATGTTTAATATTATAAGGACTCTTTTTACATAATATTGACATAATATAATATTGTTGGGTATAATAAAACGGCTGAGTTAATTTTCTTGAAACAATAAATCTTAGACTTGAAATAGATTTCTGGGCCAAAATTGTGTGTCTTTTTGTGAATATTGGAGTGCAGTTCAAAATATTACTTTTCTACTGGCTTTGTAGGATCATAAGTTAATTATCTTCCAACATTTTTAATTGTGATATAAAGGAGCCCTATTGCAAGTTTTGCATTCGTAAAAAAAATCGAATTCGAGATTTTAATCAAACATGACATAACGATGGCGGAGAAGTGGAAAAAATTAGGACCCGCAATTCCGTCCGTTTGTCTGTCTGTCTGTCGTCGTCCCTACAGCCCAAACTATTAGGTCGATTCAGTTCAAACTTGAAAGTTAAGGTTTAAAGCAGATTAGTAGTTAAGCGTTTTTTTAAATTTATTTTAAGATCATAAATAATTGCGGTCCCCACATAAATTTTTTGGTCGAAAATCAAAAATCCGAATTTACTCAAGAACGAACAGATCGATTTTTATGAAATTTGCTCTACATTTTTTTCTTAACTTGGCTTCTTTCAATAAGAAAAATGTATTTTTATATTTTTCAGTATCTCATTTTTAAATGTTCTCAGGGACTCATTAACCGATTTTAATACATTTTTGTTTCTACACAAGCTCTAATATTGTCTGAATAATATTTGATGATCAAATATTTCAAAATTCGATATCACAAAAACTTGTCAACAATTTTTTACGAAAATCAAATGCAAGATATATATTTATATATTCTAAATAACTATGCATACTAATTTTAAATACAAATTGAAAAAAAATTATATATAAATAATTAATTTATAACAGAATTACTTTAGCGATTTTCAAAAACAATGGTTCTTTTTTTAAGAAATCAATTGTAAAATATAATTTTGAAGACAAAATTATATTTAAGGGCATATTTTTAAATCTTGAATATTATGTCGGTATTATTTTTAAACAGACATTTTGGATACAGGAACATGTTCGTTTTAATTACAATTGAGTTTTGATAGTTTAACTTTATTCGGTGTATTTTACCATGACGGAAATGCCTCGAGACGATGTCTTCCCTTTATTGCTATTTGCTTCTATTCCAATCAACTAATCAAGATTCTAATCTTTATTTAGTCAGAGGTTTGTTTTTATGTTTCACATATTCCCTAGTGACTGATTTTTTAGATATCAACAAAGAAGGAAATATTAGAAAGGGAAGATAGTTGCATTTTTGCATCATGACATACATTTTTTATTTATTTATTTTAATTTTATTTATATTTATTTAATTAAATTCGTTAACTATCAATTATTTTAGTTCAGTTTCAATTTTTTTTTTTGAAATTTGATTCTTTAAAGAAGAATGTTTTTTGATGCGCATACATATCTCAAACTAGGTCTTCTTATTCGAGCTTTAATCAAACTGATTTTCTGACTTTTATCAAAACACTCACGATTTTGACATTTTATTAGATTTTTTAAGTAAAAATCATTAAATATTATAAAAGAGATATTTTCTCAAAATAATATTATTCAGATCGAATGTTTTATGACCAAAATAATATAAGAAACACGTTTTGACACATTCTTACAAAATAAAAGTAAATTACTACGAAAAACTGGTACAAATTATTTCTCACTCGAATTTATTCGGAAATAAATAAAGACATTACCGGAAAATTTTAAACAACTTATTGTTAAGGGTTTAACATTTTCCTAGTTACCAATTTGCTAAATATTTAGCAATTTACTAAGGGAGTCCAACATTATTAATATTTCTTTTCGTTTTGCTAACTAGTAAATTTGTAATTGCCTTTTATTAAGAAAGAAGCATATAAACATGCCTAAAAAGTGACAGTTCGTGAAAATAAACAAAGCCAATACGTTTAAACGGACCCATTAATTGGAATACCAAACTTTTGACTGGACTATTGCATCCACTGCTCTTAAAAGAATAATTGTAAAGATGTCATATGGATTTTTAGCAAATTGCTAACTAAATTTAAATCAGCCAATCCGTGATTTTAACTCTGGAAAATTGTTAAGAAATTGTTAGATGTCAAAATCGTTTAAAATTAGGTAAATCTTATTTTAAGCTCAGTAAATTCCTAAAAATGGCTTTAACATTTTACTAAATCGTTTAAAAATTTTGCGTTTCTATTTCTAAACAGACTCTTTTTATAGTCATGCATTTTATTTAATAACAATAATTAAGTTTTGATATTTTCACTTTACTCGGTATTTTTAACCATGGAGGAAATGTTTCGAGACGATGTCTTCCCTTTTTTTGATATTTGCTTCTATTCCAATCAAGGTTCTTATCTTTACTTAGTTAGAAGTTTGTTTCACATACGCCCTAGTGACCATTTTTGGGTATCATCAAATAATCATGAATCACGACATACATTTTGTATTTAATTTTATTTTATCTATTATTATTATTGGCTCCGTTTATTTTTTTTTCCTTTTTTCGATTCCTTAGAAAAGAATTTTATTTGATGCTCAAATCTCAAATTATATAGGTCTTCTTATTCAAGGTTCTGACTTTTATCAAAACATTCATAATTATGACATTTCATTGATTTTTGTAATAGATATTTTCTCAGACAAATTGTTTTTCAGTTCAAATATTTTATGACAAAAATAATGTAACGTCGTTTTCAATTGGCAATCTGGAAGTGAAAAAAAGCATTCTGAATGCGTTCAATTGGGCAAAAGTGACAGTTCTGATTCTGAAAAGAAGAGAATTTCCCTTCTGGTTTTAAAAACAGAATCAGAAGCAGAATCACTCACACATTCATAAATTTTAAATGTCACTTCCTCCATGTTTGCAGCACAAAAACAAAATGAATTTTAGCGCGAATACACATATATGTGACATATGTCATACTCAACCAATACATTCTCACCAAACTTCAGATTCTTCGGAATAAAAAAAAAACTGTTCAATTGGGATTCCGAATCGAAGAACAATTCCAGATTGCCAATTGAAAACGACGCGACGTTAAAAGAATAATTGTAAAGATGTCATATGGATTTAGCAAATTGCTAACTAAATTTAAATTAGCCAATCCGTGATTTTAACTCTGGAAAATTGTTAAGAAATTGTTAGATGTTAAAATCGTTTAAAATTAGGTAAATCTTATTTTAAGCTCAGTAAATTCCTAAAAATGGCTTTAACATTTTACTAAATTGTTTAAAATTTTGCACCACTATTTTTAAACAGACTCTTTTAAAAGTCGTGCATTTTTTTAATTACAATTGAGTTTTGTTATTTTCGGCTTTTTTTAATCACTTTATTCGGTATTACTTACCATGGCGGAAATGTTTCGAGATGACGTCTTAACTTTTTTTGAATTTGCTTCTATTCCAATCAAGTGAACATTTTTGGGTATCATCAAAAAAGGAAATACTAAAAAGGGAAGATAGTTGCATTTTTGCATCATGACATAATGTAAATGTTGTATGTTTTTATTTTTATTTTTGTTTCATTTATATTTATTTAATTGAATTCGTTAACTGTCAATTATTTTAGTTCAGTTTAATTTTTTTTATGCACATATCTCAAACTAGATATTATTATTCCTGATTTAATCAAACTGATTTTTTGACTTTTATCAAAACATTCACTCACGATTTTGACATTTTATTAGTTTTTTAAAGTAACTATCATTAAATATTATTAAATAGATATTTTCTCAAAAAACCTTTTTTTCAGATCACATATTTTATGACAAATATAATATAATATAAAAATTAAGTTTTGATAGGTGGTAACATTGTCAAAAATTTGAAATGACAGTTTTTTTTTTACAAAAAAAATGTCTACGAAAACATGTTAAAATCTGTTTTTCATTCGAGTTTAATCGGAAATAAATAAATACATTGTTTAAAATTGCTATATAATATTATTTACTATTATCTGTTAAATATTTCAAAATGGAATAAGATTTGTTCAACCAGAAAATTTAGCAAACTCAAGCAAAAACATCACACGTTAAAAAGAAGAATATTTAATTAAATAAATGGATTGATATTTCGTTTTTTATTTTCTACTTACTATTTTTAGTGCCGTGAAATAAAGCCAAGAGTGCCTCAATTTTTATACTCACTGTAAAAATAAGTTAATTTTATTTCTCAAAATAATTTGGCCTTATTTCACTTTGTCAACGTGCAATATAACCAACTGCTAAAATTGTTCATTATTTGAGTTTTGTAAAGTTTTAAAATTTGGTCTTATTTCATTTGGCTTTATTTCACGGTACCACTTTTTTCCAAATTTAATTTGATGTTTGAAGAACACTGAATCACCCGAAATTCCCCTCCACTAAAAGTTAGCTCTAATTTATTTTAAAATAATAATTTATTGACGTCATCTGATTCTGACAGTTTACACTAACGTGCACTAGCTCAAAAGGTAGTACAAAATATTATGAACTAGAGTGAACTAGTTCAGCTCAAATTTTCTGAGAAAGATAATCAGTGTAAGTTATTACAGAAATATTCTCAATGAACAAAAAAAGTGCACTTTATTGCCCAGAATAATCCAGTGTGCAGATGGTTGAACACAGCTATTTTGTTCCAAATACCTCAATAGCTTAAACAACTTGTACTCCAATTGAATTTTTCAAATCTCTGCGTTTTTATTCTGATAGTTTAACTATCGTATCTTTAATTTTTAGTTTATAATTTAATTTAATTTTGGGCTTCAAGGAATTGATCCTTACTTAACTTACTTAAGGTGGCGCTACAGTCCGGGGCGGACCTGGGCCTCAACCAACATGCGTCTCCAGCCAGCTCGGTCCCTAGCTAGCTGTCTCCAGTTTCGCACGCCAAGTTGGTTGAGGTCCTCACCCACCTGAGTGCGCCACCTATTGATTGATCCTACGTAAATTTGGATTTAATTTACAATGAATTGGAGATGACAGCCAACTACGGCGAACAATGTTTGATAAATTGCAAAAGGTAGACATTCTAAGTGTTGAAATATAATACATCAATGCCAATATTTTAAAAGCATGCCTAACCTACGCATTTGAATCAATCATGTTTTCTATAGTTGTACAGAATTAAAACTTGTTGAATGTAATCAAATAAATATTTCTTGATCAGCTCAAATGTATGTCAACAGTCCAAATTGATTAATACATATGTATATTTTTGCCAGCCTATAAAAAAAATTAATTTAAATATCACTTTCATTTCATTGTAATATTTTTTCCATGAATCATAAGTTTTGTTTAGTTATTTTTGTTTGTGATATTCCCAAGAACAAAAGTTGCGTTGGCGCCGCGCCGCCACAGAAAATATAAAAAAATCACAAACTTAATTTCCATTTCGAAATCATTCATTAGTTTACGATCTGAATTACCTAAATATTTTATCTTCGCATCAATGGGAATACCTACTCAACCTAAATTAACGTCATGTTAACTTTCTTTTGTTGTTTTAAATTTTTGATTTTGACACATAAATATCAACCAATTTGAGCTCTTGTGTAGGAATGATATAAAAAGAAAAGATTATTTTTAAGATGATTAAGAAATTGCAATCCGTTGGTTTAATAATTACTGCGTGTAGTGAAAATTGTTCGAAACAAATTTGATGCTGCCATCATAATGGAACTCTTATCATAAAGTGTGTATCTTTAAATGAAAAAGTCTTTTAAATCTTTTGAGCGTTAACCACCAGGTAGCATCGGATTAATGCAAACAGTAGTCCGCATGAATTTGATTATATTTTTAAACAATATATTATTAAGGGCTTAGGTCTCTATTATATCAATTTTTTTTATCTGACCACGTCCAAGCAATTACCAAAAAAAAAAACAAAAAAGCAAATCAATAAAACCCTAGTCTAGGGAACGATATAATCTAAAATGTCAAAAACTCAAAAAGTCGTATGGTTTTAGAAAATAACTAAGAGTTAATTTTATTATTTTGTGATTTCAACTCAAACAAAATGTTAAGAGATTGCAAGTTTTTTATAAACTTAAGCTAAGTACAGACGATTGGCAGAGCTTTCAATATTGTTTTATTTTATTGTAAGATCTGTCAATGTACTGACAACAGCTGTCTATGAGCTTACGTTTCAATAAAAAAAAAGTCTGTACACACTGTTGAAGTATTTTAAACTAAAGTATTGTGGGTATTTCCATGGGTAAAATAAAGCAATTTATTTTTGATCTGCATCTGTCAAAATAGAAATTTTTCCTGTTTCCTTCTGGCAAAAAGAAATTGATTTATTTTTGATTTTAGATCAAATCTGCAGATCTGGATTTTTTGGCAGATTGTAATACATTACAATTATAAAAACATATTTAGGTGAAAATTTGACAGCTCGACCGCACTCGTTACCACGTACACCAAGTTGCACTGAAACCTTAAACAAGCTTGATTTTGCCTCCGCGCAGAAGATTAATTAATTTATATAAAATAAACACACTTATAGCAGTTGTCAGAAAACAGCTTTAAATTTTAAACGCACCTGACAATGTCATAGTTGGCTGCGTTCAATCTTAGACAGATAGGGTATACGGATAACTTTTTGTTAGTGTTTTACGTATAAAAGAACAGCTAATCCAAAACAGCTGGTACGTCAAAAAAGGAATCGAAATTTACCCAAGAATATCTGACAGAACATCTAATTAAATATTACAACTTTGTATTTTTTTTTTGTTAGAAATCTGGTGAAGTAATAAAATTATCCATTGATCATTTTGTTTTACAATAATATTGGACCTCGAAATCTAGATGTTTGTCTGTTTTCCCACATATCCAGGATAGCCTATCCAATTTGAGATTGAACGAAGCCATTGTCTGGAAATAAACAAAATAATAAAACGCTTGACAATTTTTTGTCGAATTATCGTCTGACAATTAACTGTCATTACATTTTTGACAAAATCGTATGTTCAGCCGATGGTCATACATTTGGGTCAGGTTTTTCACTGACAGTTCTGACATTATGGTTAAACTTTGTAATTAACTAAAATGACTTTCACAATTTATTTAATTGTTTAAAAATTTGCACTATGTTACAAAAATTGAGCTGTGTATAAATTATTATTCAAATCCTAAATAATACAGGGCTAAGTTGCCGTTGTTATAACCGCTATATGAGACATAAGCTGCAGTTATTTCAAATAAGTCTACATTTAATACATTTAGTTTGATTATAACTTAAAAACTGTTATGTAACTCATCATTTGGCCTAAAGATTTTTATTACAAAGAGTTATTTATATCATTTCAAATAAATATTAACTTAATTATTTTTGATTTTTAATTTTTTCAACTAAATTTTTAATTTTTCTTTTCTATTTGTACTTTTTGTAGAATGATTTTCAACCTATACACCTTGTTTCTATTGATAACATCTGCAGCAGTTAGTTTAGCTGGCACTTATTTAAATAGAAATGATCTTCCACTCTCCTCAAAAGTGATATTCCAAAGTCCGATGATGGAAAATGTCTACAAAGACATCGTCCTATCATCGAAACCCATCAATTTGAAGAAATATGCAACAGCTAAACCAAAAAACTCACCTAAAGACTCAAAAATCTACTACATTCCAATTGGACCGATGCCTTATCACTTTGCACCAGTTGTTAATGGCAATCAGCAGCCATTGCTACCGCCAACAAATCCAATCCTAAATGGACCAAATGTTCCGCCAAATTTCCTGCAAGCTTTTCTGCAAAGCTTCCAACAAAACCCGCCTCAAAATTACCAACAAAATCGTCCACAAATCAATTATCACCAACAGCCAAATTATATCCCATCAGCAGCAGCAGCTAATATCTCACCGAACAAGGGACAAATACCTCCTCAGAATGTTCAGCTTGTGAATACTGCTGTTATTGCACCAAGTTCACATCATCAAGCTCCAGCAGCACCATCATCAGCAATGGACTTAGCTAATACAAATATGATCCGGCTAAATGGACACACCTATTATTTCAATGGACGACCTTATAGATTGAAAGCATATCGGGCAGCACCAAAGCTAAATGTTGATAAATATAATTTAAATTCTCATTTATTTTTTAATAAAAATATTATCTATTAAGTTTAATTTTGTTGTTGTATTAATTTAACCGCATTAAAATAACACAATTTATTTTAAAAGTTCCTATATTAAAAAGAAAAATAATTAAAGTCGACTTTTTTCTTTAAAAAAGGAGTTGTTAAACTTTAATATTATTGTGAGTTTTAGTTTAATTTTAACTTTAAGGGCGCCATTGTTTAAATGTCTGCAATTTTTATGAAGTAGTGAGTTGATGACAACCTTGGAAAACACCATTGATAGTTTAAGGTGAAAACATCAGTGCTTTTCCATTGTTGAACAACATTTGAAAAAATTATGAAAGTTTGGCGGTACATATCGAACACTTAAAGTGTATTGAAATATTGTTTGCAAGGGTTGCCAATACTACACAAATGACGGAAAATTCAAATCAATGACATTTTAGGGACATCCCTTTTGGAATTGTTGTGGATTTTGTGTAAAAAAGTTAAAAATGTTTAAATTTTTAAAATTCTTTATAAGACCGAAGACTCATAAAGCTTTTACAGAATTAACGTTGCAATAATACGAGTATTGTTTTATTGTATGGCATACTTATGGGAGGTTTTTCGTATATAAAAGATCCAATCGGAATTAAGATAAATGACCCATTTAATTAATTTTATGGACTTAAAAGAAGCTTTTAAATACACGCGGAAGGAAAAATAAAAACTAAAAACAAAAATAATTCAAAAGCAATTAAAAATCATTTCGAATTGCTTTATAAATTAGATAGAAAATGTACTCTTTGTATGCAAATAGAATTAATTTGAATTTGAATTATTTAAAAGCAGGTGGAGGGAATTGGAAATTCCCATAAACACAAACTGCACTTTTTCAATATAAACTTGTTCTGAATTAGAATCATTTAGTATGGTAGCGTTCTAATCCAGTTTTTTTTTTTATTGAACACGTTTATGTAATGGATTTCTGTATTCTAAGGGTGAGATTCTTCATAGTGGGTTAACCTCAAAGTCTAAAACACCATCGGTTACAAAGTTTTATCTGTTATTAAAAACTTAATTTATTAACCTCCCATAGGAAGTTATTGTAATGGGTCCGATTTGTCGAATTGGAAATGTTGACATTGCTCGACGTTTCAAGGTCCCTAGAGTCAAAATAAAAGATTTTTAGAAAGATGTCTGTCTAAACCAGAAGAGATATCGACTTTAAATAAATTTTGTTATACAGATAATAAAGCAGAAACATGCAAAAAGGGCTCTCAAGAAAATTGCGTGGGTGGTTTTTTTTACCGTAGCAGTTTAAAAAAAAGGTGAACATTTTGGTTAACCCTAAATATCTCACGAACCAATGACTCTAGAGACTTGAATTAAATTTTATATTATGTATTGTAACGTGGTACCAAACTAGTATATTTTTGGAAAAAAATCCAATCAACGGTTTTTTTTTTATAAATAAAAAAAAAATTAAAAAAAAAATTGTCACCTCGAAAATTGTACGAATAAAAAATCATTTCATTTCTAAAACAATTTTGTGCAAAGAAAAATAACGTTTTTAACATCTGGTAAAATTTTGAGAAACAGTTTTTTTTATAAAAAATAAAAAACCTAAAAAAACATTACTCAAAGTTGGTAAAAATTGAATTTCGACTCAAATATCTATGGAGTTTGGTCAAAACAACATAAGTCAAAAATCTTCGTTTTGAGATAAATGCGTTTCAAAGTTAAAAAAATTCCTCCAAATCCAGTTTTATTGAATAAATATTTTTTTGGATGCAATTTTGTTTCAAATAATAATATTTACACGAATAAAATAAAAAAAATTAATATTTAAGCTTGTTTATATATTTAAAGTAAGATATGTTGTTTTGCCCAAACTGGGTTGCGTTCAAGAAAAAGATTATTTTGAGTTGTGTCTTTAATACCAATATTGAAATAAGATTTAAACTACGTTTTTTTTTTAGAAAACAAATTTATTTCACTTTAACAAAATACAATAAGTAAAAACTAAAAAAAAACATTATAAAAATTCATTATTAAAAAAAGGAACGAGTAAGAAATTAAAAGTTTTTATTGATTTTTGTTTTAATATTAATCTACATCGGATGAATCTGATAAATCCGGATCTACATCCTGTTTTCCCTTTTCTGATTTCAAGGCTTTATAAAAATCGTGGAAAATTAAGTAACTCCAGTAATTGTGGTTCTATATCTGGCGCCGAGGATGAATTAAAAAAAAAAAAAACATTGTGTTTAGCTTTTTTTAAAATTTTTTTTTTCAATCTTCTTGTCTTACCTGTAAAAGACATTTCTTTGTTTTCATTTTCATCTTTTCTTGGATTATTATTTTTGTTTGATGATGCTATTGTTTGTTTTCGCTCTATGCTATTTTAGTAATATAATAACACACAAATCACATTTTTGATTATTACCTGATTGAGCTAGTTTTACTAGCATTCTCGCTCTGCTATGCATTATTATTGTTTTACAAATTAGCACTTCACAACAAACTTAACTTTCAAAAATTATTCACTTTTAATCGACTACTGCACAACAAGACGTTACACGTTAATTTAACAAAAGAATGTTACAAAATGGTGGTTTATCTTTATACTAAGAATTCGAAGCAGAAGTACCTGCCTACTACGATTAGTTTCAAAAACGCATTCAGTTTCTTGAGTTGTGCTGTTTTGACCAAACACTTATTTAAAATATTAAACATTTTTGATTGCTCAAAACAGCACAAGTCGAGTTATGCCATAATGACCAAACATTATTTTAGAAAAAGCAGTTAAGTGTTGTTAGGATCAGTAAATATCTTTATAACTAATTTACATAGAGTTATGTTGTTAAGACCAAACGAAAACAGATTTTTTTTTAAATACTTCTGCATACTTAACTCATTTTCGAAAAAAATTAACTTATGCTGTTTTGACCAGACTCCATAGATATATTTTCAAAAATTTGAGATTATGGCTTCCAACTAATTTAAAATTATAAGAAATATTGTTTTCAACATTCGTTAAAATTATGAGAAAAATCGAATTGACAGTTTTTTTTACAAAAAATAAAAACTTAAAAGAAAATTTAACAAAAGTTGGTAAAAATTGATTTTCGACACAAATATCTTTCCAAAAATTTGAGATTTTGGCTTCCAAATAATTTTAACTTATAAGAAATATTGTTTTTAATATTCGGTAAAATTTTGAGAAAAATCGAATTGACAGTTGTTTTACAAAAAAAAAAAACCCAAACAAAAAAATTAAAACAAATTTGGTAAAAATTGATTTTCGACTCAAATATCTTTTCAAAACTTTGAGATATTGGCTTTAATCTACTTTTATCTTTTAAAAAATATTGTTGTCAACATTCAGTAAAATTTTGAGAAAAATCTAATGGACAGTTTTATTACAAAAAATAAAAACCTAAAAAAAACAATACTAAAACTTGGTAAAAATTTACTTTCGACTCAAATAGCTTTTTAAAAATTAAAATTATTTCACAGAAAATATTGTTTTCGATATTCAGTAGTTTTTTTATAAAAATCCAAAAGTCCGTTTTTTCATAAAAAAAAAAATAAAATCTACAAAAAATTGTACTCAAATTTGGTAAAAAATGATGTTCGGTTGTTGATATCTCTCTAATTAATAATTTCATTCATCCATTTGTAAAAATTTAAGAAATGCTACTAAAATTCGTTCAAATTTGTTTTCTAATACAAATCTATTTAACAAAACTAGATTTTCAAACTAAACTATTTCTTTATATGACAAATATTGTTGGTAATTTTAATTTTTTTAAGAATAATTCAACTGACAACTTTTTTAACACAACACGAAAACTTACAAACTTTTAAACAAGACAAATCGACATACGGGATGGGAAGTTATCAGTGTGGGTCGCATCCCAGCCTTTTTTACTTGCGACATATAGGAACTATATGGCAAGTTTTGCATTCGTGCAAAATTTCGAGCTTGAGATTTTAATCAAACATGATATTACGATGGTAGAGAAGTCGAAAAAAGTGGGTCCCGCGATTCCGTCCGGTCAATTTTGTCTGTCTGTCCACGCTCCTACAGCCTAAACCATTGGGTCGATTGAGTTCAAACTTGGAAGTTAATGTTTTGAGCAGATTTGCGTTAGGCGTTTTTTTCATTTTTTTTTTAAGATCAAAACTAACAGTGGCCCCCATACAATTTTTTTGTCAAAAAACGAAAATTCGAATTTTCTCAAAAACAAACCGATAGATTTTTTTTAAATTTTCTCTAAAATTTTATTTTTTAACTTGGCTTCTTTTAATAAGAAAAACATATTTTTGTATTGCTCAGGAAAGGTACCGCTCATAGAACCGTTTTTTTTTGTTTTTTAATTTTCTCAGCAACTTTTGAACGGATTTCAATAATTTTTTTTTCTGAACGAGCTCTCTTATACTGCCTTAATAATATTTGATTATCAAAAGTGCAATTTTTTATTGTTTGGATTTTTAAAAAAATATTGAAATTTTTTTTTTCAAAATTCTATATCTCAAAAACGGGTGAACATTTTTTTACGAAATTGAAATATAGAGCGTATATTTACAATCACTAAACAACTGCATACCAAAAATATTTTTAGAACAAAATTGAAAAATTTTATATATAAAAAATTAATTTAAAAAAAAACCGTTCTAACGATTTTCAAAAAAAAAATGGCATTTAAATTTTTGAAGACAAACTTATTTTTCAGGTAAAATTTTGAATCTTAAATTAGTTTTTTTTAAATTATTTTAACTGTATTAAATGTAACCCCCTCCCAAAAAATTGAAAAATGGAGGTTTTTTCGACAAATCAAATGGCATATATATCTTTGAAGACAAACTTATTTTACAGGTATATTTTTAAATATTATATAGATACTTTTTTAAACAGACTCTTTGCATACAGGAGCAAATTCGTGCGACCCAGTCGTGCACTTTATTTATTTTTGTTTTTGAAAATTCGATTAAGAATCACTTTTGATGATTTACAAAATGAAATGATCATGCATTAAACTAAATTTACTTTGAAAAATATGGCCCTAAAACAGTCATAAATTTTCCAGAGATCTAGAAATTTTTTGTGATTTAAATAATAAAATATGTACATTATTTAAGTTTTTTTCAAATGAATGTATGATAAATTGAATGCTGGGAAACAAGTGCCTACGTCCAACAAGATTGGAAATTCTAGATTTTTTCTTGTAATAATAAAAGTTAGTGTTTCCTAGTGTTTTACTTCAAACCTAAACATACATTTTGATATGACTTATTCTACTTTGGAATTTCATAAAAACTGGTAGTTGTTGAAAATATGACTTTTTTGCATAATCACCTTTGTGAGCTTTGTTATTTCTTGATTCGAATTCAAAGTATAGAACTTAACACGATCAAAAGATAAGCACTTGAGAGTTTTGAACAAAAGTTTTTTTTTTAATAATTTTAAATTCTAAAATTACATACATAGATATGTATGTTTATTTACCAGCAAACTATCGCCACATATTACTAAAGTGTATTTAATTTGTACTTAAATTACCTTGAAGAATTTCTCAGGAGTGAAGGTCTCACAGGAATGGACATGACACGGTTCACGAAGGTAGTATTGCTGATGTTTGTGTAAAATCTGAATTAGAACTGACAAATTTATTATATGCTCTTTAAAAAAGATTTTGCGGCAAAGGGAAAGGATATAACATTAAATGCGAAGCTTTAACTTCTGGATAAAGTTATTGAGTGTGTCAGCTGAGCGCTTGATAAAACTATGTTATAACGAAATCATACTAACCCATGTTTCCAATCATCAAATTGACTTGGCAAGACCTTTTATTGAGGAACTTTAACTAAAATTCTGGTCTAAGGTCTTTTCGCCCAACACTAAAACGCCCATACTTAAATGTCATAAGGCCCAAAAAATTAAAAAAATCGCAAAAAATACCAAAGCGAATTTCGTAACGCCCAAAACAATTTTAATAAAAGAACGGCCAAATTATTATACTTGTCATTTTACCCACAAGAATTTTTAATTTTGAATTTGGGTTTTATGACATAGGGGTTAGGGCTTTGAGATATTTATTTTGGGGATTACGACAATTATGATTTCTATCTTTCCTTATGTCTTATCAGTCAACGACATACATACATATATAATCCAAATCTAAAATAAACATAAAGCCCAAAATGAGAAACGTCGTAAAAAAATATCACTAAGAAAACGTCACAATTCCCAAATAAAATGTCGTAACGCCCAAATTTAGAAATATAAATCGCCCAAAAGATTTTAGGTATGGTTTGGCTTTGAGACATATAAACATTGAGGTACATATGTATGTATATGATAGGTTTTGGGGGTAGGTACGTAGTTGGGTGTATGTAAAGTTTCTTTGCATTTAAGGAAATGGATTTAAAGAAAGGGGCAGCATTTTTCCATCACATAGTTCACTATTTATGCGCCATAATGCTGGGTCTAAATTTTGTGTGTAATGTTTCAGTTTGGGCGATTAAATTCAAAAACTCAAATTGACGTATAACCTAAAATGAACAAACATTTTGTCAAAATACCCGAATGTTAAAACAAATGACATCTTTTGGACGATATGTAAATTTGTAATTTGTGCGTTATGATATTTCAAAATTGACTTGGAAATTTGGGCTTTGTGTCATTTTTTTTTTTGAAAACGTTTTTGGACGATTGAGCCATTTTTATGGGGGATATGAAATTTTAAATATCTTGGTGTTATTTTATTGGGCAATAAGACCAAACGCTTCTTTTTGTTTGTAATTTCATAAAACCCAAACTAAATTTGAACGCCCAAAGGTTCAGTAATTTTACCTAAATTATAACAACAAAATGTTTATAAAATTTTTTTGGGCGTTATGACATTTTTAATTTGGACAATGGGGGGGGAAAGACCTAACGCCATACATTCTTACAAAAAAAAAACAAGTTTCTTGATAGAAGAGGATTTCAGGAAAGCAAATTATTCAGCTTCCTGCTGTTTTTATGCTTCTTGTCTTTTCTTTTCTCGGTCCAATAATTTGACATAGCACATCCCTGTGATTTTTTTGCCCTTCTCCAAGTAGCCGATATATTAAGATCACACCTTCCAAATCCTAGAAAACAGAAGCCATTACTTTTGCGGCAGATATAACAATCTTCGCCTTCTTTGAATAACGCTCGCAGGTTGAAGTCCATTTTTTCGCACTTGTTGTCCGAAATGACCAAACAAGGCACCTATCAAGCCACCTATCTCATAGCTAAAATTTCATACAGGATATGACCCACACGGTCTTTTCAGAAACATATTGTCTTATCTATCTTGCTTACTTTGGGCGGTCTGCCAATACGAGATTGTGGATTTTTGTTTCGTTATTCTATGTATAGTAGCCGTTTTCGAGGCGGCCTGGACGTGGCTCATCAAAAACCGGTATGCGCCCACGCTGGAACTCGTTATATCAATTTTTAGTCATCGTAGACAGCATCCAAGCTCTCTTTGATTTCGCTGTTCGATTTACCTTTTAAAAACAAGAATCGAACCACCGTCCGACATTGTTCTTTAACCATTTTTCTAAAATTCGCGGACACGTCCGTTTTCACACGCGGTGAAGTCTACGACAATGTTCTACATTACAGTAAATTTCTCTTGAGATAGTGGCGCTAATAGGCGGTAAGGCTCGTTTCACACTATACACGGTTTTGACCGTACGGCGAAATTTTGTCAGGCCTCTTTCACACGAGACGGTTTCGTCCGTACGGTTTTTATCCGTGAGCCATTGATAGTAAACTTATAAAATTAACTAAAGCTTCCACACTGGATGAAGACGGGTTTTTTCCGTACGGACGATTTAAAACAGCCGTCTCAACGACTGAAATATACGGCTACCGTGCCGTCGCCGTCCTATCAGTGGCGTACGTGACTACGCCAACGCATTCACAACAGACGATTTTTATTCGTCTGCCGTCCGTTTTTGTGGTCACTTGTACTAAAGAAAAATATCTAAAATATAACCAAACGTAGACGATTCACGGGGAAAATACGTTAGGTATGTGTGAAAACAAAGTCCGTACGGAAAAAAATCGTACGGATTTTAACCGTACGGACGAAACCGTCTCGTGTGAAAGAGGCCTTAGAGGCGCGAAGAAGAGCATATACGTTTTCATATTATACGGCCACGGCAAAATGCAGGCTCCGCACCGCGCCGTGTAGCAACCGTTTACGCCAAGCTCTGATTTAAAACTAACAAAACTAATGTTTTGAGAAGTATTAGGAATAACTACACTTGAATCTAATAGAAAACCATTTATTTGGGCTCAATATTGAACTCCTCCTCAAGATAGATGTAATTAAGTGGTAAGGACATAATAATTACCATTATTTTAATTGTGTACGCATATGTTTATAATTCTCACATTTTCCGTTCCTAAATGCATAAGCGGCCTAAAGACTCGTTTTACACGGTTTTGACCGTACGGCAAAAAACCGGACGGCATAAACCGGATCAATGGCTAATTACACATTAAACGGTTTTTAACTGTACGGTAAAACACAATGTGTTCAGGGTTCCTGTGCTTATTATACTGTTTCACAAGTTTAGTTCGAACTCTGCCGCACGAATAAAATCGTATGATGTGAAAACATGCATTTCGTCACGTACGTCACTAAGCTTATCGCGCAGCGGCCGCGTCCGGCTGCCGTATACTATAGTGGCAGTAGACGGTTGCTACACGGCGCGGCGCCGGCATTTTGCCGTGACCGTATAATATGAAAGCGTATATGCTCTTCTTCGCGCCTCTAACAAAATGTCGCAGTCCGGTTTTTTGCCGTACGGTCAAAACCGTGTAGTGTGAAACAAGCTAATTGTTGAAAAAAATCCACTTCTGATTTTTTCTCCAATTTTACCAAATTACGTACTTAAACAAATTAGAAGGGCACACAATCTAGTGGATGTCGTGACTGACCTCATTTTTCAAAACTCAAACACTATACAAATTATTGTTTATTATGCAATTCATTTTTACACACCTTGCATGTGAGGTCCACATTTTTTTTTAAAGATTTTAACTTTGTCGGAATGCTTTTTCCTTATAATCGACTTTCTCTCTTTTTGTTTGACAACGTAAAAGCTAAAAGCCCCTTATTAAGACGAATCCGCAAGTTAATGTATCTCCATCATCAGTGAAATTAAATTCCAAGAATTATTCAAAAGTCGATACTTAGGAATCAGAGGTTGTGTACAATTTTTTTATGTTAAAGGGCATTCATCTCAAAATAAATGCATTTAAAATTACACCTGAACGTATGTATACGTTATACAAAAAAGTCGTAAAGTTTTATTCGAGTATGTATCTTTTTATTAGTTAAAGTTATTAGCATAAATAATCCTTTTCTTCAAGATGTCTCTTTACATAGTGCGTTTTTTTCTTTTTCTTTATACATTTTGCAAAGAAGTCAAGTTCGGGGACAAGTTAAGTCTTAAAGTAACGTAATTAGTTTAACACTTTCCTGGTCTACGCATGAATCACCGTAACATGTTAATTGATTGTCGAACATGTAATGTGGATAGAAGCCTCATCCTCATCAACAACCTGTTTGGTCAGTAGGCAAACTGTAATCTGCAAAATGCAAATATAAATTAGGGTTTAGTGCAAAATGAAAAGAGGAAGCACGATACACTTATGGCTGAATCACAAACACGCTTCAGCTTCGGCTTCGCCTGACGTTTACGAGTTCAGCCATAGGTATTCAATGCATGCTATCACAATGGAGCTTCGACCTCACATTTCGTTTGGCAATCGTAAGGAAAAGAACGTAATGTGACTCCAAACGGAAGCTCTAGTTCAATTTTCTGAACATTTGCTTTGACTGACAGCTCAACAGCTGTAAAAAAATGTCAACAAACAAAATATCTGTTCTTTGGAGGGATGAAATAATAGAAATGTCATTCAAAGCAACCTCGAAGCAGGACCACCGTAACGCAGACGAAGCCGAAGCTGAAGCGTGTTTGTGATTCAGCCATTCAGCTCGGATAGACATTTGAATAAATAGGATTAAGTCGGTTTATATGAGTCTTACAAATATTTAATATTGCTTGATTGAATTTTTATTTGCAACTACGTTTGCAAATCGATAACGAAGTGAATGATCGAGTGCCTTCAATTCCTGAGCCAATTGGAACTTACAAGTGAATAATCCGAGATCTTTGTGCAAAAATTCCACTCAGGCTAAACGTGGGCAAAATGTGGAGCTTTTGAGATCTAAGGCGAGTTGATGATCGTAAATTGAGTCCACCACTCTAGTTTACAACAGACAGATTTCTGTGATTTTCAGAGCAGGAGAATGAATTATAAACATAATTTACTATTCAATTTCACTTAGTAATTAAATTAGCTTTGCCTTTCTTTTCATTGTGCGATAAAGAATTCCCGAGACATCCAATCATAAAAATTCAGAGGTGGGATCGTATAAACTGATTTTCCATACTTGACAATAAAAAAAATGGCTATGAAGTTATTGTTGCTTTTTTAAGTGAATCTTATTCAGGTGTTAATCAGGGCTTAAATAATAATAATGTGTATGTATATGAAGCTATTTTAATAATTTGTGTTTTTAAATTTTCGAGTATCAAAAGAATCCAACAGAATTTTCCAACAGGAGGCCAACACTTATTCCTCCTGTCCTCAATTTGGTAGTGACATTAAATTTTATTCAGAGCAAGTTAGTGTGGACTGGGAAGCTTCAACAACAACAACAACTTCAACCCTCAATGTAATGGAGAGTAAACTATACACTATGAAAAATATCCAATTCCTGGAGGTAAGCAGGAACTTTTATAGTTCAAGAGAATAAATGAGTTTATATTTCATAGTCATGGGATGCATAGATTTTCTTTAGCAGGAAAAGAAGGCATATCACCTAGATATGAAATCTTGCCTGTAAATGCAAAATATGTGCTCAAAGAGATAACTTAATACGGAATATTATGCTGGAAAATCATCATCATTAGCATCGCTTTTTTTACTAATTGTATTTTCATATTTTGCTATAGTACCTATAGCCCGATGGAGATGTATTTTGGAAGAAAGAAAGAAGAAAGACTTGTAAACTCCAGATTCTGGTGAGCATCCAGAATTGGCAAGATGATATATTCCAACTAGCTCGCAAGGAAAGCAGGAGCTAAACAAAACTTGGGCAGATTTAGCTGTGAAACTAAGCACCACACCGCAGGGGCGGCTCCAGGATTTATTTTTAGGGTAGGCATAATATATATATCCTTTTTCTGAGTAGTTTTTTACTCAGCCAACTAGTTTCGTGACTTAGCTAATTTTCAAGTAATGTACAGATAACATATTAATATACATATACCTATGGTTAATATATACTGAATAAATAATCACATTTTAGAATTTTTGAAAAATTTATTCAATACGAAGTAAAATTATATCAGCTTATTAGAGTAAATATTTAAGGTGTTAAACAGTTTTAAATCAAAATCTATCTCAGATACTTAAGATCCTTAAGCAATCAACCATTTATACGTAAGTAACCAACTTAATTCACTAACACATCATTTGCTTTAAAAAGATATTGAAATAAGTATAAAAAAACAAAAGTTGAGAAACAATATTGAAATGAAATAAATTCCATAGCTAACTAATGAAATACAATAATCGACTATATACATATGTAATGAAGCAGTTAATCTGTCATGTGTTTTATATTTGAAAATCTTTGAATATATTTGAATCTCAGACTGACATTTCGGTTTGCCTATACAAGCTAAGTGCAGACTAAATGTGAGAAAGTGTGCGTGAAATGATGCAAAAACCAAACACATTCTCACATTTAGTGTTCAGGCCCATCAAAATGCTTCATTTTAGTCCTCAGGCACATCTAAATGCTTCATTTGGCCTTCGTTCAAAAACGAAACAATCCTAACCAACAGAATCTGAAGTGCTGACATGGCCTTAAATTAAAAGATTTGTATAGCTTTTTAATTTCAATCCAAATAAATGTTGTAAATGTATTTTAATTTTAATAAAATTGACCAAACACATATTTAATGATTTATTAGTGCTGTATTTTGTTTACTTAAATTATTTGCGAACGCAATATGTGCTGCAACTGGTTAAGTATAATTGGAAATGGACAAAAGTGTAACTCAATACTTTGTAAAACAACACAATAGACAATTTTTTCAGCTGTAGTTTGCTTAGAGCATTTTTTTCTGCGGCGTTAGAAGTTCAGGTGGAAACAATAGGCGGGTGTCTCCGTATTTTTTTGTGTACAGACAATGCTACGAGAAACATACTTGCGAAGTTCCATTGCCCACTTTGGCTAGTTCAGATTCCTCAATTAGATTAGTATTTTCATCATTTAAGCAGTTCGATAATTGCAAGACCAAATTTAGTTTTTTTTTGTTGCAGAAATATTCCTGAAAATTTCTTTTTGAGGGCTATGTTAGAGTTAGATTTTTGTTTGTAGTAAGATTTTGGAATACAAATTTGAGGGAACCATGTTTTAAAAATAAGTTGCTTTGTGTAAAGCATCTTTAAGGAATAGATTTAGGCAATATGTTTACACACAATACCAACTAAATGAGTGCAATAAATAGATTTAAGTAACTTTTTTATTCCAGTATGGGGAAACCGAACACCCAATAGAAAAAAAATCAGTGAAAGCGCCAAAATCCATACATCTTGACTAAATACTGTTATCTTTTATGCTTATGCATAAAATTACGAATTTTGTAGCATATGAACATTTCTAGACATTTTACAATGTGAAAAATTAAATATGCTATGAAATAATTGGCTGCTATTAATGCTTAATTTTTTTCTAAAAAGTTGATGAAGGTTAGCCGAAGCGGAAATTTCTTTAATGAACATACCTAAAATATTATTGGCTTTCTTAAAATTATTTTTCTACACTAACCTCTGCTTTATATCTGAAAACTATTGTTTATGTATATTTTTTCTATGTTCTGCATTTATATAAAATGTAATCTACGGTAGTATTTATTATATTAAGAAAAGCAAAAACATATACGTAAAACTCATTAATTTGTTTTCATTATTAGCAGCATTTTTACTAAACATACCCTTGAAACAATAATAAGTAAACTTGAACTTTGGTAACTATACATTTTTAAGGAATAATTGAAAATTGTATTTTGCGTTAAACTGTGGGAATTTTGCCATATTTATTTGCCATATATATTTTTGAAAATTTAGGGTAGGCCCGGGCCTACCCGGCCTACCCGCTGGAGCCGCCACTGCCACACCGATGGACTTCAAACAATGACCGTAGTAACGTAGAGAAAAGTAAGTTGTATTACAAAGTGTAAATTTATATACTCGTATGTATAACTTTAGAAATAAAAAATTATTTTTAAAGGTTTAAACTGATTACAAGTATAGTGCCAAAAGAAAGTGCTGTCACAACATTTGTCTTTATTTGCTTATTTTTTTTAATAAACTTAAGAAACACAAGAAGGACGTGAAGGAAAAGCTCAATCGTCTACTCAAAATCGTTTAGACGGTTGTTGTTTTCATCCTTACGTGAAGCATATGTATGTTTGTAGCTATCGAGGACAATATCGAAAACGATATCGACAGCCTTGCATCATGAAAGCTTAGTTTGTACGCCCGTTTGCACTTTGCACATTCAGGAAGAAGGACAGACTCCTATATTTAAGGCTCGTTTTTCCTTTTTAATGTTGAGTTACTATTGGATTATATTGAATTTCAGATGCAGCTATTGTAGAATTAGAAGTTGGTTGTTGGGCTATTTTATCCGAGCCAAATAAAAGGGCTTCGATTTCTTCATTTAATTCTTAGAATTTTAAACAAAAATAATTAATATTTCATTTACCACTAAAGCTGAAAACACCACTTACCCCCGTTATTGTTGTCTCAATCCCGCAAACTTGAATAATGGTTTCTTCATTTGTGCCCAATGGTAACTCTATAAACGGGCATACGTTTCTGTCCAAATCTTTCCAAATTAATCCGAGTTAAAAATATTTTTTCGTTGACTTAATAACAAATATTTACCCTTTTCCACTCTCGTGTGGCTTAAGTTGGTGGTCCTTTAAAATTTTTACTTATAGTATTAACTCTGGCAGAGAAGGATTTATCCAAATCCGTATGTTGCTCAATGAAAGCCGTCAACATTATTACGCCTTATTTATGTGCGCCCATGTATTAATTAAAGCCTTAAAATTATTGTTTTAAGATATCAAACAATTTTTAATTTTTGCCAACTCAAAGTCTTCCGTTGTTTGTTTTTAAATTACAAAAATTTTACTCAAGATTTATGTATGTAAGTATTTTTTTTTAATTGAGAAATTTGCATGAACAAAAATTGTTTATATTTCTAAGAATGAAGAAATCTATGAGATCTTAGAAATATAAACTGAACAATTTTCGTCTGTACGATGACAAAGAGCATACCATTCTCGACCGCAGTGGGTGCTTCATTCCGGCCAAAACTTCTTTTTAAAAAACCACTGTTTATGGATAAGACAGTGTTCACTTTGAAAATATATTTTCAATGTAAAATCGTAAAGCTATATCGAAGGTATAATATTGACTTTCTGTCAAGATTTTGAGCGGGAAACAGTTGTCAGACTCAAAACAGCAAAACTACGAGCAAAACTTACAACTTACGATAGCCTTGATTCATCGTTTACAGTTTTGGAATTTCGGGCCGCCTTAGAAATGACTGCTTCTGGTAAAGTCCCAGGAGATGACAGGATTCTCTATTAATATATGTACGTCCAAGAACTCTTTTGTACTCACCAAAAAGAGTCTAATAGAACTTTCGAAACCACCGAAGTACCAGCCTGCTTCAAAAAAGCATTTTTGTTTATCCCTAACATAAAAAAGGTGCCTACGATAATCCCGAGAATTATAGGGACATTCGATTTTGGATTCTTCAGTGAAGTTATTCAGCACACTTTTAAAAGGCTTACAGATTGGGTTAATGATTCAAACATAATTGACATTTTCCAAGCTGGTTTTTGGAAAAACCACCCGACTGTAGAAAAGATTTTCAGTTTAAAATTTACTTTGAATGCAAAAGAAAGAAACTATATGGATTTCCGAGCTGCTTTTGGCTCCATTGTTCGTTTATCGTTATTTTATAAGCTTCATGCTTTGGGAATCTCAAGTAAAGTTTTGAATCTGCTGAAAGCAATGTATGACAACAATGTGTCTTAAAATTTACGTCGGAAGAATTTGAAACGCAGATGGGAGGAAGACAAGGATGTATGTTGAGTATTTTGTAAATAAATAATAATGTCGAGGAAGTCTGAGGGGGTATTAAGTTCAGAAATTAACAAATACCATGCCTCATAATCGCCTTTGACATTGTTTTTTTGGCAGAATCAGTTAAGGGAATGCGGCTCATGATGAACCGGTTAGAGCGCTACTGCGATTTTTGGAACCTGAATGTTAACCTATAAAAGTCACAAATGATGATCTTCACGGATGGAGGAGGTAGATAGTCAAGAAAGAAAAGATGGCCCTACAAGGGACAGAATTTGGAAATAGTTGGAGAGTATAATTACCTTGGTGTATTGACTATTGATCTATGTCTTCAATCTGGGGACGTTGTATAGAGAGTGAGTTTGTAGACCATAGCGCAAAGATTTACATATTTGGGGTCACTGCTTCTTCCATCATGCTGTATGGTGCTTAAGCGTGTGGTTTCTGGGAGTTGGATGTGGTTTACACATTTCAAAGATACTATTTTAAACGGATTTTTTGGTTGCGGGCCTTTACTCGAAATTACATGGTTCGTCTTGAAACCCATATGTCACTGTTATTCTTAAATACACTAAAACCACACATAGAATATTACAGTAATCCCCGCTTAGTTACACCTCGCTTAATTGAACATCCAGCTTAATTGATCGAAAAAATTGGCTTCTAAAATTTCCCGTATTAGTAGCAAAGCTTTTTAGACGGTTAATTGAACACCGCTTAGTTGAATCACTCGCTTAATTGATCTTAAAAATATGCAGCAGAAAAACTAAATACATGGATATTTTTCGGATAATTGGACGGACAAAAAATGATTGTGATTGGAAAAACCAAAACGCCAAGGTGTTTTAAAAATAAGGTTGTACCTTTACAATATTTCTCAAACAAAAAGGCATGGATGACCCAACATTTATGGGCCCAAATTTTATATGTATTTGACGAAGAAATGATAAAGCAGAACAGACAAATCTTTTTGTCGACAATGCTGCCTGTCATAAGAAATTGGACGATTTAAAAAATATAAACGTGCAGTTTGTACCCACAAATACAACGTCCATCATTCAGGCCCTTGACCAAGGCATTATTCAATGTTTCAAAGCTTACTATCAGCAAAATATAATAAGGAAACAAATTACAGCCATCGAACGTGTCAAGACTATCGAAGAATTTTCAAAGTCGATCACATCTTTGCAAGCAATGCACATAAGCAAACATTGTTTGTGGCTTATAATACCTTCTACTATAAGAAATTGTTTTAGAAAGTTAATATTTTAAATATTTTACTACTAAACCTACATTTGCAAGTTGTTTTTTTAAAGGCAGTCTTCATCCAAGAAGAAGAGCAGTCGGAAAATGATCTCGTGGTCACAGATAACGTTCTTGAGGACAATGCAGATTTCAATGCTTATTTGGCATGTGATGACATAACATATCATGTTATGGCTAACTTACAGACGCCGAAATGAAGTTGACACTGAAATGTTTATAGAGTAAATTTCTGGGATGAATATTTTATTTTTAGTTGACCTATACTCGTGATATTATACGGGTTTCGCTTAATTGAATAGATATGTCAATTAAGCGGGGTTTCGATAATTGAACCACCCGGTAAATTGACCGAAAAATCTGACAAAATGGTCAGTGCAATTAAGCAGGGAATACTGTATATTGAAGCGGCTGAAGATGGATGAGAGAAAACTACCCAATTTGATCCTTAAGATGCAACCTAGTTAGTCAAAGAGAGAAAGAGTTCACATTCTAACAGACACCGTTATTCGTAGAAACATGTTTAAAAGCTATAATAGATAGTGTGGCTCGCTCAAGTTAAAGTGCTTATATCCTGCAAGCTCAATTTTTTCAGTATAGGGCGAAATACAGCCAGCTCGACAACAATTTACAAGAAAGCTATATTCTTAAATCGTTTGATACTATCCATGATAAGTGTTATATTTAAAGTCAGAGAGGAAATGATCAGCCTTAACTACATTGCACATCGTCCGGACCTACTTATTTTGTGCGATATCTGCAACCTCAAGGTAGAAGATATTATTTACCAATTTGTTGCCAGAGGTCTATTTCTAAAAGTATTTCGTGTCATATTCTTTTGGTAACGAAGCTTTGAATATTTTAAATGCCAACGATGGCACTGAATTATAGAACCCGACCAGTCGAAGGCGACTTTTAGTCTTAAATTTTATTTTATTAGAACCTATTTGTATTTTGTTGATATTATGTCATTGTGGTTGATCAACCGAATTAAGCCAAAGTGAAGTTAAGAAAAAATATACTGCAGATATACATGGAATATAATAAATAAAGTTTCTATAACTATAACTAACTAGTGGAATCCCAAGCCAAACATGTCTGCATAGCCTAAGGTTGGATAAAATAATATAAAACTGAAAAATATTCCTTGTTCCTCATTTATCCAAAGTTTACTTTTGTCGGTTGTTTAAGCAGCACACTCTTAATCTAATGTACAATGATTTTTATATACAGTGCATTGACGTGCTGATAATACTAATTGCATTTTATCGTACTTTTTGGTCATGCTATACCAAAACTATACTTTCTCAAATTGGCTTTTATAAACATAACGACTTGAGATGCTTCGCTTCTTCATCATGCAAAGTCATTACCTATAAAATGATCATTAAATGATAAAAACAAATAATTAAGTACACTCGCTACCATCTTATATGACACCAATAAAAGTCATAGAGATGCGCGATGGTGAAAGCAATTAGTAAATCGCTTATATATTGTGCACAATAATTCGAATACAAACCTCAGATGTTCAAACTAAGATAAAAGATTAAAAACTTCTTCATTTCAAAGCAATAAATTAAACAATACCTATCTCTAATGAGTACATAAGTAAGTAAGTGTACATTTTTATAAATTTATATTGTTCCCATTAGTGAGATCTGTCATTTGGAACCAGAGCAGTAGCAGACTTTACACACGGTACAGACGGTATTTTATTTCATTTGCAGTGAGACAAATTGCTTTGTTACTCCAATTTAAGATTTGTTTTAATTATTGTATACGATCATAAGATAATAAAATATACCCATCACATAAGCCAGACTAATTACTATGATTAAATTAGACTATACCAATAAGATTTATAACGATTAGAAGCTATAAAGTTATGCAGACGCAGAAGAACTGTTAAAAAGCATTTTGCACAACAATTTCTTCACCTATTTCCGGTAAAATATTCACTTCAATTTAAGTAAAGCAATTTTGTTTGTCAATTTGACATAATTATCATATTCTTCTAAAGCTTGATTTCCATTGGGCTTATTGAAATCCAAGAACTGGTTGGTGATTTTTCTCTGGGATAAAAAAAAATCATCACGACACACTTAAGTTTTATTAATCATATTTGAATCACGCGTTTGGAATTAAAGTTTCCTGATTGAAAGGAAATCATTGAAAGAAGATCTTCTCCCTGATGAGAAACATTCAACTGATCATCGATTTAAAATTGATTTTTTTTTATGTTTCTTTGGATTCCAACTGCGACAACTATCAATTTGTATAGTAGCTTGGTTTATGGGTATGGGTACCTTCGTGCGTGCGTGGTTCGTTAAGATGTTGCAGAACGACGACGTGCTTTTTTTATGGGAAAAGTATATATTTCATTTTAATTCCAGTAGCTAAAGAACTTGATACGTTAACCGTAAGGTGACAATGACAAGGTGTCAATATCTTAAGAACCCAGAGATTTACTATCATATTATATTAACCATGTTCAAGCGTTTGTGGCTTTTTTCTTCTTGATATGCTTTATTTTTGCAATATCAATAACAACATGGATGGTTAAGAACAAATTAACGGTTCTGGTATTATGCAACAAATATATTAAATATATGAGGTAGATTTATTCACTGATATAAGTTTTGATTATTATAAGAATCTGAGAATCTGGAAATCAATTGTTGGCAATTAGCTGATTACAACTTGTATATGGTTACGGTTAGGTACTTTAAAAGATCATAACTAAGTCAACAAACTGCGATCCACCGCAAGTTTGTCTGCCTGCGTGTAGTGGACGAGTGTCTAAGAAAAAGTGCATCAAAAGTAAAACTTTTCCGAAATAGGGAGGAAAACAACTTCAAATGCATTGCATCTTGACGCTTAAAGCTTGTTTCGGTTTCGACAGATGTGTCAGTGGCTGCATTTGCCCTGCAGAGGTCGCCAAAAACTCGTTTTTTTTTTTGGAGCTTTTAGACTTTTGGGAAAACACTTAAAATTGGTCTCATCCGGAAGCCCTCGACTCCCAGACGTGACAGACGTCTACGTGTCTGCATTTTCCCGGCAGACGTTGCCGAAAATGCTTTTATTTTGGCATTTTTTGGACTTTTGCGAAAGCACTTGAGCTTGGTCGCATTCGAACGCCATTGACTTCCTGAGTTAGAATACGTACATGACAGACGTGTAGTTGGCCACATTCTCCAAACATACGCGTTAAAATTGCGGGTTTTTTAAGCAAATCTTTGGATAACAGACGTAGCTCAATAAAATAATGGGTGATTTTTTTGAGGTTAGGATTTTCATGCATTAGTATTTGACAGATCACGCGGGATTTCAGACATGGTGTCAAAGAGAAAGATGCTCAGTATGCTTTGACATTTCATCATGAATGAATGAACGATCTGCCACAACGTCGAATTTTCAGTGAATGGGCCCTAGAAAAGTTGGCAGAAAATCCGCTTTTTTATCGACAAATTTTGTTCAGCGATGAGGCTCATTTCTGGTTGAATGGCTACGTAAATAAGCAAAATTGCCGCATTTGGAGTGAAGAACAACCAGAAGCCGTTCAAGAACTGCCCATGCATCCCGAAAAATGCACTGTTTGGTGTGGTTTGTACGCTGGTGGAATCATTGGACCGTATTTTTTCAAAGATGCTGTTGGACGCAACGTTACGGTGAATGGCGATCGCTATCGTTCAATGCTAACAAACTTTTTGTTGCCAAAAATGGAAGAACTGAACTTGGTTGACATGTGGTTTCAACAAGATGGCGCTACATGCCACACAGCTCGTGATTCTATGGCCATTTTGAGGGAAAACTTCGGAGAAAAATTCATCTCAAGGAATGGACCGGTAAGTTGGCCACCAAGATCATGGGATTTGACGCCTTTAGACTATTTTTTGTGGGGCTACGTCAAGTCTAAAGTCTACACAAATAAGCCAGCAACTATTCCAGCTTTGGAAGACAACATTTCCGAAGAAATTCGGGCTATTCCGGCCGAAATGCTCGAAAAAGTTACCCAAAATTGGACTTTCCGAATGGACCACCTAAGACGCAGCCGCGGTCAACATTTTAATGAAATTATCTTTAAAAAGTAAAAGTCATGGACCAATCTAACGTTTCAAATAAAGAATCGATGAGATTTTGCAAATTTTATGCGTTTTTTTTTTTTTTTAATTCTCAAGCTCTTAAAAAAACACCCGATATATCGCAATCGCGAGTTTTTTCAATTTAATTTTTAGTAATGGAATTTTTGAGGGAAACCACTTCTGTTATAAAGGGTTTTTCAATTGGCGCGGGTAGATTTTGGAGCCCCGTGGTTTTGGTGACATCTGTCAAATCTTTTATTTATTATTCAGTTGTTTATGCCAAATTATCATGGCAAGTTACAGGATTGAACAGCACGTTCAAATGATAAAACTTTATTATCAAAATGAGTGTTCGTGAACGCATACGTAGAAGTGGTGGAACTTCACAGTCGACTATTCAACGTTTGGTGGCCAAATTTGAGACGAGGGGTTCGGTAAACAATCAGCCAACACCCGTACGTTCAAGGAACGCAAGATCGGCAGAGAACATCGCCGCGGCCCGTGAAAGTGTACAGCAGAACCCGAGGCAGTCTATTCTTCGCCGTGTTCAAAAACTTGGCCTTTCGCAGACTTCAACTTTGCGAATTTTGAGTCGGGACTTGGGCATACACCCGTACAAGATCCAACTGACCCCGGGGCTCAAAGTTCATGACCATAGACAACGCCGTTTGTTCGCTGACTGGGCTTCGAATCGTTTGGAAGAGGATCCCAATTTTGGCCGAAAAATCATTTTTAGTGACGAAGCGCATTTTTGGATGAATGGCTGTGTTAACAAGCAAAATTGCCGTATATGGGACGACACCAACCGACCCACGAGAGGTTCACCAAGTGATAATGCTCCTCAAAAAGTTACTGTTTGGTGTGGATTTTGGGCCGGTGCTGTAATTGGTCCGTACTTTTTTGAAAACGACGTTAGTGAGGCGGTCACCGTCAACAGCGAGCGCTACATAACGATGATAACTAATTTCTTATGGCCCAAATTGTCATGTAGTTCCAGCAGGATCGCGTTACGTGCCACACAGCAAACGCCACGACATTAACAACATCTACTCGGGCTTATTGAAAAACTCTTTATGTTAACAGAAAGATATTAGCTCCAATAAAATGAAAACAATTAACAGAATGTGTTGAAGTGGTGCTAAACTCCTGACAACCGGGAATTAATTAACGAGTGTTATTGGTCTTTTTAAAATGGTAAAAAGGCAATTTATAATCCAACGAGAGAGCTTGATGCCAAACTCTATCAAATGCTTTTGAAATATCAAGTGTAATAATCTACTTTCACCAAAACGATGTAAATATTTGTTCCAATGTTCGGTGAGATAAATTATGAGATTCGCAGTGGATCTATTGCTACGAAAACCGTACTGGTGGTCATCAAGAAGCTTTCGTTATTTAAGCTAAACATTGATCAGGGGTGGAATCGGCTAAGGTGATAGTTGACTATCATTTTTTTGATAATCAAATTGACTATCATTTTCATTCCGTCTGTGTAAGATGATTCAACTCAATTCAATTCGATTGAACAATTTCAGATTCAAATTGTCAAAATTCATTGTTGCCTTGGTGAAATTTGAAATTGATTCCTATAAAATATCTAAATAAAAGTATGAAATTGGCTCTGTTTGAATAAAATTCTTACTTCTCTTGCTTTTTTCGAATGTCATAAGCTTTGTCGGTCACAGGAATGTGTTTTTGTACCTAAAAAAGGTAACTGAAAAAATTTTCCATTCGTTTTTTGTAAGCATCTGGTAGCTACTCAGAAACGACATGTTTGTAGGATAACGACTATCAAATTTTTCTAGCGACAGCTTTTTAGGTATCAATTTGACAATAACCTTACGCAGATCAAATTTGATTATTTTGACTGTCAACAATCAACAATCACCTTAGCCGATTCCACCCCAGCGTTTCCATGACATTGGAAAGAAGACTATAGTTAGAGGGTGAGTTAGAGGGTGAGTAGAGTTCCCCTTTTTTTAGGGACAGGCTGTGCTCTTTTCCATTCACTCGGAAAGAGGTCAGTAGAGTAGGGCACAAAGAAATGCTTACGCAGTGGTTTTGCCAGCGAAGAAAAACACATCTTCAGAACAATTGCAGGATACTATCCAGGCCAGCGGAGTTGTAAATGTCAAGGTCTTAAAGTACGCTAGCAACTAAAGGAAAGAAGATTGGTCCTATATGCTTTCAAGAATAGAAGGAGTCATGTCACTTATTGTCACCTTCAAATTAACAGCAAACTGTGTTGCAAACAAATTGGCTTTATCAATCGAGCTTACAAAAGGAGTGTGATTGAATAATGAGCGTCGCTCGGTACCGACGATGGCGTATGATGATGACCTTTGTATATAAAATGAATAGTACTATCATGAAGGTGAAACGTCGTCGGCAAGAAAACTACTTGCCGACTTCCCAAACGTTAGTTTAGGTTCGTTCCACATGTTTGACGTTTGGAATGTATTGCGGTGAGAGGAGAATGAGCGAGAATTGCAATATTAAGTAATAATTTTGCAGATAATCGAAGAATAGAAGATAGAGAAGAATTTATACAAATTTAGCGATAGTTAGAGTGAAAGGTATTTTTGTTATTATTTTTCAATGCATATTCTATACAAATATGTATAATGTGTTTTTTTTGCTTGGTAGGTATTGAGGAATATTGAAAAATATCAACAAGGCAAAAAAAGGATTGAATAAGTACAAATTGTTTCCGGTTCCCAATTTGAAGCTTTAAGTAGGTACTCCTTTTTTTTTAAGTATGAATTAGAATGAATGAGAAATTCAATTGGAAATTCAATTAATGAAATGAATAAGAAAATTAATATAATGCTCATAATGGTCAGATATTTATTGTTTGTTTTTTATAAGGATAAATATAGGTAGATAGATATTATATCACCTTTACAATGTTGGATATTTTTAGAAATATAACGAACAAATGTAGATTAATGTTTTCTATTTCTTAAGCATAGCAAATACGCAATCATGTACATAGGTACAAATTACAGTATTGATTTATTTTATTTTTAAAATGCATTTATGTCCATATGAAGTTGTTAACATTGTTCAGGTTAATTTAGAATTAAATTCAGGCGAAGATTAAAATTACATTTCAGTGTTTGTTCACTTAAAAAAACTAGAAATTCCTTTAATTTTAATTGTGAAACATGTTTTATGTAATATAAAACATTTTTGAACAATTTGAATTCCCTTGAAAATGGTTTTAAATTTCATACGTTTAAATTTAAAATCTACTGTAGTTCACGGGAACATTAAAATAAAATTTTAGTTCACGTACCTAAATGCATTATCGTATACCTATTGGTATGGTAAATGAAAAACAAGTCTTAAATTACTAGTAAATTATTCTATTATATTTACGTTCAAAAGTGGCAGCCCTGTCCTATTTCTTTCGAATGCAAATTGATTAAGGTATACATATACATATATTTTTCATATAAAGAAATAGTTTAGTTTGAAAATCTGGTTTTATTAAATAGATTTTTAGGCGAAAACAAAAAGATATCAAGAATCGAACATCAATTTTTGCCAAATTTGCGTACTATTTTTTGTAGATTTTATTTTTTTTATAAAAAAAAGGAATTTTGGATTTTTATAAAAAATTTACGGAATGTCGAAAACAATATTTTTGTGAGATAAAATATGTTTGAAGCTAATATTTTTAGTTTTTTTTGAATAAGCTCTTACATTGCCTTAACAATATTTTATTATCAAAAGTGCAATTTTTTATTGTTTGGATTTTTAAAAAAATATTGATTTTTTTCAAATTTCTATATCTCAAAAACGGGTCAAGATATTTGTACGAAATTCAAATGCAGAGCGTATATTTACTTTTTACACTTTTTACTTTCTTAATCAGACTCTTTGCATACAGGAGCAAGTTCGTGCGACCCAGTCGTGCATTTTGTTTTTTTTAGGTTTTTATTTTTTGTAAGAAAATTGTCAATTCAATTTTCTAAAAACTTTTCCGAATGTTGAAAACGATTTTTCTTATAAGATAAAATAAGTTGGAAGCCATAATCTCAAATTTTTGAAAAGATATTTGAGTCGAAAATCAATTTTTACCAACTTTGAGTAATGTTTTTTTTTTAAGTTTTTATTTTTTATCAAAAAAAACTGTCAATTAGATTTTTCTCAAAATTTTATCAGATGTCAAAAACATTATTCTTCTTTGCACAAAATTGTTTTGGAGATGAAATCATATTTTAGTCGTAAAATTTTCGAGGTGACAATTTTTTTTCAGTTTTTTTGATTTATAAAAAAAAACGTTAATTGGATTTTTTTTCAAAAATATTCTTGTTTTGTATCACGTTACAATATATAAAATTTAATTCAAGTCTCTAGCGTCAATGTTTCGTGGATATTGAGGGTTAACCAACATTTTCACCTGTTTTTTAAATTGCTGTGGTAAAAAACCACCTACCTACCCAATTTTTTTGGAAGTCCTTTCTGCATCTTTCTGCTTTATTACCTGTAAAAAAAATGTATTTGAAGTCGATATCTCTACTGGTTTTTGAGCAATGGACAACGAAAAAAACAAACTGACGTACGAACGTAAGTACACACGCACGCACAGACATCTCGCTAACAATCTTTTATTTCGACTCTAGAGACCTTGAAACGTCGAGAAATGTCAAAATTTTTAATTCGACAAATCGGACCCATTACCATAACTCTTTGTATATAAAATATAATATATATACAAAGCCATAACTTCCAATGGGAAGTTAATAAATAAATAAAGTTTCATTTATTTATTTTATTATTTTTGGCTTCATTGCTTAGAACCAGTATTTAAAAAAAGTTATTCCACCGCATAGCACTGCATGCCAATCTCCTTAGATACTACTTACATACCCACCCACAACCCCCCCCTCTACCTACATATACTTACACTGTAGAAATATAAATATTAAAAAATGTATATACATACTTCTATAACCCATATTCAAAATATGGCAACAATGAATCCTACAGAAAATGAAATTTGAAAACGTTGCATTTGAATTTTCAAATCTCTCAAAAACTGAAAATCTAAAATCAAATGAATATAATTTTCTTCAAGCAAAATACCTACTGCTAAAAGCATACAATTCAAAGCTATAACGATATGTATATGCATAACTCCTTTACATTGATAGGTAGACAGAGGCACAAAAAAATCCAAGGTAACTATGGCAACGAACCGTTTTTGTGTTTTTCTTTCACATTTTCTCATTTTTTTTTAAATAAACAGCTGATTCAACTGACTCCCTCACACATCTTAATACTTATGAGGACAAAATAATATACTCCTTTCATTCCCACTCTTGCTTTCAAAATTTTATTTTCCTGTCGCTCTTAGATTCCACACCAAATTTTCGTACACACAGCGCCCTCATCTCCGCCTTCCGTAACATAATTTTCTGCTTCATGATAGTACTATTCAATTTTATATACAAAGATGATGACCAGAAATTTTCACTACTTTTTGCGTTAATTTCTGGTCATGCAAAAATGTAATGCATCGAATAATAATATATTCAAAGCTGAAAACATTTTGCCAAATAAGTTTAGTAGAACCAATTATATTGCAGTTGAGCCTTTCACAAATAATTTTTAATTTTTATTTAAATCTGTTTGATATGAGAGGTCTGCGATTTTTCTAACTATTGTTAACTATTTTGTTTCTAAATATCAAGTATGTTTCGGTGGGAAATAATACGACTTCATCACATCGTTCCTAAACTTACTTTTGAAGTGTCAAATAGTTACGATATGTAACAATTGATTGCCTTTAATCTCAGAGAGATGGGGTATTCGGATACTCTTTTGTTAATGTCTAACGTGTTATAGAACAGCTGATCCAAAACATCTAGTCTATAAAAAAAGAAATCCAAAGGTGTCAAAGATTTTCAGTTGATTCAGCGTATAGTTGAATTTGAACGAACCTGAAAATGGATTTAAAATGTTTATTTTTTTTTTGTTAAAATCCGTAGATTATTAAAATTATCCATATAAAATTTAATTGTACAATCATTTTTAACTTCGAAACCTTAATTTTTGTTTGATTTTGGTGAACAGAAGAAAGTTGTTTCTTAATTTTTCCTAACCATCTCAATTTAGGTATCCGATTCATTCAATGAAGTATCTAAACATTCGTATATCCAGGATAGCCTCAGCAGTTTGTTTGAGAAAACTATGATTTGAAAGTAATTTGTCGTCGTCATCCAACCCCAAATGTTCATTATACAATAAACCAATGTTTTTCGTTAGTTCCTTTTTTGCTTATTATTGCTGAAAAAAAAACTAAATATCTGATTCAGGATACATGTTTAAAATCATACGTTATTTACCTCATTAACTTTTATTAAACTCCTCAATCAATTTAAAATCACCTTTAATCTTTCTTTTGCGATTTAAAATTAGTTAGTAACAATGACTTTACAACAATAATTAAAAAATGTACAAATTAGAACAGATTTCAGCGGTTCTCCAAGATAAACGGAAGTTCAAGCCTTATGCTTACTTGGCATACAATTTTGTATGGTCAATTCGCACATTTACGGCTGTATGTCTTCGATAGCTTCACGAATTTTGGCTTCAAGTCCTTAAATCGATTGTCGGGCTTTAGCTTTAAAGAAACTAGTCTAATGGTGTTAAATCTAAAGACTTTTGTGCCAAAGTGTGATCATTTCTACGAGATTTTTGCAAATTGCGTTTTTGATGTTATTACCCGTGTTTTGTTGGAAAATCTATCAATAGTATAGTAGGATTTTACACGAATAACAAAAAAAATATCCGCAGTATGAATACTACCGATAAGAGTTAAAGTACAATTTTACTACGGATGGGTTTTTGACATTTATATGAGTCTCGAATGGATCTTATGTGATTTCGTTCTCAAATGTTAGTACGATTGATATTGCATGTGTATTTCGATGGCTGTATTCGGTGAGTAGTTGTGCATTTGGAATCATGTGTTTTCCATTGGGGGAAAAAATCAATCTGTTACTGTTGATATTATTTAGTTTTGTTAATGAAAATGGAGTAACTGGGCTTATTTTGCAGGAAAAATCAATAGAAAAGATAATTAAGTTTTGCTATGTTTCCACCAAAGGTTTGTCTCAGTTTAGATTAAATAAATCTGTTTGGTGTTTCCACCGCACAAGAAGATTTAAAAATGATTAAGTTTAACAGCACTTTCTAAAATGCAAATGGTGTTTCGATGTTTCTTATGAAGTGCAAGTGAGATAGTTTGATTCGTGTTAAACAATAAAGAACTGAATAGTTCACCATATAAGAATATGCTACATACTCCATGTGCAATTTTTTATTTTAATTTGATTAAAATAAAACTATATTTTTTGTACACAAACATGCAAATAAACAGACCATAATGCATTATCTGTAAAACCAACTCCTTTATACAGGTTTTTCTTCACAAATTTTGACTCGACTCCGATCCCCGACCGGAATCGATTCGAATCAAGCTCATTTCAACTCGATTCAGGTATATAAAGAATTGAGGCGATTTTCAAGCTCGCTTCAACACAACATGTTAATGTAGTAGTCTACGAACAAACCCCTTATTGAAGTTTTTATTTTATGTCAAATTGTTTGGTTAAAACTTTGAAATCGACCGCCAAGTGTGAAAGCTGAAAATGAAAAACAAAAAGAACACAGGAAAAAGGTAAACAAAAACTAATTTTAGCTTATAAACTACAAGATTAAACAATTAAATAGTCTTTAGAATCAAAAAGAATTTATTATTCTGACAGGTCTTCTTTCAGTTGTACCAATTTTTAAATACAAAAATCTAGCTACTGCCGATGGTTTTTTTGGGAAGTTTTTACTATACTATTTATAGAATGCCAAAAAAATACGGGTATTGTTTCATTGCAGTAATAGCTTAATTTTCAGTTGTCAAACGTCAGATGATGACAGCTTCAAAAGTGATAATTGCCCCAATAGCGGGGAATTTTAAATGTTTTAGTAGCTGAAGATTCGATTATAAATTTTAACATTATGTGTGATTCAGTTAAAGGTAGATATATTGTTCGAATCAAACAATGAATTGTTATAAATTCTTAAAACAAAAAGTTTTGATCTACAATAGAAAATCCTGTAGCCTGTAAGCCTCTATTTTATCAAAATAATAAATGAACTAAGGATGACTATAACTTAAAAACATATTGCAGACGTCATTAAAACGTCATTTTTTGAATAAATGTATTTTCTTCAAGTTGTTTCTTATGGAGTATTTTATGAAAAACGCAGTCTTTCAGGAATAATTAAACAAAATGAAGTAAAGATATTACACTCCAAATTTAACTAACTATTTTATATGTAAATGAAGTTCCTCATCGGAATAGTTTTTTAAATCAGATTTTATTCAAAAATGTTTTAATTTCTTTTAAGTATGACTTTCACTCATTACTATTTGAAACTCTCAATTTCTATTTAATCAAAAAATACATTAAAGATTATGATAACACTTTTGTGAAACAATTTTAATTTGAAGTATCATATCTCTAAATCATTTGATTTATTACTATTTTGCAGTCAATATGTGATTATGATTAAAACTCAAAGATAATGATTAAATAAGAATGTTAATGAGGAAGCAAAATCGAAAGAGCTCTGTTACATCAGTATGTATGTGGATTAAAGGTATAGGCTATTATGTGTTTTTAATTTCCATTGGAATTCCAGATCAATCTAAGCAGAAAAACCCCATAAAGTATCAAGTTACCCATAAAACCGCACTGTTTAATTTCATTAACATTAACATCGACACCATAAAGATTAAGTCTGCTTACACAAAAGGCTGTTCCTCTTTTGGTTTTCACCTCTTCTCTCTCTCTCTCTCTTTGATTCATCTTCGTCTTGCGTCACATTATCTCTGTTTTTCTATAATTAATTATATTGTTTTCTATTATTATTATTTGTATGTGGGGTAAGGAAATGGTGGTGATGGTATTAGAGCCAGTCATTCACTCATTAGACAACCACGATCGTTAGAGCCATTAGACGGCTGCTCGTTCTTGGCACCTAAGATTACCATTTCATTTGGAATCTTATCTTCAGGTTTACACATTTCCTACATGGGCTTTAGGCATACCATACAATGTGGGCCTTCCCTTTTCCACAAAAATGCTCTAGTGCAGAAGATGAGTAAGATCAATGATCTTAAGCATGCAATGTAATTGTAACGTCATCGCCGTCGTCGTCGTCGCCGCGCCGCCGCCGAGTAGTCGTGACAAGGAACGACAAAGTAAATTGTTATCTTTGAGAAACAATAGTACCCAGATAGACAGATAAGTCAAGCTTGTCTAGAGGTCTAGGCAGTTGGTGCTTCTTGGCTTTAATGTGAGATCAGAAGATAGATTAAGACACACGTGAGTGAATTAAGTTCATTCGCCTATGTATCGTCATTAGGCAAGGTGGCGCTTTTTTGTTTGCCTTGCCTCGGGCTTCTAGCACAACAGAAAGTGAATGCAGAGATGTGACCTTGCAAAGTCATTCGTGTGGAAGATGGATTTTACTGAGGTGTTAATCGTGAGAAATTGTTAGAAGTCAGAAATATGTATTTTTTGTATGTTAACAAATTGTTAAGAAACATAAAACACATGCCCTTAACCTCCAATAAGATATAACTGTAGGTGCAGAAGCTATTGATGAAATAATTCCTGAGGCTGTGCATGATCAATAAATAACATATTTGCAATTGAACCAAAAATGTCGAAATTCTTCAATAATCAACGATGCTTGGATTTGATTCTAAAAACAATGTTTTATTTTGTTGGAAATTTTCTTCAATTGGGTTTGGCTTTATGACAAATGAAACTTACCTCTTTGCAGTTCGGATTAAACCATTTCTTTAAGCTTTATGCTCTTAACCCTGTTAAAACCATCATTGATGGCTTTCTTGTATTGCCAAACAGTGCCTGTACTTTAACTGTAGAATTTTGACACGAGCAATTAGGCTGACACAATGGTCAGATGTGTCGAAAGGAGATTGGAGACTAATAGTGTACTTATCAGGGTAAGGTAAGAGGTAAAAGGTAAGGAATAAGTCAAGAGTGTTTCATGCTCGACCATTAACGTCTGATATTTATGTGAGCTAGTTGACCAGCTGAGTAAGGTGGTTAAAGTCAGCAAAATATCAGTAAACACTCTTTCTGAATGTTGTTTGACTCGAAAGTAGAAACTAAGAAGATTTCTATGCGAGGGCAGGAAGAAATAATTCTTGGGATGGAATCAGACAGAGTATCAAATTGGTAAAAATTTCAAAATCACACAATGCCCAAACGGCTGTAATGTTTAATTTGTGATAAATTGTTACCTCACTCCTTCTCTTACTTTATTTATTTTTAAAGAAAAGGTCTACAATTTTAAAATATCAAGTATTATTTCATGCTGATTTGAATATGTCAGCTTTTTTGTTTGAAAAATCTAAAAGTTGAACATTACAATTTCACTCGAAATTAAAAAGATAACTATTAAACATGTTCTACATTTCACTAGGTAGGTAGGTAGAAATGGCGATCTCAAGGCAACCTAGCCTGAGATCCAATTAGCGCTGTAGTGCGCCGTTTTGATACCAAAACTCGTTTGACCTGTGATAGAAAGGAAAAGATTTATAGAGAAGCATCATAGCGATTATGTTAGAGCCATTTTGTCGCATTGAGAAAAAAGATTAGGTCTCTAATCTTTGTCTCAGATAGCTCATCCAGTTCGTGAAAGAATGCTTTCCCAAAGCATTTCATTCTAGTGCTTGCCAAAGCAGGACATTTGCAGAGGAAATGGATTATCGTTTCACTTTCTCTTTGGTCGCTACAACTACGGCAAAAGGTGTTGTAAGAGATACCCAACTTCTCTGCATGAACTCCTATAGGCCAATGTCCGGTACAAACCGCAACAATCCTGGCTATGTCTTGCCTTGGCCTGCAAAGAAGATCGTTTGTACGGGTTTTATTATAGGTGGGCCATATCTTCCTAGATATAATGCAGTTGGGTAAATTGCTCCACCTTCAGCTTGATTCAGTTTGGTAAATGGAAAAGATTTTACCCTTCATAGCACCAAGAGGAATGTTAACCATTTCCGCAAGTGAGCTATGAAGGGCCGATCCTTGCCTGGCTAGCTCGTCAGCCCGTTCATTTCCCACGATACCACTATGGCCCGGAACCCTGGTCAGGGTGACACCGAGGTTAATGTTCAGGCTCGCAAGCTCATCGCGAAATTGCTGGACCAATTTAGATGAGGATGTAGCCGAGTTAATGGCTTTGATAGCTGCCTGACTGTCTGTGAAGATAGCCGCATTTCGGTTTTTGTTTGGTCTTTGTTTAAGTATCTTACATGCCTCCCTAATTGCCAGCAGTTCAGCCTGAAAAACACTAGCAAAGTCAGGAAGCCTAAAGGATTTAGCTACATTTAGGGACTCAGAAAAGATCCCAGAACCAACTCCGCACTCCATCTTTGAGCCGTCAGTAAAGATGGTTGTATCAAAACCTATCGACACGATGTCATCCTCCCAATCTTCTCTGGATGGGAAAATGACCTTAAAACCCTTACTAAGGCTCAAAGTAGAAGTGCAGTAGTCAGTGTCTACCGAGATAATATCTGAGGGAATCAATTTCGTTGTGTTGCTGTGACCATAAGGTTTTGACAACCAGCTGTTTGATTCCTTCAGCCTAATAGCGCTGCAGGAAACTATGTATTTAATAAAAAGGTCGATTGGTAGAAGATCCAAAATAACGTTTAAGGCGTCCGTTGGGCAAGTACGCATGGCCCTTGTGGTGCCCACGCAAGCTGTTCTCTGAACCTTCTTTAGCTTAACGATATTGTAGGCTTTGCTAAGAGCAGGCCACCACACAATCGAACCATAAGTTAAGATTGGACGTACTACGGCTGTGTACGTCCATAAAATCATCTTCGACTGAAGTCCCCACTTTTTGCCGAAAGTTTTGCTGCAGGCGTAGAAGGCAACACAGGCCTTCTTAACCCGCAATTCAATATTTCGTTTCCAGTTTAATTTAGGGTCGAGTATAACTCCCAAATATTTTGCACTGGAAGACAATGATAGGATTTGACCATTGAGTCGAGGTAGCGTGAAGGGCGGTACTTTAGTTTTGGTGGTTAAGAGCATCAGTTCAGTTTTACTTTGGTTAACTCCTAGACCACAACTAGTGGCCCAGCTGCTAACTTTCTTCAAAGCTGACTCTGTGATTTCACTAATCACAGAGGTGTACTTTCCTGACACCAATAGCACCAAATCATCCGCATAGGCTACCGCCTTCACTCCACATCTCTCTAATTTAACGAGAATTGTATCCATGACCAGAAGCCACAGAAGAGGCGAAAGGACACCACCCTGGGGTGTTCCCCTACTCACGTGTTTTGTTGCGGTTGTATTGCCTAGAGTGGCTTGAATCTTCCTACCACTGAGCATGGAAATATTCCATTCTCTACATTTCACTTTTGTAAATTTTGATTTTAATTGTATGCATCTCATTGATTCAACGTGAAAAATTGTAGACGACAAAACTATACATGGATTGAAAACTATTGATTTCGATTTTTAAAATTCTGCTTTGAAGGGGATTTTGTTTTAGTTTATTGGCGTTCGATTATTTTAAAGACCTTTGAGAGCCTAGTATCTTACTTAGTTTATTGAAATTCTCGTTTGTTACAAGTCTTCATTTCTCATGTTTTGATGATTTTGAAAATAAGTTTTGAAGTTAATTTCCGCTGGTAACACTTATAATAAGATATATTCAATATATTCTTTTCTTAAATCACTGCTTTTGGACCTATCATCGTTGCTTATCATTAGGCGATTTTTGTAATGATATTAACGTACGTTAACGTTGAGAAATCGAAAATTATTATTTTTCATAATAGTTCACGAAATATAGTGGCAAGCGATTGGTACTTTATTGTTAGGAGAATTGACGTTGTTTCTATTCTATCTGCAACTTCGAAAAACAATAATTATTCAAGATGAATCGATGAATGACGTGGTGCAAGGTTTTTAGCAATGAAAATATGACACTATTAGTCAAATACAAAATTTTTGAAAGGGTCTAAAAATCAACGTTGTGCTATGCTGCCTAAATCTGGGGAATAGATGAATTTGAAAAAGTGGAGGGATTTCAAAGAAACTGGTTTACCGAAAAATCTAACCTACACCCTTAAGTTTTAAGCTAATCTTAAATTAAAAATTGCCTCACAATCGGACAGATAATCGACTGTCAAAAAATTGCTGTTGAATGAGAGAAGAAACCATAACTGGTGATTGATGAAATGGAAAAACATCGTTATTATCTACGGAGTAAATCTTCAATTTAATTTTCAAAACATGGAACAACTTAAAGACTATCTGACTGTCCCTAACTTAAACCTTAAACCAAAACACTACGCCTAAAACACAACTTTAAATAACGTTTTTCGTTTGCAGCCACCAAAACAGGTTCTCCTGCTTCACCCTATTTCTCCGGTCCCTATCAGACAAAGTCCTACTAAACCGAAGGCGCTCAACTCCGTCCAGTGCGATTACGTTTGACTGTAAAGGAGTCGCCTATCTACAGTTATACGGCTGACCTGGTAAATTAACGGAACCACCTCTCGCCCGCGATTGTCTAAATAGAGGACATTGGGGTAATAAGCCCCAAAAATTAAGCTGTTGGTCGAGGACATTGCTCTTGCAACGTTTCAACCGTTCAAAGTTTCAGCAAAAAATTGTCTCTTCTGTTTATGTTGACTCTTTTGGATAAAACCTGGTTGGAATAGTAATATTTGTAATCCGACTCTGGGGTTATGTGTAATCCAAGGCAATGCCGAAGACATTACCTCTCAAACATCCAAATCTTTTTCCATTTGAGATGGGGCAATGTTGAACCATACCCGGCACCCATAGGCAATCATCGGCCATGTTGCAAATAACCTTCTGTCGAGATGGCTGTTAAAGAACAACCGTTTTGTAAGTCGAAAGCTCCTTTAGCTCTGGTCAGAGCAGCACTTATATGTCTGTCGAAATACAAATACTGATCTAACGAGATGCCAAGATATTTTACTGCACTTTTATGCATCAATGGCTGTCGATTTGGGCCCACGATCACTAGCTTTTTTCAGTTCTGTCTAGTATCTCTTGAGGCTCCATACAACGGAGTCCTGAATAGAATAATTTCGTATTTCTGAAAGTTGATTTTTAACTTCCTGTCATCGCAATATTGCTGAATCTTGTTGAAGCCACACGCTGCAAAAGTGTCCTGAGAACCTCAACTTTTGGGGCTGTTCTGATGTACGGAATTAGATCGTTGGCATACGGAATTGCCTGAGTTAGGCTGCCTATCAGATCGCTGGTGTAAGTGCTAAACAAGATCGGCGAGTTAACCGCTCCCTACTGAAGACCATTTTTAATATCAAAGTTTTGGTAGAAGTTACATTGCCACTTTAAACAACAAACCGCCTGTGGTTAAACATATCATAAAGCATATACATACAATAGTGGTTTACTTATGCCAAGTCTGGTCAGCATAAATATACAGGCCCTCTAAGCCATACGGTATTAAAGGCCTTCTTTAAGTCAACCAGACAAGCACCCGTACATTGCTTTTTAGATTTGTTCCACTAGATATCAGAAACAAGCTTAGACGTGACATGAATAGTGTCATGTCCCACCCTAAAGCCAAACTGATTATCTGGGATGATTTTGTTGTTCTCAGCCCATTTGGACAGAGCTCTTTTTATAACTTTCTCGAATACTTACTGATACTAGGAAGAAGGCTTATCGACCGGAGATTCGCCAGATTGGAGTTGTCCTTTTCCTTTTTTGGATGAGAATATACCACAGCTGGCTTCTATTCCAACTCACCAGATAATATACATTATTCAGCGCGTTAAATGTTGTAGTACAATGTTGGATATACCATCGACACCTGCTGACTTCTTTTTATCTATTGAATCGAAGAAGAGTTGGAGGTTCACCCTCGTAACCAACAGGAAATAAGTCCCGTTTTGCTCAGCGATAATAGCATTTTTCTCTTTTCGCAGGTTTTACTTCAGACCAGACAGTTAAAATTGGTGAAAGGTCAGGGCTGCTGGAAGGCCATTTTAGAAGAAAGTAGATAACCACGTAATTATAGACCTTCCTGTGTGTCAAGAAGCACCATTTTGTTAGAAAATGTAGTCTCCATCACAAGCTTGAAGTCGAAGTATCATATAGAGAAGCTCATTTTCTAGAATATCCCTGTGTTTGGCAGCATTGACAGTTCTATTTATAAAATGTAAATTACCCAGACCCCGACCATACGTGCATTTCCATATCATTGGATATGTTTGAAACTTGCCCGTTTTATTAAAGCAAGGCAGGCTTATAGATTTGAAATTTAAAAAAAAGTTGTATCCCAAAAACCTGACCCGATAATGTAATTTTGAAGTCAGATTCAAATTAAGAAAGCTCATCAATACCCATCGAACAATTGCAATTTAACTGCCCCCACTTTTAAAACTTAATAACCGGCTTTAAACATTAGCTTTCAATGTTTTATAAACCATCTTGAATATACATTTTTGTATTTTAATTCTTATCATTATTTTATTATCTTGATTGTTTTAATGACAACAAACAATTTGCAAAAGTTTTAATAGCCACTTTTAATTGACTCTTTGTCTAGATAAGAATATATGTATCTAGATGACGACTTTTTGTGTAGCATTATGCCATTTATTGTCACTTTTAACGATTTATCAAGAGATTTAAATAATTTTAATAATTTCTAATAATAGATTACCTTCGACAGTTTATTAAACTATCTCACGATGTTCTATCTTTGATGACTTATTTAAAAAATATCTACAACATTGCAAATATAAACAAAGTAGATGACTTAAACTATTACCTTCTTGTATAAGGCTCAGAATAATAAATTATGACTCTACGACTTCACATATATGCTTCATCAAATTCATTAGTTACGTTTTGAATTTTATGGCTATAAATCTCAAGCCTAATCCGTCTATAAAACTAGTTGATTTGACAGTATTTACAATAGGTTTATTTATGTAAATAGATACATAAATTATTGACCTTTTAACCCTCGCGTTTTTTGGTTAAGAAGAGGAAGAATACAAATGGAAAACAGATATTTGTCAAAGAATTTTTAACATGACGAGGTGGCCGAGTGGTTAAGGCGTTGGACTGCTAATCCAATGTGCTCTGCACGCGTGGGTTCGAATCCCATCCTCGTCGGAATACTTTTATATTTATAAAAGAAAAACATAAAAAGGTTTAAGAACTTTTATAAAAGTTTCTTTCTTCCAATAAGATGATAAAAAATCGGTATGTTTTGTGTCAATAAACTTGATAAGAACATCTTCATGTGGAATGCGTAGTTCTAATTAGGATTTCTCTTTCTTCTGTATATTATTTGAAGAATTTTTATTTTATGTAGAAAAACTTACATATTATGTTTAAAAGTTTTAATAACCTACAATTGATTGACATTTTGATCAATATTGACGTAAGGCTAATTTATGTAATCGGCTAAGATACTTTGAACAGTAGAACTTGGTTAAGAGACATACAAAAAAGTCACGGTCTTTCTTTCAATGAAACTAACCCCATTAAATTGAAAAATACATTTAACTTACATTTGCAATAAAGCGGACTTAAAAACTCAATTAAACAGAGATTTAAAGAAAAACGTGTCAAATCACAATTTCGTTATAGGAATGTGGTGAAGGTGAAAAATAAAGAAGACATTTGTCAATAAAAAATACAAAATTTAACTGGAAGTATGTTTCTGGTATCCGGGTTTATTACTCAAGCAGGCTATTTGCCTAAGCAGAGTGTTTTTCGGGTAATACAGGGTTTTTCAACAAGGACACTACAAAATTAGAGCGACAGGGACAGCAAACGACACCATATTTCTTGCCACTCTTTTGACATTTCTCTTCAGTAAGGCGCCAGTTATAGCTATCATTGGTTTTCATCATTGAAAACAAACATTGGAATTTTTTGGCAGGTCGTTTATAGCTATCATTAGAAATTTCTGTCATTGACAAAAATTTTCTGATTGAAATCCACCGAAAAATGTTTACTGACAGAAATCTGTCATTGGAATTGTGTGAAATTGGAACACAAATCAGTGGAACGATTCTGTCCCCTAAGATTTACCATTTCATGATGGAAAGATATACTACTGAAATTCGGAGTCAGTGGCCTCAACGTTAATAGCACCAATTTATGGTCGTCATAAACGTGCTAGCAGGTCAACAATCAAGCGTCTAGTGGCAAAATTTGAATCCACAGGCACAATACAAAATGTTTCCGTGCCAGTGAGCCGTTAGTGTCAAGAATATTGCTGCCGCTGAGGCTTCAGTTGCAGAAAGCCCAAATGTTTCACACGTTGTTCTCAAGCGTTGGGCATCTCTGTGACGTCGCTACCGAATATTTTTGGTCCCAATTGGATAATATATACTTGGAGGACATGTGGTTCCAACAGGACGGCACCACAAGCCACACAGCAAATATCACAATCAATTTATTGGAAACCAAGTTTGGAGAACGTGATGTTATCACACGAAATGGTCCAGTCGCTTGGCCGCCTCGGTCGTGCGATTTGACGCCGTTAGACTATTTCCTGTGGGGTTACATTAAGTCTATGGTCTATACCAACAAGCTAGCGACGATTGATGAACTTCGTACGAATATCGAAAGTGAAATTGCAGCAGTATCGGCAGATTTATGCTTGAAAACCGTCGTTGGGTTCAGCGTCTGGACTTTTGCAAGCGTGCCCGTGGTGGCCATGCAGCAAAAGAAATCGAGTTCCATACATAATGGCATCAAACGTACTTTCACAGGAATAAAGAATTGTATTGATATCCAAAACTATTTTTGTTTTATTTAAAAAAAAAAAGTTTGTAGCGCTCTTATTGAAAAACCCGAAATAAGTAAACAAATACTCAGGGGTGAAAAAAGTGTTACTGATAAACGGGTTTTACTCTTAAATGGGTTTTACTGCACCTTACCTTTACTTAGTACAGTAGAAATTTAAATGAATAAACAAATACAATATTGCCAGTAGATTTACTGGCGATAAAAGGTGAAGAGAAAACCTATGCCCTATTTTCATAAAAATGTTCAATCGTTATTCTACAAATTTGTCACACTTATCTGACAAATTTGTATTTCATAAAATATTGACAGGTGAAAAATTTGTCAGAAAAATACATTGACGAATTTTTCATGGCCATTTCGTCATATACTGTTACATTTGTCGGGCCACATACAAACACGCCATTAATAGAATGGTCAACATTTCTATCCAGCAACATATGACAAATTTTGCAAAACTCCTGAAACATTGTGGTACGGAAATTATATTTTCGGGCCGGTAACGTTTTTCTCCCAAGAATTTTCCCACGAAAAGTTAAAAATTGTCAAATTATTTATGGGACAGATTTTGACAATTATTAAGTTGTAAATTAACAAATTGTTACCTGTTACTTGTTCCAATTGTCAATGTTTATAAAGTATGCCCCTGCTGTGTATAGAGATTTGACTTTTATTCGAGTATCGAAATCAATTTTCCAGGTTTATATTCTTTGACGTTAGCAAGTTTGATACATTCTTGAGTCTCAATTGATGTGATCGTAGAGTAGAGTCTAACATATAGAAAAACCTATTACGTCATTGAAAAACTCAAAATAAACCCAGTTATGTATTTCATATTTCGATAGAATTTCTTTTCAATTTATTTCAATTAATTTAATTACTTCTGTGTAATTTCCAATGATCTCACGATTGGATGATTGCATGCTTAATATCAATCCAGCAATCACAGTTTGTGATGACTCGACCAATAAAACCTAAAAAGCTTAGGTCTCTGAAAAAGATACAGACATAAAATCTTTATTCTCATTTTCAACATTGCTTAGCATAGCAACAAAAAACACTAGAGTTTTACCATCTAAAGCGCTATCTATTGTTCGTGAAGATCTATACACCATTTTAATGAGATCATAATCTACAAACAAGCCCCTTTCCTTCAGTCCTAATTTCATTCTAATTCAATTTTGACAATTGAAAAACAGGTGAGCAAAATGCTAAACAATTAAATTCTAAATTATTTATGATATTTTCTTTAATCTCTTAAAAATATTCAATTTTTTTTAGATAAATTTCACCGTGGATAGATTTTTGTTGGCAGTTTCTTACCATACTATGTATTCAAGCCCACAAAAACATTAGATTTCTAACATTTTTGTAGTTTGAAGTAAGCTTTTGCGGCTAAGTTAAAAAGTAAGGCGCATTATAAACCGTGTGGTAATTGTTGATTTGTTTGTACATTTTATATGTTTTCGTCAGGAAACATATCTACTAGGAAGCCCCAAGCTGACAGCTGTCACTTTGTTTGTGTAGAAACACTGTACTTTTAAATATCATGATATTTAAATTTTGCATGAATAAATTATAAGACACCGCTTTTATGTTAGAAATTTGAAAACTTTTTCTGCTTTGTTACTTGAACTTAAAAATAAAAATGATGTGAAGTTAAATTCCGTTTAAGCAAAAACTCAAATTTCGTTTGATTTTCAATTTATATACCAAAACGAAATAAAAATTGGTTAGTGTGACCATTCCCTCAAGAAAGCTTGTTCAAATTTAGGAGAATAACAAAAAGAACTTAAAGTTCAGAATTTCTTTATTGTTTATTCAAATTCTTTAAAATAAAACCCGAGATACCTGAAATACATTTTCAGTCAAATTTTATGACTATTTTTGCTAAGAAAAACTTGTATTAGCTTTGAAAGAACGAAAATCAAATAACAGCCCAATAACTTTGTTACATAAATAGATGGTAACCTTGTGTATTTTTGATTTTCGGATACTCGTTTATGATGTTGGACTAGTTAGTAATCCAAGTTTAAGAACTCGAGCGTAAAGCCCCACGCAACCTGTCCAAATATCAGAATAATCGCAAAAATGTCAAAGTTTTTTAATGTAGTCATGTTCTACAATGGGCGCATTCACAAAGCTAGTGACTACGTAGTCAAAATTCAACTACCTTTGTGAATGCAAAACTACACTACAAAGCTAGTCAATCTGAAACTGTCATATTATTGACAAATGCAAATATATAAAATAAGAACATTTTTGATTTGATAACTTTAACTTATCTTTTGTGTTTTTAAATTCAATAAAATCAAATTTAAGACACAATTTGAATGATTTATATTTGTATTTAAATACTGAACGATTTAGTTCATTTTGAATTCGTGTGTCTTTATTGAGCAGCTGATTGTGAAACGTCAAAATCATTCTCCACTAACTTTGTAGCCGAATTTTTTACATTACGTCGGAGGGGAAATTTCAACTACTTTTGTAGTTAGATTTAGCCAATCAGAATCCCTTGACTACGTAGCCACTAGCTTTGTGAATGCGACCAATTTTAGAGCAAATAAACTAACTTCAATTTGAGCTTAAAGTTGTGTCAATAAGTGTCACAGTTTTCACAATACAGTTTTTCAAAAATAAACAACAATAAATCCGGTAGTGCCTAAAATCAGAACTATCTTATTTAACAAATGTCAAGAAAAAAGCTTCTTTTTTGTATTTTTTTTGCATTGAATATTTAAAATCTCTCAATTGGTTCATATTTTAAACCTAAGTAGGGATATGTTCATAAGAGTTGAAGTGAAAAACCAGTTTATGTGAACTAAATTTGATGTTTCACTTATACGGGTTTTACTGTAAATGGGTACATTCATTGCCTTACGTAATATTATCAACATTCATGTGTTTTACTTAGAAAAATATTTGTTTCCTACATAACAAGAAAAATTTAGACGAAAAACATTTAGGTTTACAAAAAAAAAACCATTTATAAAAATTCAAGAATTTTAACTGTTATTCGTTATTTTTCGGGCAACTTATTTTATGCCTTTAAAAGAGAACTTAAATGTTCGAAGTCAACTTCTTTCAATAATTATGATCCTACTAACAGTCAACATTATTTTTAATGAAGCTTTAAGCTTTCGTTTAGACTTATGAGCCCTTATAAAATAAGCTCGACGAGGATGGGATTCGAACCCACGCGTGCAGAGCACATTGGATTAGCAGTCCAACGCCTTAACCACTCGGCCACCTCGTCACGTTGCCAACCGCCAAAATAAAAAATAATATCAAATTGAAGAGCTTTGATTTTAAATGTAGAAGAACCATAAAAAAAAGAACAAAATTAAAAGGTTCTTAGCAATGTATAACTGTTATACATATGTACAAAGTTGCTTTTTAGGCTTTCACAAAGTTATAAACATGTATTTTTTTTTATTGAAGTATGTAAAACATACAAATGGCGTTGTAATTAAACTCAACTTCAATTTAGCCTTTTTTTACGAAGAAAGTGAAATTTTAAAGCCCATTTATGCTTCATTCTACACCCTAACCACTAACTATTAAGTAGAAGACAACTCTCGCAGGTTTGTATGTATTTATTTTCGTTTTTTTCACTTAATTATGTACACCAAGGCGTATACTTACTTTTTTTTTTAAATAATTTTACAATAAGAGTTTTCGATTTAGCCAATTTTCACGTTCATCAAATTGAACGTAAATTCTCATTTCTTATTTTTAAATAATTTGTTACCAATAAAAAAATAAAAAGAAGCAGTGTCATTCATTTCGTGCTTTCAAGTTGGTAACGCTGTATTTTGACACCTGTAAAACTCAGCTGTCATATTAAAAGGGTCATAATTTAAGTTGAATGTTTACCATAAACTAACTAAAATGGGTCCCTTAAACTTCAAGCAACGCGTTAAAATTATAATTTATTGTAGAAAAATCATAATCGACCGACTATACAAGCAAACGCTAAATTGTGAAGAAATTCGAAGAAAGAGAAAGTATTCCCGACGACGCGACATCCCGTTGTAAGTCAAAAATATTGCTGCTGATAGTGCAATTACTAAAGACCCGAATTTATTTATTACCAGACAGCAATTAAACGAGTCGTATTTATTAAGCTTTGGGCAAAAAAGTGTTCAGCTTTAATAATTCGCATGCTGCAAATCTTCCACAGGCGACAAATAAAGGGTTTTCCATTAAGGGCGGATTGATTTTAGAATTGTATGAGACATCAATAAAATGTTTTCATTATTTCAGTGCTCTATGAATGAAACTATGTGTGAAAATAATTTTGTTTAAATGACAGCCGCACCTTCGCTGGATGGTGCGCATTCGACAGGTCCAGTTTTCGATTTATTTGGCGCATAAATCAGTCTGAATTTGTCCGATGGAATCAATTATGTTGTCTTTGAGGGACGCGGTGGTTTGCGGCTTATTCGTTTAGACCTGCATTTTAAGAAAACTCTACAAAAAAAAGTATAAAGGGGTTAAAACACACGATCTTGGTGGCCATAGTTCACGTCGCTACAGTGTGAGATCGGGCATAATATCGATTGTGTTTTGAACTGTGAAGCACGTAGCGCCATCCTGTTGAAACCATATGCCTTCCATGCCCATCCATATCATCGAATTCAGGCCGCTGTTGACGGTGAATGCCTGACCAGCATCATTTTCGAAAAAGTCCCGACCGATGACGCCTCCAGCCCGAAGTTGACTGCAAACAGTAAATTTATTTGGGTGCATGAATCATCAATCTCGCGTGGATTGGTGTCGTATCAGATCTAAATTCGGCATTCTGATTATTCATTCAAAAATTGGCTAAATCGCTAAAGATGATTTTTCAACCAAAATTGGGGTTAACTTCTCAGTGCTCCAAAATCCAATTAGCGAACACACGACACGGTGCTGCTAATGCTAGTTTGGCTTAAGCTCCTTTGTCAGTTGAATTTTGTGTGGGTGCAGGACCAAATCACGACCCAAAATTCAAAAAAGTTTTTGTGATTGACGCGGAATTAACTGCCTAGGACTCTGCACACTTTCATGAACAGCGGCGATGTTTTCGACAGATCTTGCGATTGTTCGGCCACCAAACGTCAAATAGTCTACTTGGAAGGACGACCATGTGCCCCATAAAAAGAGGGCAAAGCTCATCGTGCATGCTGTGGCCTATTGCACCACCTTACAAATTTGTGAATTACAAACGTTTTTACCACAAATTTTTAAAAAAATCAAGTTTTGTGTTTTGTAAAATTCTGTAGGCTACAAAATTGTAGTTGTGTTTCACAAATTACAAAATTGTTAAAAAAAATTGATTTTCGGTTGCACGACAAAAAGTTTGTAATTTTAAATCACAATCAAAAAAATTGTGAAAAATCTACTTTATTGTGAATTTCTGTTGCACAATATGAATGAGGTTCACAAATTTGTGTCAATTCGTGAAAAAATTCTACAGGCGAAAGACCGTGTGTAAATTTGTCTACAAATTTGTTATTCATAATTAAGATGTATTTGCGTAGAAGGCACAGCAGTAATTTGGAAGCGGTTGTCATTGTAATAAAAAAAGTTTATCGTCCGCGTCAAAATTATAATTTTGAACATTATTTTAATTTCAATGAACGATTCCGATTAAGTTGTTCTAAAGCAGAAGAAATAATGAATATTGTTGGACCCGGAATAAAACACAAAACGGCAAAAAGTTGTGCATTAACATTAGCCGCGTTTTGTTATCACCATGATCTGATTCGGATCAGATCATGATAATAAAACAGCATTGGATCATCATATTTTTTATTATTTAAAGTTTGGTAGCAGTGTCAAATTCGTTCTTTCAAAAGTGACATTTCGAAGCAAAAAAAAAACAAACAAATACCAAAAATGGAAGCTGCTGTGGTTGATGTAAGTAAAGTATTCATTTTAATTTGTATTTCTTTTTTCTATTAAAAACTTTTATATTTGCAGTTTTTATTTGAAAGCGATGAAAGCGAAGAATCAAACAATTCATTTTTATCCAAATTTATCGATGATGATGATTCAAGTTCCAGTTCTATCTCCACAACTTTTTAAAATGTTCCTGCAAATCACCAAAGATTTAAAAACTTTTTTGAAATACATAATTCAAAGCTATTCCGATGTAGACTTAAAAAAACAATTTATAACAATTTGGTGGTATATATATATATATGAACTTGGTGGTAGCACACACAAGTTGTTGTTGTTTCATTCTAAATTTTCAATTAACAATTTATTTGTATTTTCTCCCATTTGTGCTGCAGCTTTCTCGACTTTATTTACATATATTTTTTGACATTTAAAGCAGTGTTGCCCGAAGAACATTTCGCTCAATGATTTTTTTTTGTTCTTTTCTTTTTGGGAAAAATAATACTCATGAATTATGTCAAATATAAATTTTTTTGAACTTAATTATTTTAATTTCACCAATTTATGTCTAGTTTTGTTAAAATATCTCATTATTTCATGGATTATATACAAAATAAATAAATATAAAGCTTATCGCTTTCTATTTGAAAAATATTTTATTTCAGTCAAATGGAAATGTTTATTTGGCAATACAGGTTTTAATTAATTTGTTTGCAATGATACCAACATTTACATGTGAAATTACAATGATAAAGCCCTCCTTGTGTGAAAAAAAGAATTAAATTTTGGATCTCAAATTGAGATCCATACACAAAGCAGGATCTTGTGTAGTTGTTGTAATGCATGTAAATTTAAGATCCGGATCAGATCATGGTGATAATAAAACGCGGCTATTGATGCACCAAACACTTTTGAAGTTGCTTATGTGGATAGACATGGAAGTCATTCAAAAAATTGTATATTAGTATGTGGGCCTGATTATACGTTCTATTAAAGCTATATGAACTGGCCCGGAAGTGTGCACGATTCTAGGGTCTTGCGAAGAAGTCCACTGTATAGTTGATTTGGAAATGGTTTTCGGCCTTTTCCCAATCGCGTTTTACTAGGAGATACCGGGTACCCTTGCAAGGACTGGTTACTTACACCGATTTTACGAGAAACTTCCCCTGTAATTGAACATTATAATCAGGCACACAAATCTACTCGAAGAATAATTGAAAATTCGATTGGCATATTGAAAGAAAAATTCCCATGTTTAAAACATTTGAACGTTGAAAAAAATTGTGATTTAAGTTTGTAACTTACAACTTCCAAGCATAAATAGTGCAACGGTTAATTGTAGGTTTACTGTAAAATTTGTAACTCTCATCACAAATATGTGATCCCACTTATTTGTAGTTGGTGCAAAGCAAATTCAAATACAAAATTTGTAGTTGTAGATTACAAGTACAAATTTGTGGTTGTAATTTGTAAGCTGGTGCAATAGGGCCGGTTACAAGAATTGTAAACGCAGATATGAGTGATATGCACGTGGAATGTTAGGTCCCTTTATAGACCACGTGCAGCCGAAGAATTAGCGGAGGCCCTAGACTGCAATAAAGCAGACATCACCGCCATCCAGGAAATACAATGGGATGGGCCAGGCAAAAAGAGGATGAAAAACTGCGATATTTACTATGGTGACTGCTACCAACAAAACCAACAGCGCTTATTTGGATGCGGCTTTGTCATTGGAGCCAGACTTAGGCAAGAAGTCTTGAGCTATAGGTGCATCAACGAGCACCTCATGACCATCCGCATCAAGGCTTAATTCGGCAACATTAGCCTGATATGCGCGCACGCCCCCACAGATGAGAAGGAAGACAACACCAAAGATATGTTCTTCGAGCTTCGAGGAGAAGGTACAACGTCGAACGGCTACAATCGCAAGAGATCGCCAACTCCTTCTCCGACCGAGTTACAAGTAACCTCTCTCGAAGTTCAGTGCCGCCAACACAATGTATAGAAAACCAGTGGCAACATTGCCTAGACGCACACAGAGAAGCCGCCTCTGACGTGCTGGGTTTCAAGCAACCACCAACAAGGAACCCCTGGTTTGATGAGGAATGTCGGCAGGCAAATGCAGCCAAACAACAGGCACGCAAAGCGGCGCTGCATAAAAGGACGAGAGGAACACCGACTTCTCAGAAGGAAAAAGAGAGAGCATGAGAAGCGTGCGGTCGAAGATGTTGAGAGGTTTAAAAGCAGAAATGAAGTTCGAAAGTTTTATGAACAGGTGAAACGAAATTCACAAGTACATAAACCTAGAAAAGAAGGCTGCAAAGACGAAAGTGTTAACATCATAGTGGAACCGCAGTCAATGCTGAGGATTTGGAAGGACAACTTCTGCAGACTGTATAACGGCGACGACGAACCGAATTCCGCTGTCAGACAGGATGATCCATTCAACATAGACGACGAAAGCCAACAATCCCGTCCTCCCGACCGATGAATGGAACCTCAGTATTGTTTGCCCGATCCTGAAAAAAAGAGACCCTCTAAACTGCACCAACTATAGAGGAATCAGTCTACTTAACATCGCGTATAAAATCTTCTCTGCCGTAATATGTGAACGTCTAAAGCCCATCGTCAACAACCTGATAGGTCCTTATCAGTGTGGTTTTAGACCAGGAAAGTCCACAGTCGATCAAATATTGAGGTTACGGCAGATCCTGGACATCATCTACAGGGACGAGCTGTATAGAGCCATGTCTAGTTTTGGCATCCCTGCAAAACTCGTCCGCTTGTGCAGGATGACAATGGAGAATTCACGCTACTCCATAAAGGTTGGAAACAACTTAACAGAACCTTTCGATGTCAAAAAAGGTTTTAGGCAAGGTGATGCGTTGTCATGTGATTTTTTAACATCGTACTTTAAAGAATAGTGCAGAGCTCACACGTCAACACTAGAGGCACTATCTTTCAAAAGTCTGTCCAATTACTAGCATATGCTGATGACATTGACATAATCGGAAAAACTCAGCGTGCTAAATGGAGAAGTTTGTTGGGTGAGGCCCTGGTTAACACAGAACTGTAGCGCTACCTTGAGTAAGTAAGACGAAGTTTATTTTTGGTTAAATGGCTACGCTAATAAGCAAAACTGTTATATTTTGAGTGATCAAAATCAACAACGCACATGCCTTAAATCATTTCAAAACATAATGGGAAACCCCAATCTTTATAATAAAGCTGGTCCTTGGTCATAACATCAATTTATTTGCGTTTTAATATATCTTATTTAAAACCACACGTCTAAAAAAATCACTCATTACATGGAATATTTCATGAAAAGAATACGGGGCTGCAACTACAGTAGTGGTATTTATTAGGCTAGTATCGTTCTCCATTATTAATGACAAACCTTTTTCCTTACAACATATTAAAAATTAATTATTAAAATGAAACCTGTTATTGGCAAATTATGTCCACCTTGCTTCTGACAAAAATTCATTTGTCACTAGTATTTCAGGCTTGGTTCGGGGAGGTAAGGGAATGGCTTAAGAAAATTTCTTAGTTAACGTATTTTCAATCCTGCAAGTCAATAATTATTTTCAATATTTTTCACTATTAAAGTTTACTTAAATCGACATTAAAACGATCTTCATACCACGCAACTTAACCGTTTCGAATAATTCGAACTGTGATACTGCCCAACAAGTCCTCGAGAAGCTTAAAGCGTTTCTTTTTTTTTAAATGCATGATCCCATTTCCTTCACTTTTTACGGTATTTCAACCGTAAACCAAGTTTTTAAATGAAACTTCTTAAAATCTATTTCATATAGTTTAACATCCATCCTCTTAAATTTTTGTTTACAGAACACTTAAACAAACTATTTAAGATCACATTTGAATACGTTGTCTTGGACAATCCAACATTTGCAACTTTCTAAAGATTAAAACCTTCTTTGTTAAGATACAAGTTTATTTACCTACTACAATTATTTATTATAGAAAATCCCAAATACTCACGATCGCAATGCAAATTGCATTCTCTTCACGTGGAGTAATTAAATTTCAAAAAAGAGAGAAAACCATTCAAAACACATTTCGCTGATCATTGATTTCTATATACAAAACCAATAAAAATAACATGTGTACCTGAACCTACAGCAGCAACAGCAGCGCCGACTGCTCCGTCAAATGCAGCGTTCCACCACCACCACCGCCGCCGTTAAACGTTTATTTAACTAACTAGATCGAATTCAATGGCTATCACCTGTCATTACCAAAGTAAAAGAAAAGGTTGGAGTAGGTATGCGCGTTTTCAAACGATCAATGAACGTAACTGCTGCCAAAGCAGGCGGATATGCCGTCCATATCGATGGCGCTGCTGTTGATTCTGTTCTCGTGGAGCTACCATAATGCCAATTATTATGCTCCGCATATAATGTCTTATCCTATCCGTTTCACGGTGTTGTGAACTCGTGTTTCGTGAATATTGTGTGCCATCCGTACGTCGTCGTCATTGTCAGACGTCACAGTCAAACCTTCGAACACGACACACAAGATGATAGTAATAAAAAGCTTTTCACAAATCTCAAAACATAAAAATAAAAGTTGCAATTTTTGTGTGGCATTGGCATGCAAGTCGCTCTTTTACTATTGCAAAACCCAAACGCCAATCAGAGCCTTTTCTCGAAAGATATGTATCATACTCTTCGGTCTTCATTGACACTATTTTCCGTTAGTCTTAACGATTGGGTAGGGGCTTTAGTGAGCTCAGTCAGAGTGTCATATCCATAGAACTAAATCTCAAATTAATAGTCATAGTCGGAACATGAAATTCCATCGTTTTCACATCATTGTCAAGGTATTTACATTCGAATCAGGGACTTTTATAGATTTTATATAGAAATACCCTGGTTTGACATACAGTCGAGTCGCTCTTATTGGGTACTTGTCGAAAAGGTTTTGTTTCTGGAAACCAATGTGCAGTTTTCTAATGTGTTTTGATATAAAGGGTTATTCATAGAGAGATTTGATTTATAATGGAATATAAAACACATACACCGAGTGAATAGTACTGGTTAAAAGAACAATTTATGGCACTTATTTCTTGAAATGTTGGCCACGGCTACGACTTGGTTGTTGAAAGTCCGACATTGGGTGACGCGTTCCAGAAAAGCGACTGGTATCTCGAGTTGTTTCATTCCAATAGGCTGTTTTAAGTCTTTTCAACCCAGAAGCCCTAACGGAAAACCCCACTAGTTAGGAATGGATGGAAAAAAGGTAATTAAACGAGTCATGTATCAATCTCTACGCACGGTTTCATAACGGGGGAGAGGGAACGGTCCAATATCTTTTCATACAATCCTCTCTTAGAAAGATCAAAAAAGCTCCTAGACAAGTGCAAAAGTACTTCCGGTTTCTGAAACCGCTAAAGACCTTGCTTTTCCAAAGTTTATCAAACAAAAACAGACATACCTTGACGACTTTTGGCTATTGTACCCGGACAAAGATAGGTTTCTGGAAAGCGAGGATGCTCTTGGATGCATTAAGCGCAGGCCCACACAGCGCCAGATTCCTTCAATCAGAGAGAGAGTTCATGCGGTATGGGATCGATATCTTAGGACTAAGTGAAGTACGATGGTTCGGATCAGGCAAATATAAGTCTCCAACGCTAAAAGCTGGAGTTTGGCTGCTGCTCGCTAAAACAGCTATCAAAAGTCTGATTTCATGGGAACCACTATATGTGAAAGGGTTTTGAAGGCCAGATTCCGGAGTCGAGTACATAACGTCACCATCACACAATTGCTTGATTTCGGTGATCGATGGAAACCGAAGCTTTTTTTTTCCAATTCATTTTTATTACTTCAATCTTAAACCTATCTTAAAGCTAGACAAAAATTCATAAAACTAGCCTAATTAACCCTAACTTACAACTAACTTACTGGTCCCATACGGACACTCTAAGTTAAACAATAATACTTAATGCCTTTCGGCCCTAAGATCTATTTAACTTCAATTTTATTTTATTTATTTTTTTATTCATTAAAAAATTTCAAAAAAACTAATATCAATATCCTTTTTTACTTTTACTTAAAAATTACTTAAAATAAGGTCCTTAATATAAAACTTAAAGCTAACTAAAACTACCTTCTACCTATAAACTACTTAAAACTAGAACAACCACAGCAGCAAATCTAACTATCTAACGTTTATTGTTTTTCATATTTTGTTGTCTTTTTCTTTTATTTTTTTTTATTCCATGTTTTTTTTATTTTTTTTTTTTATTTTTCTTTTTTGTATTATTTTTTGGATTTTTTTTTTTTTCACCATGCCTATTCTACTTAAAACTAAACCCTAAAACTATAAAACAATTATGTAAGCCGGCCAAGGCTTAAAACCCCATCCCGACTACTCACTATCAAGTGCCGATTGAAGCCACCAAAACCTGTTCTCCTGCTTCACCCTATCAGTTCGGTCCCGTTCGGACACAGCCCTACTGAACCGAAGGAGCTCTGCTCCGCCTTGTGCATGACGTCCCGATTGTACAGGAGTCGCCTATCCACGGTTCGTCGTCTGACGTGGTAGATTAGCGGAACTGCCAATCTATCCTGTATCAGACCGCATCTATCTAAAAAGAGGAATGCCTCTGGTGGAATAAAGCCGCTCAATCGGTCGGATAGAATGCCCCGAAAATTAAATGGTTGGTCGAAGACATAGCTCTTGCAATGTGACCTCGAACGAGTTTTATCACGAAATTGTCAATTCTGTTGATTCGAGCCCCGTTGTATAGGACCTCGTTGGAATAGTAATGCACGTAAGAAGATTCGGCTGTTCGATATAAGCCAGTACAGCGTCGTAAACACTGCCGCTCGAACACCCGAAACTTCTCCATCTGGGAAGGGGCAACGTTGAACCACACAGGACAACCATAAACGATCATCGGCCGTATGAGGGCCATGTAGCAAATTACCATCACTCTGGGGTCAAGCCGACTGCTAAAAAACAGCTGTTTCGTCACAGCGAAGGCTCCTCTGGTCCTGGTCAGAGCAGTATTTATATGTCTGTCGAAATATAAATACTGATCTAACCAGATACCGAGGTACTTCACTACACTTTTGCTCGCTAATAGTTGCCCGTGAAGACCAACGATAACCATCTTGAGCCAATTCTTGCACGTATCCCTCGCGGCCCTAACCAGCGGAGTCCGGAACAGAATTGTCTCCAACTTCTCGACATTTATTTTCAGTTTCCAGACGTCGCAATATCGCTGAATCTTATCGAAATCACGCTGTAAGAGAATTCTTATAACCTCAACCTTTGTAAGACTACTTATCAGATCGGTGGAGTAAATGCTGAAGAGAATCGGCGAGTTCACCGCTCCCTGTTGAAGACCATTTTTAATTAAGAACGTTGTAGTAGAAGTTACATTGCCACTTTTGACAACAAACTTTCTACCGTTAAGCATATCATAAAGTATATACAACAATGGCTTGCTTATGCCAAGCCTGCTCTGTTTTAGGTAAAGACCCTCTAACCATACGGTGTCAAAGGCCTTTTCCAAATCAACCAGAACAGCACCTGTGCATTGTTGTTTTGTTTTATTCCATTGGATATCAGAAACGAGTTTAGACGCAGCATGAATTGTGTCATGACCCGCCTTGAACCCGAACTGTTTATCCGGAATTATTTTGTTGTCCGCAGCCCATTGATCCCTATTGATGATCTTTTCGAAAACTTTGCTGACGCTCGGAAGAAGACTTATCGACCATGGGAACCGAAGCTTTATCAGTGACTAGGCCGTTGGCAACCAACAGTCATTTACGGCGATTTAGATTTGGGGATTTCGTTTGTGGATTATATGCATGGGGATTTAGATCCTGGGAATTTTGTTTTTGGAAATTTTGAACTTGGGTATTATACCGGTATCCCGCCTTTAATAAGACACCGCTTGCAGACATCATACTGATAATATTAGACTTCAACGCTAGGTTTGGCAATAAAAAACGAAGTGCTCACTATTCGCAACATATGAACAGCACAGGACCCGAAACTATAGAAAACTATAATTGAATGATAAATGAAAAATGTTTTTATATCAGGTGCTGAAATAATGGTCGGTCGTGTGCAAGGAAAAAACAACACGTGGCTTTCGGGGGAAACTTGGGCAAATATTATCGAAAGGAGACAATTAAAAGCTCATTAAGTAGCTGCTTGAGGTGAAGAAATAAACAAGCTAGAATCCTCATACAGCATGAAGACAAAAGAGGTTAAATAAACGCTTCGGCTCAAGAAGCAAATAGGTGGCACAGCAGAACCCTTTATGGGTAACCAAAGAGCTCGCTTGTTTTTCAGAGCTCAAACCAACACTCGGTTAAGGACTAGCTAAGAAGGTGGAAGGAACATTTTGCTTTGATTTTAAATCATGTTTTCGAAATCAACGTGCAACTGACATTTTCTGACCTGCCCAATGCAATCAATTCTCGAATACGCACATCAACCCCAGTAAAGAAGAGATATAGGAGAAGGCATGTATTACAACAGTCTTTCAAAAGAGTAAAAGGTCTTACATAAATAATAACAGACCAACATCGTAACTCTCCTGTGTTCCCAAACTTTTTGAACAAGTTGTTTGTGACAGTTTAAATTAACTGCAAGAATATTATATGTAATCAACAATATGCTTTTGACCAACTTTATCGTGATATCATCACATTAAAGTTGAAAACAATTGGGTGTCCTCTTGAATTTATTACATTTATTTCTTCTTATCTATAAAAAAGTTTTTTTCAAGTTCTATCTCCAACCCTTTCATTGCCAAATCAAGAGTTCCCCAGGGTAGTCATTAAGGTCCTCTACTCTTTAATTTAGCTGTGCGTACTCATAGTTCGATTGATTAAAAAATATCGCAGCAATCTATACATCGCGTTTATGGTTGTAAAGTGTGTAATCTCGATTTCACGACGCATATTAATGCGATCTTTATTTAAGCAAACTTAATGTTATGATTTATTAAACGTTGGTCTACAAAACTTTAAGATCCTGATGTTCCTTTCGCTCTATATAAGACTTTCTTCCGCTTCCATCTTTAGTACGCATCCCATGTATAGACACCTTTTTACGAGAGGGCTACCATGGTCTGATCCTTACAACCTTCTTCCTTATGAACATGGGATAAAGATTTTTCAAATGCAACCTATATCGAAAAGGATTGTTAGTAATGATACTGTCTTTATTCATGAACATTTAACTGGTGTATTCACAGGTGGAGTGCCATAACCCCCGCGGGGGTTAATTCCTTTTTCAAATGGCATCTATCCCCTCGGGGGTTAATTCCCTTTGTATGTGGGGGTTAATGCCCAATTATAACTGGAAATAAGCCCCACGTTAATAAAAAAAACAACAAACATAAAGGAACAAAATTATTTCTTCATTTATTTTTCAAAATAAAACAAAAATTTAAAAAATAAAATAACAACTTCAACAATAAAAAAATGTATCTTAATCATAAAATTAAGCATAAACTTTTGATGTATTTTTAACAACTTGCTTACAATATGGACACAAAATTTTGGAATTTCCGTTCTGAATCGATCGCTTGCTATGAGTATCAATGCAATCTTTACAAAATTTAAAGTGATTGCAAGGAGTTAGGAGGATATTACGCGGTTTTTTAAGACAAATTACACACAAGAAGGAATTTTCAGATCCGAGAGATTCTACATTTTCATCATTTGAACCATCATCATTGCTATCAAGGGATTCAGCAGGGGTATTGTCAATGTTGATTATTTCATTTTGCCAGTTGCTCATTTGATTTAAAAAGTCTTTCATAGATATTTTCTTTCGGTTTAGTTTTTTTCTAGCCTTTACTATAAGATCGTTCTTTTTTTAAATAATTGTTTCGGCGGCGGTTGAAAAACTCCGTACGTCCCATCCAGGGAATTTTCAAAGTCAGTTGATACTTTGAACTCCTCGTCCTGTAGGCAGCTCAAAAACTTGCAAAAGTTGCCGTTTTAAATAAGTTTTTTATTGAGCTGAGAGTTGTAGCCCTCTAAGCTGTTAGTCGTCCTTATATCCAGGTTATAAACAGAAAAAGAAGACGGACCTTTCTATTGAAAAAACCAAATGAAATTCAATTAAATATTGTAAGTGAATGACATTTCCAATCATTAAAGTCTTACCTTCTGCATCCACTGCCTATCAAAATATGACACAAAACTTTGAAACTGGGGAAATCCTTAATTTTCATACATTCGCCTTTTAACATTATAAATCCCCGTCTGATGTTTCCCGGTGAAAGAAGCGGGAGGACCATAAATTGTTTGTAGATTCGGATCGCGAGATTATTTTTTCTTAAATTTGAGGTAAAGTTGCTAATCTTGCTAGAATTTCGTTTCAATGCATTACAGAAATGAAACCAGCACCCCTTTAATGTAGCAGAAGGAAAGATTTGTTTTAAGGCATTACGTAAAGCCTTTTCATAATCTGTCATAAATGATACTGAATTAAATTTAAACAAATTGTTGTTAATGTATTGGAATAAATGAACGTATGCAGCCTCCAATTTGTTGGACATAAGTATAAGTTGTACATAAACAATAATGTAATTATGACACCGCATAGAATCCTGTTGTACTGCTTAAAAGTGCGCGATTTTGTTTTATTTTCACAAACTATATGTAAAAACTTTTCTTTGCATATAGTTTGTGAGATTAAAAAATTCGCGCGAATTTTTAAATTTCACAAACTATATGCAAAGAAAGTTTTTAAATAATGAATAAAATTGTGTCGACAATACTTACATGACCGTTATGTTCAATATGAATAATTAAAAGTTGTTTATAACCACATGACGGAACAATTTTAAATGTTCCGTCCAACAAATAATTTGTCTCTATGTAAGGAGAGGAAAGAATTGTTCGGGAAATCTTTGGCGATACAAAAATGGAATATGAAAAATTTGGTTCGATTATTGTTTCCCTGTAAAACGATTTTTATTCATCGGCCGACTGAAAACAAGCTTTACTTGTGTCGAATTTCTCCAAAACAGTTTCTTTTTTAAACATCTCAATAATTTCACGTGGACAGGTGGGATTTTTGGACAACTCATTAGTTTTTATTCGGCACAAATTTCTCCTCATTTTCCCGAATTGGACTAAATTAGCAGTATATGGTTTTTTTCGACACTCATTATCAAATATTTCCCGCGTGCCACTTCTTTTCAAATTTACACTCTTACATTCAGATTTAATGGAGTTCATTAGTTCAATTTTTTTCATTAATTGTTCCTGGTTTGGGTGGTTATGGGAGTATTCATTAATTTTTTTACAGACATTATCTTGTTTTGAAACCGAAACACTTACTTTACAGTTTTTTTCATAGCAAACGTATCTTAAATTTTTTTCATTTTGACTGCGAAGGCAATAAAGATGTTGTTCCGATTCGATGAAGAGCAATTTACTATTTTGCCGCAGACCAGGCACAATTTTAAATTGAAGACTTTCGTCGCTATCCATTTTATCGTCTCGATTGATTGCAGAGAATAAAGCAGACTGAGGGCGATTCCAAAAATCGGGGAATGTTAAGAAAGAACAACAAATTATAACGGTCAATTTTTGTATTTCTTCTTTTCTCTTTGCATCTTAACTTGCATAGCAAAAACTATATTTAGAGTACCTTACAACAACTTGTGTAGTGTGTATGCTTCTAGCTTAGCTTAGTGGATATCATTATGTTGTATGTACATATATAATTAAGTTTTATGTAATTAACAGTTTTTTTTTTACATTGAATCTTATGTATTAGGTATGAGACATGTATTGGAGTCATGAAAAATCGAAATAAAATAACAATTGTACCTGCATAAGATTATGATGATAGTAAAAAGTACATAACACTAGTTCGTATTTTTTGTTTATCTGTTATAGGAAGGTATGTCAAAGCCTTAATTCCATTTTGAAAACTCACCATTTCTAAAAAGAATAGATATGTACTTTATTTCTGTTTAAGTTAGAGGTTTAAGTACATTTAAAAATGCGTAAAACAAAATAAGAATTATTTTCCAAAAATATTTAAATACATTATTTTAAACTTCAACTCAAGGAACAAGATCGCAACTTTGTTGTGCATTTTATACCTTTATAATTATTTATTTTTCCTTTATTTGTTTACTATTGTACAGCAAAGCTAAAACAAAAGAAAAAATGGGGGTTAAAGCCATTTCTGAATGGGAATTAATACCCGTTTGAGTTATTTCCTTTTTCTTGTGGGGATTAATGCCACTTGAAACCCCCGCGGGTGTTAATTCCCATTATGGTGGGGTTATGGCACTCCACCGTATTCACAATAACCGTATCTAATGTGCCTCGTATGACACCCAGTTTCAATCTGTTCTGTAACCTCGGTATTTTTCCTTTAAAACATTTGTACTTTTATAATATTTTAAAATCATTTTTTAAAAGTAAAGGTTATAATAATGTGAGAGCTCTAGAGATAGTTAGTTTGAGCACTAATTTACGTCGTCTCGTGAATGTTCCTACAATTTTTAAATCCCACTTTAGCAATTTTTATACGGTTACTGCACCCCGCTTATTTAATAAATTGCCTGATGAATTCAGATGTGTGAGAAACGAATCAAAGTTTTTAGCCTCAATTAAATGTTGGCTTTTTACTTTTGATCATTCTGAAATAGAATTTGTTCTTAATCCATTGATTTGATTTATCTTATATTTATAAATGATAATGTTCTTTTGAAATCAATACTTAATATTGATTTTAAATTTGTTGTTGTATTAATCCCCACAAAAATATTGCTATAACTTTTCTTCTATCTAATGTTTCTTCGTCACTTATTCTTTTGAATAATAGAAGTAACCTAACTATTTCATCTTAAATCTTGCTATAAGTTATCTATTAATTCTATGTACATTCAATTGAAATAAAAAAAAATAAGAGATACTAACTAAATTTATCTAGAAGCCATATGAAATATTGTTTAATCTTTTCTTTTATTTTTGATAAAATTGTTTAACTTAGCCTTAACATTTTGGAATGAAATAAAGTTGATATTAAAAAAAAAAAAAAAAAAAAAGTTTACAATTAATGCATGTTTCTCATTTACAATTCCTTGCGGATCGTCATGGAAGAGTGCGTTAAGTATCGATCACCACTTAACCTGCTGTATAGAACTTGATCGAATAAATAAAAAAACATTATGTGGGAGTTTCTTTCATTCAACTTAGAGGATCTCGACTGTAGCTACTTTACTGTATAGTGAAACAACTATCAGCTATTAAGATTTCTGTCCTATTGACATGTGGCAAATTTATTTACCGCGATATTAACTGTGTTTCTTATAGTTTTGGTATTTAAATTCAATCGGAAAGAAATGGAAGCACATGCTCAGAAATCCCAAGAAGCAACACTCAATGGAAGAAGGAGAGTTTATAAATTGAACTTCCAATTTCAAGATATACAATAGAAAGATATAGATAACTTTATGTACATAGGTAACTTCAATAAAACTAGTGCTCTGAATTTTAATTGAAAATTTACTTCGTGGTGCACACGTTCTTATTTTACTGATGGTTCGTTTGATTCGATCGGTTGGGAAAATGGAGAGTCAAGTTGTTGTTTTGTTGATGGGTCTGTTATTGATGTTGATGATTATATGACGATGACGATGACCAGACCATCATCATCATCATGGTAGCGGTGGTGGCTCAGGCAAGGGTTTAACTGTTCCAACAAATGGAAAGATTTATTAGTATCGCACCTAAATTACGCTGTAAACGTGTGTTTTTAGTCTGCGCAGTTGATTTTAAGTCTTTCACGCGATTTCGTATACGAGTACTTTAAAAAAAAAAGGATAAGCTTTACATAAATTCGAACAGCTACTGTTTATAGTTGCCATTAAAAAAGTGTGCTTAAGTGGCGCTTAGAAGTTATATCCTTTGGTGGAATTAACATACATTTATTATTGAGAACGTGGTAATTGTTATTTTGATATTTTTGAAGAAAAAGAAGACAATATTAAGTGATTGACAGAAACTTATTGAGAAATCATAAGGACATTGTAAATTTCTTTTCTTGAAGTGCTAGTTTTGTATATAGTGATGCTTAGTTTATAGCCTTCTGATATAGGCTAGAGAAAAATAATATTTATAAAAAGGATCCCATTTCACGGTTTTATTAATAGTAATTTTTGTTAGAAAACGTTTCTCTGTGGCGTTATTACAAAACTTTCTTATTTTCACGGGCTACATAAATTAATGTCCTTTTCCAATTTGTATTTAACAACCAATTCTAATGTATTGCTTTATTCTTCCTTGATTTCCTTGTTGTCTTAGAAACTCCAACGTTTGAACGTTAGTTTTGAACTTTCTTGCTTAGAGCCAATATAAAATGATTGCATACTTTCAAAGTATGACTTAAGCTGCGTTTTCTGAGCTACCTTCTAAATAGCTTTTGCAATCAGCCTAAAAAAATTTTACTAAACAAAGGATAAAGATTTACAATAATTTATTCATTAAATTTTTAACAAAGGCACATAGTTTTCTGATACATTTGATCTTGGGTCTTTGTAGTTTAAAAAGCTTCCAATTGTTGGGTTTAGAATGACAACTGTTTCGTTTAAGAGTATACTTCCTACCAGTGCGCTCCTAAAATTGTCCTAAGGATAGGGCACGTTTCTACAAAGTGAAATACGTTTTCCGTTTCTCTAAGGTTGCAAACGGTACACATTGGGTTCTATTCTGAAACATAGGGTTGATAGTTTAAACGATTAAGTTCACCTCGGGTTTTGAAAATCGTAGAGATTGTATCTATGGAGTATCGATAGTCAAACAGAATTTTGACGCCAAGGTTTTGGTCTAGGTGCTTCGTGTCTCACTTCGTTGGGCATACTCCATAAAGTTTTGAGAACCTTACATGTTCAATCTTTCCCAGTAATTCATGGAAACCTTCATCAGAAGTCTCCATATTTATCTCAACTAGTTGAACGTTGTGGAGCATCTCCAGGCGAGATCAATCCGCAAAAAATGTGATTTTTGCTGGTATAGTTGCTTTGGAATTATGTTGGGAAATCTTTGATTTCCAAGTGATATTACTTTTTTAATGTATGTGAGATGAAGTTTCAGCGATTGATACGGATTGGTGAAACGCCAGTCTCTAAATGTAGCATGTTTGTAGGAGTATTTTCTGGGAGTCGAAACATTTTCTTGATAAAGTATCTTGATAGTTTTTCCACCTCCTCATATTGTAGAAACAACCATACCTGTCCGTTGTACCAAGAACTCCCTTTCTACCTTCAATTATTGTGCTCTAGTTTCCAATCTTCGGTTTTTCTCTTGGGTTGGTAGAAATGACATGTTTCAAATAAAATTCTTAAGAAGTGCTTTGTACAGTTTTTTATTTCTGAAGAGCAAACTCGACATTTGATCTTACATCAGCAAATATTAAACGGTTAATTAACGTAAACTTAGGAAGAAATTAACAATTAAAAATAAACATTTTGAAACCCTTTATTATTAGTTGAAGCAAACATTGACATAAGTTTTAGGAGCGTGTCGACTAAATTTAATTAAAAAACGCGACTGAACTTATTAAACAATATATTTAACTTTAATTTATAAAGTAATCGATTTAATTGATTATTGATTATTGAAACACGAAATATGTACATATGTATATGTATGATATCTGGCTGAAGGCAAATCGACGAATGATGATGAAGAAGCAAAAGTAAAATTGAGCAGATGAATTTGTAACGCACTCTTGCGGGCGATCCGAAATGCTCGATATTATTTATTTGACTTTCAAATTTGAATATTTGAAATAACGGGCGTTAGCTAGATAGACTCCTACAAAGTTATGAAACAGAACGTCGCGTCGTTCAAGTGGCTATATTCGTATAGTAGCTCATTCTATCACCTGATCCGCGGTCTTCCTCTACTGCGCTGTCCTGTGGGTGTGGATTCGAAGAGTTACGGATTGCTTGAATGATATCGTTTTAGAATTGTAGGCATAACATTTTATCTTTAAGTTTCGCCCCACAAAAAAAAAGTCTTGTGCACTGTTTACTAAACACATTTCATTTTTCAATTATTCAGACTGTATTTGAAAAATGAAAAGTAAATGTGCTTCACCAATTTAATATATAACTTTGCAATTAATTCGTATTTTAAAAAGTTATAAAGTAAATCTTAGAATGTGTCTATTAGGATCAAATATGCATTAACAAAATTGTTCAACACATCCTGCAACATAAGGAAATCCTCCTTGAAAAAAAGTTGCCAAGGTATGTCTAAATAGTTTTGTGGCCAGCAAATGCTTTTAGAAAGAAATGTATCAATGATAATATTCGACTCTCGATGATCTACTGTGCAAAATGTTTCTTTGCTTATTCTGTGCATAGATGCAAAAGCGTGATATTCCCAGCTTAATGTAGTGTACACAAAAGTTGCTGCAAGGGACTTGAAAACATATTCTTTTGGCTATTGAATTGTAATTTATTTCCAAGTTTAGACAACACGAATTTGATGGTACTTTTCGGTAATCGAAAATTGCCTTTTGTCGAAAAATAATTTCCGATATCGAATTTAATTTATAGTTTCACTACTCTTTAGTCAAGTTACTGTTTTTAAGTTCTTCGTTTTATTTACAACAGTTTTTCAAAAGAAACATTTGTTTGCTATAAACTGTCAAATTCCAGTAAAGGATGGCTACGATGTCGATGGATTAAAAAACCTCTACAAAATCAGACATTTTTGAAATTAAGATGAATCAACGTGTTTACCCTTAAATTCAAAATTCATGTGTTTGTTGATAAATTCGTGAAAATACAAAAAAATAACTTATTTCCATTGTCTTGCTAACTACGTTTTATTAACTTCTTCAATTTCAAAGAGGTTCATTTATTAACTTCCCATAGGAAGTTATTGTAATGGGTCCGATTTGTCAAATTGAAAATTTTGACATTTCTCGACGTTTCAAGGTCCCTAGAGTCGAAATAAAAGATTTTTAGAAAGATGTCTGTGCGTGCGTGTGTACGTACGTCCGTACGTCCGTACGTTCGCGACGTTTTTTTCGTCGTCCATAGCTCAAGAACCAGAAGGGATATCGACTTCAAATAAGTTTTGTTATACAGATAATAAGGCAGAAAGATGCAGAAAGGGCTCTCAAGAAAATTGCGTGGGTGGTTTTTTTACCATAGCAGTTTAAAAAAAAGGTGAACATTTTGGTTAACCCTAAATATCTCATGAACCAATGACGCTAGAGACTTGAATTAAATTTTATATTATATATTGTAATGTGATACAAAACAATTATATTTTTGGAAAAAAATCCAATCAACGGTTTTTTTTATAAATCAAAAAAACTAAAAAAAAAATTTGTCACTTCGAAAATTTTACGACTAAAATATGATTTCATCTCCAAAACAATTTTGTGCAACGAAGAATAATGTTTTTGACATCTGATGAAATTTTGAGAAAAATCGAATTGACAGTTTTTTTACAAAAAATAAAAACCTAAAAAAAAACTTAATAAAAGTTGGTAAAAATTGATTTTCGACTCAAATATCTTTTCAAGACTTTGAGATATTGGCTTTAAACTACTTTTATCTTTCAAAAAATATTGTTTTCAACATTCTGTAAAATTTAAAAAAAAATCGAATTCACAGTTTTCTTACAAAAAATTAAAAAGTGAAAAAAAAAATGTAACAAAAATGGGTATAAATTGGTTTTCGACTCAAATATCTTTTCAAAAATTTGATATTATGGCTTCCAACTAATTTTAACTTATAAGAAATATTGTTTTCAACTTCAAGAAAAATTTTGAGAAAAATCGAATTGACAGTTTTTTTACAAAAAATAAAAAAAGTTGGTAAAAATTGATTTTCGGCTCAAATATCTTTTCAAAACTTTGAGATATTGGCTTCAAACTAATTTTATCTTATCTTATAAATAATATTGTTTTCAACATTCGATATAATTTTGAGAAATGTTGAATTGACAGTTTTTTTTACAAAAAATAAAAACCTAAAAAAAAACAATACTAAAACTTCGTAAAAATTTACTTTCGACTCAAATAGCTTTTCAAAAATTACAAATATTGGCTTCAAACTTATTTTATTTCACATAAAATATTGTTTTCGATATTCATATATCATTCGATATAAAAATCCAACAGTCTGTTTTTTCGTAAAAAAAAATAAAATCTACAAAAAATAGTACGCAAATTTGGTAAACATTGATACATATAGACAAATTTTTAAGCAAGACAAATCGATAGACGGGATGGGAAGTTATCAGTGTGGGTCGCATCAGAGCCTCTTTTTTTTATTATTTTTTTACAACTTTTCAAACAAACTCCTATTTGCAAATGAAAATTTCTCTTTGCATATAACTGAGAAGCTTTTCAAAATTCTAAACATAATTTGCAAAGTTTATTGTTTGGTGAAACAAAAAGATTTTTTACTTTTCAGAAAAGACTTTGAACTTTTAAAACTTGAGTTTGGTGAAAAGTACTAGCATGTTGCACTTTTCAATTCAATAACTTCCTCTTTGCAAATTTGCATTTGATGAAACGTAATTTGCAAAGTAAAAGTGCAAGGTTGCAAAGTGAAAAGTGGTTGGTAAAATAAGGACCAGGTAGTCAAATTGAAGTTCCGGTCAGGCAAATGAAATCGCTAAGATGATTAATAACACGTTGTGGGTAATTGGGTCGCAAAAGATCAATCCACTGTGTGGAATGGCATGGTGTGCTCCATAAGACAAGGGCCGTCCAAATCCATGTCTTCAAATTCACTTGATCAAAGAATTGTTTACAGGATCATTTCAATGAAAAATGATACAATTATGTCAAAACAATTCGCACCAAACTATTACTCTTTGTGGATTCTCCACAACAACGAGCCAGTTTTCCAAGCCTTCAAATGTCGAAATTTTGTTTGTTAACGTTACCACTCTGATAAAATATGATCTTCCGCCAAAAAACGTTATCCAATTCAAACTCTTCTAATACCCAAATTCTAAAGAAATAACGAAACGGATTTTAAGCGAACAGTCTGAGATATTTGTACAGAAGACTGAGAAGACTCAGAGGCTAGTCTGTGAAATGTTGAGCTGTTGAGATCGATGATGGCGAGTTGATAATCGTGAATTGAATCTAACACTCTTAATCTCACGAAGATATGGCACAAACTTTCTGACTGCAAGTGTTTCACTAAACTTCGAAAATAAGTTTTTTTGTATTTCCCAATGTTGTCATGACATTGTTTTTTTATTTCTGAGTGTAAAACAGCTGTCAGTGTCAAAACTTAAATAAATAATATGATTTAGAATTAAACCACTAGATGACTTCACCTGTCCAGAACAAAGAAATATAGTCAAATATTCGCAATATAGCGAAATCAAATTTCAATTTTATCTGAACATTCTTGACGTAGAGTCAAAAGCATTATGGTCATTCATAAGACTTTCAAAACAGCAGTTAGATGAGCTTCAGTATTTGCAAAAAGACAACCAAAGATAAAGACAATAGCGAAAAATGTTAATATCCTTTGTTATGGGCTTAATATCTTTTTTTTAAACTGATAATTTTCTAAATACTTACCAAGTTACTACCAGTTATTTAAAACTAGTAGAACAACCATACCTGTAATAAGTAGACGAGGTGTTCAATATGAGAGTTTATTAACAACTGAATGTGATTTAATTACAAAGTATAAGAGCAAGTTATATATACAAATTAATAAACATGTGTATGTTATATAATACCATAATACTTATAATATATCATTACATCTCCCCTTTAAGTTACAACTTTATTTATATTAATTGCACCCTACACCCCTTTCGTTTAAATTCAGGCATTTAGTAATTGCAATTTTATATAATATAATGAAAATTAATAGTTACTCAAATGTCAATTTTTAACATATATATGTAATGTATATATTTAATTAACAAAAATTCATATATTATTTTTTATATGTAAACAGTATTGTTATAACGTTATTTAAGTAAAACAAATGATTAAAGATATCTACTAAATATAATTCAATTTATAACGAAAGTTATGATACTAATTTGTGTTTTCTTTTATAATTATTAAAAGGAAATAATAAATAATAATGATGTTATGCAAGTAAAATAAATGATTTATAATACTAGATATAATAGAAAGTATAACAAAAAGATGTTTTTATATTTGAGTTTTCTTTTAAAGTTAAAAGGAAACAAAATATCTTATTCCAATTTTCATTTTGTAACAATAATTAAGAGACAAACTAAATACAAAGTAGGTAATTACAAAATTAAAAGTACCTACATACATAAAAGCTATCAAATGCCAAATTAACTGTACAAAGTTAGTGTCTGTTTCTTAAGAAGAAGGAATTTCGGCGCAAGACTCTACCATTTTGCAATGTTACCCAATACGATCTTGGTGATTTGTGCTTTTCTTTTATTACACCGGGTATCCAATGCTTCCCTTCCTGCATCCAAACTTTCTGCCCTACACGGAAATCTGATTTTAATTTTGCATTGCGATCATGATAATGTTTGTTTCTTTTGTTATTATGTTGCAATACCGGCATTATATATTTGCAAATTTTAGTATTTTTGTATAAACTATCAGATCCTGGAACTAGAGTGCGAGTTTGTCTACCCATTAGTATTTGAGTTGGTGTCAAGTTAGAATTTTGTATGGGAGTGTTTCTGTACTCAAGTAAGGCAAGCCAGAGGCTACTTTTGGATTCATTTGATTTTCGAACTAAGTTTTTTGCTATTTGGACACATTTTTCACTGAACCCATTTGATTTTGGATATTTTGGACTACTTGTTATAATTTCTAAGTCCATTTTTTTAGAAAATTCCATAAATTCAAAAGAATTGAATGGCATGTTATCCGCAACGATTTGCTTAGGTATTCCATAAATAGAAAAGACCACCTCTAACTTTCCAATGATTGTTTTCGCAGTTTTATTACCAATTGGTATGATATCAATATATTTTGATAAAAAATCCCCTATCACAAGAAAAGATTTTGAATTATACTCCATAATATCCATACCAATTTTTTGATACGGTCCCTTTGGTAAATCATGATTTATTAAAGGCTCTTTAATGTTATTTGAACGGTATTTCTGACAAGTTTTACATTTGGCAATCAAATCTTCAATTTCTTGGTTTAAACTTGGCCAATACACAAGCGCACGAGCCCTAGATTTAGTTTTTTCTATTCCTAAATGCGCCAAATGAATTTTTTCCAGAACACCATTTCTTAAGCTTTGAGGAACAAATATTCTATTATCAAAAAATATTAACCCATCATCTAAAAAAAAATTTTCTTTAAAATTCCAAAAATACTTTAACTTATCCGGAAGTTTACTTTTATTGACAGGCCATCCGTTATGCAAAATAATTTTTAAGTCTTTTAAAACATCGTCCTCGTCTGTTCTTTGTTTGTATAATTCTTTTTTGTCTGTGCTAATATTAATACTGTGAATAACCTCGTTTAGGCCATTAATTTCGTTTTTATTAAAATTAAGAGAAGTGGGGTTACGTGACAAAAAATCAGAGAGAACCATTTGCTTTCCCGGCAAGTATTCAAAGTTTAAATTATATTTTTCTAGTTTAAGCTTCATTCGCTGAAGCCTTGCTGAAGGGATTTTGCTGTATTCTTTTTTTATTATACCCAACAGTGGTTTATGATCGGTTACTATATTTATTTTTTTGCCGTATATTAAAAAATGCCATTTAATGCATGCAAACACGACAGCGAGAAACTCTCTTTCGATATTTGCATACTGCTTCTCCGTATCGGTAAGACTGCAAGAAGCGAATGAGACTGGTCTACCATTCTGAAGAAGGCATGCACCAAGTCCATTTAGAGAGGCATCGGCCTGTATGGTTATCATCTCATTTGGGTCAAATGGTTTTAGAATTGGTGCATTTATAATACTGTCTTTTATTTGTTTGAGAGTTTTTTCATGAACGATACCCCATTGAAAACAAATATCATTTTTTAAAAGCTCGCGCAATGGCGTCGTTAATTCAGATAAATTGGGTATGTACTCCCTCACGTAATTAATAAAACCTAACAGTTTTTGCAAATCATTTTTGCATTTCGGAGCTTTCAGTTCTTGAATCGTTTGGACTCTATCATCATCAAGTGCGATGCCATCCTCACTAAATAGATGACCTAAAAACTTTACCACCTTTTGCTTATATTGTACTTTTTCTAAATTGAAGGTTATGTTTCTTTCTAAAGCTCTATTTAACACTAACTTGACTATCTGATCATGCTCTTCAATGCTGTCTGTTGCTATGGCTATATCATCGATATAAATGCTTAAATTGGGGATACCTGCAAAGTTCTCTTCGTTGATTTTTTGAAAAATCTCTGGAGCCGTCTTGAGACCAAATGGAAGTTTCATATATCTATAGGTACCCATAGGAGTACTAAATGTACATAAATTTTTAGATTCTTCATCTAGTTCAATATGGAAAAACCCATCTTTTATATCAAAAACTGAAAAAATTTTTTTGTTTGCAAATTGAGCTTTAATTTGATCAAATGATGGAATCTCGTGAAAATGTTCTTTAATTGACATGTTCAAGTACTTTGGATCCAAACATATTCTAAGCTTATTTGGTTTTTCCACAATAACAATGTTTGATACCCATTCACTTGATCCCTCACAGCGCTCGATGATACCCATTTGACATAATCTTTCTAATTCTTTTTTTAGCGGATCTTTTAATGACAGAGGAATACGCCTGGCTGGTTTTGCTACAGGTGTTGCATTTTTTTTAACATCAATATGAAAATTTTTGTAACAACAACCTAGACCAGAAAATACTTTTTCATATTTTTCCAGTAGTTCTGACTTCGAACTTATATTGTTTAATTCAGTTTTATTTATTTCGTTAACTTTTTTAATTAGTTCTAAATTAATCAATGTTTCTAATCCTAACAGCGGAACTCTATTGTCTTCTACCACAAAAAATTCTATTACCACAATTTTATTGCCAACTTTGCACTCCAACTTAACCGTACCTATTGTTTTAATTTCAGTCCCGTTGTAAGCTGAAAGCTTGGAGCAATTTCGAGAAACAGATATACCCTTTAAATCTCTTATATACTTAATTGGCAATATATTGACCATCGCTCCCGTGTCCAGCTTAAAAGTTACATTTTTGTTTTTAATTTTAATTGTTTTTAGCCATGGACTTATTACATTATGCTTATTTAAAACTGTATCGATATAAAAGTCGTCGCTCACCTCATTGCTATCAACATTGATCTCACTAACCGGTTTTGTTTTACAAACTGTTGCAAAGTGATTGAGTCTATTGCACCTCGTGCATTTTTTGCGATAAGCTGGGCAAGATAATCTCGCATGTGTTCTGCCACACCTCATACAGTCAATTTGGCTATCCGATTTAACATTTGTTAACCTAGAATTAGAAAAATTATTTTGTTCAATTTGTTTATTTGTGAAATTAGGTTTATTCTTATCATTTCGCTCAGGTTTGTTTTCATATTTAACTGCGTCTACTGATGGAGCTGCTTCGCTTTTGTTATTCATCTTATCCATTTGCTTAACTGTGGCTTCTGCGGATCGGGCCATTTCGATTGATTTCATCAAGGTTAAATCTTCCGTTTCAAGCAAACGCTTTTGCAGGTTCTTGTCACTGACTCCAAGAACTATTCTGTCTCTCACCATTCTGTCAGCATCATTGAACTCACAGTTTCGAACTAGTTTTTTGATATCCATCAAAAAAATGTCAAAAGGTTCATTTTGACCTTGGTTCCTCGTGTGAAAAACAAAACTTTCATATACTTGGTTTGTTTTACCGGTGCAAAATTTTTTGAATGCATCCACTACGGGAAGTAATTTTTTTCGGTCTGCAGGCTCAAGTTTGAGCACATTTTGAAAAATCTCGGTTGCTTCTTCACCAGCGGCATTTAAGAATATAGCAACTTGTACAACATCACTTTTTTTCTCGACTTCAATCGCAGTTCCAAATACCTCGAAATTCCTATAGAACACTTGCCAATTTTCTGCCAAATTGCCTGAGCTCAGGTTTAATTCACTAATTTTCTTTATGAAGTCCATATTGATGGGAACATACACAATTCGCACCTTTTTTGGAGGGCGACCACGTGGTCGTTTTTCTTTTGCTTCTGACGTTTTGGCTCTGCCCATGCAAAATAAATATTTTCTCAGGCGATTTTAGATTGGAGTTCGAGTCAAAATTATTTGATTATTTTTTCGGATTGAATTAATTATTTAAGTGGTATAATAATTTTTATTTTTACTTGAAGGTTCTTATACCGACTGCGCCATGTAATAAGTAGACGAGGTGTTCAATATGAGAGTTTATTAACAACTGAATGTGATTTAATTACAAAGTATAAGAGCAAGTTATATATACAAATTAATAAACATGTGTATGTTATATAATACCATAATACTTATAATATATCATTACAATACCAATTATGCAACCCACAATATTTTATTCGCGGGGAGTCTACTGGATCTGAAAGGAATCCACATCCGCAACTAATTCGATCAGGGAATCCCTCGTATGAACTGTAGTATCGATCCTCAAAACTACCTTGCCATTTCCAAAACTGCCTTTAGTCTTATGTCATTTGTTGACATATATCGATTCAAATGTCATTAAAAAACAATTAAAGTTAAAATGAATGCTATCGTAGCCTACATTGATAGTAATGACAAAAAAGCATGTAATTGAGATTTAAAGCATCAAGAATTTTCAAAACAAACGACAAAAGCTAACTTTTAAAATATTGTTACAAACTTTTTAGCTAAGAAAAAAGTCAGATAGTGTTTGACGTGTCTCTGTTTGTACCTTTTTGGAATCTCCTATCTCCTATGAGCACCAACATTTTTAAATTCGCCACGGTATCAAAAAAAAAAGTCGCTCATAAAGTAAACCTCTGCTGCTTTTGGAAAAGTTTTTCGCGATAACAGGTTGGCTTTTCAGTAGCTTCACCATCTCCTGTAACTGAAGACGATGTGTTATTCTTTTTCTACAGAGAAAAATGTTTATTATGAACTTAAACTTACTTTTTACCTATGTATGTCTTATTGCTAGTCATTTTTTGGCTGCTAGAAAAAACACTTCTTTTTAGTTTTATAGGATTCGAAACGTCAAAAGCTATATGGAGAGCGGTTGCGTTATTTATTCCGTAATCTACAAGTTTCAGACTATGTTATCGACATTTCTGACGTTTTTGATCTGCGGATTCTCTAATAGTAAACACTGCAAAATTCGTTCATACGTGATCAGTCTAAACAGTGATAGTTAAAACAAACAAACCCAGATTTATAAAACCGACATATTAAGTTAAAATGTCAAAGACTCAGAATCAGAAATCATGAATTAACCAAATTAGTAAGTGACAAAATAGTCTCTTTTTTGTGATTTTAACTTGAGAAAAATGTTTAACGGTATTGTAGGATGTTATAATCATTCAAAAATCGAAAAATTATCATATTGTTAGGAACTTCCCAAAATGGTTTTCAAATTTTGCTAAATTGGTTTTGGTCTTAAAAAATCAACATTCTCTTATTTTGTAAGAGACCCGAAACAATGATTCTAAATTTCATTTTCCATCTTCTAAGAAATAATACAAATTTTATTATGTCTCAGATCATGATGAAAAACAATCAAAGATTTTGACATGCTTTACGAATTTCGCAAACTTGTACATTTAATGAAAGTTGTAATAAAGTACCTTATCCCAGATTTTCGTTTTCACTTCGCTATAAGAGTATCAACATGCCTTTAGTCCATCACATCCGACGATCTTTACATGAGTAGAATAAGATAAGAAGCTTTTTAAACAAAGACGTGATTGATTTTTAAAATATATAGATCACTGATTAAAAGTCTTGGTGCTTTAAAAGACAGATTTCTTTTGATTTAAAAAAACGAGAAGCTAATTTCGGAAGTCTATAAATCAACGAACTTGTCACGGAGAGAGAAATAGAGAGTATAAGAAAGTGAAATGAAATTAATTTTGAATAAATTTACTTTAATTTATATTTATTTTCTGATTTTGGGTTTTTTCTTTTCTTCTTTTGTACTTTAAGCATACCGTCAGGGAAATTCTACGATGAAGATTGCAAAGTGTTTATTATTCTTACCCATATTTCTTGTGATGGTTCTACCCGAGTCTTCAGGAGCATCAGATGTCAATGTGAAACCACAGTCACAGAAATTCCTTTCGAAATTGATGGGAATGAAGAAACAAAGTAAATCAGTAGTTCTTAAGAATATAAAGTATTTATAACAAATCTCCACTTTTTTCAAGATCAAAAATCAAAGAATCAACGGAAATCTACGAGATTGCCGAAGATGGGATTCTTCGGAAGCAGTTCTTTCCAATCATCTCTCGGTAGCGATGAGCAGTTACAGTTCGCAAGCCCAAGACAAGATTTTAGTGATCTTTTGAGCAGCAGTTCTTCAAGATTACAAAGTCTTGATAATTCACCAGTTTATTATGTTCGATTGCCACCAACGCCATATATGTACACTCCAGGCTTGGGTTATATTTCACAGCCGCCATCACAGTCTTTAACGGCTTATCATTCAAATGCTGGGAATCCATTTATGAGTCTGCCAATTAACTTCCTGTCCAATGGACAACCTAATGGAGCTTATGAATATAGTATGCCAGAGTTGATGTCAAGTACGTTTCCGGGTAAGGGATTTTTGCGTCAAGAACCACCTGTATTTGGAAGAAAGTCATTTATGGAACAGGATTCTGGATTTGGTACAACAACATTAAAGGGACGATTTGATTTCAATGGACGTCCTGATAATTTATATGTTCTGCCAGATAGTTCATCATACTATCACGGTAGCATGTTTAAGCGTTAGTTTAAAATTTAAATTCTGTTTATTACTTAATGTATTTAAGCAAATAATGTGAGCGTGAGATTGTATTTATTGTTAGATATAATTTATTTATTTTATTTTGTTTAATAAAATTGTGTTTTTTAAAACGTTGCTAAAAATGTATGTACTTAAGCTAAATTCGAACGATTTCAGATCTTACAAGATTGTCACATCTACCAGTTAAACTACATTTGGCAGGTTTACACGACATAAGGGACTTGATGGTAAAGATGGATTGGAAGGATGCCAAAGAAATCCCTTCCAACTTCATTGGAAAGTTGACTGGAAAGACTTTTTATCAAGTCACGTCTACTTATGTCAAAATGACAGCTAACCATACCATCAACAAATGAAAGCTGCACTTTATTGCTTTGTGATTTATTTATGTTCTGCACAATTTTATTTAAAGTTTAGTGTAAGATAGTTTCTTGTCAAATTTAAAAAGGAATAGGGACTTTTTCGTTTCCATACAAAATACAACTTTTTATGGACTTGTACCTTGCTTAAGAAATTATTTTATCGATACTAATGTTGTTAATACTATCTTCAAGTAAAAGATTGTCAAGTGAAAAATTAAATGTTGTCTAAACCTCCTAATGTCACAATTTTATGTGTCAGAGCACGAGAAATGTCATTAATGAGTCCCCAATTTGAAATTGTCAGCTTTCATTGTTGGAGACATCATACAATGGCTGAAAACATTTTCATTATCATTGACATTATATCTTTGTCAATGAAATGAAACGTACAATCTTTGCGGAATTAGGACAAACCTTTTTGTGGCTCACAGCCCACAGAGCTTACTGAAACACCCTGTAAAATGAAATAAACCTTTCAGCTTTCAGTTAGGTGTGTTGGAAATTTTTGTTCAAACTTTGGCAACATGACGAGGTGGCCGAGTGGTTAAGGCGTTGGACTGCTAATCCAATGTGCTCTGCACGCGTGGGTTCGAATCCCATCCTCGTCGATTGCTTTTTTTTAAATTTTTATAGCAGTATGAAATTTTGTAATTCTTGTGTGTAAAACATTTCAATAATTTAGAGAACCTACTGGTGTATTAAAGAAAAATGTATTTTTCGTTTAATTCTATACTTACTTTTCTTTTTTGGTGCATCTGAAAATCTCCAAACAGTGACAGTTTGTCAACAAAAAAAAACTACGCAAACAAATTTTTATATGGGGAAAACGACTAATTTACTTTGAAATCTCAGAAGCTCATAAAATTCTAGCAAATTATTTAAAAGTTAGAGAAGACATTTTTATTAGATATACCCTGACTAAAATGTTAAAATATAGCTAATAATAAGAAACATCATCTTTATATCACAATAACTTACTTCAATGACTTTAAAATTTTACTTCGCCCATTCATTTGTTAAAGAATTGATACCCCAGTTAACTTTACTTTTCGTACGTAAAGAACGACTTAAATTGTAAAATAAAGTTTACCTTTAAAGAACAAATATGTCTTTACCGTTCATTTTTGTTGACGCTGAAAAGTATGCTTCTTTTCATTTCTTAACTTTTATACTCTCATAACTTCTGCTGGGCAACAAATCTGGAAACAAAATCGGTAAAAAGAAGTATAATAAAATATTGATATAAACTAACAATAAGCAAAAGATAAATATGAACTTCACATTAGCGTTTTCATTTTTGGCCAATAACGGATCTAAGGCCTTAGAACGTAATAGAAAGGTTGGAAAATATATCACTTCCGCTTTTTTGCTCTTTATTCAATGCTTTATAAATACTGTTACAGTGATCGGATTTAGTGTAAATATGCGCCGTTTTGTTCGATAATCTGTTTTCATCTAGACGGCAACTTCAACCTCTCGTAGAAGCCCCCCTCCTTATTTGCGAAGAACTCGGACAGCCACTTTTCACAAGCCTCTTTTGAGTTCACCACTAAGGACGTTCGCCATGGACCGGAACAGGTAGTAATCACTTATCGCTATGTCCGGGCTATATGGTGAATGCTATAAAACCACCAATTCGAGCACCCGTAGCTTCTGACGAGTCATCAACGAAGTGTGTGGGCTGGCGTTGTCCTGGTGGAAAACTACACCCTTCCTGTTGGCCAATTCTAGACGCTTCTGGTCGATTGCCTGCTTCAAGCGGTCCAGTTGTTCGCAGTAGATGGTAGAATTAAGCGTCTGGCCATATGGAAGCAGCTCATAGTGGATGATTCCCTTGCAATCCCACCAAATACACAGCAAAACCTTCCTGGCTATCAATCCCGGCTTGGCCACTGTTTGGGACGATTGACCGGCCTTCTACCACGACCGTTTTCGCTTGTCGTATGTGATCCATTTTTCGTCGTCAGTCACCATCTGCTTCAAAAATTAGTCGAGTTCGTTCCATTTTAGTAGCATATTGCAGGCGTTGATTCGGTCCAGAAGGTTTTTTTGCGTCAAATCATGCGGCGCCCAAACATCAAGCTTTTTTTGTATCCAGCCTTCTCCAGATGGTTTAAAATGATTCGATCACTAACTCCCATCTCCTGGCCGATGTCACGTGGCGTTAGTAAGCTCCATGTCTGTAATTGTTAAATATCCAAACTAATCATGCATAGCATCGTCTTTTAGGTTAAGTCAAGACCTTTCAAATGATATGTAGTTTTGAAAGATACGAGCTCTGTAGCGCTTTAGACATAGGCTCTAAAAATTCAAAAGACAAAAAGGCGAAAGGGAGATATTTTCCAACCTTAATAAATACATTTCCAGTTCTATCCATTCGAAAGAAATTTTTCTCCGAACTGTTCTGAGATTTTTCTATAGAGGTATGCGTTCCGATAATAATTTGGAATAAATCTTCGAAAAAATAGATCTCATTGCAGCAGCGGTGCTATGAAAATAGTCAACAATTTTTGACATCTATCCGTTCAATCAAAAAAGCTTCATTCCAGTGGAAGAAAAAGTTATTCCAATAAGATACTTGAAGAATATGATAGACGGTTTTGGAGCTAGGCCATTTTAAATGAAAAATGCAAAAATAGGTTACACAGTTAAGTGTGATAAAAAAATTAGTCCCAGACAAAATAAGCAAGAACCCAACCTTAAAAACTATATTTGAAATTATATTTATGTTTGAGAATTCTAAAGATTCTTATCTGTTGCTCTGCTTTGTCTTTAGATAAAAGGTCTCAATTTTTAGAAATAAAGCCACACTATTAATTTGTTTGTAAGAAATTTAAAACTGTTTAAATTGTTCACAAAATGTTCGCACTCTTGAAATGAAACAGCTGACCAGTATGTCAAACGAGTATGCTTTATTTGATTTCGTTCCGCTACGGATACCTTGAAAGTAAACAGAGTTCCGACCGGAATTCATTACGGAAATTCTCCGACTGGATACCTATGAGATAGGGCTGTTTGTTTTATTTTAGTTGTCATCTTGAAATCCAGGGCCGGTTCCAGCCAAACTTGCGCCCTGTGCAAGATTTGTAGAAAGCGCCCCTTTTTTATATTTTTTTTACACATAAACTAATACACAAACATAAGCCTTTCCCAGATTACCCAGAATGTAGACTTTCAATGCGTTTTTTTTTATTGAGGTATCCCCAGGAGGCCTAAACCATTAAACTAAAACGCAGCGAGGAAATGAGCAGAGGGGAAACTTTTAAACTTGGAAACTTACATTTTCCAAATTCAAAAATGAGATAATCAAAGTCTAAAGAATTTAATAATTTCTTTTCAATGGACATTATAGATAAACCTACCAATCTCTCTTGAGTCATGGTTGTCCTAAGATAATTTTTAATAATTTTAAGTTTAGAAAAACTAAGTTCTCCTGAAGCTACCGTCACCGGGATTGTATTTAGGATTTGGAGAGCAATTACTAAATTCGTAGCAAAATCTTCAAGGTTTGAACTAAAAATAAAATTTAACACATTCTAAACTTGAGCTTTGTGGGGTAACAAGCTGATTACGGTTAACTCTTGATACAATTCTTCTCCATCTAAATCTTTAAAACTACTTTATGTTAAACATTCTGCAAATTAAGGCATGACGCATGAAGCACGGAAATCACATGAGCAGCCATTCTTACTATGAGAAACTGCAAATATACATACTTTGGATTTGTGCACTAGTCGAACGATCGTTTTAACGCTTTTAAGTTGCTGTCAATTTGTCAGATGATGTTCGCAAAACTAACTTCTGAGTAGACGCAAAATCGAGTAAGATAATCACCTCAATTTCGGTAAAATTTGAAGATCGCGATAGCAGACATATTTTCATTGAAATTTTTGGCTATTGTTAGCTAGGTAGTAAAATCTGGTAACCGTCTGAACTTAACTTTAATTTGTGTTTTGGCTGAAAATGAGCCATTTTGGAGATGTATACAAATTTGTCTTTTTTAGGGAATCTAGTTCAATTATTAGATGATTTAGATATTGCATATGTTCATACAACACAAGAGACTTCATTTGTAGTTATTTGAATTGACACATCTGAAATTCAAGGAAACTATATACAAAGTTAAAAAAGTTCACTCTTTCGAATAATACTTATATATCTACGAAATGTGTTCTCTAGCAAAAAAAACTCCATATGAAGAAGGGAAACCTAGCTCAGCTGTCATTTTGGTTTGCCTCCAAGCATACATCTAATTCTAAAATCAAATTGTCGGTTATATTAAAAGCTAATTTTCTGAAAACTTATCAGAAGGCTATGACAGTGTTCAAAAAGTATAAAAATGAGAACAGCGAATTTTAATGTGCTTAACTGACCTTGAAGTTTTTTGCAACAATTGATATTAAATATGATTCAGAATGTGGAGATTACAAACATTCTTTGTCTTAATTTTAAATTAATTTTATTTTTAATTTTGAATTAAACATAAATGATTGGTAACAATCACAAGGAAGTGAATTTATGTAATCACTATTATGGGAATTTATATTTAAAAATTTTTGACTGACCAATTTAATATGTGTAAATTGATAGTCACATGTTAAATCTGTCACAGCAGAAATGTGAATGTCATTTTCCAAGGAATTTGACATTTCCGTCTCAATAGGAATAAAGCTACCAGATGTTTTTCTCAGCTGTAAAAATGTGACTATCAGTTATCACATTAGACGATTAAGCCCTTACAACTATTTACATTTAAAATTAAAAAAAAAGAAGAAAAAACCAGACTTAAAGTTTTACTGAAATCTAAAATGCTCCTGTAAAAAAAAATCAAAAAGTGATGTTCGTAGGTTTCGTTAAAATTACATAAATGTTACCCATTCAAAATCCTTTTCTTTTTAAAAATAATGCATCTGATGTTGTTGCATGTTCATAAAGTTTTCATTAAATCCAATCGAAAAAAAGAAATAAACTTTTTCAATTACAAAGTGTGCCTACAACATAACAAGTAAACATTTTAGAACACATCCCTTAAGAATTTTTTTTAATCAATGCAAAAAATTGAAGCAATTAAAGTAGATTTGTATTTAGTAATGAATAACGTTGTTCTATAGATAATGGTATTTAAATTATAGTTTGAATTGTTGGATTTAATAGAAAATTCTTTATTAAAAAATCTGAAATCGTTGTAAAGCATCGATTAAAAGAAAATGTAGCTGTAAAAACAAAAAAACCTAGGCACCGTGTGGTAATTGTTGTTGGATTTCATGTATATTTATAGACATGATGTCAACATTACACCTACATACATACAACATTGCAAACAAATGGGGGTTTAAGGGTGAAGATTCAAGGGGTACAAAAGAGTCCAGTCATAATATGCAGTATTTTTGTTCTCTAATTCCCAGCTTCTTTTGTTTGACCTTCAACTTATTTTTTCATTTTTTTAGTCAATATTAGGTTCCAGGCTGCACTTCCTGAAATTTAAAGGCGCTGGTGACTCTACCGTCACTTCGGGCAATCTCGGACCCGGGCCTCTTTAGCATAAACCTGGCACATTTGATCAGAATATGGCTTTTAAAATGCGTCTTCTGCCTGTAGTGGGTATTCTTGTTTTGTAGTTTTTTCTCCAAAGGCTTGTTCGAAAAATTGTACGAAGCTTTCTGTACTTCGTCGTATTATTTTTAAATTTCGTCGGCATGCCACAGTAAACTGTTGTCTTATTTCTATTGCAAACATAGAATATGTCAGATGTCATTAAGTGATGTTGCCAGGTGCTTGCATTCAATTTCAGAGAATGCGATACGGCTAGATACTACACTACTCATATAAACAGAACAGTTTTCTTTATAAAGAAGGAAAAGTTGCGTTATGAAATAAATAATTTTTCTATTCATACAAATATCTTACCGCATTAAATATACTTCGGTTAAGGGATATTTTCCTTGACTTACTTTCCAGTTAACTTAAAAGTATCGGCAGGTGGCCATTCAGAAACTAAAAAAACTTGCCTTAATTTAAATTCCCTTATATATGTATATCTTCTAAATATGCTCAGTTTATCTATGCAGATTCAGAACAACTTCCGGCAACTTCCGGTTGATGATGCGTCTCCATGTTTCGCGGGCTTAGTGAAAAAGCCATTGTTGAATGACCATTACAAGTACCATCGGTCGATATTTCATTCGAAATGAACAAGAAACTGCAGAAATGGTAAATGGCGAGTGTTATCGAGCCATATGCTGACTAATTTCATGTTTTTACAAAAATAAATCAACTAAATAAGTACATATACATATGTATGTACATATTTAAATATGTAAACCCATATTTCTGGGTAAATTATAATTTATCAAAATTTTGCTTTGATGTTTCCAAACGTCAAGAAAGAATCAAAAAGCATTATCGACGAGGATGGGATTCGAACCCACGCGTGCAGAGCACATTGGATTAGCAGTCCAACGCCTTAACCACTCGGCCACCTCGTCATGTTGCAAAAGGTTGCACAAAAATTCGCAGCGAAACGGTAATATCTTGAAAGCTTATTTTTTGTTTCTCAACAAAGTACAGGGTGATTTTTCAAAAGGTGATCTGCTGTTCATTAGTTATTGTAATATTTTTTCAATTGCATGAACTGAAGAGTAATTTTTATAATTTAAAAACCCCTTTAAGTATTTGTTTTTATTAAATTTAATTTATAATAATTATGATTAATCACTTAAATAAGTCAGTCTTCAAAAAAGCTTAATAATATCCCGACAAAGAGTCCTGGTACATAGATTGCATCGGATTGAAATTGTTTGGCAATATGAAAATGTCTTCCGGTCGGCCATTAAAGACAAACGGTCTCTTCAAGTTTGTCATTTTAGTATCAGTCGGTGGTGACATGAAAGATTGTTGTCCTAAATAGGATGGTCGATAGGACGGTGGAGGTGGCGGTGGTGGTTGCTGCCTTTGGGGTGCAGCCATCTGACTTTGCAAATCATTTGGTGATTCCATTTGATAAATTCCATTGGGTTTACCATTCGCCAAGAAGTTCACAGGCAAATTGAAGATCGAACTAAGAGGAACAGCTGGATAAGAATTGTAGGGTAGAATAGGTGAAAAATTCGGCGTAAAAGTTCCTGGCTGAGAGGTGTAGCCCAAGCCGGGGATAAACATGTACGGTGTTGGAGGAAGTCGTACATAATAGATTGGTGAATTGCGGTAGGATGCTGTGCGACGATTTCCAGCTCGAGCCATTGCATCTTCTATGTCATTTTGACCACTAAATGGGTAAAACATCTCTGGCGAAAGTATTAATGGATATGGGATGAATATCGGTTGGGGATAGCCCATAAATGGAAGGAATTTATTTGTCGGTGGCATGGTTGCGGCTTGCTGATGGTTTTGAAAAAAATTCCAACTATTAAGGTGGGGTGGCATTCGTTCATTGAGAAGCTGATATGGATCCTGTTGTTCTTCCTCGGAGGTTTGTTCAGATTTTAGGGGATCTTCTTTGTCGTGAACATATTGTGCTTGATTGGAGTGATGGAGGCCAGAAGTTGGTTTGGGTGGATTTAGATTAGAACAAGTCGATGATTTAAGAAAAAAAGCCACGAACAGGATCAAAGCAGCACGTCTCATGTTGTTAAATTAAAATTTACCTGAAAACAAACAGAAAATAGACATTTCAATAGCTTTATTGATAATAAGGAATAAGACAAATTATTACAAGAACCATCCCAATAGAAAATTAACTTGTTAAGCAAGCTGAAGAGCTAAATGTAATACTGGTGATGAAACGGTTTCTATTCTGACAATAGCTGTCAAAATTTCTTGTATGCATGGCTGAGAGAATTTGTTTCAAAGTATTACAATAGGCAGGTTCAGACAAAATCAGGAACTTCATTTGCAGTCAACTGCATTCTTTGAACGTACATTTTGAGCAAGTCAACTAGTTAGTTTTTCAAGTGTCATACATTTCAAATTCGGAACTTACTCTTTAACTTTCAAATTTAACAAGGAGCCCTTTTACTAAAAACATTAAATGGAATTCTGCCGAAAATAAATTAATTACAGAGTAGTTCAGCTTTTCATTCAAATGAAAAAAACATGAACAGCTGTCATTTTGACATAAGTGAACATGATTTAATGGTAAGGAACATTTTTCTTGACTAACTTCCCATTAAAATTGCTTTAATTGTAAGACAATTTTTTGGCAGCAGGTCAATCAGATATTACAAACTTTCTTACTTATAAGTGCATTATGTAGCCTGAGCCTGCCCAATTTCATTATCAGATGCTGAGCTCACAATTTTCAAACGTCAACTGATAATGGCTGGCAACTGTAATTTTATCCATGCAAACGAACTCTCTGTTACCTGTCATAATTATTTATTTTTCTTTATAGGTATCTTTATATTTCAATTTTCCAATATTTTGAGATATACATAAATCAATTTAAGACTTTTCAAAGGCTAATCTTAAATTTATTTCTTAATCAACCCCATACAAAAAATATAAATCAAAGTTTTCCTGTTTTCCTATAACTACATAAGGCTTCTTTTAATTCATGATGTAATCGTTGCTAAACTGTTTTGACATACCGATCAACCCACAATTGCGGTCGATACCTACATTTATGGTATAAACAACTAACGATAACTTACAATTTGCTAACAGGATCGGCCTCCGAACTGTCATTACATCCAAGGAACCAACTATATTATTATCAGCAAACATTATCCCATCTTTGGTTGGCTCGTTTGTAAATTATAGAAAGATACACCATGTATACTTGGGCTAATTAAGAAATGCGGTGAAATCTTTTTCTATTGGGACGAATATCTACACATACGGTGGAACTTAATGTCTTTAAATTCGAAAAGAAGTAAAGAAAACTAACCTCAAACTTAATTCACCGAATTATCTTGAAACGTCTAATTGTAGGCTTTGTGGTATCCATTGACTGAAATACTACCACTTATTATTTTCATGCATTTGTTATGCAAGTTCTATTTTTGTCCCTTTTTGGCAGAATTTCGGTAATTTTTTGCTGTCATAATTTTTATTTTTCCTATTATTCTTTATTACTGTCCCACTGTTCTTCGTTATACCAAGCTACTTGGATGGGAAAACTCATCTTGCTTTTATTTAAAAATCGACGACAGAGACGTCTCGTGGTTGTTGTCGCCGACTATGCATGTATGCTACACTGGACGCCACCGGGCATCCTCAATCTAAAAGGCGGACAACCGACAAACTAATTTTCCAATAACGTTTTCCTGTGTCTATGACTATAAATAGAAACCAAAGGATCGACTTCCTCAGCTCATGGAATTTACTTGAGACTCCGTCCACATCGTCGTGCCTTGTCTTGGTCGTCTTAGTCGTCTTTTTCGTCGTCATGGACGCCAACTTTCCGCAAGGTTGTTGTATGTAGTTCCACGCATCTGAGAAGAGCACACACAAGAATTTCTTATATCTTGCGCCACATAACGTTATTTATTGCTGCAACTTAACTTGCAATTGCAATACCTTGACCATCAAGGTGCTATAATAGTGTTTCAGCCTCAGCCTCAGGTTCAGGTTCAATGGCATTATTTTTCAATGTGCGCCATCAGCGCCATCCATATTGTAGGTATGCTACTCGTACGTTCGTTTAGAGTTTTGAGTAAGTCAGTCAGTCAGTCAGTAGGTTCCAATGGCCTTTTTTACTGTGGCACGGCCGGCGCGCGTCGCGGCGGTGTACGATTACAAAATAGGAATTTCTTTAGTTGGAGTTCACATTCAGATAAAGATATCTACATATAGACCTACCTACCTATCCAAGTATGGCGCGGCGTAGGTAAATAAAATGCCTTAGGCTTTGGGATTTGCAGCTCTTTTTAGGTGGAAGAAAAAGTGAAATTGTTGCAATAGTGAGTTGTTCAAAGTTGTTCCATTAACCTATCAGACAATCCGAGGACCAAATGAAGACAGTGAGAAAAATAGGATTAGATAGCAGTTGTTGTTTTCTTTAATTTATTTTACAGTTTATTTTTGAAATTTAAGAATTGAGAACGTTAGATACCGGACGAGATATTGATATGTTATACCTATTTTAAGATCAGAGTATTTCAAAAGTCGTCATCACGGAAATGAATTATTCCGAAAAAAAAACAAGAGTTTCGGAGTAAAGCTCTTCCTGTCATGTTGACATGTATCTTTGGCTTGTTTACTTTTTTCTTATGTCAAAGTAGAACTGACATTTATCGTCGTTTGAAATAAAATACCATTTTCGGATTGAGTGTTGACTTAAGCGACACTCCTGGTGACAGCTGATCCAATAGAATGAATTTCTTTTACAAGAAAGTTGGTTCATATCGAAAAGATCGAGAGATTTGTAAATATATTTACTTCGAATTGATATCTTCATTATGAAGTAGTTCTTTATAGAAGAGGCGGTATATTTTCATTGGAAAAAGTATACATGAAAAACATCAATTTGTGTATTCATATCAAAATCTGTTGTAAAGGTTTGTTATCTAATCTTTTATTACTAATAAAGGCTGACATAAGTCTACGTACGATCGATTTTTTGCAGTTTGGAGACGTTGAAACAATTAACAAAAAAAGAGGCTGGGATGCGACCCACACTGATAACTTCCCATCCCTTCTGTCGATTTGTCTTGCTTTAAAGTTTGTCTATATGTATCAATTTTTCTCAAAATTTTATCGAATGTTGAAAACAATATTTCTTATAAGTTAAAATTAGTTAGGAGCCATTATCTCAAATTTTTGAAAATATATTTTAGTCAAAAATCTATTTTTACCAACTTTTGTTAAATGTTTTCTTAGGTTTTTAATTTTTTGTACAAAAACTGTCAATTCGATTTTTTTCAAAATTTTACTGAATGTTGACAACAATATTTTTTGAAAGATTAAAGTAGTTTAAGGCCAATATCTCAAAGTTTTGAAAAGATATTTGGGTCAAAAATCAATTTTTACCACTTTTTATACATTTGTTTTAGGTTTTTATTTTTTGTAAAAAAAACTGTCTATTCGATTTTTCTCAAAATTCTTCCTAATGTTGAAAACAATATTTCTTATAAGTTAAAATTAGTTGAAAGCCATTATCTCAAATTTTTGAAAAGATATTTGAGACGAAAATCAATTTTTACAAACTTTTGTTAATTTTTTTTTTCGGTTTTTAATTTTTTATAAAAAAACTGTCAATTCGATTTTTTTCAAAATTTTACTGAATATTTAGAACAATATTTTTTGAAAGATTAAAGTAGTTTTATGCCAATATCTCAAAGTTTTGAAAAGATATTTGAGCCGAAAATCAATTTTTACCAACTTGTATTAATTTTTTTTTAGTTTTTTATTTTTTGTAAAAAAACTGTCAATTCGATTTTTTTTTTAAATTTTACTGAATGTTGAAAACAATATTTCTTATAAGATAAAGTAAGTTTGAAGCCTTAGTCTTAAGTTTTTGAAAAGATATTTGAGTCGAAATTCAATTTTTCTCAACTTTGACTAATGTTTTTTTTAGGTTTTTATTTTTTATAAAAATAACTGTCAATTCGATTTTTCTCAAAATTTTATCAGATGTCAAAAACATTATTTTTCGTTGCACAAAATTGTTTTGGAGATGAAATCATATTTTGGTCGTAAAATTTTCGAGGTGACAAATTTTTTTTTTCAGTTTTTTTGATTTATAAAATAATTTGATTTTTTTCCAAAAATAAATTTGTTTTGTATTACCTTAAAATATATAATATAAAATTTAATTCAAGTCTCTAGCGTTATTGGTTCCTGAGATATTTAGGGTTAACCAAAATGTTCACCTTTTTTTTAAACTGCTATGGTAAAAAAACCACCCACGCAATTTTCTTGAGAGCCCTTTCTGCATCTTTCTGCCTTATTATCTGTATAACAAAATTTATTTGAAGTCGATATCTCTTCTGGTTCTTGAGCTATGGAAGACGAAAAAACGTCGCGAACGTACAGACGTACGGACGTACGAACGTACGTACACACGCACGCACAGACATCTTTCTAAAAATATTTTATTTCGACTCTATTGGCCTTGAAACGTCGAGAAATGTCAAAATTTTCAATTTGACAAATCGGACCCATTACAATAACTTCCTATGGGAAGTTAAAAAAACCAATGGTGCAGTTATACTTCAAACATCTATTGTATTGGAGGAACTTCAACATTTATTAACAAACAACTAAAAAAACACTGACAAAAGTCAATATTTCGTTGGTCCCCCACGGGCATCTATAACTGTTTGGCGCGCTTGTAATGGTACATTTTCGGTCTTTGGGTGGTACAGTACAGTTCCTGTGGAGCGAAGTTAAGGAGTTAATCTTTGACAATATGAGCCGTACTTTGTTCTGGATCCAAGTCGGACCAAGGTTTAAAGCATCAACTGTTGATTTTATATGTTGTTTCAAAATGGAGTTATATAGATAACAATCCACAATCCCCAATACAACTTATATCAAATTCAAAAGCTGCCCCAGCACCCCAAATCAATACGCTGCCTTCACCATTCTTTATGTCTGGCCACGTTAGTTTTAAGCAAGAAAAATTAAGAGGGGGAAGGGTGAAGTGCAATTTTGTCTGAATTATTCAAAACCTCAATCACTTTTTCTTTTTTTCGTTTTAATTAATTTGCAATAACCTTTTAATTGAATATTGAACAAAATATCTCAACTTTCAGATCTCCATACTCATCAAACTTTTTCGTAATTTTTAAGAAGTAAGACATTTTTTATTTTGTTTGCTTTTGATGGGCTATCAAGCTATTTTTTACTCATGTTTCTATTTTCTTTTAAAAAATAACATCAGGATTTTAATGATGAAACATATAATAATATATATTTTGAAACATGTTATTGAGATTAATTTATTAAATACTCAGAAAAAAAGTTGATAACATATTAAAAAAACAAATAAGTTAATAAAAATGGAGCAGTAAAGAAACTAATTTCCATCCTTAAGGTACTCTAATCATCAAAATTGTCGAATTTGCGGTTTCAATTGATACATAGGTTTTTTTTTGGAACGGGTAGATTTTGGCGCCCGTGGCAGCCATATTGTTTTGGTGATGGTGACATCTGTCAAATCTTTTGTTTATGATTTAGTTGTTTATGCCAAATCATCATGGCAAGTTACACGATTGAACAGCACGTTCAAATGATAAAACTTTATTATTAAAACTAGTGTTCGTTAACGCAAACGTTGCGAGCATTGTGCCCATTTTACGGTAGACTAAGTGGCTCTTCACAGTGGAATTTTCAAAGTTTGGTGGCCAAATTTGACATGACCGGTTCAGTAAACAATCAACCAACACCCGTACGTTCAAAAAACGCAAGATCGGTGAAAGTGTACAGCAGAACCAGAGGCAGGCTATTCTTCGCCGTGCACAAGAACTCGGCCTTTCGCAGACTTCAACTTGGCGAATTTTGCGTGGGGACTTGGGCCTACACCCGTACAAGATCCAACTGACCCAGGAGCTCAAAGTTCATGACCAACCACAACGCCGTTTGTTCGCTGGCTGGATTTCGAATCGTTTGGAAGAGGACCCCAATTTTGACCGAAAAATCATCTTTAGTGACTAGGCGCGTTTTTGGAAGAATGACTGTGTTAAGAAACAAAGTTGCCGTATATGGGACGACACCAACCCACACGAGAAAACGGCGTTAGTGAGGCGGTCACCGTCAACAGCAAGCGCTACATAACGATGATAACTAATTTCTTATGGCCCAAATTGAACCATATGGACCTAGACGACATGTGATTCCAGCAGGACGGCCGGCGCTACGTGCCACACAGCAAAAGTCACGACATCTACACACAACATCTACAAACCCTTATTGAAAAACACTGTATTTTGATTGATGAAATCACTTTTTATTTTATTTTTATTTTATGATTAATCTTACGTTTTGATGTGTGAATTTTTTTTACATTTATTCATTCTTAAGGATTAAATCTGAGTTCCTTTCCTTAAATTAAAGTCCAATTAATAAAATATGGAGGAAAAATGTTTGTATACACTTTCTTGAAATTAGAAGCAAAACAGTGTTAGATCGTGTAAATTGTAAAAGTCGCTTAAAACATTACCTGTCCTTTGAATTGTTTGAATTGTTTTAAATATCTGATTTGAATTTTTATTTGTTATAAAAATGCATGTAAAAAAAATGTACATATGTACAATGTCAAATATTGAAACTATTTCAAACGAAGCACAAAAAAGAATTAAAATATGAACAACAATTAAGGCAACTTTTTGGGAAATATTAATAATTGGATTTTTCCGAAGTTGTCATCTAATTTTCTTGGATTAATTGTTTTTTGGTTTAATTAAAATGTTGGGAAAAAAAGGCTGGACTGCATCTGCGACCAACACTGATAACTTTCCATTGATGCCCGTTAAAAATTTTAAAGTGGTGTTTTTAGTAACAAGACATTGAAAGAGTATGCAATCAAAAATTTAAGTTTTAATTGTCTGTCAAGTTTTATTCCTATGGATAAATTGATATTTTTTAGTATTTTTGAAAGGTTTTTTATTTTTGTAAGAAACACTGTTACACTTAAAATGTTACAAAATATAAACAACAATATTTATATGGGAAATTTGAAGTCATTATTCTTTGTTCTCAAGGTACTAAAGTCAAAATTAATTTGTTTAGCATTTTTGTAGGTTTCTATTTTACTATCAATTGAATTTTTATAAAAAATTACAAAATATTAATAAAATATTGTGTATAAGATGACAATACTTTGTAGTCAATATCTTCCTTTGGTCCCAAGACTTTTGAGTCAAATACCAATTTAAAGCAATTTGTATTAGTTTCTTTTTTATGTTTTTATTGTTGTTAAAAAATGTCAATTGGATTTTTCTTAAAAATTTACAAGATGTTAAAAACGTGCAATCACTCTGGATTTAATATCATTTTTTGTTCTCAAAACAGGTACAAATATTTTTGTTCAGTTTTCTTGATTTATAAAAAGAACCGTTAGTTGAATTTTTTTCGAACCTATTATTATTCAATATCACGTCACAATGTATAATACAATACAAGGTGTCTCAAAAGTAAGTTCACATTTGCTTATCTTATTACGCGAAAGCAACTTTTCTGAGGGGCGCGGGGGGTATGTCAGTCGGTAGTCTGGCTCTTGGGAATTTAGTCGCTATGGAGCGTTTCTCTGGTGCGGACCGTGCGTTGTGCGTACGTGAGTTTTACAAAAACGGTGATTCGGCGACTGTAGCGCGTAGAAAATTCTGCAGTATTCGACATATTCGTCACTTAAATGATGCGCCTAACACTCGACTCATTGCAAAATGGGTTGAGAAGTTTGAAGAGACTGGGTCAACTCCGGAGAAACCAAAATCTGGGCGGCCAAGAACATCAAGAACAGCCGAAAACGTGGACAGTGTTACTCAGTCTGTTCGAGATGATCCAAACCTCTCGATTCGGAAGCGTGCTGTTGCTTTAAATGTGCACAGATCTTCATTATGCCGCATTTTACACAAAGATTTAAAGCTGCACCCGTACAAAATTCAGTTAGTGCAAGAACTGAAGCCTCAAGATGCTGGTCAGAGGCTTGCCTTTGTAAATCAGATGATTGAGCGCTTTCCAACGTTCACCAACATCTTGTTTTCCGATGAATCCCATTTTCACCTGAATGGGCATGTAAACAAGCAAAATTGTCGTTACTGGAGTGCAACCAACCCAAAACAAAAACATCAGAAACCGCTACATTCATCCAAAGTCACCGTATGGGCAGCGATGTCAGCGCGAGGAATTGTCGGCCCTTACTTTTTTGAAGATGGAAGGGGACGCACACTCACAGTGAATTCAGAGCGTTAGGTGGAGATGTTAGACGAGTTTTTCGTACCCCAACTGCAAAACTGTCCTGGTTACAACCAAAGAACATGGTTCCAGCAGGATGGAGCAACTTCACACACGTCCAACAGATCTCTGCCTCGAGTTCGAGAAATGTTTCCGAACAAATTAATCTCCAGGCGAGGTGACATAAATTGGCCTCCACGGAGTCCCGACTTAACGCATATGGATTTTTTTCCTGTGTGGTTATGTCAAATCAAAAGTTTACGCTAATAAACCGACTTCCCTGACACAATTAAAAGAAAATATCCGTCATGAAATGGCAGCCATCACGGAGACTACCTGCCGAGCTGTCATAGGCAATTTTAGTGCCCGACTAAATGAATGCCGAGAGCGCAACGGTTTACATTTGGACGATGTTATTTTTAAAAAATAAATTCCCAAATAGTGTACTTCAATATAAAATAAACATTTTTTCAATAAAGCTAAGACTTTTCTTTTAAAAAAAGATTTAAATGTGAACTTTCTTTTGAGACACCTTGTATAAAATTTAATTGTTTCGGAAAAAATTGGGATCTTTCGATGTTATTATCTGTTGATATCTCCACTGAAAGCTTTTGATTTAGGTTCTAGGTACCTTGAAATCGCGAGAAATGTTAACATTTTCAATCAGATAATTACAATACATAACTTCTTTTGGGAAGTTAATAAATATACAAATAAAATTACGACATTGTATTTGAGTATTCTTTTCATATAGAAAATCGATAATTTTATTTAAGTTAAGGAATTATTTCATATTTTTAAATAGACATAGTTTGGTGAACAAATCACAATATATTTTAAAAATTACAACTTTGAAGTGATTTTACATAAACTATACATAATAAAATAAAGTTAAAGTTATAGTTTTGGCGAAATTTTCGCTTTTGGCCTAAAACCTACATCGAAAACTCAAGTTCTATAATATATTATTCGTAAGCCACAAGTTTTATATAAAACTCGTCAAAAACGAGTAACAACTCAAAGATATAAACTAAACAAACAAGCCTTTCGAAACATTCAGCGCTCAATTAAATGTAAACAAAAAAACTTATAGCTGCTGTCAAAAGAAATATTTCACACACTTTGAAGTTGTTGAATTTTTTAACCACAACTACAGAGGTTTCAATTTTAATAAAATAATGTATTTAATTAAACTTACAATTTGGTCGTCCTAAGTAATATTATTTATGCAGATTTCTTAAAATAAGAAGAACATAAAAGAGAAAACAAATAAGAAATAAAACCTGTGAGGTAGCGAAGGCTAAAAATATCTGCAGGAACTGCAGGCCGAAAAGGAATCAGAACTGCGTAGCAATAGAATAAATGGCCATCTTATAATTGAAGGACTATACTTTTACTTACACATTTTGTATCAACACTAAATTTGACAGTCGATGTTGCAAAAATTGAAATGTCCAACGAAAACGTGTACATAAATGTTCAATGCGAACGATTTTTCGGTTTTGGAAAATTTTTTGCCGAAAACTCGGTTTTGATAGAAAACAAAATCTCATTTCAGAATTAAAATAAACTACTAAACTAACTGCATGGATCGTACATCGTTATCGTAAGACAGTGGTTTTCTTTAAACTTTGTTTCGTCCTACCATACAAAGCAATTTGAAATTATTGCATTTCTTCAATAAGAGTGGTTAACAACCAAAAATCAGGAATTTCTGCTTAATTGTTTTTTCTTTCTTCAATTTGAATTCCTTTTGCTTTTAAAAACTAAACAAAATTAAATTGCACTTCTAGACCAAAATTAATATGTACTTATCTACAAAAAAACTTAAATTTTAATATTACACAACACATAATTTAAATATTGGTACATACTTTTTTTTTAACACAAGGAGTCAAAAACCCGTACAGGTTCAGATATATTTCAATGTCAATATCAATATTTATTTTTTTACAAACAAAAATATGAATAAATTTTCACCACAAATTAGAACCACCAACAAATTTTTTTATTAAGTAAAAACTTTAAGTCAAAAGTTAACAAACAAGAACAACTCTCTTTAACAACTAAAAATTGATCTTCTCGACAGGCCGGATAGAATTTAAATGACTTAAAGTTTGCATCGTGATAATTCTTTATATGGAGTACCATCATCATCATCATCATCTACCAGCAGCAGCGCAACGTATTAGAACCTCTGCTCCAACTCCAACCAAGAACCCCATGGGCCATGATGTTGATGGTGGTAAAGGAAATAAAAGAAAAAATTTAATAAGAAAAAAGAATAAATGATTTGTACTTTTTCTTGGCTTTTTTGTATTTTTATTTTCCAACTTCTTAAGTAAAATACGCGTAAAGCAACATTCGACGGCAATGTACCCCGTCTAATGTACATTTCTCCATGACACTCATTGGACGGGACGGGATCTCTCGTTACTAACTTCGTTACCAACCAAGGAGATGATGATAGAAGAAGCCTCATAGACTTAAAAAAAAAAACACAATGTTGATGTCGCCGCTCATTGAGCATAGGCAAACACAAAGTTTGTCCCAAGTCCCAAGAATCAGTATCAGTGCATTCCAGAGGATGTTTGATCTTATACTTTGGTTCGGCTAGGCTAACTATACTCCACTTGGCATCTCTTAGTCAATATAACGACATTCAAATGGCAGTCATTTCGTGCTTTAGCTTTGGTAGCCAAACAGCTTTGGGGATTATCAGAGGTAAATTTAAAAAAAATTTAAATTATTTAGCAATATCAACTCTAGGCAATATAATTTATTCATGGACCTGTTATCGAGTTTTCATTGATTAAGTAAGTAGAAAGGCTCTAAAATTGGAAGTGCATCAATTCTAAGCTATGATATGATTTTCCAGTAAGTAGTGCGTGCCGAGAATGGGCCTGCTATTAACTAATAACTCATAATTGTTCTAAAAAAAAAAAATCGCTTGGGGTCTTGAAATAGATACATATTTCCGGTACACTTTTTCGACCATTGCATAGCCCAAAGGGTATATCTTATTGACCCTATTGTAATACTTATGAGTCAAGCTTATGAAGAATCGAGGTTAAATTTGGTGTTGAATGAAAGATAATATAACACCGGGATCAAAAATATAGCGTTTCCATCTTAACAATGCAGAAAGTGAGTCACTTAAATCTCAACAACTTTTGATATTATTGAAAACTTATATTCAATGTGAATGCTGTAGCAAAAACAGTGCATTTTTTGAAAAGAAGTTTTCTTCCGAAATGAAGCTCCAATCGATCGCAAAGTTCGCAAGTTCCAGAATATAGTATGCTAGGGAATAAGCTCTCGGTAACTCAATTCACCTTAATCGTCTTACCATCAACATTTCGCGCACTAGCCTCTGAGAAGAATTCTGCATAATGATCTCGGATAATTCGCTTACAAGGTCTAATTAAAGCAATTGAAGGCGTACTACTATTAGGGTCGTTCAGACTTCGGAGTTTGGGCCATTACAGCATTTTAAATGAGAGTGATAGCATTTTAAGACCATCGTCCTTATCTAGGAATTATTTCGGAGAATTCCCGTAACGAAAGTGAATTCCGATTGTAATGTTAAAAGTGCAGTTTTGAATTCCTTCAAATTAAAGATACGTAACAGTTTCTTCAACTGAAGTGATGCTTTTTCAATTATTGAACGGTCCACTATACCAGTTGATTCTGCTTCATTCTTATTTTCGGACAGCTTTATAATCAATGAGCTGAAAATTGAATTAAATATTTGCTTATACCATCTTAAAAATGTTATTCTTTAAGTTTCAAAACCTTTTTTTGACCATTTACGTTTTGAGTTAGCGGCCCAAGTGAGTTGACCTCGTCCCCAATGTTTTGTCAAAAAATTGCATTTTCATCTTGAGGCATTTAGTGACGTTACGAGCTAAATATATGATAATGAAAGAAAGTAATTATTAATATTCTCCTATCAGTTTTGTTTTTTACCTTTTCTAATAAATTCCGCAACGATTTTACATCGGACAACTTCCGAAGAATTACAGGGCATAACAGTCAAAAATCTTTGAATATTTTTGTATTTTGTATATTGATGGGTATTTTCGGAAGATCTATTTGAAATATTCATCGGAACGGATATCTCGATAAAAAAAATCCCCCATTTTGGACAGAAAGCGATGCTGGAAACAAAGTAACGATCAACGGTGGGTGTTATAGAGCTTTGTGCACTAAACTCAGTACTTTTAAAAGCTTGGGCCACCGTAGAAGCCGAAAAATAGGATTTTTAGGGAAGGTTTTTTGTTTCAGAAATACTTAAAAAAATAACTCGAGAACTTATCACGCATATCAGTGAGGTGACTACTTACAATAAATTAAGCGATTTTAAGTCAATCGGTTGAAATTTAACTTATAAATTGCAGTATTGATGATTAAAACTTTTGAAGTTTTGAGTAGTAGTAATTCATGAATAATTGGACTTTACTTCCAAGTCTTTAATTTAAGAAACTGTGTACTTAAAGGTTATTATCTTTTGGGTCTTGGAAAGCCTTACTTAGATCTTATGGTCTCTTCTATCCTAAAAATATGGGTTGTCTGTCTTAGGTTAGATAAAAGTGGCTGTCCGTGATGAAGTAGGACACACTTAGGCCAGTTTAATGGCCCATTGTGGTACCACATGAATGTTGAAGCTTTCTTTTAAGCTCAATGAAACAAGTTTGAGTCCCTTACGAAACATGTGAGACTGATTATGTCAATATGATTGAGATCGTTTAGATCGTTATAGAATAATTCTCCTAGGTAGTTCTTGCGTTTTTGAGCTAGAGCAGGGCATGTACAGAGGAGGAAGTGAAGAACTGTTTCCTCCTCTTCCTCATCCATACAGCTTTTGCAAAAGTCATTTGAGAATGCGCCTAGCAGCGTGGCGTGCTTTCGTATTAGACAGTTCTCGGTTATGACATCAATTATCGAGCTTATATGCGATCTGCCTGTTTAAAGCAAACAACAATATTTAATGAAGAAAAACAATAGCACTACTTTTTTACTTTAATGCTATCAAATTAGATTAGGTTTAGGTTATTTAATTTTAGGTTTCATAAAGGAGGTTTTAGGAAAAATTTTCAAGGTCAAATCAAAATCAAAATTGTCTGAATGACATTTCTATTTTTTCATCCCTACAAAGAGCAAATATTTTGTTTGTTGACAATTTTTTACAGCTCTTGAGCTGTCAGACAAAGCAAATGTTCAGATAATTGAACTAGAACTTCCGTTTGGAGTCACATTACGTTACATTACGTTCTTTTCCTTACGATTGTTAAACGAAACGTGAGGTCGAAGCTCCATTGTAATAGCATGCATTGAATTCCTGTGGCTGAACTCGTAAACGTCAGGCGAAGCCGAAGATGAAGCGTGTATGTGATTCAGCCATAAGGCGACGAAGACATTATTTTCTTAAGGTGCCTCCAGACCAATAAAAAAATTTTGAAACATTTCAGAAACGTTTTAGAAACATACAGAAACAGAGAAATAATATATAAATAAATAAAAAAGTCTTGAAAGATCCTCTTGACAAACATTTTAAAAATAAAATCAAAAATCAAAAATGTCGATGCTTAGTCTCAAATTTCCAAAAATTTAAATTATGAAGAAGATGAGATATACAAAAAGCCAACAAAAACAACATAATTATGCGAAAACTAGAAACAAAGAAACATTTTTTGAACTGTTTCTGAATTGTTTTTTAAACAAATAAGAAACATTTCAAAAACGCTTTTTAAACAATGTTTCCTGAAATGTTACTCTGATGTGGACACACATCAGTATTTTGCTTTGCTATATGCCTGAAGTCAGTATGTTATATAATATTTTACTTTAGTGCACACATTTTAAACCGCACCCTTTCTTGCATTTGGATTTAAGTGTATTCATTTCGTTCTAAATATGTACCTATTTAATATCTCTGTTTCTTGTTTTGTCTATTTCTTTAAACCTGTTCAACGGAACACATATAAACAGTGACAAATCATGACAAAAAAAAGAATGCAAAAATACATCAAACTTGTTAATTGAGCTATAAAATTTAAATATCAAAATTTCAGTATACATAATATAAAATTCAATTGGTAAAATAAATCAATTTATTCATGACCGATATCTGACAAATCACAAATTACCCCTGCTTTTGCATTCCATGGGGCAAAATAAATTGATTTGTTTTGTATGTAAGATCAAATCTGCAGATCTGGATTTTTTAGCAGATTTACAGCTTTCTGCACCAATACTAAGAAATGTTTAAAAAATATTCAGCTGGGAATTTGACAGCTTTTGCAGCACTCGTTGCACGTACATGCCATTAAACAAATACAATGACAACAAGAGAAAAAAACAATTCCAATCGTGTTCCATAAGCCACGAAAAAAATCAATTTAAGAAGGATATCAGCGAAAACTCCTTAAAAGTTATTGTAACCATTTTACGATTTTAACATTAGTAAAATTTTAAGAGATTTAAAATGCTTAAATCGATTATAATTTAAAAAGCATCATTTTAACTTATACTCTACTTAAAAAAATTTCATTTAATTTTTTTCAAAAAGGTTGCTTATAATGAAATAGCGGTAAGTGGTTGGAGTTACGTCGTCTGTTGGTTTATGATAAATTAATCTCAACATTTCAAAATTCAAATCAAACTTTCAAAATGTGTTATTTATCCCAATCAATAAAGAACTATTTTTACACAATTAAATTTCAATTCAACTAAAGTAAAAGTTTATTATAAAAGTCGTCCAAAACTAGCTCTAAAATGACATTATCTCGAACAAATAAATAAATAAGTTGAACTTGCAACACTTTTCTTGATCTATAAAAGACAACAAACAATGAAACTTACCTTTTTATATCACACAACAAAAAGACAACAAATATAAAAACCTGTAAGTAACCCCAAATGTAGATCAATGGTTTAAGACTTCTTTGGCAGTATATTTTTATTTTATGATTTTAATGAGAAAGCTGCTTAAGCAAACAATCAAAAATTATACACCAAGCAAATAATCTTGAATTCGAGCCAGCCAGTGAGCCAAGCGAAATGACATGCAAAATACGCACCATTACTTTCTCCTATCCGCGATAATACCTTACCATACCTTGCCTTACCATTCGATCTGGCTGGCCATACCTTACCTTTCGTAACTACCTATGTGTACATTGCTGGGGCACTCTTTTGGCATGTTTTTTTTTTTATTATTTTCTTTGACAAAATTGCTTTGTTATTTTTAAATTTTGTTTTTAAGCCGCGAATGTAAATAACCTTTTAAATAACATGAAGCCTCAGTAGGAATTTATTCAAGTCTCGAGAAGACCCAATTGACAGTTGGTGTAAGCCATTAATTTTGTTTGGGATTGTTTTTCTTTTTTCATTTACATCGCAGCGCCAGAGGCTATGAATCACAATTAAGAACAGGTTAAATAAAATGCTTAAAAAATAAATATAATAATAGGGCTATAAAATTATAGACCGTTCAAGGGGCACCTAATTTATTTTTGCTACGTTAGTTTTGTGCTTTTCTGTTAACTATAATGACTTGTAATAAATTAAATTGGAAGAATGCCTAACGTGTGAAACTTTCGTAATTATTAAAAATGGTCGTTGATGGTTTGATAAAACAATTTATTTTACAATAATTCAGAAGAGACACAGAATTTTAGCTTTCCAACTTTATCCGTGGTGATTTTAATAGATGTAGCTTCGACTATATGGCCACTATCAATGTTTATATAGTTAGGCAGATTCTATTGAACCCTTTAGAATAATGTTTATATTCTAAAATAATCTCGTTTTATTATCACAATGAGCCAATCCAGATAAAATCAAGTAAATAGAGGAGTTTCCATGTGTTAAATAAATCAATTTATTTTTAATATAGATCTGTCAGTAAAAATATTTCCCCTGTTTTTGCATTCCATGGGGCAACATAAATTTATTTATTTTTGATTTAAGATCAAACCTGCAGATCTGGACTTTTCTGCAGATTTAACCCTCTTTGCGCTATGTAATTTCAATTCAATTAAAAACAATGTTTAGCTCGGACTTTGACAGCTCTTCCGCGGTCGTTAACAAGTATTCTTTTTCGGATTAATTTTTTAAGTATCGAATTATTTCTTATGCGATCTGTCAAATTTAGAAATCATATCAAAACAAACTTTGCAGTCAAGAGAACATTTTTATTTTCAAAGAAAGAATTTATATAAACTGGTAAAAAAGATTTAGCATTATTATCGTTTATTAGTTTAGTTTTGTAAAGCACTTTCACCTTTCGAAGGACACTTGTTTGTATGTATGTCTAACCAGTACAAGGTAAATGAAAATGACCCTTACCCAAATCGGGATGCGAGCGCATACAGTCGACGACAATCTCAAATTCCATTTGTTTTGTATCCATTAAGATTTTCAAAAAGAACTTACATCTTTAGATGCACATGTTCAATTTTGTTATCACATTAGATGCAGAAACAAATTTTCTATTTTAGAAAGCTTTTGGCATTCGAAAACGAAAGTTGCCAGGTACGAAAATTCCGCTTTCGGAGTTTTCATTTTCAAAGCAGCATATTTCATTTAAGTTTCACGAAATTATGTTTTGTTTTGTTAAATATTTCCATTATTTAATCGATTACATAATTAATAAATATTAAGCTTTTCGTTATGTAATTAAATAATATTTGATTTCCAGTTATGTGGAAAAACTGTTTTTATTGAAACTCTACAAGACAAAATGTTAACTGGTGTTGAATAGAAAAACTATTTTTTTTGTCATAAAAAAAGACCCAACCATAAAGTAGGATTTCGCTTTATTGTTGTAACGTAAATATATCTCATCTGGATTAAGAAGAAAATATAATATAGGGATTACCAACAAATGGTTTAATTTTGAATATTCCATTTATGCACCACCATTATGTATTACGTTGTCATTTTTGACATGTAACAAAACTAGTTTCATTTCGAATAAACCGCTATTTGAGCAATTGTCATGCATGAGGCTGTCATCTATTGACATTTGACATTTGAGAACTACACCATTACTAAAAATGGAAAGGCACAGGCTTCACCAATGCATGACAGTTGTAAGAATGTATTACAAAAAATTACTACGTGCCACACAGAAACGAACATTCGTAATTTTAAGAGAAAAGTTTCCGTGTAGATACTCGAAGAGTTGATCACAATTATTGACTACCGACCTTATTTGATTTAACGCTGTGTTAGGGTTAGGCCATACTGATAAGTAAGCAAAAGCACGGTCGGTCGTTACAACAGCTGATTGTTTTGACGAATAATCGTGGTATCCACTCGGATTGAAAAATTGTCTGATTGAATACGATTCTGTGACACTTTTTAAGGTTTCCCCTTGAATTGGGTTGAAGCCATTTTTTTGTAAAATTTTTGACAGCTAAGCGCAATTATTCTTCTGATTTTCTCTGATGCCAATATTTTTCGCGGAACAAATTGACGAATTTTATTAAAGTATTTTAAAAATGCAAACAACTTACTAAAAACTATTTCTTCTAGTAACTTTTTGTACTTATTTTTAAAAACAGCGTCTGGTAAGCTATATAGGAAAGAAACGAAATCTACTGCAATGGGTAAAAATTTTTTCATTCAAAAACTAAAATTTGATTTAACCACAAAGATAAAATGATTGATGTTATTATATATGTATATGTATGTCAGACTTCAATCGGAACTTAATCTTTAATATTAATGTTGAAACACAACTAGATAAAATAAAATTATTTTGGAATGACATCTAGATTGACTTCACTTGGAAACATAGTGTAATAAAGATATTTCTTGTCTGACTTCACAGTCTACTTTTCAACAAAAACTTACCTAAATTGGAAGGCAAATTTTTGACATCTAGTCAATCAGATACTTAAGCTGATTCTCTGACGTTACAAAAATGCTTAAACGTCAATGCTTAAAACGTTGACTATCACACGAATGGCACCCTTCAATGCTGTCCCAAAATACGTTAACGTGTATGTACAGCACATACGTGAGTCAACGTAATTGATTGTCGCTCTCAATTCGTCGACACGCAAAGCTTTGACAACCATACGATTTCAAAAAGGAATGTTTATTGTATATATGAGTCAACGTGACATATTTAGAGTCAACCTTTATTTAGAAATTAAATTTTAAAACAATATTCCAATATTCAGTCAACATTTTTCGTTGACGATCACACGACTTGACACCCTTGCGACAGATTGTGACTTCATTTTTGCGCCAAAGTGTCAACGCTTTGAGGGTTTATGTTGACCGTCTAGCTGAATGGGCAGGTTCATAAGGGACATAAAATAATGCAAGTTTTTAGTATCTGATTGGCCAGCTGCCAAAAAATTGTCTATCACTTAACGCAACGTTATTGGAAAGTTGTAGTAAAGATAATTTTCCCTATATATCATATCAAGTCTACTTATGGCAAAATAACATCAGATCATGTGTTTTCTATTCAACTGAAAGCTGAACTTTATAACATTGTGATTTACTTATTTAGTGCACAATTTTATTTTAAGTTTTTAGTAAATGGGTAAATGAAAAAGAAAATAAAAGAAAAGAAAAGAAAAGAAAAGAAAAGAAATACAAAACACAACATGTTATGGTCTTATACTTTATATAAGGCGTTTTTTCTTAATAAAAATGATCTGCAAATTGGTAAAAGACAGTGAAGTAAAGTTTCCAATTTGGATATTAATGAAAAATTAAATACCTACCTTCATCTAACTTTACGTTCAAGGAATGCAGTTGACTACAAAGGAAGTCACCTATGTTGTCTAAACCTTCCCAATTTGTTTTACCTATATGTCTTCTTTTGTTGTCAGACGACGACAAAGGTTTAAAATTGTGAGATATCGTCGTTTGACACATCTGAGAGTTGCTTAGCTTAAATGACTTCATTCTCATAATATAACGAATCTTCTTCGCAGACGCAAAGTCGGATCAGTCAACCATCATCTGACCTCACAATCAAGTTTTTAGACTTTTTGGGGCAAAATCTTCCAACTTTCTGAACATAAAAATTTTGTTTGAAAAGTATTTGCCAGTTTTTGTCAAAGCACTGGGGTGACAATTGTCTGTAATTATCTTTACAAATTTCTTGAACTTAAAAAGAGTCTAAATTTTGGAAACTCGGTATACCTCTTAAACTCCTGAGCACAGTTCTTAAAAATTTTAAATAACTTAAGTAGTACCTAATCGTGATGATTGTAATTAATTATATTATTTCACGGCCTGTAGGTCTTTAATCATTTATTTTTTCTTTTAGTTTGTTTATAGGCATAAGTATAACTACACAAAAGTTTAATTAAATTCTTCTATCACGCAAGAATACAATACGGAAGGGAAAGTGCATTGTGTTTGGTCTTATGAGAAGATATCACTGCGCTGCTGCACTGACGATTTAGATTTATACTACTGATAAAACATAAGCAGCTTATGTTTATTTTCCTGGACCTGTTAAAGAGTTTCTTATCTTATGTCTACACTGCTTACAATTATTTTAAAGGTAATTTTTATTTTTTAATTGCACTGCTAACTATAAAAATAAGAGAGAGACTGATAAGTGATGTAACACTGAAGAAGCAGGCCTTAGAACCACATTAAGTTTGACAAGAACTCTTCTGGGTGGGAATAAAACAATTGAAAAAGTTAAAAGAATATTTCATTAAACCTTATACAGTCAAAATCGGTTATAACGAACTTCATGGGACTGGAAAATTTGTTTTTTATATCCGGTGTTTCTTTATAACTATAACCAATTTTCAATTTTATACAATATTTTTGTTGTATTTTGCAAGATTTTAATTTATTTATGATAGAGGTACAACGTAACCTGTTCCAAGCTTTGAAATAATTTTAGATTTTTCTTCAGTAATACAGGAAACTTTGCTGTCAGTTTACGAGCCGAATTTCAGCCATTTGCAGGAGGTTCTAAGATTGCGCTGAGTCTCATCGAATGCTGTCAACTAGTTGCGTATGGTGAGGAAGCTATTAGTTAGAGAACGTGTTGTGAATGGTGACTTTAACGTAGAAGACTACCATAGCGAAAGAAAGAAAGTTTTGAAAGATGCAGAATAAAAGATATTGCTGAGTGATGACTCACGTCACACTCAAGAAGAATTGGCAAGTTCATTGGAAATAACACAGCAAGCGATTTCAAAACGTCTCAAAGCTATGGGTATGATTCAAAAAGAAGGACCTTGGGTTCTGTATGAGTTGAAACCAAGAGATATTGAACGAATGCCAAAGCGAATATTTATTTGTCTAAGATCATACTCTGCATTTGTGTAACTTTTTAAACCAAGTGAAAAGTCCAATATACAACAAAAGGCACGATTCCATGAGGCAAAAGTGGTCAAAACTTACTTTGGAAACGTTAAGATGGGAAACCCTATCCCACCGACCGATTCTCCAGACACTGCTCCCTCCGATTATCACTTTTTTTGATAAATGGCCCACGACCTTTCTCGCCAACACTTCCAATCTTATGAATAAGTGAAAAAGTGTATCGATTTATGGATAAGGAATATTATCGATGCGGCCGAAAGATGGATCATTATAATTATAACCAATAATTCAACTAAAGATTATTTCGCAATAAAACATATTTGGTTATAATCGATTTCGGTATAACCGATTTTGACTGTATATGTGCTTACTTTAAGTACGTTCTTTATGTTTGATCTTATCAAATTAGACTTGTTTTAATTACCACCAATTCCAGACAACTTTTCATACCACATTATATTTCACCCGAGGCTTATCATGCTCTGTGATTTCAAATTCAATTTTATTTTGAGGCTCATTTTCTTGAATCTTAGTTAAATTTAACTAATCATATTATATGAGATTTTGTATAGATTTGATTTTTTTCACTTTCACTTTAATTTAAAACCCTTGTTAAAGAAACGTCAATTACATTTTGACATTTGTCCTTCATAGGTTGCGTTCAATCTATGATATACTCGTAAATGGTATCAGAAAACTTTTGTGTAAGTGTTTTACGTGTAAACAACAGTTGATCAAAAACAGCTGGGCTATCAAAGAAGCATTTTAAAGCCAAGAATTCCTGTTCCTGGTATATGCAGGTATGGTTGAATTTGAAGGAACCAGAAAATTCGAAAAATGTATTTGTATATAATAGAAGATCAAGAAGAAGTTCTATTTTTTAAACTTTTAAATTGACTTATTTTGTTCTCGTTTTGTAAATGACCAATTTGCTAGGACTTACCTTCAATCTAGTGTCCAGCATTCTGAAGCTCAAGAACCTCATCCGTATCCAGAGGTAGAACAAAATACAGGTAAATATATATTAAACTTGTTGAAATAAATAAATCTAAATATTTTGTTTTGTTGTATAAAAGCAGGCAAAGGCGGCTAGTTTGTGGCGCTACAATTATGCCTCTGAAAGGAAAGGTCAGATGATTCAAAACTCAAAGAACATACATACACTTAGAATGTTTTTTATTTTAGATTGCGAACATACATAAATCCATTCTGCTCTTCTTGGAGAAGTGCAGGAAAAGAAAGACCAGCTCTGAGATCCAAAAGTATGGCGCAGAACAATGTTTTCAAGAAATTGACAAGGTTCTTGAAGAATGTTTTTCAATTTTGACGAGAAGGAACTAGAAATAAAATTATAGAATATGAAAAAGCGCTACAACATTATTAAAGGCAACAATAAAAAAAAAACGTCGAATTGGCTATATTTTAAAATGATGGCTGAAACAATAAGTTCAGTTGTGCCATTGTCTAGGATCTTTTGGAGTTTGTAATCAACCTCATCTTCAGTTGATAGCCCTAGTCCACACACCAGGAAAAGAAACGGTGGTGTGTGTGGTTTTAAGCATAAAATACTCGAAATCGAGGAAAAAACTGAAAATTGCTGAAGACATACTCTTACTGAGTTGCGGGAACTCTGAAAGCTTAACACAGAGAAATATAAGCCATAGAACAGACAGTAAGATTTTTCCTTAAATTCGCAATGCAGGAGTTAACTTAAAGTCTCTGGCGCAAAATCTTAGACAACCTATTGTTAAGGGATTAACAATTTTCTAGTTAGCAATTTGCTTAATATTTAGCAATTTACTAAGAGAGTCCAAAATTTCAAACCTTTTTTTCGTTTTGCTAACTAGTAAATTGCTTATTGGTTTTTATTAAAAAACGAGTATCTAAACATGTCTATAAAGTGACAGTTCGTGTCAATAAAAAAAGCAAATACGCTTAAACGGGCCTATTATTTGGAATTCCTAACTGTTGACTGAACTATTCCATCTCATAAGAATAATTGTACAAAAGTCATATGGATTTAGTAAATTAATCTACACTAATATTATAAAGAGCAAAGATTTGTATTTTTGTATGTAACGAATAAACTCAAAAAGTACTCTACCGATTTTAATAATTCTTTTTTCATTAGAAAGCTACATTATCACTGAGTAACATATGCTATATTTAGTACTAGATTACTATAAATATTTTTAGAAATTCCTATTAAAACCAACCGAAGGTGTAAAAAAATTAGTCATAAAATGTCTTTCATCGCATACGCGATTAATGATAGGACAAAAAAATGTTTTCTAATTTAGTGATTCATGGTCGTTTCGTTTTAATTACCATGCTTATAACTTAAATATCTGTACCTATTTATGTCTAAACGTGCGAAGCCGGGGCGGGCCGCTAGTAAATAATAATTTGGGTGGCGCAACAGTCTGTTGAGAACAAGGGCTTAATGACTTACAACTCTCAACCATTCCTGTGTGCGAGTAATATTGTCAGGAATGGAATTGGATTTAGTAAATTGCTTTTTTTTCGTAGTTATAACTTTAGCAAATTGTTAAAAGATAGTAAAATGTTAAAATCATTTAAGATTTGGTAAATCATCTTTTAAGCTTAGTAAATGGATAAAAATGTATTACATTTTACTTAATCGTTCAAAATTTTGCGTCTATATCTTTAAATGTACAAAATCTTACTTTTAATAAACCAAATGTTCTTTCAATAATTACTCGAGCACACGAGCATTGAAATTAAATTTCATCCATCTGATGATTAAGGGGACTGTTTCGAAAAACTCTTGGTCGTCTTGTCTCCTTGTGGCTCCAATGTGAACATCAGTGAATCAACAACGATCATCACAAACTCCTTCAAAAAACAGGGAAAATGAAAATTATAGTATGCATATTTTTTAGAAATATTAAAAATGTTTTTTATGAAAAACCTCACTCTTTTAGAAGACAGGTCAGCAAATAGATAGAACCTTACCTTTCAAGATAATGGAGTGAGTACCTTTACCAACGCTAGGCTAGTTTCTTCACATTTTATTAGTTATTCTAGTTGATAGTGCTCTTATCGCAAAACAAATAATGAGATCGATATTACTCTAAGTATATGTGGGTATTGTCACTTCATAAAAGTCCTCGTTTCTGGTAGGATAGTTGTCAGTTAAGCGTAAAATATTTAAAAACGGAGTAAAGTATTAATCATATACACTTGTGATAAGAGAAAACTTAACATAGATTACAGATTAAAGTTTGATATCTTTTATTTTATAATTTGTATTATTTGACAGCTATCTTAATTCACCTATCCAACTCGTTCAACAAGATATCTAAAAATTCACCTATCTAGAATACAATATCCAAGACGAGATTGAACGCACCCAATAAACATGAAGATACCGATTTTTAAATTGAAAATGTGGAAGGGTTTTTCAATTATTGGACTTGTAAGTTTAACTGAATTGCAATAAACGTGCAAACAAAACAGAAATTAAAACTGATCCTCAATAAGTGTTTAGTTACTCCAATGATGACTTAGGAAAATGGCCCTAAATCTTAAATGTATTTCAATAAATTTCCACCCAATCCTAAACTTCTAGCTGTCAAATTAATTTGGTTTAAGGTTGCCATAAATGACTGAATGCAATGGTTGCGTTCAATCTCGTCTTGGATATGGTATCTTGGATAGGTGGATTTTAAGATACCTTGTTGAACGAGTTGGATAGCTGTATTGAGATAGCTGTCAAAAAATAAAAACAACTTCCAGCTGTTCACAAAAAGCAGAGAAACATTTAAGCTTCGAAGTCAAAATTGTTGTAAGATAAAACATTTAATGGATAATTCAACTGATTCGTCGCACGATGATGAATTGATAGGTGCGTAACAATTTGATAAATAAGAGATAACCTTAATCTGTAGTCTATGTTAAATTTCCTCCTAGCACAATTGGAATTCTATACGATTAATAATTTACTTGCGAAATCTCCGGTTTTAAACGATTTACGTTTAACAGAAAACTATCCTAACAGAAACGAGGACTATTATGAAGTGACAATACCTATGTAGATATAGTTTGGAAGAATTTCGATCTCATTTCCGAATGAGCAGAAGTTGCTTTGCGGTAATATTTTGAGTTGGTTTGTAGATAAAGTTTTAGCTTAATGATGGGACCAACGCAAGAACTTTTCTTGCATGATATATCCGTTTGGTTATCCAACGCTTCTTTAAAAACCATTCAAGGGGCACCATCAACTAGAATAGCCAATAAAATGTGAACAAACTAGTCTTGATATCTATAATGAATTGCTTTTTAACGATTTCAAATTCTTAAGATCTCTTGCACAAAGTGCAGCAAAATAAGAGAACTTTTAACTTGGACAAAAAACTGTTGTTTATTGTTTGGATCTTGAGTAAGCAAGAAATTTTCTTATCAGCTGGAGGCAGGTTCAATTCAGCTAAGAGTTCTGCTCATTTTGCACTCCACGAAATTCTTCAAGTGCTCTGTTCATTGCTCGGAGATTATATTAAATGGCCAACTGTTCAACATTACAACAACATTTCTCAAATAAAATCCCATCATCAATATCACTTAATCAAATTGTTAAGTCAGAAGATATTATTTTCCAAAATAGGCATTCCGAGAAAAATCTGGAGGCTATATTCCAGGAGTTGTTGATTGATTATTATAACCGAAAAAATACTCACTCGACTATTTCGCAAGGTAAGGTTCTATCAATTTGCTACCCTATCCGCTTGTCAACAGCCTAACATAGCGAAGTTTTTGATAATTTTTTTTTTAAGTTAAATGTTTGAAAAATGCGTTATAATTTCCATTTTCCGTTTTTTGAAGGTGTTTTTTGATGACCGTTGTTGTTTCACCGAGGTTCACATTAAAGCCCCAGGGAGACAACACGACGTAAGAGTTTTTCGAAACAGTCCCCTTTATCATCAGATGGATGAAATTATATTAAGGAAATATCATTTACTTGCGTCGTCGCCTAGTATCCTCTAAAAAATAATTTGGTTACACCATTTCGTGACAAAGGACACTTGACACCGAGACAAATCCTTTCAATACTCGCCTCAGTAGTGCTCGAGTACCCATTGAAAGAACATTTGGTTTATTGAAAGCACGATTTCGTTACACCATTTCGTGACAATGGATACTTGACACCGAGACAAGTCCATTTCAATACTCGCCTCAGTAGTGCTCGAGTACCCATTGAAAGAACATTTCGTTTATTGAAAGCACGATTTCGCCGTCTAAAATATTTAGATGTTGCGGAACCATTGATGGCAAATAATATTTAATGCTGAGATACAAAATAAATTACACCCATTCGATAAAAAAACGATATCAATAACTAAAAAACAAAATTCATTTCATTAAAACTTAACCTAAAAAAACAACAATATGTATTACTTAATTGCTTACTTAACTTACTTAACTTATACTATTTAAATTAATAAAAAACTTCTTCACTTTATTCATAAAAAAAAAATTAGGCACTTTGTTCTGTCAGTCTTCTGAAAAATTTAACGTTAAAGACTTTTAATAAACTCCAGTATTTGCGAATTTAAAGAAAAACTTATTGTTAGCTTTATTGCTTATATTTGTCTTTTTTAAGCTTTCGGAGTTCCTGCAACTCAGCAAGTATACCTTCGGCTACTTTTAATTTTTTTTCTTCGATGTCGAGAATTTTTTTTTGAAATCAGACATTCCACTGCTTCTTTTTCTTGAATGTAGACTAGGGCTCTCAACCGAAGATGAGGTCGAGGGCAAGCTCGGATAGACCCCAGAGGATGGCACAAGGGAACTTATTGTTTCGGTGTCACTAACTTGTGCCTCGTTGAGGTAAATTCCAGCCATCATCTCAAAGTATGGCTAATTCATTCACCCTCGACCAATCGACGTTTTCTTGTTATTGTCTATGATAATGTTGTAGCGCTTTTTCATATTTTTTAATTTTATTTCTAATTCCTTCTCATCAAAAATTGACCCTTGTTTCTCAAGAACTTTTGCAATTTCTTAAAAAATTGTTCTTCGCCGGGTTTTTGGGTCTCGGAGCTTGTCTTTTCTCTTTCTGCACTCCTCCAAGAAGAGCAGAATGGATTTATGTTCCCAACCTTAAAAAAAGGGAATAGAGTGGTTCTTCTTTAGGGTTTTGAATCATCTGAAAGAATAACTAACCTTTCCTTTCAGCGACCTTATTTGCTTGTAGCTCCACAAGCTGTCCGCCTCTGTCTGCTTTTATACATAAAATCAAAAAGTTAGATTTACTTATTTCCACAAGATTAATATATATTTACCTGTATTTTGTTCTACCTCTCGAACAGGATGAGGTTCTTCAACTTCAGAATGCTGGACACTAGACTGGAGGTAATAAGTCAATTTTGAAGTTAAAAAAAATAGATCATAATTACCTTCTAAAATTCGGAGGCAAATAGCTTCTTCATTGTCTATTATGTACAGAACATCCTCAAATTTGTTGAATCAGCTGTTCTGTCAGATACCTACATACCCCAGAAATTCTTGGATACCTTTGGATTCCTTTTTTGACATCTCAGCTGTTTTTGATCAGCTGTTATTTTACACGTAAAACACTTACAAAAAGGTATTCGGATACCCTATCTGTCGACACAAGTAGTAGCGACCATTCAGTTGGGGGGCCACTCGTCCCGATTGGGGTACTCAAGAGGAAGATAGACCTTAAACTAAAAGAGAAAATCAATATCTCCTGGAAATCCAGGGATGATTGTGTAATCTCTAGAAGTTTATGGCCTAACACAAATGAAAAGGAAACTCGGTATATTCTATCGCTGAGTAAAAAGAACATTAAAATCTTGACAGGTGTACTAACAGGTCATTGCGCCATTGGCACAATGGCTAACAGAAGGGGGCATTTGCACCCGATTTTTGTAGGAGCTGTCAGGATGAGGAGGAAATGGAAACCATTAAACACCTGCTCTGCGACTGTCCGAACCTCTAAACCAGCCGACTCCGTCATTTCGGAAACAGGTTTCTTGGAGAACTGGATGATCTAGCACAGGTTTCAATGGCAAGCATGAGGAAATTTATAGATAGCACAGGCTGGTTCGTTAACGAGCCAGTCTACGCTTATCGACAGAATTGAGGAGCATCGATGCTAAAAATACTTTTACAGGGGATCACAATGGACCAGTAGGCCCCCGTGTACGCAACAGCTTCATGCTGTGCACACCCCTTGCAACCTAACCTAACCTAACCTACCCTACCTGTCTGAGTTTGAATGCAGCCAATTAATGTAAAATATCTTCAAAAGCTTTTATATTCATAATATACAGTGATACAAAGTGGTGAATGATGTATACTATACGTTACAATTGAGAATCCCAAGAAATTGTATGTGCCAATGCAAATGTCAAAAAATATTCCTCTTCCAAATATATCTAAAATTCAAACCTTTCTAGAAATGTACTGAGTTCCAATTCTAAAGAAAAAGCTAATACAGATGTCAAAAAACTATTTCTTTTCCAAATATATTATGTGAACTTCAAACTTTTCTAAAAATGTACCGAGTTCCAATTCTAAGGAAATAGCAGTCTACATTGCAATAATTGGAAAATAACATCTGGCGCTGTCAACTGTCACCACGTTAGAAGATTTAATTGTTCTAAATTGCTATATCTAGATATATACATAAATAAGTCTGATACCGATAATCTTAAAAGGATATCTTTATCCCAGTTCCAGAATAAGATATTCTATATACACACATTATCTAACTGAAGAACCAAAATAACTCGTCTTCATCGTTGCTGCTTTGTCGAATAATTAAATCTGCATGCAAATACTTATAAATCAGTTACTTAATTCGATTCGATTAAAGTGACAAATCTTCCAATTTACCTGACCCACTCTTCACATTCACACCATCTTCTCTCGGGGAGTCTTCCTCTTCAGCGAACGATGTTTCATGTCGTCAATATAATTCGTTCCATTTAATACTCGAAGATCTAAGCGTGAGTGCCAAGAATGGAAGCATTCCAACTGCTCGTAGTTGTATTATGCGTCTCAGAAAGCGTCAAGCGAGTATTATAGAAGCAAGCAACCGGTTGCTTGATCGGTTTGGTTGTGCCATGTTGCCAATGTAATTAATGAATGCGCTTCGGCTTTTATCAAATCAACACGAACCGTTCAAAGGAATTCTCTATGCCGAAGTCGAAGTGACCATTTCATTACCTGTCGGCATATACCTAGTTGATTACCTGGGATTTATCACCTCAGGCGTGAGTTGTCGCACGCGGACAGTAGGTATGTATTTTGTTTTCCTTTGGTATGTAATTCTAAATGAATCCAAACACATTGACTTGGTTTTGAGCATAGAAACTTAAGATTACTTTTTCACTTATTCGTATCATTTAGTTCTGTTAGAAAACTTGAAATTTTGCTTTTGGTGGTTCATAAATCATATGAAGAATATGGAACTATTAGAGCTTAACTTAAGCCTATGATGACAAAGCTGATTGATAAGCAAAATAAGAACACCATAAGTCTAAGCAGCTATCAGTCAGTGGTATAGTTCTTTTTTCTTTGTTGTGACAATCTAATTGAAAAGCCATAAGTCAAATTTAAAAAAAGATGTATTTTAAGTAATGGTTTGTAGTATGACTTCTTTAATTACAAGCATAATAAAAACTTACTGAAATTTAAGGCTAAAATGTCAACTTAGATCTTTTTTTACTCCTACTTACAGTCGTTACCAAAAGTAAATGTCGGAGGAAAATTCGGAACAGTTGCACGAAGGAATAGCTCGAATCTTGAAAATTCTACAAATTGTATAAAATCTGCTAGAAGCAGATATTTTCGTCTAAGAGTGTATTATAGCCAAACCACAACCTCGCATTCGAACGGTCGAGTTTTGACATTATAAATAAAAACAATGGACTCTTATAAAGCAATCTAAAATGTTCCTCAGGCGTTGCCACCACTTTATATCGTAATATCGTAAACGTCAGACCAACGCACACCATGCCATATATATATTATTCTTTTTTATAATTAATTAAATCAAACAAAGTGTGGTTCTGTTTTTATTAAGTCACTAAGCCGCGTTTTATTATCACCATGATCTGACCCGGATCAGATCATGATAATAAAACAGCATTGGATCATCATATTTTTTATTATTTAAAGTTTGGTAGCAGTGTCAAATTCGTTCTTTCAAAAGTGACATTTCGAAGCAAAAACAAAAACAAACACATACCAAAAATGGAATCTCCACAACTTTTGAAAATGTTTCTGCAAATCACCATTTTTTTGACATTTAAAGCAGGGTTGCCCAAAGAACATTTTGCTCAATGATTTTTTTTTTGTTCCTTTTTTTTTGGGGAAAATAATACTCATAAATTATGTCAAATATGCATTTTTTTTTACTTAATTATTTTAATTTCAGCAATTAATATCTAGTTTTGGTAAAATATCTAATTATTTCATGGAATATATACCAAATAAATAAATAAAAAGCTTCTCGCTTTCTATTTAAAAAATATTTTATTTCAGTCAAATGGAAATGTTTATATGGCAATACAGGTTTCATTTAATTTGTTTGCAATGATACCAACATTTACATGTGAAATTACAATGATAAAGCGCTCCTTGTTGTGAAAAAAAGAATTAAATTTTGGATCTCAAATTGAGATCCATACACAAAGCAGGATCTTGTGTTGTTATTGTAATGCATGTAAATTCAAGATCCGGATCAGATCATGGTGATAATAAAACGCGGCTAATAAAACGCGGCTATATAGTTCAGAAATCTTGAAACCTTATATAATTGAAAGAAAAGTCAAGGAGGTCATCAAGATCTTTCAAATCAGCCGCATCCATTTTTTCTTAAAGAAATAGCTTTAACAAACTATGTTAAATGGTCAAAATTAAAAATACCCGATATAATATACGTACATACATAATATGTATGTACATATGTATGTATGTACCTGATAAATTCATTGCAAAATTACAACCAAGTGCAACAAATGCTACGGAACCGACCGACCGTGAGGTTGTGATTTGGCCATAATCAAAGCGCAAAGCCACTGTGTTTGAATCATTACTTTTGTATAGTTACCTTAATTATAACAGTTCAAATGACAGCTGACTTCAACAGAGGTCTGAGGTCTGTTTTTTTTTCTAACTATTGTTTATAATTGTACTTTCCTTGACGTTAAGCTAAACCATACATACGCGTTTAGTCGATAGCCGATTTTGACGAATCGAATGGACACAATGGACTCTTTATGAGATAACCTGAAATATTACCTCTGGCATTGCCTCCGCTTCAGGTCGTAAATATCGTATCGACGGCAATGCCCCAATGGGTCTGTTATCTATTAAGGTGATGCTATGACAGCTGTCAACAGTTTTGAATGTATGGGGATAGCTATTCATTACACTTGCCTTTATTAAATCAATAATAACAAAAACAGACAAATTTTTTCTGTTAAGGACTTGCGGTGCAATTTTTAAGAAACAGAACTTTAATTCTGTTATATTCACTTTTTTCTTAACGCCCGAGCCTTGAAGCTACATTACATTTTGCAAATTCTTAGGTCGCTCTTTTTGACACATGTTATCATAAAATATCTTAAAGTCAGTAAGAGGCCTTTTGGAAGCCCGACCGACCTAACGCGTGGTTGTGGTATAGCAATTTAGATTCTTGCGATTTGAAATGACAACATTAGGTTAGGTTAGGTTAGGTTATATGGGCTGACAGTTGATTTTGTTACCGTCACACTTAGATCAATGTAGATCCTTTGTGATACCCTGAAGTGTTGTAACTTCTGAAAAAATGATTTAACCTATGAATTCTATGGTTGATCGAGCCATTTGGTGGACTTGATAAAGTTCAATAGGCGATTGCCTGGGAGTTCAGATAGTTCTTCTAGTTCATTGAAGAAATAGTTGCCTAAGAATTTTGATCTGGTACGGCAGAGTGCTCGACAGTGGCATAGAAAATGAGCCGTGTTTTCGTGCTCATCCTCATCGCCGCAGCCTCTGCATATGTCGTCCGTACTAAGCCCCATCTTCTTTTTGTGGTAGCCAAGTAGGTTGTGTCCCGTTATCACACTTATGAGGGATCTTAGGGACTGTTTTTTGAGAAGTAAAATCTTTTTGGATTTTTCCTTGTCATAATGTGGCCAGAGTTTCCTGGTGTTACCGCAGGTTTCTAATAGGTTATATCTATCATTTGCTTTTTGAATGATATTATTACTAATGTTTCTCTTTAGTTCGCATTGAGGGATTCTGATGTTGTGGTCTATAAGAGAGGGATCAAGTACCGAGCCTTCTCTTGCAAGCTCATCCGCTTTTTCATTTCCTGGCACACCACTGTGACCGGGAACCCAGCAGAGTCTTACGTTGTGCTGCATACCAAGAACCCTTAGCTCTTCGCGACAGCAAGAAACAAGCTTTGACTTGATTTGCGTGGCAGAGATCGCTTTTATTGCTGCTTGGCTATCAATGAAAAAGGTGATATCAGCGTGTGATATCGCCATCATGGATATTTGATTAGCAGCGTTTTTCACTGCCAAGAACTCAGCTTGGAAGACGCTGCTATGGTCGGGAAGTCTGAATGAACTGGCAAGGCTAAGATTTTCTGAGTAGAAACCTGCCCCTACCCCAGTAGTCATTTTCGAACCATCGGTGAAGATGGTAAGATTCGATTCGTTAGTGTAGGGTATACTGTTTTCCCAGTCCTCTCTATTAGGGAAGCTGGTAGTGAAGTTTTTATTGAAGTCTAGATAAGGGGTCATGTAATCAGTACGAACGTTATTGCCAACGTATTTTGTAAGGATCGTGGTATGACCGTGTTGACTAGATCTCCAAATATCGGTCTGACTAAGTCGGAGAGCGCTGTTTGCTGCTGATTCTTGTGCAAATAAGTCTATGGGGGTGAGATTTAGGATCGCTTCGAGACCCGCAGTTGGGGTAGTCCTCATCACCCCCGTAGTGCTAATGCATGCCATTCTTTGTACTTTGGTAAGGGTTTTTAAGTTCCTGGATATCTCCAGAGCTTGCCACCAAACCAAACTGCCATAAGTTAGAATGGGTCTAACAATGGCTGTGTACATCCACATGATTATCTTTGGATTTGGCCCCCAGTTTCTTCCCAGAATCCTGTTACACGAGTAGAGTGCAATCATGGCTTTCTTGTATCTTTCCTGTATGTTTAGACCCCAGTTGAGTTTCTTGTCCAAGATAACTCCAAGGTATCTTGCTTTTTCTGAAACTATAAGTGGGGTGTTATCAATTTTTGGTATCTCAAAAGAAGGTATTTTCCTTCTGTTGGTGAAAAGTACCAGTTCTGTTTTCAGGGGGTTAACCTTCAGACCGCATTTCTTGGTCCAGTTATTGACCATAGTTAATGCGCCTTCTAGTTGTTCGCTTACCGTGGTCAGGTATTTACCCGTCGCTAGAAGCGCTAAGTCGTCGGCATAAGCTATAGTTCTGACACCGCTGTTTTTGAGTTTGATGAGAATTTCATTCATCACCAAAGTCCAGAGGAGGGGTGAGAGGATTCCGCCTTGTGGAGTCCCTCTAGATGTATACATCTTTATACTAGAGCTACCTAGTACGCAATGGATTTGTCTGCTTTTCAACATACACGTAATCCATTTTATAAGTGTAGGTTCTATTTTAAGATCAGTGAGAGCTTTTTCTATGGCACTGTTGTGGACATTGTTGAATGCTCCTTCGATATCAAGAAAAGAGGCAAGGGTGTATTCTTTCACCGCGAGCGATTTCTCTATTGTTCTAACTGCACAGTGTAGGGCTGTTTCTACACTTCTGCCTTTTGTATAGGCGTGCTGAAATGGTGATAAAGATTCTGGCTTTAAGTTGCTACGGATGTGCATATCAATCAATCTCTCAAGTGCTTTTAGTGCGAAAGAGGTTAGACTGATAGGTCTGAAGTCTTTTGGTTCTGTGTGACTGGGCTTGCCAGCTTTTGGTATGAAGACGACTTTAACTTCACGCCAAGCCTTCGGGACATATCCTAACTTAAGACTGTTAAGGAATATGTTTATCAGATGTGGAGTGATGATATCACTGCTTTTTTGCAGCATCAAGGGGAAGATGCCGTCTAGGCCTGGGGATTTGTAAGGAGAGAATGAGTTAATAGCCCAGATTAACTTTTCTTTTGTTATCAATTCCCTAGGAATTTCAGGTACCGAGCATATGGTGTATATTGACTCGTTTACTAGGTCTGCGCTACATCCTGGGAAGTGTGTTTGAACCAGGAGTTTTAGGCTTTCTTGACAGGACTCTGTCCATTGATCATTAGGTCCTTTTAGGGAGCCTATGGGTGTGTTTACTTTGGAGAGTATTTTCCTTAGTCTTGCTGAATGGTTAGTACACTCGATGCTACTACAGAAGTTTCTCCATGAGCTCCGTTTCGCCCTTTGAGTTTCAATTTTGAATTTTCGTTGACTGGTTTTATAACATTCCCAGTCGCTATCTAGTCTAGTGCGTTTAGCCCTATTCAAAAGTTTCCTTGTTTCTTTCCTAATATTACTGAGCTCAGTAGTCCACCAGGGCGGTTTATTGTTTTTCTTCGCCGCTGTAATGAGTGGACAGCTTTTGTCAAAGGCGTTCCGCATAATTTCTGTGAATTCCACAGTTAATTCATCTAAGCTATCTGAATTAAGATTAGTGTCGGTACTAAGCTGACCTATGTTCTTAATAATTTCGCTGTTGAAGACGTGCCAATCAGTACGTCTATTATTTCTAAAAGGTTTGTTTTCCCGCTTAGTATCAGGGATACAGAATTCGATTAGACGATGATCTGAGAAAGATGCGTCGTCTAGTACCTTCCATTGCTCTACCTGACAAGTATCTGAGTTGCTTGTTATGGTGATATCGAGCACCTCCTTACGGGTTTTTGTAACAAAGGTGGGAGTATTACCTCTGTTAGCTACTATAAGGTTGTTATCAATAATATATTCAAAAAGGGACTCGCCCCTTGTGTTAGTATTGGTGCTTCCCCACTGCACATGATGTGAGTTAGAGTCGCACCCTACGACTACGTTAAACTTGTTCTTACTTGCATAGGATATCAATAGATTAGTGATATCAGCTGGTGGTCCTTCCGTACCGTCGTACGGCATGTAAGTGGATGAGAGAATGAGCGTTGGGAGCCCTTCTCGCTCCAGTTTTACCGCTGTTTGGTCCATGTTGCTGTAAGTAGTCAGAAGAAAAAGATTAGACTGTTTCCTTGCTACAATGCATGTTCTGGGATTACTGTTACGGCTGTCAAGGTTGGGCTTGTACAGCAGAAGTTCCTTCGAGTGTAGTCCCTTAATTTTGCCGCCTGATACCCAGGGTTCCTGTATAAGGGCTACATCGTACTGTCTACTCTCCATGAGGTAGACTAGGTTAGCGCTGGCGGCTTTACTGTGTTGGAGATTGATTTGTAAAATTCTCAATTCCATCATATAATAAAGTACTTGTTCAACGCTTTACTAACCTGTTTCTTTTTATTGGCAATCAACCTCAACTTGCATCGAGTTATCCCGACGCGCACTTTGAAGTCTACTTTCCTGAGAAGTGGAATAGACTTTTGAGTCAGCCTGACTTCCACCTCGGTGCCTTCCTTGGTCTTTTCCATTTTGACAATCTCCCAGTCTTGGCTTAGGAGATCACTATTCAGAGATAGGATGTATCTCTCTAGCCGTTCGCTGGGGATGGTGGGGCCTTTGACCACTAGTTTTTCTACCGGTCTGCACATCTCCTTAATCTGTTTCACCTCAATGAGGCGAAGATCGGCGCCTTGCCATGGAGCTGACGTGTTTTTGATGAACTCTCGGAGCCACTCGAGAGTCACGTCATTCTCGCAGTTCATCACCTTGAAACCATGAGTTGTCGTGAGGTTGCCGAAGAGTGGCACTTGCCTACTCTTAACGATGGCCTCGTTGACTTCCTCAAGGATCCTTAGTTCAAGGAGCTGCCATTCGTCTTCGGTTAGCCTACGTGTGGGTTTACCATAATCAGCTATAGCGACTTGGTGACCCTTCACGATAGCCCGAGATGTCTTTATTCTCTTCGCTGCTGTGTGTGGCGAGGAGGTTGTTGGGGAGTTGCTGACATTCCTAGCCCTTTTCGAGGAGCGTGGCGCTTCTTGTTGAGAAACTGCCTTGTCAGCTGGAATTTCCGTCGCTGTTTCTAGACGGAGCTTGGACTTCTCAAACGCTGTCCTTTCCTTAGCCGTAAGCGACTCAGGAGACCTTTTGGCAAACCGTCGAACAATCCTCGCAGCGTTGCGCTGTTGACGTCTTCGGATTTCGACTTCGTTGAGTGTGCCGGTCTTGCGTTTTGTCCTTTTTTGGATTACCGTAGCTAGGCTGTCGGTCGTCGTGTTGCTCGTTTGGTTTTCGGGTTCGGATACGGAGGTTGTGTTGAGGTTGCCTTGTGAGCAATGGCCTACTAGGATACCCTCGCACTCCCTTGTATCTTTACCCTCATCAGGGGAGCCTACCACATTCGCTTGATTACTCGGACCTCTAGGTACCGGGATTAGTTCGGCGGTTGAGGTTGACTCCCCGATGTGTGTCCTCCCGATTTGTTCCTTATTGTTCTTGTCTGCTGTTTGTTCTTTGTTTGTTGGTTTTGAGGTCTTAGCACCCGACGTTGATGGGGAACACTCTTTCCCACGCTTGGAATTAGCGTAAGGAGCAGGCGGTCCCATCTGTGTCTTACCGCCCGAGTTTTCTAGAGAGGGGTGACTTGATGTCAGGTTGTCCTTAACCAAGACCTCCCTGTCCAGAAAAGCACGAGCGTTATGCAGCCTCATTCTTTCCAATTCTGACATTTGGTCCCAATCCAGTTTCCCAAGTCTTTTGATAGTTCGCTTGCAGTTGGAGATTCTACTCTGCCTGGACGTATTCGAAACGTTGGAGACGTTCGAGCTAGTGACTGAGGCGATCTCGCTGGCGTCATCGACGTCAATCGCACTAGCTCCGTCATCCATATCGAGTTTCAGGAATGGGTTGAGGAGAAGATTTTCTTCCTCCTCAGTTAATGGAAATTGATTGGATGAAGTGCTCATATTGGTTTCCGTATTCTGCTTATTTTTTAAAACTGTTGGGAAAAATGAGGTGAAAAAGAAAAAGAAAAAGAAAAAAGAAAAAGAAAAAAGAAAATGTTTCGAAAAAATAAGTATGAATGTCATGCAAAATAAATAAATATGAAAAAATGATGTCACTGGCGACTTCTCCTCTCGATATTGAGATCGCGAGGCAAAGCCAAAGCCGGCAGTCGTGACTGCTACCGACCGTTTAGCGTATATCCCCGCTATGGTTTTGTTCTTTATTTTTAATTCTTCCATATTTCATAGGGGTGGGCCTCTCTTAGTATGCCCAAACCCTAGCTGGTAGTTTAGAAACTGCCCTAAAGCTAGAGACTATTACCGGCCTGCTTAAGGTTTGAGTGTAAGCCTCCTCACCAACGTCAAGGTGGAGACCCGTCGAGGAGGAATGACAACATTACATCGCTCCTAATTTCATTGTTGAAATGTCAAATAGTTACGATATATAACAATGCACTACTCAGCTCTGGAGCTGAGTTAAAAGTGTTGAACTATCAAATTGAGTGATTTGTTTGTTTTTCGTTGAATCCTCTCTTTTTTTATCCTTTTGTTAGAAACGAAAGTATATTTGATTCAGTATATGTTTTAAAAACGTTATGTACTTTATTTCGTGAACAATTTTTATAAAATTTCTTAACCCAGTTAAGAGCACCATCAATTATTCTTTCGTTATTCATTTTGCAATTTAAAGTTTTAAAAGCAATTTTTTAACTTAACAGTTTCTATTAGTCGTTACAAATTTCAACACTTTGTAACAAATTTCAACAATTCCCAACAAATTGAGCGAAATGAATGACCCTATAATTTATGAAACTTCAACACTTCGACACTGCTATTTTCTGTTTCTTATGAAGAAAGTTGTAACAGTAAGTTCCTTGTTAGAAAATATTCCAAATTAAAAAAAAAAAAATCTTGAACCTAGGCTCTTTTAGTCAGTATCAGAAAGCAAGGTCCGTTTTAAAGCCATGTTGTATGATAAAAATAATTAGAACATCAGAAGGTCAAAAAATTGGTTCAAATTGATTTTTCAAATTATAAACACCTACAAAATTGAACCGACCTCATTTGAAGCAAGCCATAAAAATCAACTCGAAAATCTTGAAAAAAATGTGGGCAATTCTCCAAATTATAAATTTACGAACGTTAAGCAGAATGATATCGAAACATACATACTTAATAATGAGTTATTTTCTATTCAATAATGCGGCCTATCACAGTATACGATCGGAAAGGAATTTTCTCTGAATTTTAAAAAATATCAGAAATTCAAGAAATATCACTCCAATTTTTCCATTTTCAAACGTTCGTGCAACAAATTTTCCGGAGTTGTAATTGATTTATGATAAATTTGTATCATTAAAATGAAATATAATAAATATAATACAAATTGTATGAGTCGGAGAAAATTCCCTTCCGATCGGATAATATAATAGGGCTAAATATCTGCCTTTAAATGACTCGGTTCACAAGTTTTTTGAAGTCAATAAATTTTGGATTACTAAGTAAAGTTTACTCCCGTAAAGATGGCTTAGGGTCCAATAACTAGGATGAGCACTGCCGCATGCTTTAGCTATGTTTATCTCTCAAAATTGTATCTATATTAATGAATTTATTATTTGTAATTATAGGTTATGGAGCGAAAAGCCGAAGTTAGGTTATGTATTTTTAACTTCCCATAGGAAGTTATTGTAATGGGTCCGATTTGTCAAATTGAAAATTTTGACATTTTTCGACGTTTCAAGGTCCCTAGAGTCGAAATAAAATGTTTTTAGAAAGATGTCTGTGCGTGCGTGTGGACGTACGTTCGTACGTCCGTATGTCCGTATGTCCGTATGTCCGTACGTCCGTACGTTCGCGACGTTTTTTTCGTCGTCCATAGCTCAAGAACCAGAAGATATATCGACTTCAAATAAATTTTGTTATACAGATAATAAGGCAGAAAGATGCAAAAAGGGCTCTCAAGAAAATTGCGTGAATGGTTTTTTTTACGATAGCAGTTTAAAAAAAAGATGAAAATTTTGGTTAACCCTAAATATCTTACGAACTAAAAATGCTAGAGGCTTGAATTAAATTTTATATACATAATATATTGTAACGTGATACCAAACAAGTATATTTTTTGAAAAAAATCCAATTAACGGTTTTTTTTATAAATCAAAAAAACTGAAAAAAAAAATTTGTCACCTCGAAAATTTTATGACTACAAAATGATTTGATCACCAAAACAATTTTGTGCAAAGAAAAATAACGTTTTCAACATCTGGTAAAATTTTGAGAAAAATCGAATTGACAGTTTTTTTATAAAAAATAAAAACCTAAAAAAAAACATTACTCAAAGTTGGTAAAAATTGAATTTCGATTCAAATATCTTTTCAAAAATTTGAGATTATAGCTTCCAACTTATTTTAACTTATAAGAAATATTGTTTTCAGCATTCTAAAAATGTTTAGAAAAATCGAATTTATAGTTTTTTACAAAAAAATTAAAACTTAAAAGAAAATTTAACAAAAGTTTGTAAAAAATTTATTTTCGACTCAAATATCTTTACAAAAATTTGAGATTATGGCTTCCAATTAATCTTATCTTATAAGAAATATTGTTTTCAACATTCGGAAAAATTTTGAGAAAAATCGAGGTGACAGTTTTCTTACAAAAAATAAAAACCTAAACAAATAAATTAATAAAAGTTGGTAAAAATTGATTTTCGGCTCAAATATCTTTTCAAAACCTTGAGATATAAACTACTTTTATCTTTTAAAAAATGTTGTTGTCAACATGCAGTAAAATTTTGAGAAAAATCTAATTGACAGGTTTTTTGCAAACAAATAAAAACCTAACAAAAAAACAATACTAAAACTTGGTAAAAATTTACTTTCGACTCAAATAGCTTTTCAAAAATTAAAAATATTGTCTTCAAAATCTTTTAATTTCACAGAGAATATTATTTTCGATATTCAGTGGTTTTCTTATAAAAATCCAACAGTCCGTTTTTTCATAAGAAAATAAAATCTACAAAAAATAATACGCAAATTTGGTAAAAATTGATGTTCGGTTCTTGATATCTCTCAAATTAATTTCATTCATCCAATTTGTAAAAATTTAAGAAATGCTACTTAAATTGAAAAAAAAATTTGTTTTCGATTACAAATCTATTTAACAAAACTAGATTTTCAAACTAAACTATTTCTTTATATGAAAAATATTGTTGGTAATTTTAAAATTTTTAAGAATAATTCAACTAACAGCTTTTTAACCCAACACGAAAACCTACAAAACTTTTAAGCAAGACAAATCGACAGACGGGATGGGAAGTTATCAGTGTGGGTCGCATCCCAGCCTCTTTTTTATTAAGAGCTTTACTCAGCCTACATAGCCTTTTTATGTTGGATCTTGTGAAAATATCCTGAAAAGAAAACGGTGTCATCCTGAAATTTCTTTATTTTTCTGAAACGAAGGTGAAATTCGATCGGATTTCTGTTTACTTTCAAGGTGTCCCTTCCGGTAAGAAATGAAATGAATCACGTTCGTTTGACGTATCGCTCAAATATCCGAAGTTCCAATGTAGGGTTTTTGCAGTTTTCTCTAGGACTCATTTTCTTTGTCGCACTTCACTGTGTCATTGATTTTTCACTTTCCGTTCCAAGTGACCTTGCTCTAATACCGTCTGTCGTATCTTTCAATTTTATAATAATGATAGCTTCTTCGAATGGAATGAAGCTTTTTTAATTGAACGGTGGATTATACTTCTTTCTTATTCCCGGACAGCTTCTTCTTTGCATAAGACTTATAATCACTACTGACCTGAAAATTGAATTAAATATTTCTTGATACGATCTTAATGACCTTTACTTTTCGAATTATCGGCCCAAGTATTTTGACTTCATCCGCAAGGTTTTGCCAAAAAATCGCAACTTCATCTGGAGGTATTTTAGTATCGTTGCGAGCTTCACCTTCTTTCGTTGACAAAATCCCTACGTTTTCCTTCTTGGGCCGCTGATGTTGTTTTTTTCTAATTAAATTAAATAAGCAAACATATTAAATAATACAAGAAAGTTAATCTTAATATTTTACTTACAATTTTGTTGTTTCCATTTTCGAACAGATACCTCCATAGAGCTGAATATCTTACTTAACGTCTTTTACAGAGATTCAACTGCAAAATTATTCAAAAAGAAAATAAAAAACGGGTGTTTGAAAGTCAAAATAAATTGAATAAATATAATTTTAAAGCATACTTTAAGGTGTTTTTCTTTCTCGAAAAACCAACTGCGTTGTTAAAGATAAAGAAAGCTTTCGCCTTTTCTTCTACAACGTAGTTCTATTTGAATATTTATTCGAAAATAGCATTAAGTCCATAACTAAGCCATCTCCCATCCTCAAAGGGAATTCACCACTCAAAAGGAGTTCTGGGTATACGAATTTACCTAGTGTAACTATAAGTTCTGTTACACGATTTTAAGAGCAATACCGTCTATATTTCATTTATATCAGGAAAATGTTCTGGAGGGTGTTGTTAAAAAATACCAAATACTTTCTTCAACTTGGAAAGATTTCTTTTTCCAACAAGACTCTGCTCCAAAACCACACAAGAGTGGCTTAGAACTAATATTCTGGATCTTATTGCAGCTATAGATTGACCTTCGCTAAGTGAAGATTTGAATCCATTGGATTACAGTTTGTGGTCCGAACTGGTAGACCATGGCATTTAAGACTTCCCATCAAAATGTGGATAGCTTAAAAGCCACTTTGATAACAGCAGCTTCATAAATACCCATCGACACAGTTCGTGCCGAGCATATGTTTTTCGGCACGCACAATATAAATTCGAACATACGTTGGATACTTTTTTAAAGATCTTCTCCAGTATCTTCGTTTTATAATTTTTACAAGATTAAAATATTAATAAAGCTTACTTTAAACTATTTGTTTTATTTTTAATATATGTACATAAATTAACTATATGCCTAATGAATTTACTTTATCTAATTATGCTTTCAGTGGGCTTTAGGCAACAATTTCTGAACATCTTCAACTCAACTTTTTGGTCTAAACAATTTTCTTAAAACCAACGATATGAAACCTGATAGCAACTATAATTTAATCTCACTATTAAAAAATAAATTGGGTGGCGCAACATTCCGTTGAGAACTAGGGTCTATAGGGACTTACAACTCTCAACCATTCCTGTGTGCGAGTACTGAGGGGACCTACAGTTTTTAAGCACTTTTCATGACAAGAATTACTCTTGCGGAATTTGTCAATTCCTCGCAAGAGGCAGAACCCGTGAAAAAAATCCTTTTTTGTAGATTCAAATAAACTTGATGGTTAAGAATTTTTTGAAATATACTCCCAGGCGTACAAAAAAGTTTCCCTTAATATTTAAAAAAGTAAAAGCTTTTAACAAAGTTTTAAAAAGCTTTTTTAAACAATTTATGTACAAGTCTTGAAAGTCTTATGCATCTGATACGAATTTAAACCTTTTACACTCTTTGACAACGATCTCTCTAGCCCTCCTAATCATATACAGTCCGTAACATTTGAATAGCCTCACACATAATTTATTTTCTAATTAGATTTTTTTTGGCACTTCTTTGATGTCTATATATCAAAATGTGTATTTAATGATATGGTAAGACTAAGCTCTTGAGATAAAAAAAAAAATTCAAGTGATTTGTAAAATCTGTCGAAATTTTTTGAGGTTTTTTTTTGTAGTCGCAAAAACGTATATTTTTTTTGTCACATTAGAATAGCCTCACCATTTTTATTTTGGTCAAAACGAAAACAAATTAATTTTTTTTTTAAGAAAACAGTTTTTATTTATTTTATGTAGTTAGTAACATCATTTTAGTACTTTGTACAGCCACCCTTATTTTGAATGACGTCAAAAACGCGATCTTTAAGGGAATCATACAAAGATTTTAGGAGATCTAAAGAAATTTGTGCCCAGGCCACTTTAATGCCTTCAATAAGCTCCTCTTTATTTGCGTACTGCTTACCACCTTCATAAACTTTGCGTGTTAACCACCCCCAAACATTTTCGATTATGTTTAAATATGGAGAGTAGGGTGGCCAGGATAATTGTTGAATATTTTGGTCTTGCAACCATGTTTTAATTACACCAGCAGTGTGGATAGGTGCGTTGTCCTGCTGGAAAATAATCGGAATCCGTCCAAAAGTATCCTGGAACTGAGGTAGTGCTGTTTCTAATATAGTCTTGTAGTATGCAGCCGTCATTTTACAGTTCACAAAATATAAATCAATTGTGCCATAATATGATATTGCACCCCATACCATTACTCCTCCCTCTCGGCTTTGATGTCGATCTAAAAATAACTGTTCCTTTCTTAAATCATGGAAGTAATAGTTATATCCGTCCGGCCCATCCAAGTTGAATTTTTTCTCTTCTGAAAATATCACTTTTTGCCAATCGTTTGAATGGCTGCTGCCATCGGCATTCCATGCCATGTGAAGTCTTGCAAAATTGAGCCGCTGTAACTTACGCACATTGTTCAGTGGTGGTTTTTTCTTTAGTTTTAGGCGCTTCAAGTGTCCAGCACCTTTAATGACTCTACTTATGGTCATTCGGCTTACTTCTAATCCAACTTCGTGCCTTATCTTATTCACAGAGTAGGTAGAATTGGAAGCTAATCTTATAATATTCCGCTTGTCTCGGCTCGAAAGTACTTTAGAAGTACGTCCTTTGTATTTTTTTTCCATAAAATAACGGATCTTTAAAATAATTGTTAATCACTTTTGGGCTTCGATTAAGTTTATTAGCTATAGATCGATTAGAAACCCCTTGCTCACTATAGGCCTCTATTTTGGCTATTTCCGTTGCAGATAATGAATTTTTTCTGCCCATTTAAACGATTTAAAGAAAAAAAATTAAATAGAAACAGAAAAAAAAACAATTTATAAATTCCCGATAGCTTTCCGATACTCACTCTGGCAAATTTTCGCTTAAACTGTGTAATAAGTCAAATGAGGCTATTCTAATTTTACAAAAAAAATGACCATTTTATTGACTGCAAACAATATTAGCTAAAAAAAAAAACCGTTAACGTTAAGAGATTGGTTAAAAAATCTCTTAATCTCAAGAAAACTCTCTTATCTTTAGATCTAATATGTATTTCGTTATGTTCTCATCAAAAACAGTTAGCTGCAAAAAAAACAAAAGCTGAGGCTATCCAAATGTTACGGACTGTATGTACATACATCACTCAATTTGACTTCTTGATCTTCTACCTTTGGTTCAGAATGAGTCAGTTTTAAATTGCTTGCCATTCACATTATAATGTAGAATATATTTGACTTAATAAAGAACAACAAATTTTAAATAATTTGCAAACTTAGATGGCCGATAACTTTATCTTATCTTATTTAACTTAGAATAAATAATACACTCCATAGTCAACAGTCTCACTTAACGTTTTAATCTTTTACTACGTGTTCCCTATTGATTTATTATTGATTGCGATATAGATTTTTACTATCTTCTTTTTCATTTAAGTACGCGACGCGCCGATAAGAATTTAATTTTATCTTATTCGCACTTAAAACTGCTTTCTTAACACAAACTAAAGTTGACTTTAAATTATCTTTAAGCGTTTTTGTCAGAATTGAAGAAACTGAAGAAAATCTACTTTTTAAAGTGAATTTGCTTTGAACATGCATTTCAAGAATATAAATGACCCAAAAATAGCAAAAGTGACACTCTCGTTAAACTTATTATAGCTACTTAAAATATGCGACAATTTTTAACTCCCATAGGAAGTTATTGTAATGGGTCCGATTTGTCGAATTGAAAATTTTCACATTTCTCGACGTTTCAAGGTCCCTAGAGTCGAAATAAAAGATTTTTAGAGAGATGTCTGTGCGTGCGTGTGTACGTACGTTCGTACGTCCGTACCTCTGTACGTCCGTACGTCAGTACGTTCGCGACGTTTCTTTCGTCGTCCATATCTCAAGAACCAGTAGAGATATCGACTTCAAATACAATTTGTCATACAGATAATAATGCAGAAAGATGCAGAAAGGACTCTCAAAAAAATTGCGTAATAATACTATAGCAATTAAAATAACGCGAATCTGCTCAAAACCTTAACTTCCAAGTTTGAACTCAATCGACCCAATGGTTTAGGCTGTAGGAGCGTGGACAGACAGACAAAATTTTGCACGAATGCAAAACTTGCCATATAGTTCCTATATGTCGCAAGTAAAAAAAGGTGAACATTTTGGTTAACCTTCAATATCTCACGAATTAATAACGCTAGAGACTTAAATTAAATTTTATATTATAGATTGTAACGTGATACCAAACAATTATATTTTTGGAAAAAATTGTATGAACAAAAAATGATTTTATCTCCAAAACAATTTTGTGCAACGAAGAATAACGTTTTTAACATCGGATAAAATTTTCCGAAAAATTAAATTGATAGTTTTTGTTATAAAAAATAAAAACCTAAAAAACGCATAACTCAAAGTTAGTAAAAATGATTTTTGACTCAAATATCTTTTAAAAACTTTGAGATATTGCCTTTAAACTAATATAATATTGTTATCAACATTCACTTAAATTTTTAGAAAAATCGAATTGGCAGTTTTTTTTACAAAAAATAAAAACCTAAAAAAATGAATAATAGTTGGTAAAAATTGATTTTCGACTAGAATATCTTTTAAGATATTGGCTTAAAACTATTTATTGTTTTCATCATTCAGTAAGATTTTAAGAAAAATTGAATTGACAGTTTTTTTACAAAAAATAAAATCCTAAAAAAAAGCAATACTAAAACTTGGTAAAAATTTACTTTCGACTCAAATATCTTTTCAAAATTTAAAAATATTGACTTCAAACTATTTTTATCTCACAGAAAATATTGTTTTCGACATTCAGTAATCTACTTATAATATTCCAACAGTTAGTTTTTTTTCATACGCAAACATTTTAAAATTGTTTAGAAGAATTCAACTGAAAATTTTTTTAACAAAACACGAAAACCTACAAACCTTTTAAGCAAGACAAATCGACAGGCGGGATGGGAATTTATCAGTGTGGGCCGCATCCCAGCCTCTTTTTTTCTAAATGGAGTCCTCACCATTCGAATATAAATCAATTTTTTTCTAAATGTTTGTTTAAAATGTCTGTTCTTTTGTTTACCTTTTTCTAACCACTAGTATCTTCCTAGTGGACCATGGATGTCAAGTTCATTTTTCAACTCGTAACACAGTGCTTCATCAGCTACTCGGTCGCCTTTGACGAAACATCTTTCCAGATCTTGGTGCTTCTTCATGAAGGCAATTAAAATGGCTTCCTATGCACATCTCTTATGATTATTTTGAAATTAGGCATTCTATTTCAATAAATTTAAAATATAAATATAGAGACTTGTTCCCACTGTAAAATTAAAAAATAAAAATTTTTGTTCAAAAAGATCAATTTAATAAAAGTTATTTTCTTAGCTTGAACACTAAAGTATATTACATACTAACTTTTTGTTACATTCCTAATTTTAACTTAAGATTAATCATAAGACTTATTTATCATAAAATTATTATTCGTAGAATCTTCACAAATCTTCATGACCCAATGTCAAACAAACTGGATTCTTTTTATAAATTCCTTGTTCCTGTAACACTGCATGCGGTGAACATCTCCATGGATCACTAGTTTCAACTTGCCATCGGAACAAACGTTCCTTTAGATTTCTTAGTAAATCTTTAAACTTAGCCTTTGTTGCCAAATTCCATTGTTCCAATGAGTCCATTTTCAAATCGTACAACTCCCATTCTGGTCTTTTGTAATAATTTTGCAATGTCTTCACCCAAGGTAGCTTTTGCTTCATCATTGTTGCATTCAAAATCTCCTGGAATGTTGGAGAAGTATAGAGATCCTGATCAATTGGGAAATAACTCCAAAAGTTAAGATTATGAATTAGCTTATAGCGACGAGTTCTAATCATTCGCATTGGATAGTTCATAGTGATTTCATGGAAGTTCTGACTGCCGTATATGGTTTCATTTTCATTTGGCTGAGGTTCATTGTCCAAAAGTGGAAGAAGAGATTTTCCAGTCAAACTTGGATTTGACGGTTTCATGCCAAATACATCCAACACAGTTGGAAAAACATCCAATAAGCTTGTCATGGCCGAAGTCACTTGATTTCTTCGTTTTCCCGAATCCGGAGAAGAAAGTATCATTGGTTCACGGACACCACGATCGTAGAGATTCGTTCTGCCACTCGGGTATGGTGGACCATTATCTGAAGTATACATAACCAGTGTGTCTTTATCGAGTCCGATGCTTCGAAGCTCTTTCAGCACCACTCCGACTCCTTGATCGAGCCTCGATATCGTCATGTATTGTGCAGCCAATTCCTTTTGAACGGTTTCCGTTTGTGGCATCCAGTCGGGAATTTTCAAGTTCCTCCAGTCATAGTAGATCGGACGCCAATCGGGTATCACACCCATTCCTTCCTCTCCAGAACCATATCGTTCACAGAATTCCCCATACTGCGGGGTTATGTGACCACATCGATGTGGATCGTGGAAAGCAACCACCAAAAAGAAGGGCTTCTGTTCGTGCTTGGTTCTATTGAGAAAATCCCTGACGTAGAGTTTTATATTCGTGATGTTGCGGCCGATTTGGTTAATCGAATGGTTCTCTTCGGTTTGTTCGTAATCAAATTGGAAATTGCTTTCAGCACCCACATGTTTCTTGCCAATTATTCCGGTTAGGATATTTCCATTTGCTCGCAGTACATTTGGCAATGATGTCACACTTTTAAAGACATTGAAGTTGTGAACTCCCTGATGCAGACCGTACATGCCATTTTGATGACTTGCCTGACCGGTAAGTATTTGAGCCCGACTCGGCGAGCAACTGCTGACCGAAGTGAAAGCGTTGTTGAACAGCAAGCCATCTTTTGCAAGCGAATCTAGATTCGGTGTTTGGCAGTATTTATTGAGATAAGCTCCCATTTCGAAGCCGGCATCATCGGCAAGCAGAAGAAGTACATTCTTCACAGATGCGGCATTATGAATTGTCACGAGTAATATGGACAGGAAACACAATGTTTTCGTCGCTTTGGATGCCATGTTGGCGCACTTAAGTATTTTATTCAAAAATGAAAAATTCAATCCGACTATGTTCGTTTCGTTTTACAACTGCAGACTAACCGAAACCGATTACGACTGAACAAACCTCGAGCATTGTATATATATTTTTTATAGTACTCCTATGGAACGAAAATTTTTATTTCATCGCCAAGCCGTAAATGGCGCTGCGTGTATCAAAAAACCTTGGTGTAGAGTTAAGAATGAGGAGAAAAAGACTGTGTAGAAAGAATGAGAGGAGTATATTTGTTTAAGTCACATAAACATTATATGTCTGAGGAGTTATCCAAAATACAAATGTCAAACCAAGAAGGAATAATATTTGTTTACTTTTTTTTTGCTTCAACGTGGCAATGCAGAGGAGATAGGTATATACATACATATGTTTGTAGCTATGTATACTTTAACGTTGTAGGTATTTTGAATTTAAAAATTGTCGTTTGATTTTAAATTTTCAATTTTCAATTTTTGTGCAAATGAAATGTTGCCAAATTTGGCATATACAAATACATATGTTTGTAGCTATGTATACTTTAACGCTGGTTGTAGGTATTTTGAATTTAATAATTCTCGTTTGATTCTAAATTTTCAATTTTCAATTTTTGTGAAAAATGAAATGTTGCCATATTTGGCATATGATGCATTGAAGATTTTAAATATATTCAATTGTTTTGTTGTTGTTATTATTGCGTATTATTTGTTATTTGTACGTATGAAGTACAAACCCAATCAAAATTGCACACATTTAAAGGTATATTCAAAACTAGGTCGTTTTTTGCTTTTTTAACGGCTTAACAGGGTGTACTGCATCGAATTTTTAATTTTCATATAAAAACATGTAAATAAATAAATGTAATATAATATAAAACTACGTTGAAAAAATAACCTTACAAGTGTCAATGCCTAAATTGAAAAGGTATAAGCTTAATATATGAGGTATCATGATGACATGGTAGTAATTTGGACAGAATGGAAGTGTTTCTTGTGTGGAGATATCATTATGATAACATTAATTGCTTCTGTGAGTCTCTTCGATTTATATAGTCCAGAACATTTTACTTTTTTCGGTTTTAATCTTTTAAGGTCTTTGCTTGTAAAAGATTCAAATGGATATCTTATTAGAACATATAGCCCATTTGACTCTAGTATATGAGAACTTACTAAGGAATTGGTAGATAGTTTGAGGTTTAGCTGCAAGTACTGACGCAAACAAAATTATTAACGAATAGCTAATCAAGAAAAAAATCCTTTTGAAAACAAAAGAATCCTTTTGAAAACAAAAGAGTCCCTATTATCTTTTTGGCAACACTGGTTTAAACAGCTGAAGAACGTTTCGTGTTTTGTTTCACTGTCAAACATCTTCAGTTTGGTCTACAATTGAACCATGAATCGTCTTACAAACGAACAACGCTTGCATTTATTCGTGAGATACCGGCCGAAATGTTGGAAAGAGTATGCCAAAATTTGACTAAGCGCATGGACCATTTGAGGCAAAGTCAACATTTGCATGAAATAATCTTCAAACAATAAATTATATGGACCGTACTATCGATTCAAATAAAGATTTCATGCATTTTTTCTGAATTTTATATGTTTTTGTTTTGAAAGACTTTCCTATAGCTTTTAAAAATCCACCCTTTATATACATATACCTACATATAAATATAAAACGGAAAAACTAAAGGAATTATATCACACTAAATTTTTGGTATGAGTCATATCAAAAATAAAGACCATTATCAGGAACACCCTATTGAATTGAAAACAAAATATATTAAAAAATATATTTAACTACCAACCGCATAAAGTACTCTTCCAATACCTACTTTTTTGCTTTGTTATTTATTTTGTTATACTTTTTCTATTTCTACCAAAGCAAAACCGTAAAATCATTCCTTTTCAAGTATAATATGCAAACACAAAAATAATGTCAAAATGTTGTTTCAACTATCTCCCTCGATCTCCTACTACATTTGCATATGTTCTTCTCAATTTTCTATTCTTTAATTATCGTTGATTATTGTTAAATTTTCCCTCATTCTCAACTCTACAATTATTGAGGGGTATAAAAAAACAAGGGATCAAATGGGATCAAATTCTTTCATCGCCATCCCGGCCAGATGTCGCTTCGTTCGTTCCTCTTCATAATAGTACTATAAAAAATATATATACAATGCCTCGAGACCGAATCCATTGTATATATATTTTTTATAGTACTCCTATGGAACGAAAATTTTTATTTCATCGCCAAGCCGTAAATGGCGCTGCGTGTATCAAAAAACCTTGGTGTAGAGTTAAGAATGAGGAGAAAAAGACTGTGTAGAAAGAATGAGAGGAGTATATTTGTTTAAGTCACATAAACATTATATGTCTGAGGAGTTATCCAAAATACAAATGTCAAACCAAGAAGGAATAATATTTGTTTACTTTTTTTTTGCTTCAACGTGGCAATGCAGAGGAGATAGGTATATACATACATATGTTTGTAGCTATGTATACTTTAACGTTGTAGGTATTTTGAATTTAAAAATTGTCGTTTGATTTTAAATTTTCAATTTTCAATTTTTGTGCAAATGAAATGTTGCCAAATTTGGCATATACAAATACATATGTTTGTAGCTATGTATACTTTAACGCTGGTTGTAGGTATTTTGAATTTAATAATTCTCGTTTGATTCTAAATTTTCAATTTTCAATTTTTGTGAAAAATGAAATGTTGCCATATTTGGCATATGATGCATTGAAGATTTTAAATATATTCAATTGTTTTGTTGTTGTTATTATTGCGTATTATTTGTTATTTGTACGTATGAAGTACAAACCCAATCAAAATTGCACACATTTAAAGGTATATTCAAAACTAGGTCGTTTTTTGCTTTTTTAACGGCTTAACAGGGTGTACTGCATCGAATTTTTAATTTTCATATAAAAACATGTAAATAAATAAATGTAATATAATATAAAACTACGTTGAAAAAATAACCTTACAAGTGTCAATGCCTAAATTGAAAAGGTATAAGCTTAATATATGAGGTATCATGATGACATGGTAGTAATTTGGACAGAATGGAAGTGTTTCTTGTGTGGAGATATCATTATGATAACATTAATTGCTTCTGTGAGTCTCTTCGATTTATATAGTCCAGAACATTTTACTTTTTTCGGTTTTAATCTTTTAAGGTCTTTGCTTGTAAAAGATTCAAATGGATATCTTATTAGAACATATAGCCCATTTGACTCTAGTATATGAGAACTTACTAAGGAATTGGTAGATAGTTTGAGGTTTAGCTGCAAGTACTGACGCAAACAAAATTATTAACGAATAGCTAATCAAGAAAAAAATCCTTTTGAAAACAAAAGAATCCTTTTGAAAACAAAAGAGTCCCTATTATCTTTTTGGCAACACTGGTTTAAACAGCTGAAGAACGTTTCGTGTTTTGTTTCACTGTCAAACATCTTCAGTTTGGTCTACAATTGAACCATGAATCGTCTTACAAACGAACAACGCTTGCATTTATTCGTGAGATACCGGCCGAAATGTTGGAAAGAGTATGCCAAAATTTGACTAAGCGCATGGACCATTTGAGGCAAAGTCAACATTTGCATGAAATAATCTTCAAACAATAAATTATATGGACCGTACTATCGATTCAAATAAAGATTTCATGCATTTTTTCTGAATTTTATATGTTTTTGTTTTGAAAGACTTTCCTATAGCTTTTAAAAATCCACCCTTTATATACATATACCTACATATAAATATAAAACGGAAAAACTAAAGGAATTATATCACACTAAATTTTTGGTATGAGTCATATCAAAAATAAAGACCATTATCAGGAACACCCTATTGAATTGAAAACAAAATATATTAAAAAATATATTTAACTACCAACCGCATAAAGTACTCTTCCAATACCTACTTTTTTGCTTTGTTATTTATTTTGTTATACTTTTTCTATTTCTACCAAAGCAAAACCGTAAAATCATTCCTTTTCAAGTATAATATGCAAACACAAAAATAATGTCAAAATGTTGTTTCAACTATCTCCCTCGATCTCCTACTACATTTGCATATGTTCTTCTCAATTTTCTATTCTTTAATTATCGTTGATTATTGTTAAATTTTCCCTCATTCTCAACTCTACAATTATTGAGGGGTATAAAAAAACAAGGGATCAAATGGGATCAAATTCTTTCATCGCCATCCCGGCCAGATGTCGCTTCGTTCGTTCCTCTTCATAATAGTACTATAAAAAATATATATACAATGAGCTTAGTTGATTCAAAAGTGAATGTAACTTGAGATACAGTGCTGTGAAAAAAATGATTGTGTTTTGTAATTTTTTAAATTCAGATACGAATAGATAAGTGAATAGCAAGTCAAAATTAAAAGCCAGCAATATTCTTTTTAAAAATTAACAAAATTTCAATTATTTCACAATCCAGATGTCCAGATTTTTGGCATAACATACATCGGTCCTCCACAGTACCCCACAAAAAAAAAGGTCCAAAACAATCAAATCGCAGCTCTGAGGCTTCCAATTGGCATTGCCAAGGGCTGATAAAACTATTTAGTTCTATGACATTGTATCTTATCTGTGGGCGAACTCTTTGCAGCTTAGGCTATTGTGATAAATTTTGAACTCTTGAAATCGATGACGAGTTGATTTTTGTGAATTGAGACTTAAACTCTCGGCTAGACAGTTGTCGCATTGTAGCTTGTGGCTAAACAAAATTGCGCTTATAGAAAAAGTGTGTGCTTAATTTCTGTCAAAAGTTCTTTTTTTAAATCATAAAGTTTATGCTACACATCGTTCACTTTGGAAACAAATGTACAATAATTCTCAATGTTTTTTAAAGTGTGGAACTCATTTTTGTTCTGAAAAAGTATGATACTGACTTTTTGAGAAGATTTCGTTAATTGAAGTCAGTTTCAACATGACCTATAATTTAAGAGGAAACCAGTAGATGACTTACAGAGTAAATTACGAGTAGCTTGGTTTTAAAGTTAAAGCATGAAACTATTTAGGTTTTAATGAAATTGATTTAAAAACCATCCTACAGAAACAATTTTATATTATTTCTGAATTAACCACGTTTCCATATCATGAATATTTTTGTACTTGTTTTTATTTTTGAATTGTTTAAAATTATATCTTTTTACTTTTTATTTGAACAAAACGGAAAACTTCGCACAGTATTGTTTAAATCTTTTATGTAAGAAAGCTGACTCAATTGAACAATGAAAAGAAAGCAAAAATTAATCGACTTTTAGATAATCTAAAACTGGAATGGAGTCGAAATTGGAGAGTTACTTGTTAGCTGTGGTTGAAACATAAACGAATTGTAAAATAAAAAAAAAATAACTTTTTCATTAAAAGAATAAGAAAAAGGATTGTTGAAAGGCGATAAAGATTGATAATTGGAATCGATAAATCGATTTGGTGGAAGCTTTAAGTTGGGTTTAAAATTGTGTGGTTAATTAAACTTGAAAGCTCTGGGACCTAAGTAAATTGTTGAAATTACTTAAATACACCGACATTTTTTATTATATTATTTATAATTCGTTAAATGCTAACGTTAACAATTCTTATTAATATAATATATACTTAAAATCTAAAAACTTAAACTAGAATGTTGAAAAATATTAATTTGCAATTTATTCTTTTTATATTATCATTTGGTGAATAAATACAAGAGTGAAACTTATTATAGATTTCAATTAATTGATTTAAGGGGCTATGTACACCATAGTTTGATCTGCTAAAATTAGTATTCAATATTTTCTGTAGTCTTATACTTGAACGACTAAAACTAAAGTTTAAACTACCAAGAACTGATGGTGATGAAATTTGTCCGTTTATTATTCCAACAATAAAACAAAACTGCAAGTACATCCTATGATTTGTCAAAAGAAGGAAGATTTATGAGAGAAAGTCTTTGTGAATAAGGCGGTAATGTTTGAATATCATGAAACCACGGAAAGGATCGTAGACAAACACGTAAAAATCTTTTCTGAATGGCTTCGAGTCTTGTGACGTGTCAGCGTAGTAAGGTGACCATACTGTACAGGCATATTCCAGGACTGGTGTCATAAATGAAACAAAAAGTAATTTTAAAACATATGGGTCACGGAAACCACGAAAAATTTTCTTAACGAAACCCGGAACTCTATTTGCTTTTTTAACTATGAAGTTAATAATGTCCATTCAATGTTAGTTTAGAATCTAAGACAACACCCAAGTCAGAAAATACATATACTCTACTTAAAGGACAAGAATCAAACATGTAACTAAAAACGATTGGAACTTTTTAACGTGTAAAACTCATGGTTTTACATTTGTCAACATTTAAAACAAAACGATTATTATTGCACCATTCCCTGAATAATATTAAGTCTTCTTGCAAGAGAAGACAGTCAGATGTAGAGTTAATTTTTTTAAATTTGAATGTCATCAGCATATATTAGGACAGACGAATTTTGTATGATCGAAACCAAGTCATTTAGAAATAAAACAAATAGAATAGGACCAAGGTGACTACCCTGGGGGACACCAGAATTCAAAATAAATGAACTTGAACACTCATTACGAAATTTAACACTATAACGTCTATCTTGCAAATATGAGGAGATCCAGTTTATGAAATAGTCGTTAAAACCTCGCTGTGATAGTTTTAAAAGTAATGTTTTATGACACAATTTGTCAAAGGCATTGCTGAAATCAGTAAAGATACAATCTACTTGTTCACGTTTTTCAAAAACATCAAAACAAAAGGACGTAAAGTGAAACAGATTAGTAACAGTTGAACGCTTTTTAACAAAACCATGCTGGTTATCACAGATAATTGAACTACAGTGAAAAGAAAGGACGCTACATACGATTGACTCAAACAGTTTAGGTATCACAGATAGTTTAGCAATAAGTTGGTAGTTCATTATTTAGTTTTTAGGACCTTTTTTGTGTACTGGTATTATGAAGGAGCTCTTCCAGATAAAAGGAAACAGCGAGTTACTTAAAGACGTGTTGAAAAGAACACATAACGGGTGTGCTAAATACATAGCACATTTCTTTAAAATGGATGATGGTACACCATCGGGACCAGGACTAAAACATTCGTCAAGTTGTAGGATACTATTAAGGACAGTATCTTCACTTATAACGAAATTGATAGAATTTAAGTGGGGGAAATTTTAAACAATGGTAGATGTGTTAGGAAAACTAATAGTATTATAATCTACAAAAGCATGTTTGAAGTAGTTTGCAAACATGTTCGCAATTATTTGCTTCCAAAAGACGTCTTCGTACTGCCAAAGTGTTAACAGGCAGTGAAGACCATTTTTTATTTCTCTAGAGCTTATTGAAGGATTCTGTTAAGCAATTTTCCTGTAAGTTTTTTCAGTTTTCATCCATTTCAGGTCTTAGTTTCGTTTTTTTTTTTTCATATCAAAGCGTTACTCACCATTCCAGTAAGTTTTTCTAGTTAAATTTTGAGTTTCTTAAGTGCAGTGTTTTGACCGTGCCATTATATATTTTTGAGCTAATATTTTATAATTTTAGTATTAAAAACTTCGATCAGTCAAATATATACTTACCGAAAAATAAAAAATGGAATTTTTGACACTTTAACTATAAAAGCAAAGGCACTGATATTTTTATGAACAGTCTATAGGTACTTAGAGAGTTTGAAAGAATGCGTGTTCAACGGGAAAAGAAGAGTTAAACTTCAAGCTAAAAGTCTTGAATATAAAAATGAAAGACCGTAAGATGGAAGTTAATTTTTGTTGTAAGAATCTCCGCCATTAATATAATTGACAATCTAATAAAGTTTGACCAGCACTGTTCCATATTTAAGCAATTTTAGCATTATACTATATTTTTAAAAGAAGTATTTGTGATTTTAAACGGTTTCCGCTTAGTGCGTTTATTTGATGTTCTCGTATATTTATTAAAAAATTATATTTAAGAAAGTAAACTATCAAAAATTAAGATAATTTTAGTATAATTAGTTTGACATGTAAAAAAAGTAAATATCAAATCTTTAGTTATTTGCTGGTATTAATTTCTTAGATTTAAAATAAACATGAACATTTTTAAATTTGTTTTATTTTTTTTGTTTGCCTTAAAACATTGGAATAAAAATGTATGCAAATACATGCATTTTTAAAAACAAATTAAAAACATTCGAACAATTTTTTCAAAATATCTAGCTTCTAAAAAAAAAATACTTCTGTTTACTTTTAAGAGTTTACTTACAATTTTATGAGCTCTTATTTGCTTTCTATTTCTATTATATTAAATCTTTTCTTTTTCTTCAATGTTTACATTGTCTATTCAATTAAATTTATTTATCTATGCATAATATTTTCAATGACTTGCAAAATTCAAAAGAAATCATGTGCCTTTTAAAACTAAAAATTCCAAATTTAAAGTGCAAATTGTAAACAACAACGTGTAAACAATAAACGTCATTTTATTTTCTCTTGCCAACAGAGTATAGATGTGAAGTCAAACCAAGCGATGAGAATGAGAAAATACATAAGTTGTTTTATTTTATTTAAAATTATTAAAAACAAGAAAAAAAAAAGATAGAGAAAGATAAAACCATACACGTTTTATGAAATCCAAACGAAAGCTTTGCTTTCTTACATCTAGAAAGATAAAGGAGCTTTATCTAACGAAATGACATTTAACTCTTACATCAGCACTTAGATTGAAGAACGAGAAAGAGCTTTATAGGCAATTGACCTAAAGTAAGCGATACGAGCAAAATTTGCATAATCCGTAGCCAGACAGTTTCACCCTACTTTGGCATTAGAGAGCTCGATGACATTGCAAAATAAGAAACAATAACAATAAAAATCGAAAACCAGATGTGACACATTTGCGAAAACGTAAAGTCTTTAAAAGTTTTCTCAGCTTTGCAACTGAAAGACTTTTGACAGTTGGATTTTTAAAACTGTCAATTCCTAACATTTAAGTTATCTTTTTTGAATTGGTAAATTTACAAGTTCTTAGAGATTATCGTATTCTCAAAAACTATAGGTAAACAAAATTTCCCACACAAATTTCTGACATTTGCTATCAGAAATCAAAGAAAAGAATTTCTATGATTTTATTTCTCAAAAATTGTGAGAATAAATAGTAAATTCTCCTGCTCTGTTGATTCGTCTGAAAAAAAATTCTCAGAAATCTTAGGAATATAAACTGTCCAAATAAGAATTTTATCAGAATTGAAATGGACTTCAATTGACAGTTTTGAAAATTAAGAACAAAAGTGAGATACGAAGTACATTTTATCCATTTGCCTTAATTTCGAAACATCCTAAAGCGGATTCACTCATAAATATTACATAGCTTATGCTTTAATAGGGTGTTTCTTCAAGAGCTAGTTAACTTTAAATAAAAATACAAGAGAAATATTGTTGGAATGTATTTTTAACTTCCCATAGGAAGTTATTGTAATCGGATTAATTTTTCAAATTCAAAATTTTGACATTTCTTGACGTTTCGAGATCCATAGAATCTAAATAAAAGATTTTTAGAGATATGTCTGTGCATGCGTGTGCACGTACTTTCTTACGTCCATATGTCAGTACGTTCGGGAAGCTTCTTTCGTCGTCCATAGCTCAACAACCTGTAGAGTTAGGACTTTAAATAAATTTTGTTAAACAGATAATAAAGCAGAAAAGACTCTCAAAAAAATTGGGTCGGTGGTTTTTTTTCGGTTAAACCGAAATATTTTCCGAACCAATAAGGCGTGATACAAAACTAATAAAATTTTGAAAAAAATAAATTAACGGTTTTTTTTATAAATAAAAAAAACTGAAGAAAAATATTTGTCACCTCAAATATTTTACGTACAAAATATGATTTTATTTCCAAAATATTTGTTTACAACGAAGAATAAAGTTAAATTACTTAAAGTTGGTAAACATTGATTTTCGACTCAAATATCTTTTAAAAAATTTAAGACATCATTGGCTTCAAACTGATTTATAGAATCTTATAGAAAATATAGTTTTCGACATTTAGTAAAAGTTTTATAAAAATACAACGGTCAGATTTTTCATAAAAATTAAAATTTGATATTCGGTTCTCGATATCTCGTAAATAAATGAAGTTATAGTCGTCAAAATGATTTTATTCTGTGCTAAATTTAATATATTGTTTTAGAAAAATCCAATCTGTAGTTTTATCATAATAAGAAATGAAAACTTTCAAAAACTGCTACTAAAATTGTAAAAATAGGTTTTTGACTAAAGAAAACTAAAACAACAGTTTCTTAAATGAAACTTATTTTATCATATGCAAAATATTGTTGGTAGTTAAAAGTTAATTTTGTAGAAAAATTCAATTGACATTTTTTTACAAAACACGATAACCTACAAAATCAGCAAAGAACTAAAGAGAAATGGTTTTCGACTCAAGTACATATAAGGACAACCAACAAAAGCATTGACTTCAAATTTGTTTTCTTGCACAATATATTGTTATGATATTTTTTCTGTTTTTCAATATTTTAGTCTAAAGCCTAGTACGCTGCTGATGCGAAACGAAAATTCCCATACAAAAATGACATGACGAAATCATAAACGAAAAATTTCGCTGTGCTTTTCGTTTTTCAGTACGCTGCTGAACGACGACGAAGTGTGTCATTTTAGTGGATAGCTGTACTAGATTTCTTAGTACAATTCTCCACTCTTTTCGTTCTCAATTTAATTGCCCAGCATATTAATTGCTTGCGAAATTTTGACGTTTAATTTTTTTATTGAAAAAAAATTGTTTACTCGTGACTTTCGGTGTTTTGAATTATATTTGATTTAAAATTTAAAATAAAATGCATGTGTCTAATGTGTTCCAACATTGCATTTCTGAATCGGAAACTCAGGATGTTATTGGTGTTGTGCAAGAAGTGATGAAGACAAGCAGTGAAATTCAACTTCCAGACAGAACTCTCCACAAATATTTTTCCGCTGTGGTTTTCGTTTTCATTTCGCTCTGCACTTGGAGACCGCCGAAAAATTTCGTTTCACTTCAGCTGCGTACTAGGCTTAAAGCTAAACAAATCGACAGACAGGATGTTATCAGTGTGAGTCGCATCTCAGCTTTTTTTTATTATTGTAATCTGATAGTTTCATGGAATTTATTTTTAAAATATTTTTTTTTTGGCATATGTCGGCCCCTGCTTTTAGTGTAATTTATTGCTAATTTTTCCATTTTTTTTAATTCATTCTTAAAACAATCTTGAAGCTAGACGAAAATTCATAAAACCAGCCTACTTAAGCATAACTTACTGGGCCTATACATTTTTTTTATTGCTTTTTCCAATAAATATGGCTGTACATTGTCAGAGGTGTCTTAAATATTGGCTTCCAATGCTTTAAGGATTGCAGATGTTTTTTCAGCATAAACCAATGACTTAACATAGTTCGGTCCAAAAAGTGAATTCTAATAGATGTGATGATGATTTGTTAATGACTTAAGGATTGTCTTCAATCTGTATACAATAATTCTGCGAATTGACGAAACTACTTAACCAATATTAAAAGTTTTTTTTCAAATTAAATTTTGGTAGCGTTATTCTAGTGTTATAAACGTTTTAAAATGAACTGCCAAACCTTACAAAATAGAAATGTGAAAACAGTTTGACATTTTCAACTGTCAAAACGAATACAGCAACCACTGACACTTCTTATGCAGATAAAAAAAAAACACCCTATATTATTCTCACTTATTAATACAACACAAGCAAAAGCTCAGCCAAGAAGTAAAGTTTAACACAAAAAGCTTTAACTCAAGCAAAAGACATTCTATCACCGCTATGACCAAAATGTATGATATTCCCCCCAGTTTCGTATCGAACTTCATCGTGTAAAATAATTCGTACTTTTTTCTTGCGCATCCAAAAGAAAACGTTTTTGTCTACGTCCTACGACATCAGTTCAACAATTAATTAAATGTTTACAACGAAAAATATAGTTAATTCAAAACCACGTCAGTAAATAAGAGAGAAATTACATTGTTACCTCCCTCTGGTGTAAAAAGAAAACAAATCAAAATTCCCCAAGTCTGAGTGCAACCAATTTATTCAACAAATAAAAATATAATATAAGTGTTAAAGAATAATATTTTGTTAATAAACTTTATATTAATACCGTTAATTACGAATATCATATTCATGGAATCGTGGTCATATCGATTAAGGGATTTTTCTTCTTTAGCATAAATTTACTGATTTTATTTTCGCATTCATTGCCTTCATTCAACAAAGTATTGCATCATAAAATTTGTGAAGAAGAAAGAAGTGATTTCGTGAAATTTTGAAATTCATATCGAATTGATTTCTTAAATAAAAATTTATAAATTAATAAAAGTATCCTGCATTTAAAAGTTTTAATTCCAAAAAGAAAATTGCAGAACTAGAAGTGGAATTGTTAGCAAGGAGGAACTCTAATATGCTATCTGAAAATAATTGTATGCAGCAATTTGACAATCAATCTATTGTAGAATTTGTTGTTGGCTTCATTGGCCGGTGTTTTGACGTTACTGTGACTCTTTTGAGCACTATTATTGCTCTATTTATGATTGTTTTTAACAACAAATTGGCGGTACAAGAAATTAAGTCAATTAAAAAGAAAAAGTTCGGGAAGTTTGGTTTTGGTTTTAGTGGTTTTTCAAGTGTTAAAAGCATTTTGATGTCGAACTCCTGCAGAAGAGTTGATCAAATGCAACAAAAGTCTATTATTAGATACTATCATTGGCACTGTCAAAGTAATATTTGTTGTTGTAATTATTTGTCATTGCGGGCTAAGTTATTATTGCTGTCAAAGAAGTGGAACAATTTTGTGACAAACGTAGCTCAGGAATATAGAGTCATGATGCGGGGTATGTTCTTATTTTAATTATTGTAAATATATTTTATATGAATAATTTTTGTTTGGCTTATAAATTTATTATTTTATTTGTTATTACTCATTAGTTTTAATTACCATTTCAATGAAATCATAGTTTGCCTTCAAACTCAAAAAAATGATGGTATCACTGTATGCACTTGACACATTTGTAATTCTGTTTGAAGTTACTCTGACTGTTAATGGGAGGAAAATTTGTATGCAAATACAACAATGTAAACAAAACCGTTCTAGATTGGGTCAGTTCAGATGACATAAGACAAATTACTAGTATCTAATTGGCGCGTTGAAAACAGATTATGGGGCGTGTAATGAAAAAAATGTATTCTTTTTCGGTTTTTACCCTACTTTTTTGTAAATGTTTTTTTGAGTCACTTTACACGTCTACAACAAGTTTCTTGATGGATACAAGCAGAGAGTTATGTAAGGGGGGCATGCTGCCTCTTCCTTGCTTGGCCCACTATAGGATTGGGGTGAGTGCGTTATAAAACGATAGCTTTAGAACCCTCCATTGGGACTCAATTTTTTGGGTATAAGCACCATCCTCTGACAACAACGGATTTAAGGGTTCGCTATGGTTAACCTTTTTATGGATGCAACCATGATCTCCCAGGCATTCAGAGGACCTTCAAACGTCCGTGTGGATTGTCGTCAAATTTTGGACGTTTTTTTATAATTGGAATGAGCACCAGAAATTAAAATAAATGTCACTAAAATTGTATATGTAGCTAATATATTATCAGCATCGCGTACATTGGCATCTCCGACCTAACATCCTCTGATCCTTCTTCAATTATCCCGAAGACCTATGTCCATGGACCCGACGACCTCTGTTAAACATTCGTCGTCTAATTTGGCTTTCGTCTTATTGAAAGAGGCCCATCAATTTTGGCACCAACTTCTTGATTCTCCAAGAAGTGGTCAACGATAACCTTAAGGCAGTTACTATACCAATACGCGATGCTTCTCGTTGACACGCAACTTGAAGGAGACTTTAAAGTGCCAACTATAATAGACATAAGCTAGCATATGCGCGCATAAGTAAACGTACGAATAATACAAAGAATCTAATACGAGTGACCATAATGGAGTCTAGCTCCGTTTCGTTCAATTTTTCTCAGTTTCGTTAACTTAAGCAAACTTAAGCAAGAGCGATCCCAGTCGCTCGCCGCATAAGAAAATCTGACAGTTTTGATCAAATACACACTGGCCAACTCCACTGCAGATAATTTCTCTCAGAATGTTTATCATAACCGGAAATCAGCCTCATAAACTTATTCATAGTGTGCGTGTCATTTCTCTTCTAATTTATGAAATTTCCCCAAAAAACTCATTAGTTATTTCTATGTATGCGTGAAAATACGTCAATTTTTCTTGTTGAATTCTTTCACATTACAAATACAACAATGTAAACAAATGGGTTTTGGAGGGTGATACGTACGAAGGATTTATATCTTCATATAGTGTTTTTGCATGAATATCTCATTCTGTGTATCTGTAGTATTTTTCTTACATTGGCATGTAGATAAGTGAGCAAAATTGCATTATGGCTACCCGCAGTAATTTCACAAACTTAAGTGAATTTTCGTTGGGTTTTTGACATAAGCTTATGTTTGCTTATGCCTATTATAGTTGGGCCTTAAGTCTTCAACCATTACTGTTTAATATGCAAATTATCTTGCAAAACTGTAAAACAATAACACGTCTCTCTTAACAACGTCCTAACAGAACGGCATGTAACCCTGACACACTGCAATTAACTCAGCTCTTCTGCCAATTTACCATCCAAGGGTTCTTTGCTGATGTGCTGGTACAGCTTAAACAAGTTCCTAAAAGAAATGTTTTTAAGAAAAACAATAAGCTATTATATACCATTTAATAGTTACCACTGTCTTCGAATACCTTAAGATTGCAATATCATTTTCGGTGGATTTATTTTCAAATCATTTTGATACGATGATCCAGGAAAAACTTTCAATTTTGCATTCAAAATTCATATTAATATTGTCCAAAAAGACTTAAGATTTTAGATTCTAGGCATACCACCACCTAACAATATATAAATAAAAAAAAAACGTTAGTGATTTTTGCAAAAATATGTTTTCTTTGATATGTACCTACACAGAAATCACGCAGATTAGTCAAGATTTAAGTAGGTACCTATTGATTTAATTTTAAACGGCATGCAATTTGTGGAGCTCTCACTCTTGAAGATATTTTCTTTTGACATTTGACAAGTAGAAATACAGACTCACTTCCAAGACTTCCAAAAGTGATTATTCATGTAATTTATAAAAAGGATTTGAATTTCCATCCATTCAAAATTCGAATCGTTCAAGAACTCAAAGGAAGTGATTTTGATTCACACAAACATTTTTGTGAGACAATGTTGGAGCGTTTTCGTACTGTGAATAACATTTTTTGGAGCGACGTGGTCCATTTTTATTTAAACGGGCACAAAACTGCCGTTACTAGGCTCCAAGAACCCATAACCCTAGACTGAAACTCCAAAAGCCATTGCATTGGCCCAGGGCAACGGTTTGTTGCGCCTTATCCACGCATGAGATCATTGGACCATTTTTTTCGAGAAGCCTCGGAGCCAGATTCAATAGTGACAATTGCCGACGCATGATAACGGATTTCTTTTTGCCGAACCTGCAAGCTTATCCATCCTTTTCATCGCACACGTGGTTTCAACAGGATGGTGCGACCGCACACACTGATAGAAATTCGATGAATTTGCTTCGGGAAGCTCTCCTTCAAAAACTCGTCGCTTTGGCGACATCCCTTGGCCACCGAGGTCCCCCCGACTTAACCCCAATGGATTTTTTTTTATGGGACTACCTCAAAGGGAGAGTTTAAATCAACAATTCCCGAACTCTAGTGAACCAAAAAGAAAACATTCGTCCAGAAATCAGCACAATTGAATCAAGTTTACTGCAGCGTGTAGCGCGTAACACGAGGCTCCGTTTTGAAGAGTGCATGGAACTCGACGGAAGATATTTAGATGACAAAAACAACACCACCTGGTATATTATCTTCAATGTCATTTATAAAAAGCGAGAAAACCAAGGGACTCAAAATGCAACCCTGTGGGACACCTGTTTCTGACCTAAATTGTTTCGACGTGTTCATGCCATTTTTAACCACAGCAGTCGTATTTGAGAGAAGTTGCTCATAAATTTTTATAAATTTTGTTGATGAACCGATACATGAAAGTTTAAATAATAATGAGCTTCGGTTGATGGTATCGAAGGCTGCTTTAAAATCAACGAAAAATGCATAAAGATTTGTTTTCTTCTCTATAAAGCGTCTAGCAACACTAGTGAGAGTAAAGATTTGGTCCACTGTGGAGAGATTAGCACGAAACCCTGCTTGGAAACAGCTTATTTTATTATTTCTTTCAGCCAAACTGGCAAGTCTTAAGTAAAGAATTTGAGTGAACAGCTTCCGCAGTGAACTAAGGACAGAAATTCCCCTGTAGTTTTCAGGAAGGTTTGGGTCACCCATTTTAAAAATTGCAGAGATGGATGAAGACCGGAAAGAATTTGGGATATCTTCCTTATCAAAAATTCTGTTAAACAAAACTAAAATATGTTCAAGAAATTGTGAGCTGGCATTTTTGTAAAACTTAGCCGGGATGCCATCTAAACCCGGAGCTTTGCTGTCTTTCATTTTATTTAATGCAATAAGCAGTTCATGCATGGAGAATGGAGCATCTAACTCTTCAATGTGAATGAACGGTAACGCAAAGCTGATAGATATTTGATTTGGATCCGCCAGTAGAAGTGTTTCGAAATACGATGCCAGTTGATCGGCACTAATGCAAATAACAGGCGACTTATTGCGCCCACTTAAAATACGCACATTAGCCCAAAACACTCTAGGATCTCTGCTCTGTACAAGATTTAATTTTGAAAGTATAAACCTACTTGCAGACGCCCTGTAGCAAGGTTCAATTTTGAAAGTATAAACCTACTTGCAGACGCCCTGTAGAACGAAATACTCTTCAGCCACGTATTCACATTGTAAAACTGTAGGACTACAAGTCACAAGTAATGAAACAATCACAACTTTTAAGGAAAATTTTCCTAATCAAAATATCTCCCAAAGAGAGGATTACATTTGGCCACCGTGATCTTGTGGCGAGAACTTATCGAAAACATACAGCCGCAAAATTACTAAATTGGTTATGAAAAATTTCATGAAAAGGATTATGATTCTGTAACATTTGGCTGATATCGCTAACTATTGTTTATGAGCTTAGTCCTTACAAAAAATAAACATCCGCTGGTTTTTCTCATAAAACAATCGTTTATTAAAATATTAATACGAAACTTTTTATTGGAAAACCTTATAATTCATCTAACTGATTAGGTAGTTGGTTTTGGTTCTTGTCACCACGCAACAAAATTAAGTAGGTACTAGAAATAAGCTTGTATTTAGTACCTATTTAAATTGTATTGATTCTAAGCTTATTGATCCTTTTCCTTGAGAAAATGTCCCGCATAAAAAATCTAGGAAAATGGTCGCTCTCTTTAATTTGATTTTGTATGCCCATTGGAATCTAAATTTTTAAGAATAAGAACCCTGTTAGTATGGCTAGCTTGGTCACACTAGACCCTAAGCTTTCTCTGCAAAAAGTTCAAATATTTGTCCATATATTTCGTTGTCAGCTGAGGTGTCTCACATGACTTCCTATTTTCCATGACTCATCCATAGTTTATTTGTTTAATTTTTGTAGATGGCAGGCGGCTAGGGGGTGTATATTTATACTCAAAACAATGCATATTTGTTTTTGCATTCATGGTACCCACAATGACGGTGGTTCCCGCAAACGAAAAACAAGTGGTGTGGATTCATTTAGTGTGTTTCATGAATTTCACAAGTCATGGCTCATGGCTCCACCAACCGTGTCACCATCTCCGATAACCTTAAAGTTAATTTTTTTTATACATGTATTAGAGTCAGTTTCAGTTAGTACAAGTACAAAGTCTAAAGAATCAAATTTCCCTATATTTTATATTTCTCCTTTAAAACAGTTGGATTGGTAGTTCAATTTATTGAAACCAATTAACTTTATTCACTATACTTTTGCAAAAAAAGAAAAGAAAAATTAGAACTTTAAATAATGCAAAAGATAGGTAATCTTTAAAAAACAATAAAAATATGTATGTATGAATGTAGGTAGGTGTCAATTAAGTTAAGTGTTTTATTTTTGCAAAATATTGGAAGGTATGTACGTCAATGAAAATTTAATTCTTATTTATCACGCTAGGCGCTTGAAGGCATGTGTTTGTTATCAAAACAGCTAAACTTCAGTCGGGGACAAAATATGCATGTTTTATAAGTGGGCACAGTATACCTATGGCTTTAAGGAACTTCCTGGAAGTCTATTTCTATTCGATAAGAATTAGAGACACGCAATCTTATCTTGAAATTAAGTTTCATTTTTGCATGCATAGATTCATACGTAGAATGAATTGAATGAAAGAAAAATCATCTACAAAGTTCGTTTTTATAGAAATTCAAATCGAACATAAATTGGAATTCAAAATTGCTTATAATTAAGCTTGAATTCAAAACCGTTTTAGGTTAGGTTAGGTTGAAAGCTATAAGAAAAGAATTTATTTAAGTTATCGATATTATTGTAGAAAAAATCTTTTAAACGAAACAAGTACACCTGCACTTGAGAAATCTCATTGCCTTTGTGAAAAATTAAACGAAAACAGTCAAACCCAGCCCATTAAGGAATAAGAAGTTTCTTCTAAACCAACACTTCGTCTTTAGGGTTATAATGGAAACCTTGAATAATTTGATAAATAATTTAAAGTAAAGGGTTTTTGAATAGGGACCGGTTAATTTTGACAGGTAAAGGCGGCCATATTTTTTGCTTTACTTTCTGTCAAAATGGGCAGGTTCAGACAACATAAGGGACTTCATTTGCAGTCAACTTCATTCTTTGAACGTAAATTTTGACCAAGGAAACTAGTAAGTTTTTCAAGTGTCATGAATTTAAAATTCAGAACTTTACTTCACAAACCTCTACTTCAAGTTCATAGAACAAAAATTACCAAAATCATTATTTTCTGCAAAACACTCCTCAGGCAAGCTACAAGTCCATCATGATTTGTATTTTGTATTTTAAAGAAATATTACTCATTTCTTTTCCAAATTTACAAGGAACTTTTTTACAGAAAGCATTAAATGAAGTTGTGCAAAAAATAAATAAATCATTTAGTTATAAAGTTCAGCTTTTAGTTGAATTAAAAAACATGATCAACTGTCATTTTGACATAAGTTGACTTGATTTAATAGTTAGGGAGATTTTTCTTGACTAACTTTCCAGTCAACTTTCCAATAAAGTTGCATTAATTGGAAGGCAATTTTTTGGCAGCTGGCCAATCAGATGCTAGAAACTTGCCTTACTTTCAAGTCCCTTATGTCGGCTGAGCCTGCCCAATGTCTCCTTAATCAGTCAAGAAAAATTATCATAGAAAGTTACAGTGTCGAACAACACGCGCAATTGATAAAACTTTAGTATGAAAATGGGTGTTCTCTAGTAGCAACGATGCCCGTGTCGCGTTCTTTTTTTTTTGGGTACATAGTGGGGTCATCCTTTCAGGTCGACTATTCGACGCTTGGTGGCCAAATTCAAGTCTACCGGCTCAGTGAACAATCAACCAACGCCCGTACGTCAACGAAACTCAATATATCGTGAAAGTGTGCAGTAAAATCCGAGGCAGTCAATTCCACGTCGCGGCGCTTACAAGAACTTGGCCTGTCGCAGACCACAACATGGCTAATTTTGAACCTGCAACCATAAAAAACCCAACTGATAACAGCTTCGTGTGTTCGCTAATTGAATTTAAGAGCAGTTTTAAGTTGATCCCAATTTTGGTTGAAAAAATCATCTTTAACGATGTTATATTTTACCCATAATGTCATTCATAGGGCTCTTAGATTAATATAAATACCTTATTGATATGTCATATACAATTTGATTTATTAAATTCAAAATCAATCCGCCTTTGAAAAAGCCTTTCGATATAATATGTATTTAATAAAATTCAAAAATGCAAAATTAGGAAAAACAATTAAAATTGTAATATAAAAAATGTTACATGCCAAAATGACTTTTATTAAAAACATTAATACATAGTTATGTACGACAGAGTTGTAATGTTTGTCAATTACTTCTGTCGAATTTCTTTTTGATCAAATAATCGACTTTAATAGTGACGTACATTTAATAGCCCAAGTTGATTGAAGGAACGAACGAATAATCTTTGGTGTCCCCTTCTATAGAATTGTATAAATTTCTCATTTTACGATTCCTTGTGTAAGTTCATCTCGTTGAGGAACTTGAGTTTTTAAAATTTCATCAAAGAGTGTAGAGATAGTTATCTTCCTTTTAATTTTGTCGAAGGTGTTTTCCCCTTTGGTCCTTTAGTGCATCGAATGGAGTGCACATCAGTTATAAACAATTGGCACTGTCTTTAAAATTTATAATGTTAAGGTACCTATTTAGCTTACAGTGCCCAGTAAGTAAGCATGTTAATATTCTTAGGTTACTATTATTTTAAACATCCCAAGTTCAAAAGACGGGTTTTGTGAGTGGGTTGCGGGTCTTGAAAAGTGGTTTATCATTTTTAAATCGTTCTTAAATCAGAATCGCAGAAACCAACTTTCCAGATTCCTTTCTTATACTAATTTTGTTTATGTTTTTTCTTCAGTGATAAAATCATATCTTAAGACTATCTGAGATATAAAGTCCGTAACATTTGAATAGCCTCACACATAATTTATTTTCCAATTAGATTTTTTTGGCACTTCTTTGATGTCTATATATCGAAATGTGTATTTAATGATAAGGTAAGACTAAGCTCTTGAGATAAAAAAAAAATTCAAGTGATTTGTACAATCTGTCGGAATTTTTTGAGGTTTTTTTTGTAGTCGCAAAAACGTATATTTTTTTTTGTCACATAAGAATAGCCTCACCATGTTTATTTTTGTCAAAATGAAAACAAATTATTTTTTTTTTTAGAAAACAGTTTTTATTTATTTTATGTAGTTAGTAACATCATTTTAGTACTTTGTACAGCCACCCTTATTTTGAATGACGTCAAAAACGCGATCTTTAAGGGAATCATACAAAGATTTTAGGAGATCTAAAGAAATTTGTGCCCAGGCCACTTTAATGCCTTCAATAAGCTCCTCTTTATTTGCGTACTGCTTACCACCTTCATAAACTTTGCGTGTTAACCACCCCCAAACATTTTCGATTATGTTTAAATATGGAGAGTAGGGTGGCCAGGATAATTGTTGAATATTTTGGTCTTGCAACCATGTTTTAATTACACCAGCAGTGTGGATAGGTGCGTTGTCCTGCTGGAAAATAATCGGAATCCGTCCAAAAGTATCCTGGAACTGAGGTAGTGCTGTTTCTAATATAGTCTTGTAGTATGCAGCCGTCATTTTACAGTTCACAAAATATAAATCAATTGTGCCATAATATGATATTGCACCCCATACCATTACTCCTCCCTCTCGGCTATGATGTCGATCTAAAAATAACTGTTCCTTTCTTAAATCATGGAAGTAATAGTTATATCCGTCCGGCCCATCCAAGTTGAATTTTTTCTCGTCTGAAAATATCACTTTTCTCCAATCGTTTGAATGGCTGCTGCCATCGGCATTCCATGCCATGTGAAGTCTTGCAAAATTGAGCCGCTGTAACTTACGCACATTGTTCAGTGGTGGTTTTTTCTTTAGTTTTAGGCGCTTCAAGTGTCCAGCACCTTTAATGACTCTACTTATGGTCATTCGGCTTACTTCTAATCCAACTTCGTGCCTTATCTTATTCACAGAGTAGGTAGAATTGGAAGCTAATCTTATAATATTCCGCTTGTCTCGGCTCGAAAGTACTTTAGAAGTACGTCCTTTGTATTTTTTTTCCATAAAATAACGGATCTTTAAAATAATTGTTAATCACTTTTGGGCTTCGATTAAGTTTATTAGCTATAGATCGATTAGAAACCCCTTGCTCACTATAGGCCTCTATTTTGGTTATTTCCGTTGCAGATAATGAATTTTTTCTGCCCATTTAAACGATTTAAAGAAAAAAAAATTAAATAGAAACAGAAGAAATAAACAATTTATAAATTCCCGATAGCTTTCCGATACTCACTCTGGCAAATTTTCGCTTAAACTGTGTAATAAGTCAAATGAGGCTATTCTAATGTTACAAAAAAAAATGCCCATTTTATTGACTGCAAACAATATTAGCTAAAAAAAACCGTTAACGTTAAGAGATTGGTTAAAAAATCTCTTAATCTCAAGAAAACTCTCTTATCCTTAGATCTAATATGTATTTCGTTATGTTCTCATCAAAAAAGCATCAAAAACAGTTAGCTGCAAAAAAAAACAAAAGCTGAGGCTATCCAAATGTTACGGACTGTATTTCCCCGTAATTAGACCAAAATAACTCTGTTCTCTGGGCAGACTGAATGGGTCTTCTTTCCTGGCATCTCTATCAGCCGCCTTATAGGCTAGAATACTAGATTTTCCCCGTTTATTCCTGGTCTTGAAAAGGGTCGTCGTTTTGGAATCGTTCTTAAAACTAAGAAGTTAACTTGTACAAGATCTTGATCTGTAAAATGTATTACCAAAATGAAAAACAAATCTCATAATTGTATAAGTCTTATTTACCTGATTTCGCCTATTTTTGGTTAGATACACATGATTTTTTGTTGGTCTTCAAAAAGTCGGTGGTCTTAATGGAATCGATGATTTGTTCGACTTTTTAACTTCCCATAGGAAGTTATTGTAATGGGTCCGATTTGTCAAATTGAAAATTTTGACATTTCTCGACGTTTCAAGGTCCCTAGAGTCGAAATGAAAGATTTTTAGAAAAATGTCTGTGCGTGCGTGTGTACGTACGTCCGTACGTTCGCGACGTTTTTTTCGTCGTATATAGCTCAAGAACCAGAAGAGATATCGACTTCAAATAAATTTTGTTATACAGATAATAAGGCAGAAAGATGCAGAAAGGTGAAAATTTTGGTTAACCCAAAATATCTCATGAACCAATGACGCTAGAGACTTGAATTAAATTTTATATTATATATTGTAACGTGATACAAAACAATTATATTTTTAGAAAAAAATCCAATTAACGGTTTTTTTATAAATCAAAAAAACTGAAAAAAAAATTTGTCACTTCGAATATTTTACGACTAAAATATGATTTTATCTCCAAAACAATTTTGTGCAACGAAGAATAATGTTTTTGACATCTGATAAAATTTTGAGAAAAATCGAATTGACAGTTTTTTTACAAAAAATAAAAACCTAAAAAAAAACTTAATAAAAGTTGGTAAAAATTGATTTTTGACTCAAATATCTTTTCAAAACTTTGAGATATTGGCTTTAAACTACTTTTATCTTTCAAAAAATATTGTTTTCAACATTCAGTAAAATTTTGAGAAAAATCGAATTGACAGTTTTTTTTACAAAAAATTAAAAACCGAAAAAAAAAATTAACAAAAGTTGGCAAAAATTGATTTTCGACTCAAATATCTTTTCAAAAATTTGAGATTATGGCTTCTAACTAATTTTAACTTATAAGAAATATTGTTTTCGACATTAGGAAAAATTTTGAGAAAAATCGAATTGACAGTTTTTTTACAAAAAATAAAAACCTAAACAAAAAAATTAATAAAAGTTGGTAAAAATTGATTTTCGGCTCAAATATCTATTCAAAACTTTGAGATATTGGATTCAAACAAATTTTATCTTATAAATAAAATTGTTTTCAACATTCGGTAAAATTTTGAGAAATGTTGGATTGACAGTTTTTTTTTACAAAAAATAAAACCTAAGAAAAAACAATACTAAAACTTGGTAAAAATTTACTTTCGACTTAAATAGCTTTTCAAAAATTAAAAATATTGGCTTCAAACTTATTTTATTTCACAGAAAATATTGTTTTTAATATTCAGTAATTTTTTTTATAAAAATATAACAGTCCGTTTTTTCATAAAAAAATAAAATCTCCAAAAAATAGAACGCAAATTTGGTAAGAATTGATACATTTAGACAAACTTTTAAGCAAGACAAATCGATAGATGGGATGGGAAGTTATCAGTATGGGTCGCATCCCAGCCTCTTTTTTATTAATGAATTCAGCACAGTGTCAATTTGGTTTCAGTTTGTTCTTTTAAAGCCAAGTTTTTAAAGGGTCTTAAGATGAGGAGGCATGAATAACCACGTGTACAAATTTTAGAGGAAATGAGATTCCCGCTTAAAGAATTTTGACTTTGTCACAATATTACTCTAATATAGAATTAGAATTTCTTTTCCAAATACCTAATGGATTAAAATTACTCAGTTATACAAACCTACCCTAAATCAACAAACAAATTTCCATAACTATTCATTTTAACTTTTCATTCAAGCTAAGCACCTGCACGCTGCTAATGTGAAATATAAGGTCCAATACAAAAAATTGAATTCCAAGTAGTTCTCATTCAAAAAGTATAAACCTATTTTAATTCCCTTCACAATAAAATGCCAACCTTGGGCATAACACGCAAGGTCACATCACATTGATTATAAGTATTCCTCTGTTAAATAGGTAGGTACATATAATTTATTTCAAATTTTAGACAACTTAAAAATATTCCTATAAATATTCTCTGCTACCAACTAAAGAAAGCCGGTATAAACAACTTCAGCCTTTCTTGTTATTTTTTACTTTTAGTTGTTATGTGCATTAATCTGACTAAATAAGTGAACTTTAATTTTTAAGAAATTATCTTCCCACTTCACTATTCACTTCAGTCAGAGGATAAAAACATTCAAATTATCAAAACAAGTATGACGCATCATATTTTGTTCGCAAGCAAAATAAAGAGTAACTCTTCGTTTTACCCAAAAGTAATTCCCCTCGGAAATTTTAATATACCTACATATATCTACATACTTAGATACATATGTACGTAACTATACATGTTATTAAATGAGTGTATCACCAGGAGCGTAGTTAAGATTCCAGAGTAGAAAAGGGCGCTAAAGTTAAATCGGTTGTAATGTAACACTTGTTTTCTATAATTGGAAACAAAAATTATATTATTAGACCATTGCACTGGCTGCGTTCTATTTCGTGTTTGTGTAGGGTATACTGGATTACTGAATTTTTAGATACCTTATTGAACGAGTTGGATACCGAAATTGAGATAGCCGCCAACAAGTTAACACAACTTTCAGGAGTTTAGAAATTTCGATTTTAATGTCCAAAATTATTGTAAAACAAAATTTTCAATCGATAATTTCACGAATTTTTAACAAATTTAAAATACATTTTTGGGTTCCTTTAAATTTAACCATATGTTCAAAAAGCTGTTCTGTCCTATTCCCCCATATATACCAGAAATTCTTGGATACCTTTGGTTGTTTTGCTGTTCTTTTACACGTAAAACACTAACAAAGAGGTATCCGGATAACCTGTCAGTCTGTGATTGAATGATATGACATTGATAAATAATGTGACAAAAAGGCAAATAAATATAAATATAAAAAAGTAAATTGTTTAGTTCTTATTTAATTAAAACTCGCGGCTTTCTGCACCCTCCTAATAATTTTCATTTCGGAATAAATGACAATTATGATTCTTAAAAGGAAAGAAATAAGGATAAAATTGACAAAAGTGATAGTTAATTGTCAATTTCTCTATCTCTTTCTAAAAAAAACTTAATAGAGACATCTATCGTCAAATCTCATAATTTTAAGTAAAGATCGTTTTTGTTTAAATTCTAACCAAATATTCCTATACTTGAACTTTGTATTCTAGTTGTTCATATTTTTTGAATCAAAAAAGTGTTAATTTATGATTCTGGATCGGAGAGATTCCGGATTTCCAAATAAAACCGACAGAAGTAACCCTAAACTTTCAACTGTCAAAATTTGTTTGTGTTTTGGTACAGAAACTGCAACAAGGCCGCTTACATGAAGTTACATTTTTAATCTTTTTAAAAGTAGTTTAAATTTTTAGTGGTTTATTTTTTAATTTTCTTGTGGGAATTGGATTGTTATTAGATTTAGTGAGATATATTAAGAAATTTCGTCGAGCGGTCCTGCTGATATTTCTTGAACCAGCCCTGTTACCGATCTTGTTTTCAAAATAATATCGAAGAATTTTGAATAACAAAATAAATTATGCGAAACAATTTTTGATTTTAATTTTTTTAAGCTTAATAAAGAGTGAGAAACACAGAAAAATAGTAGAGAGCAAGAGTAAAATGAAGAAATCATGGCGGGGTAAAAGCAATTCCTGAAATCAAATGGTCAATTTTGACTTTTGAACCTTTGTAAAGAATGTGAAAAAATCAATTATTATTATATTCTGTATCGGTAGCTGAAAAAGAGCTACTTTTCAGTCTTAATTATGATAATATTGAATGGCAAAGGGATTCGGGGATATTTTTTGATAATTTTACCATAGTAAAGATGTCAAACAACTTCCCCAGCCCACTCGATGGATTCTGTAGGGAGTGGGTTTTTTTTTTGTTAACATAATAGTTAGTCAGACTTTCTGGTTTTCTTGTGTTTAAATAAAAGGTTAATTTCTAAGGGAAGTTGTACTCTAAGCAAAGCAACAGAGGGAGGGTTCACATTTTCAAATATATTTCGACAAATGCAGTTCGATTGGCAAATTTTAACGCTTCATCAACTTGTCAAATGCTCTGGATGGATATCAAAATATTTTAATATTTTGCAGGTTTAACAAGCATTGTTGAGAATATGAATTCAAACTCGTCAAACCTGGAGCAAATTTAATTTTAAAGGAAGATTTCAAGTACTGGAATTTAATCAAATTCTAATGGAGTTATTTTTGCGCAAATCGTTTCGATCTTTCAAACATTTATCAAATAATATAGGAAGGGTTAACCCCTCTTGAGTTGCGTGAGCGGTGCGAGGTACAAAAACAAGAAAGAGAATGGGAAGGAGCGAAAAGATCTTGTAGAGATAACAGAAAAGGGATACAGATATCACAGATAAAATTTATAGCAAACATCTTAAGACGGTTTTCTATAGTGTTAATGCCAATAAGCTGACGTCTTACAATAAACTAAGGCATTTAAATGTTCCAATGTTTGTGTACTACACATTTTGTAAATTTTAAAGGACTTTTAGTGTGTAAAGGTCGTCCTAAGACCAAAAGACTTGCGTCAAATAAAACCCAACATTGAGTAGACTTTGTTTACAATGAATTCAGTGTGATGTACAAAACTAAGCTTGAAATCAAAAATTACTTCAAGATCTTTTTTTGAATGAACCAAAAATTTGATTTGAAATGTAATAACCGAAAACGATAGGTAATAATAGACGGGTAAAAGAAAAACACTGACATTTAGGGCTAATAATTGATTTATATTGCACCAATTGGTTAGATTAGTAATATCATTTTGGAGAAGTTTCTATTATCTGATTGGCCAGGTGCCCAAAAGTTACCTTACAAATAAGGCAACTTTGATGGAAAGTTGACTGGAAAGTTAGTCAAGAGAAATCTACCTAACTATCAAGTTCAAGTCTTCTTCTGTCAAAATGACAGTTTATAGTGTTTGTTCATTCAAATGAAAGCTGAACTTTATTACTCTATGATTTATTTATTTTCTGCACAACTTCATTTAATTTTTTCTGTTAAAGGTTTCCTGTCAATTTGGAAAAAACAATAAGTAATATTTTCTTTACTTGCTTGCTTGAGGAGTGTTTTTTAGACAATTATATTTTTTGTAGTTTTTGTAAAAGTTCAGGGGCCCTACTATGTAACTCGATTCTACTTTTGATTCTATTCGAAACTCATTTCCGATTCTACTTTCAAATCGTACAACGTATGAAAGTAGAATCGAATGCCGGTTATACCAACTTGTTTTCAAAAAAATGTCTACTTTCGAACGAGTATCGAGTCGTTTGCCAGTTTTAAAAACAAAGAAAAAAAAAAACAAAAATAAAACATCAAATTTTTGGACAAGAATAATTATAACAAAAATGGACACCGTTGGAATTTGGTTTCATTTGCAAGGAAATGAAGAACAGTATAAGCAAATTGAACGCAGAAGAATAAGAGATAACTCCAAAATAATTGAGCTGAGTGAGAAAAGGTTTGCACATATAGGGTCCGCCATCGAACGTTTTTTTTTAACTAGTGCTTATTTGTAAATGGTTACACTTACACTACCGGTCAAAAGTTTGAGACCACCTCTGAAATTTGAGAAATATCGATTTTTAACCCCTAAACTGAAGTTTTAGGAAAAAAGTTAATACGTGAAAAAAGTGAAGAGTAGGTCTAGTTGTAAATGATAGAAAAATATAAACTAGTTTTGTACTAAACATAAATTATTTATTTAAAAAACCAATAAAAGCTCTAAATTGAGTTTTCATCAAAAAACCCTCCTTTAAATTCAATAATTTTTTTTACGATTCTGGGCAATCTTCTTACAAGGTTTTGTATTTTTTCTTGTGGAATATTATTCCAGCAATTTTGTAGAGTTTCCCAAAGAGCAGATTCCGATGTTATGTGGTGATTCCGGACATTTCTGTCAAGCTCTTCCCATAAGAGCTCAATGGGGTTAATATCTGGAGACTGCGGTGGCCATACCATTACTTTTAGAATTTCCTCATCTTCTTTTTGTTTCAGGTATCCCCGGCAAAGTTTTGAAGTGTGTTTCGGGTCATTGTCGTGCTGGAATACAAAACCTTCACCGATTAATCGGAGTCCAGATACCAAAACGTGGTCTTCCAATATCGTTTTATAGACTTCTTTATCCATTCTTCCGATCACTCGTGTTAGATCTCCTACTCCATCGAAGGAAAAACATCCCCACACCATTACTGAACCGCCTCCATGCTTTACAGTTGGGACCAAACAGTCTGGTAGCATCTTCTGTTCAGCACTGCGCCTGACGTACACTCTGCGATTTGAGCCAAATATCTCATCGCTCCATAACACTCTTTTGAAGTCTTCATCTGTCCAATCCTTATGGGTTTTGGCCCATTCCAACCGTTTGATCTTGTTTTGGGGTCGTAGAAGTGGTTTCCGCACTGCAACGCGCCCAAAAAGTCCAGCATGCCTTAGCCTTCTCTTGCGACTTCTCTTTGCGAATAGCCTTCTTCAATAAGGGTCATAATCGCAGATCGAGTTTCAATAGCTAATTCCTTAACTTTTCCCATGATGCGCACTTTGTTTACTGGAGAAGATCACAGTCTCAAATAAATTTAAATTGGATCAAACCGAGCATTATATACAAAATCCTGAATATGCAGGTATTCAAATTTTACATTTTTTACCCTTTAATATTACCCCAATCATAAAAAAATTCCAAATTGAATGTAAAAAGTCATAAAAATAAAAACTATGGGAAATCCAAATAGAAGCCAAAAACCCAATACTGGGTTTTTTTTACCTTTTTTCACAAAATTCCTCATAATTTACAGAAAAGGATTAATATCTGGGGTTTTTTCACTTGCACCTTTTATGAATGGTCTAAGTTAACAATGCAGGTAAAAAAATCCTATATTCATTCATAAACCCAAGCGCCAGGTACAAATGAAGCAACCCTTTGAAGGTGGTCTCAAACTTTTGACCGATAGTGTATGTAGCTCATGTCTGATTTCACAGATAAATAGTTTTATCTTTCCGCTGAACGAATATGGTAGTGTATACGCTTCATCATCTTTTCAGATGAAGCTTATTTTGATCTTGGCGGGTATGTAAACAAGCAAAATTGTCGCATTTGGGGCACAGAAAACCCGTACGCATACATTGAATAGCCTATACACCCAAAACGAGTCACTGTTTGGTGCGAATTTTGGTCCAGAGGCATAATTGGGCCATTTTTCTTCGAAAACTAGCAAGGAGTGGCGATCGTTATCGGGCCATGTTGAACGAATTTTTGTTCACAAAAGGAGGAGGATATTGGCAAAATTTGGTCTCAACAGCGCACTACGTGCCACACAGCCGGAGCTACACTTGATGTTTTTATAGCATTTTCAAAAAAAAAAGTTATTTGGCAGACCCTTTATATATACGGTAGAATATTTGAATGCATTCTTAATGAAAAATATATACTTTTGTTTTAGTTTTGTTCTTCGCTTATCATTAAGTTATCACGAATTCCCGGTGTAATTGGGGTGGTAAAATAATAAAACACAGGAAGTTGAATGAAAAACTCTCAAATTCAAATTGCATATTAATAATTTATAACATTTAACTTACACTTTGGCAAAAAAAAAACTTCGTTCGCAAACACATTTGATGTAGAGCGATTATTTTCGATTTTGCCTTGTTTTGAATTCTACTTTCGAAGTACAAAGTTCCTCGTTTATTCGAAAGTTCATAAGAATATAGTTGGCACTACTAGAACTATTCGATTCTCGTTTGTTCGAAAGTAGTCAAATAGATACATAGTACCAATTTTTCGAATTCGAGCAATTTCATTGTAGAATCGAGTTACATAGTAGGGCCCCTGATCATGACAAAATTTACATTAAAAAAAGGAAGTTGGCTGCAAACGAACCTGCAAAGTGTCGAACCAATGCAAATAAGTTGACTGCGTCCTGTAAAATATGCTGTCAACCATTTTACTATGCTGGAATGAAAACTATTGTACTGCTATTTTTGTAAGCAAAATGTGATGATGTACCCTTTTGAACGCCTTTTCGAAATCAGTGTAGATAACGTCCACTTCGTAACCCCTTTGAAATGTATTGATAATAGTTTATAATTCATGAAATGGTTTAGTTTGTAGAAGTTGATCTACTTGCCAAATTTCAATTCCATTCGATTGAACAATTTCAGATTAGAGTTGAATTTTCAATACAAAAATGTATATTATTATCATTGAAAGAAGCCAAATTAAGAAAAAAATCCAGATAAAGTTTAATACAAACCTATCAGCTAGATTTTGAGTAAATTCGAATTTTCAATTATGTTATGTTTGAACTTAAAAAAAATGAAAAATAAAAAAAACTAACGCGAATCTGCTTAAAACCTTAACTTCCAAGTTTGAACCCAATGCCCCAATGCGCTTTAGTGGCGAGGACAAACAGACGGAACCGCGGGACCCACATTTTTTACTTCTTTATCATCGTTTTAAATCTCGAGATCAAAGTTGTATACGAATGCAAAACTTGCCATAAAGTTCCAATATGTCGAAAGTAAAAAGGGAAAAAGCTGCAAAAGAAAATATTTGTTATAACTTGACGGTGTTTTTAACCTTAAAATTTTAACACTGTTTCTACTTCGGTATTGGGAAATCGCTCCAAAATAAAAAATCGGCTGCTTTGCTATGAATGAATCATAATAACATTTCCTTCTATTTCATGGTGTTTTTCTGCAACCACCTAAATCGCCCCTGCAACAACCGGTATAACCTTACTTTTACATTTATAGTGTCATTCCATGTTAAAATACTTGATTTTGATTTCATAGGGAAGTATAAAGTGTTTTTACAATCAACAACAATAACAAACAACAACAAAAATCCAAAAGATAACAACAAAATGATTCTCTGTTAATTTATTTAATTTTACCGACAAAAAACGAAAGAGCGCATGCGAAGCAAATGCGCCGCCGCCATCAGAAAGAGAATAATTATAACCAAAAATACTGGGAAATTTTGTTTGAAGAACTTCCTACAACTTTTACACACACTTTGTGTAAATGATGTATATCGCAGTATTCAAGCCAACTCACACACTTAAATGATTTCCCCTTTATTAAACTAACACTCTTACAAATATCAGCTTTATCATATTTTATTAAAATCATTACAAGAAACCTGTCTGAATTTTGAATTTCACAACGAACAGTAATTCGTTAGCGTATCTACACGTCGCACGGTTTTCATTTTACCGCGTTCCGTTAGCATACACAGAGGTGTGTGATTGAAAATATATAATATATTAGTATTCCTTCCCGGAATCCCGGAAAAAAGAAAAACTACAACTATATAGTGAATAGGTGTTTTAAAAAACACTTTAAAGAACCCTAAAGGACTTGGAATCCTTAAATTCCATACATATATTGTGAGTGAAAAAATAAGTCAAGCTAGAAGCACATTTCTAGCTTGTTGAAAAGTTCTTTGTTCCATTTGAACTTTTTTCTATATTACTTGGATAAGAATTTCTATCTGTAACGTAAGTAAAATTAAATACAATATTATTATATAAGTTCCATACCTACCTAAATATTTAGTTTAAGTTAAAAAATAATTAAGTAAAACCCCAAAGCGAATGAATTGTTGAAGACTAAAAAGAAGAATTTGAAAACATATTTACTCGAATGTTCGAATCACTTTCTATACTTAGATTTAAAAAAATTCCTGTTTTCTTAGTTTTATTTTTGCTGACTCGATACGATATATTTTTAAATTTAAATTTGGACAAAATGAGTATCTAAATCACGAATGGATCGCGCACGTCATCAACATACACACTTTTCGTGAGAGAGAAAAAGAAATACCAGAACTTGATGATGCGAGAGAAAGAGATAGACAAACATTAGAAAGGTTGTTTTATTTCTGCCTACCTACTACTTCTTTTCGTTCTTCTCGGAATGTATACTTAAGTATATACCAAACCAATACCACCTCCTTCTCCATCTCCTCTTCTTCTTGTTCTTCTGAATAAAATAATGGACTTGTTTTATTTTTTCTGATGTCTTTTACTTCGTATTTTTACATTTTATTGACGAAACATTCAAATTAAAAATGTATGACTACCTATAAGTTAGCCTTGCGGCATGCCACGTTTGGATTTTACGGTAATTACATTTAATTAATTTAATTGCATGACATTTTACAATGTTTTTACTTTATTCGCCTTATTATAAATTTTATTTTCCATGCAATTGGTATCAGTACTATAGGTTCTTCCTCTAAGCTAGATGCAATAATGGCGTGCTGAAAATTTTCACATATAAGTTGAGTCGCAATTTCTCTGTCCATCATAAAATTGTGATTAAGTTCGAAGTTAGCGGACTATTTTATCAGCTTATATGTAGGTACCTACCTAACAACTGTATAAATTAGATTCATTAACGATTGTCAAAGAAGATAAAAGTTTTTCCTTTTTATTTTTCAACAATTGTCAAGCTGAATAGAAATTTTATTTTGTTATTTTGTTTGTATATATTTGAAATTATATACCTATGTGGATTAGATCCAAAAAGTATACCTAATTACTTTTGAAACACAATAAAAAGCACATTTATTTTTTAAAGACTAAAGACCGATAAAGATATTATTAATTCAATGCAATAATATCACTAAAAAGCTTTTGAGAAACAACACAAAAAAGCTTTAAGCTTTTTTATATTAACCAGAAATAAAGTTGAAATTAAAAACTTCGGAAATTTCGAGAAGGTTGAACTTTAATGATATTTTTAATGTTCTTATATTAAAGAAATACACGAAAACATTATTATACCAGTTTTTAATTTTGTTTGTCTGTTGTTCAAAAATTAAAATTTCTTTAAATTTGATTGCTGATGAAAAGTAGATACATACCTACATATTTACAGAAATAAAAATGTGAAGGCGTTAGAAAAAATGAATTGGAAGTCATATTTTAATTTAGGTATTTAAAAAAAAAATAAATAAGTATCTGAAGAAGTTTATATTGAATATAAATAAAATGCTACTAAGTTATGTTTTAAGACCTTGGAATTACTTAGTTTTTATAAGAGAAGGGCAGTGAGAGCTAAGAGCTAAGACATTTTTTTATATTTCAAAAGTTTTATCAGTTAAAAATTTCATGAAGATTTTTTAATTTGTAGTAATTTATTTAGATTGTTGTTTTCAATTAATCCACTTAAAAAAATATAAAATAAAATAAATTATTCAAATAAAAACAAAAAATTAAAAGCGTTTGACCTTATGTGCTCCTCTTTCTTTTGGAAAAAAATTAGTTGGGTCTTACCCAAAGAATATTGAAAATTAGAAAAATATGATTTTTCATCATTATCAATTTATAAATAATAATAACGCCAATTTTAAGTGCAAAGTAAATAAAAAACAATAGTTAATTGTAACAACGGCATACGCAAGATTTTGATCAGGGGGAAGGGGGCTTCTGTAAACTTATTCGAGAACATATTAAGTTGAATGTTTGTACATTTTTTTTATAAATACATTAACAATTGATTTCATTTAAAAATAATAATAATTTATATGAAGGCCAAGCGACGTGTAGGTCCTCAGTAAATCTACTCTGTGTACCTACCTACTATGATTTCCTCCTCTCTTTGCAAAAACATTTTGTGGTCTGCACTCAGCACACATAATTCTGTAAATTGAAACATTCAAACAGATATTTACAAAATCATAGATTTTGAGATTATTCAATTATATAGGTACCATTTAAACGATCTTCGATCATGGTTAATCTTAGCCACGTTTTGGACTCTCCTCAACATGCTTAAAAGTTCATTCAATCGAGCTGGTGGTGTACGGTAAAGAAAGAGCAATATGAAAAGCAAGTTTTGTTGTTGGGAAAAATAATCTGCTTCTTGTACGATATCGCATGAGATTCGTTGTCGGAGATCTTCGGGAGATATGTTTTTATCTATCCAAAGATCAGTCTCCCCAACAAAATTCTGTAATCCGGGTAAAACTCGACAAAAATTTTGTATTTGTGTGTATCTAACAATCGCTAAGCTGATGGACTGTGTTATCGTTTTAAGAAAGATAAGTAATAGATTAGTAATTGTAATAGTAGTAATAAAATATTATGTTTCTAATTACCTATAATGAATTTTAAGAAACCCACTGTCCTATAATCATTATTTTTCTTTTTCAATCGATCAAACATTTCTAGGGGGGCCCCCTCTGGGTGCGCCCTTGAATTGAAACTATGAGGTTTTGTCAATGGGTTCTTTGTAGAAAAGATCTATTGCACACTAAAAGAAGAGAAATTTTAGTACATGGACGAGAGTGCTGGTGGCGCTGGTGATTTTCCCACAATCTCAACTCTAACAGTATACCTAAGTTCCTTTCCATTAGTTTCCATTCCTCTCCATTAATTATTTACAATGAAGTTATTAACAACAAAAATGAGCATATGACAATTATTGTTTTCGTAATGTTTAATTGCAAATTTTTAAACGTCAAAAGTGGCAACTGCTACTTTTATGAATCTAAGTTGAAGTTCCAAAAAAGAATCAATTTAATTGTTTGTTGGGAAATGTTTCTTATATCTAAAGAGGTTTTTCTTTTTTATTTTTAAAGCTCCGAGTCCTCACAGAATGCTGAAAATGTTCAGATAATCAAGTCTGCTTTAAGCTAAGAACTTTATGTTGAGTTGATGTATGATGAATGCATTAATTAAAATAATGATGATGACACTCATAGCGTACACATTCATTAACAATTAAAACTATGCGGAAGATTATATTTTCAAGGTTTTCTGACAAAACCAGGGATGTTGAAATTTTGGATTAAAATATTTAAAAAAAAAGTGTAAAATAATAAAAATTTCCTGCCTCAAATGATTGCATTCGAATAAAAAAAATTGGACCAACCAAATGTTTTAATTAAAAACAAAAAGTAATGACAAATTGTTTTAAAGGAATCTCGAAAATTTTTCAACTCAAATGATGAACATTTTTTACATATTTCTAAAAACTTTACGAGTGGGCTAAAGTTGTAGGAATCCAACATCCCTGAAACTACTTGCACAGGAATGGTTGAGAGTTAGTCATTTCATTAGGCATTTCTTTTTTACGAATTGTTGCGCCAACTAATTTAAATTTAAATATTAAAAAAGTATTCACTACATTTTCTAAGTTCGAATAAAATCTATTTTGATTGCAAAAATTTCTAAAATACTGAATTTGCTATAAATTATTTATAATAATTAGTGCAGCAGTAGTGTAAGCTTCATCAAATATAAGCTAAGTTATAACTTTAAAACTAAGTACAGTAAAATTTTGAAAGTCCTTAGCAAAACAAAATCTTATCGTCAAGATTTTAAAAAAGCAAGAATAAGATCACAAACACGATTTTAGAAGTCGGTTATGTTAAATTCAATTAATTGTTCTTCAAATCGTAAATATTTTTCAATTTAAAAACGTTTTTTAATCTAGAAGATATAACACAAAATTTTATTAAATTAAAATCATCGCTGACTTAAACGCCCTGAAAAAAATTGATTAGATTCCTTTTTTGTCTCGTTTTCGCTTAATAAAAAATTATATCAGCAATCGAACTTTGAAAATCTACGTTTAAGTATCTTTTTCTCGTGTGCAAACGTAAGAAAAGATCAATCTTATCTTAATATTGATAAATTTTAACCGGATGTAGGAATTGTATAAATTTAATGTTAGCCTATCAACCATTAGCAGTTTGGTATTGATACTATTCTGAGATTAAGGTCGATTGTTTGCTGTACAATTTTAAAAACGTAAAGTTGTGATTAAAGTTCAACATACATAAGTGAATTTCTATTTTTTTTACTCTAATAGCCATATAATTTGCTCTGATTAATCTGGTTCAAAATGTATACCTAGTTTTAAAATGAGTTGAATAAAAAATTCAAACTAAAGCGCATAAGCATAACATTCAATTGTTTTTAAACCTAAAAGAGCTACTAGTAGTACCCGTGGCGTGATATTTAGTGCGTAGAACTGTTATGCCAGAGGTCTTGGCATACCAATGTTTTTTTCGCGGTTACTCCTCCAAGAATAATTCTTGCCATTTCTCTTGCGAGGAATTGACAAATTCTCCAAGAATAATTCTTGTCATGAAAAAGTGCCTTCTCAAATTCGCCGATCGGATTCGGCATATAAATTGTAGGTCATCTCCAACCCTGCAATTACTTGCACACAGGTCCTGGTTCTCTACGGACTGTTGCACCACCTAGTTTATTTATTTATTGACACACGTCAATTTCAAATATTGTTCCGGTTGTATTCTAAATCTTGTGAGCGTTTTAAAATTTAAAACAAGTTTACAACGAATTCAATAATATGACTGTTAAAGTTAAATCTTATAAATAAAAGCCTTCATACAATCAATCCTTTAATTAAAAACATTTTAAAAATTAAAAACATTATACAATATTTTATATTTGAAAATTATTAAATTTAAGTTTTATATAATTTACAAAACCAAACTCTAACTTGTCATTTTCTATATCTTTACAGTTTGAGGGGAAACAAAACCGCGGAAGACTCTTTTAAGAGCTAGTTAAGAGTTAATCTTACAATTCCTTTGCCTGAAACAAAAGGAAATTATTATGTAAGTACAAAGATCAAAAAACTACCTTCTTAAGGTCAAAAAAAGGATCGATCGATTAAGATTTGCAAAATCATTTTCAAACTTCAAATCATAAAAATGAATTTTTTGTTTCAATAATATACAAAACAATGTATCAATTTACATACATATGTACATACATACATACATTAAAAATAGTTTTAAAATGAAAAATCTTTGCAAATCTTTTTCGACAAACAAAATGAAATATCTATGGTCAGTTATTATTAATCACAAAAGTTTGCTTTTTATTCACAGAAGACAAAAATAATCACATTTTTAGTACACTAATTCGTCTTTTTCCTTCCAAAATTTTGTATATTTTTTCATCCTGTTGTTCTACGAAACTTACTAAATAACGAACACTTACTTGGCATAAATTTTATTCTTTTATCTAGACAAGATGTTGAATTTGGTAAATGAATGAAAAACCTATTCGTGTAAAATCTATGTGCAAATGAAGTGAAATCATTTCATTATTTTTTGTCGAATAAAATTTGCTTTTTTATTCAATTTAATCGTGTTGGTATTATAATTCGGAACAATTATAATCAGTCCATGGAGCAGAATGAAAACAAACAAAAAGCTTATTGTAATAGTTGGTTTAATTTTTTATTTTCCTTATTTCCTACTTCTTTTAGACTTCAAAATGGCTGCCCAAAACAACGCCTCATCCTGCCAGTCACGGCCAGCGAACACCAACAAATATCAACAATCCGACCCAAAGTCAAACAAGAATCCAACCAACGCCAATCCAAAGGACTCATGCAACAACACCAAGAACGACAAACCAATCAAATCAGAATCCGCAGCAAACGACGACAACCAAGCAACTTTTACAAGTGAGATCACCGAATTTGCCCAGGAGAGGAAGACCGATATTGGTAAAACGTTATCAACAGCCGCAACGATCCCAACAATTGCAGCAACAGCAAGGACATTCCTTTTTGAAGAATTGCGAGATATTGAGCCAGGAATCGTATGCTCAACTATTGAATCAAAGCCAAGCAATATCGTCTCAGACCCAGCTATCGAATCAAATAAATCCGAATCAAATTCAATTGTCGAATCAGAATCAGAATCATCATCATCCGACGATTATATTGAATCGCAATCAAATATTGAATCAAAGTCCGCTACAGAATCCGAATCGTACTGCAAATCAAATCCAATTAAATTGTACAACGACTCAACCAAATCTGAACCTGGCACGGACAGAGTTTTTAAGGAATCACCAAAACCAATTAAATTATACGACGACTCAACCAAATCTGAACCGGGCACGGACAGAGTTTTTAAGTCAATCCAATCAAGAATTGGAAAAGCAAATATTACAAGTGAATCAATTAAGAGAATTATTGAAAATTCAGCAACAGAAAACGCCAGAGCAGCTAAACCAAGAGACGATATTGGAAACGCAAACTCCAATTTACCAAATCATAAGTGTACCCTTTTTGACGAGGTCCTTTTTACCTACGCCTTTAATGAAACAAAGGGAAACAAAAACGAACGGCTTAGTAAAACTAAAGCAAATTATAGTGAACGCAAACGGGAAAAACGGACAGAAAATTATACTCTGCCCGGAACAAGAGAATATTTCAGCGCGTTTGAATTTATTAAATCAGCAGCAGCCGCCGAGCAGCAATATATTGAATACGCCAACGGAAGAAAGTTTAAACAAGACCAACTCTACCAATACGAATTTAACAAAGACAACAACAACAACAACACCAAGACCAACAACACCATCTACCAAGATGATGGGCATTCAATTGTCTGGAGACGAGTACCAGGATTTGAATGGAGCACTGCAAATTGCCGCAGTTGAAGAGTTAATGGCTCCAGCATGTCTTGACGGTAAGTTTAATATTTTTTTTTTCTTATATGTATAAAAAGTTGAGTTAGGTTTTTTGAAATCGAAGGATTTAATAACGTTAGTTTTGCTTAAAATAAGCAGTGATAGAAAGAATCGAAGATATAATTATAAATTTTTAACACTTAGGGCCTTAGTATTTACTTCATTCAAAACTAAGTTTTAGGCAGAAGTAGTTTTAAAGAGCTCATCTTTATTAAAGCAAAATCAATGTTGGTGAAATCCTACTCAAGACAATTTTTATAATAAAAATAATAATTCAAAATAACAATTTGTAATTATTGTGCTAAAATATTGTTAAATTTTATTGCGAAGCTAACAATATTATAACGGCTCTCAACTTTAGTTGTATTAAGTTGATTAATTAAAGCTTTATAATCCCCTAATCTATAATTTCCCATACAAATTTTAGTCAGTAAGTTAGTGCTGCGAAACGAGTGTATTTGCTATTGCAAAACAATAATTTTAAGTTTAAATTTGGCTTATTAAGCTTATTTTTTTCCACGATTTTTCGGTTGATTTGTTGATTGATCCAGCAGTTAACTTAGTTCTAGCCAACACACTCCTGACGAACAAATTAAAGGCTTGCTAGGGTTTGTATTTCCCCAGTATCTTAAGTTGATACACCATTCAATCTGACGAAAACGCATCAACAAATCAGTGAGGAGTTTGCCTGTCAATTTCAAGTAACTTCGGTTGAGGGAAAGATATCCACAAAAAACGCTGGTGTGCCCCAGAGCTCCAATTTGTCTTCGACACTCTTCCTTTTTTTTTATAAATGACCTTTTGTTTGAAACTTCTAACCCAATTAATTGTTTCGCTGATGACAGTAGCCTTGGCTTTTCATATTCGTGTTTAGATTCTTATCCTTGTTCTTCGGCTGTGAACTACCAATGGCAGCGTATGACAAGCTCATTAAATTCTGATCTTGACAGCATTGTCTGATGGCGATTCAAAAATCGTGTAGAATTTGATACTTAGAAAACTCAATGCTATCTTATGTCGCAAAAGCGTTACCCTCCCCCATTGCCACTATACACGGTAAGTACTTGCATCTAGGAGACTCAACAGCTTTCAGTTCTAGATATATGCATCACAAACCACCTATGGTGGAGTGATCACATATTTGACGTCGCCAAAAACGCTGCTAAGTGTTTAGTTTTTCTCCGACGATACAAAAAGTTTTTACCCCTTTCAATATGGCTATATTTAAGAGGCTTTTATTCGTCCAAAATTCTAGTATAATTTTCATATTTGAGCTGGTGCCCTATTAACGTATTTAAGTCTTTTAGACATTGCAAAAAAAAAACAGCTCTAAAAATGAAAGCCGATCGTTCTTTTAGTGAGACATTTGCTTCTCTTGAACACCACCTTAAGGTCTCATGCCTTTTATTGTTTTATCGATATTTTTAAACAAACAAACAAATTCAACCGTAATACCCGTACTTCTAGAATTGCTCATCAGTTAACCCTTCAGCCGAATTTCGGACGTACTATTATGTACAAGGATTCTTTTTTTAACCGCACTACACGAATATGGAATGCCTTAATAAGCTCAAAATTAACTAAACTGTACTTATAACAATGTACAGACTCAATGCTATCTTATGTCGCAAAAGCGTTACCCTCCCCCATTGCCACTATACACGGTAAGTACTTGCATCTAGGAGACTCAACAGCTTTCAGTTCTAGATATATGCATCACAAACCACCTATGGTGGAGTGATCACATATTTGACGTCGCCAAAAACGCTGCTAAGTGTTTAGTTTTTCTCCGACGATACAAAAAGTTTTTACCCCTTTCAATATGGCTATATTTAAGAGGCTTTTATTCGTCCAAAATTCTAGTATAATTTTCATATTTGAGCTGGTGCCCTATTAACGTATTTAAGTCTTTTAGACATTGCAAAAAAAAAACAGCTCTAAAAATGAAAGCCGATCGTTCTTTTAGTGAGACATTTGCTTCTCTTGAACACCACCTTAAGGTCTCATGCCTTTTATTGTTTTATCGATATTTTTAAACAAACAAACAAATTCAACCGTAATACCCGTACTTCTAGAATTGCTCATCAGTTAACCCTTCAGCCGAATTTCGGACGTACTATTATGTACAAGGATTCTTTTTTTAACCGCACTACACGAATATGGAATGCCTTAATAAGCTCAAAATTAACTAAACTGTACTTATAACAATGTACAGACATTCAAAACCAATTTCCTAATTGCTCACACTGTATTGGGTGCCGGGCCACAGATACATCACGGGAAATTGTAGAGCCGATAAACTCGCTAAAAATGAAACCGTCATGCCTATTTCACCTGAAAGGGAGGAGATAGGTATACCGATAGCTACATGTAAACTTATGCTAAAAGAAACAGCTTTTGCGATAGCAAACTCTAGGTGGCACAATTTACCAACATGCGCAGCCACAAAACTCATATGGCCTTCACTGGACCTAAAGCGCTCTAAAGACTTGTTATCTCAAAGCAGACTTCATATTAGCTCCCTATTAGGGGTCCTTACGGGACACTGTCTTATAGGCAGACACGCAATACGACTTGGTGTAGCCTCAAATGACTTCTGCAAGAGCTGTATGGACGAGAAAGAAGAGGAAACAATCTCTCACCTTCTCTGCACTTGCCCTGCTCTTTCACTAAGACGCAAACTTCATCTGGGACACTACTCTTTTGATAATCCCAGTGAACTAGCTAAAAAGGATATCAAATATCTTCTTCGCTTTATAAAAAGCTCAAAATGGTTCGACTAGTAAGAAGTAATTCTCTAGATTCATGTGGTATCACAATGGGCCTTTTCTTTTGGCCTAAGTGTGTGGATTTTAAATCCGCAGCCACGTTAACCTAACCTAACCTAACCTAACCACACTGTATTAAATCATTATAAGGGCATTCTTAACCCCTTGAGTGGGGGTACAATATGTAATAAAATAGTGGAATACTACACTCTAGTCTCTCCTACTCAGTACAGTATTTAAATTTAATTCAAAATCAATGTGCCCCGCCGACACCTTTTTTCTTTTCCTGTGCACGTCCTGTATTAAAAAAAAAAATAGGATGACAAATTTAAGGTAAAATGTGCCTTAACAATTTTAATACTAAATAACAATAACTTAATTTGAAACCAAGAAAATTGAAAAACTTGGTATCTTTATCATTATGTTTTATTTTATATAAAACTTAAAACGAAATAAAAAATCCCTTAAAAATCTTCTTTTAACTTGAAAATGACTTCAAATACGAAAATTCGCGAAACCATACAAATATCCATTCAAAAAATTTTCCCGATTGATTTCAATGATAGCTATAACTGGGACCTAAGAGAAACAATCTGAGTTAAATAAAGCATTTTTTTTTTGTCACTTAACAAAATTCTTCAACTTATTACCATTATCTTTATACCAAAAATAACAAAGTTAACTTTCCTAATCGCTTTTTTTTTCGAATCTCACAATACAATTTGACAGTATTTTCGTACAAAATATTGTTTAAAATTCTAAGTATATTCAGTTTTTAACGTATTTTTCACTTTTGTTTTCAATTAAAAAAACCACTGAAAATATAAATAAATATAAAAATTGTCTTCAAGTTAGATTAGAACAGAATCGTATCTTATATTTATGTTAAGTTTACAATTATTTAATTTAAAAAAAACTTACTTCATGACCACAATCTTTTTCCGTTAGATTTACAAACATTGGCAAATGCAATTAGACACATTATTTATTTATAATTAAGATCGCATTAAAATAACATATTAACCAAACCTTCACCACCTATGATAACCAAAAATTGAACTAAAACTACATACCCACTTTAAAAGGTTCAAAAGTATTATCATAGTTGGGTGTTTCTATAATGAAATTTTATAGAATTTGTTAATAAATTATATTTAAATAGCTTTTCATTTCATAATTTTTAAATCAATTAATCGATCATATTAAAATTAAGAGATATGGTGAAATTCTACACAAGTGATACATAGCATACACAACAAAAACTCCATATTTCGCTCTTAAAATGATAACGGATATTTTATCTACATCAATACATCGTTGTAATTAAGCTCACAAAATACCAAATATCTTCCACCTGAAAGCATTTACAACAATACTTCGTTCAAGCACTTGAAACATGCTACCAAAAAGAAAGATACAAACGTTAAATAAAAAAAAAACTATTGTACCAATATAAGAATACCTATAAAATAGGCAATATTGAACTTTAAACCATAAATTGAAAAAAGTAACATTGATAAGGTATCCATAAACAAAGTTGGTAATTAAAAAATGTGTGGTGTTAATGAAAATGTATGTAAATTTATCAAAAACTTACGCAATTAACTACCAAAGCTACCAGAAGAAGCAGTTGATGTTGGTATTTTTTGTGAATTTCTTGCACTCAAAAACTTCAATGTTAAATTCTACGTCAGAATACTTTACTTTACTTTTACTCCTGAAAATAGAATTCTTCAGAATTTTTTAAATTTTAATATAAAGAAAAATAGATACTCACTCTCAAGTTTAACACATAAGAATTTCATCCAACTACAAATAGAAAATGTTATGATTTCTTGATTTCATGGTATTTATTTACTTATACATTTTTGCTTATGAGTTCTGAAATTGCGTTTTTATACAAACGAAATGCCAAATGATTTTCTAGTTTCAATAAAAAAAAATTCTGAAAGAAATTAATAAAATAACCAATTTTCTCATAATCTGTAAGATTTTAATGACTTATCGTGGTTGAGGGTGTATGGAAGTTGTAAGTTACGTACCGCTTCTTTGTGAATCATTGTGACATTAGTTTCATGCTCCTTTTAAAGCATTTCAAAATACTTCGTACGACATTTGACCACGAATATTTTCTTTCACCTGCGGGATAGTAAAGCCTTCAAATCCACAGAAAATAGTATGGTGTAGTCAAATCCGTAGAATGTGAAAAGCAATTAAATCTTGAATTTTTGGAAATTAATTGGTTTCCTGACATTTTTCCTTCCTCCATCCTGCTGAAACGTCATCTCAGCAATCGTTGGTCTCAAACAAAATTTCAAGCAGAGCACAATTTCTTTTACCATGGATGGACCAACCTTGGGTTCTCATTACCCTATGAGTTTTGTCACTCATTATGAGGTGATCAATAAAATCATATTGTTGCCTCGCGTTACAACGCGTTCTAAAGGATCTCCTGGCTTTAATTCTAGCCTTAAATTCTTTTTGTATGTAGGTTAGGTTAGGTTAAAGAGGTATGCCAGCATTAGCCAAACGTGGTAGAATGAGTTGTACTGTACCATTTCTTATGAGTTAATTTGCCTTATGATTTCCTGGAATGTTTATATGGCTCGGCACCATTAGACAAAATTAAACGGTTGTGCCATCTCCATTAGAGATGATCGACAGTTATGGACTGTTATACAGTTTGTAGAGACTAGAGGCCTGACTATCTGAGAAAATACGGATATTCAAAGTTGACATCACGTTTTCTTTAAGCCAGGACAAGACTTCTTTTATCGCCAAAATTTCCGCCTAAAACACGCTACAATAATTTGGAAGGCGGAATTAGAGACTCAATTTCAGTACTACACACCTCCACCAATTCCATCATTTGTATGTTAACAGCTATAACTTCTTAGAACTCTTCGCGATGAACTGTGGGGGACACCGAATTAAAATAAGCTAGTAATTATACCTTAAAAATGAAATGAAAAACAAAACAGTTATAATTGTTATTATTTTTTATTGTACTATTCGTACTAGAATGTCAGCTTGTTAGACTTGACCATTCCTTTTTAATTTCATTGAATGTTTTTGAACAACAACAACAACTTAAAGGTGCTACCACTCATTGTTTTTGGCTGGAGATATAGCTATTTCGTGCTTTGCCACTTTTGCACTCATCAGTCTCCTTTGTTTGTGGTGCTGAGCTTTAATCCAATTTTATTTGAAAAACTTTATACACAACATAGGATTCGAACCCACGCATATCAGATTTGCTCAGTCTTAGAAGTCGTGTGCACTACGCACTCCACTACTTTTGACCACTGACGTCACAGGTCGAGATGTGCTAATTGTTTATCAAATGCATTTGAAGCATCAACATTTTTATAAGCTCCTTTAAGTATGCTGTTTTGTTCCGCCTCCATTTTTCTCCATACCTTATTTTGATAGACTTACAATTCGTAGTACGTATCAAAGGGGGAGAGGTTGGAAGATCGGTAACGAACCAGACTATTAAGTTATTATTGTTGTTATTTTTTATTGTACTATTCGTACTAGAACTTCTAAGACTGAGCAAATCTGATATGCGTGGGTTCGAATCCTATGTTGTGTATAAAGTTTTTCAAATAAAATTGGATTAAAGCTCAGCACCACAAACAAAGGAGACTGATGAGTGCAAAAGTGGCAAAGCAGGAAATAGCTATATCTCCAGCCAAAAACAATGAGTGGTAGCACCTTTAAGTTGTTGTTGTTGTTCAAAAACTTTCAACAAAACAGTTATAATTTGCTTCAAATTAAAAGAGAATTTTGGCAATTAATTTAATAACTAAGAATTTACTTTCACAAACTTCTGTACCAACGTTTGAGTACTTTTTCTGTAAATTATTTCGCGGTTGCACTAATAACTAAGTAAAAAGTTCAAATAGAACTAATTTGAAAGTCGGGCAATTTTTAATGTGCAACCCAAAAGCTAAAAATAAACTGATTTGAACAACGTACAGATGATTCGTGCTATGAAACTAAGAGCTAAAACAAAAACAGCATTTACTTCCAACTTGAAGTCAAGAATTAATATATCAGTTAAAGCTTTCATTGGCAATTTAGTCAATGAATCATACTTTCATAATTGCAAACAAAACGAAGTACCTATACGCCATGGTGCACCACATATGAAATATAATTTTGTTCCGACAATAAAGTTCCAACTGCTTTGAATGCAAATATAGAGATAAACATATGTTACATACACCTCGTTACCACCATACAAAATACTATCTATCAAATATAGAAATATATTGTGTAGCTTTGTATGTCTCCATTGAATGAGTCATCTTTTTCAGTTATTTTAATAAAACTACGACGTAAATTTAAGAATGGATTTTGGTGTTTTTGTTGTATCCATCAGCTCTCAACTCCAATATACCTACAAAAAAGAATTATTGAACTTGCGCACATGGTTAAATTCATCCAGAATTTTCCTACGAATTGAAGAATACACAGATACACAGCTCAATACTTATGTACATAAAAACTAACACATTAAAAAGGGTGTTTGTTGTTTTCGTCCAGAATAAATAATCCGGTAAAGTAAAATACGAGACCGGTTTTCTCCCCGGAAGATTTGTATCCCGTATGCGCAGCGCAGGCCTCCAATGACATTGAAAGTTCCATACTTTGAATTACTATTACATTTACTAAATAAAAAATATACATACATACATACATACTTTGAATTCAGTCAGTTGTTATGCGCTCTTAAACGATTATCCATAGAAAAGTTGAGGAATCTATTGGATATGATTCAAAATTAAGAGTATTAAATAAATTTTCGACCAAGAATGTATTGTACCTTGTATTGCTCCATTTCGATGTCGATGTATGTGAACTGAGCAGCCCTATCTCAATATTATTTTCATTATTTCTTCCTCCACTTTTGACTCGATTTATTCATATAATAGTCATCTTGTATGGATATATATGTATAAGAATTGTATGTACATTCAAGTTCAATGTTATGTTATGATGGTTAAAACAACCACAAGAAGCTTTATTTGTATTCCTCTTGCTTTCTTGGAATTTGGCACACTTTTTTAAGCTGTGTATTGTGTTCCGTCTGTGTACGGGACATTTATACATTATGTGCTTTTGGCCCAAATTTCATTTATTGTAAATTTCGACTCCTATAATGGAGTAAAATAAAAACATGATTATTTTGTATTTATTAATTAAAACATCAAAGTGTTGACTTACCTCGATTTAATGTCATTTTATTCCCAATGAACCTATTTTGTTTAATGACCAATTAATAAGGTATTATTGTTGGACATTTTTTAGACAATTTTTCTTAAATTAGTCAATAATCTTTTAATTTTAGAAGCCGTAATATTCTTTTTCGAAAAATTATGGCACCTTAAGTCAAAAAGGAGTTTTAGTTGAAACATCAAAATTTGTTTTAATTAAATTGGCTCAATTACTTACCAACTTACTTGAGAGGTGAAACTACAGTCCTGCGCCTGTCCCAACAAACTTCTTTATCTAGCTCGGTCTCTTGGTAGATGTCGTCAGTTAAGCACTCCAAGCTGGGTGAGCTTTTTATCTGATCCAATGTTCAATAGAGTTTCCAAGTGCTCGACATTACCCAGAAATTTCAGAAGTTGGAATTGTATCCTCATGGCTAGGTGACGATTTATCTTCTCCAATTTCCGTCTATGCGTATGAGATCACCTGAAAAACTTTTATCTAGTAAGAAACCAAGGTGGTTTCATCCGCTTTTGTCATAGTCTATGCTATTGCACCTTGTAGCAGAAAGGGGATGATGAAGGTTTTATAGATAGCGGCACTTTGGATCCTCGATAAAGGGCTTTGCTATCCAATTGTTTTCTAAGCCCAAATAAAAGAGTAACACTCCATTTGATTCCAATGCTGGTATTATTTTCTGCATAAAAAGCGAAGCTAGACAAAGTTCTTAACAAAGCTCCTAGATAAGAGGAGAAAAATGGGTTAACTTGCGCTTGTGCTTCTAATTTTTGTGTTTCCATTGATTTTTGTGTTTCTAATACAATGATTAGCCCTTTCACGAATTCCATCGTAATCGAAAACTTTTAAGAATCCCGAAAAAATATATATTACCAACTACGTTTGTAGTGGAAAATCTCATACAATTTTGCACTACGAACGGATTTCGTGATACGTTTTTTTGGGATTCGTAAAAATTTCCGATTGTGGTGGAATTCGTGATAGGGCTGATTATTCTATTAGAAACACAAAAATCAATGAAATACTACGTTAGAAGCACAGGCGCAAGGTAATTCATTAACTTTTTGAGAGATTGAGAACTTTAATAATGCAAGACAAAAATATAATCTATTTATTTATACCCATCAAGCAGATATACATTTTAAATAAAAATATATAATCTTAAAGACTACTGATTAAATTATAAGCAACATGCGATACCTTACAAGTTTGTATAAATACCTAAAAATAACTAAATACTTACAAATAATAAAACACCTAACCACCAGAGTTTAAAAAAGTTAATAAATTAATAATAAGACTTTTAAAGGTATCGCGACTAATATTGCTATGGAAGTCAATATGATTAGCAACTGAATTGGCCTCTCTAAGGCACCTTGTTATTGGCTCATTAAGACCATAATTTACCCTATGAAAAGGTTCAAAAAATATACTATGTACTCGAAGATCTCTTGTTGGAGCATATATTCTTATAAGGGACAAAAGAAAAGGACAATTTATTTGATTTTTAATAATGTCTAATATAAATTATTTCAAAATATTTTTTCCGAGTTTCTAAAGACTGGAGACCAATTAAATTACATCTATTAAGATAAGTAGGCATTCGTATGTTCCAATAAAGTCTATAAATGACCAACCTGGTAAAACGCTTTTGGATTCTAGTAGAATATTTCACGGCACTTATTTTAAACATGATTTCTTTAACAAGTGCGCCATCGTGGCTGCTAGTAACATAGCCCATTCGCTTAGTCCAATTCCTATTTTCAATACTGTTCCCAGAAAATCTGCCCGTATGATGTCAATTGTGGTTTGAATAATTGCTTCCACTGCTTCAATAGTTACCGCTTTATCGGCATACAACAATATCGTAACATAACTCCATAAAAAGTAATCGAGAGGCGTTAAGTTAATACAATTCCTCCCCCCCCCCCCACACACAAAAAAATAACATTTTTTTGCAATTTTTGACTTTATGTATCACACTCTATGAGAATCTATGAAGCACATATCCATATCAACTCCAAAAACTTAATTTTGTTGTTATTATTTGATAAGGTCTGAAGACAAAAAATTGCATTTTAGGGTTTTGATTTTATGTAAAGACCTTTTTTTTTGTCTCTTTCATTAAATAATAACAACTTGAGTCTAAAACAACTGCGAAATATCGTATTAATTTAGTCTTAAGACAAAGACACTCTAATTCATATTCGTTTTGTAACGTCTCAAGTTTCTTGAGTCTGTATGACTGGGAATTTCTGATTTAAGTCCTTTTTGCCTAACGTAGAACAGATTAACTTAGAATCTTGTTTCTTATTGCCCTTCGATTACTTACTTTTTCAAATCCAGTTTTTATATTTTAAAAAGTTTAAATTATTTGAATTAAAATTTAATAATTTGACTCTAAGATTGTTCCTGCAACCAATGCCAAAAATACAATCTTCCTACGAATGTCAAACTCTTCAATAAAAAACTAAATGCTCAACTTAAAACAAAAAGACCTTATTCACTCAGTTTTTAATATTCCCAAGAATCCCAATGTTGAAACTATAAATTTCGATGGTTATATAAAACTCAAAAATGCATTTTGTATAGTTTTTGATTTTTTTCCAAGCAAAAAGTCAATCAAATCCACTGTTGAAGGTACATAATATGTGCATGGATTTTATCTCTTTGATTGAAATTTGTGTATAAAAGGGGTTCTCTGAGCTTCGCCATAAATTAGTTTACATTCGGCGACCATTTCAAGAGGATCGAACAGGTAAAATTGTTGAACTTTTCAAATTTCTATTTATGTTTTCAAGTTACTTAATATTTACAATAAGAAACAATGTTCAATTCAATTTTAATTCTTAAAAACGATTAAGATTTTTAAAAATCATAAAAGAGAAGAAAATAAAAACATGACATGTTGTGGTATGGTGTAAATTTTGTAAGTTCGTTTTTTAACATAATTGGTTCGTATGATTCCAAATCGATTTTACAGATTTTGACCCCAAAATTGAAGACTTTCAAAATTTAATTCCTTAGTCATTTGCCTATCAAGAAAGTTCGTTACATCTCTAAATGCATTTGTTAGGTGTTTGGTTAAAGTGGCCTTTTTTTTATGATCTAGAAAGTGTTAATATAGGTTTAGTCAAATATTTTGTATGGAACACATTCAACCAGAATAAAAAGTAGGTACTCGAGATTGTGTTAATTCACTTTTACTAAAATTATTTGTTTATATTAAAGAAATCAAAAAGAAGATGAGATAAAACCAATCCGTCATTATCAAAATTCTCAAGAAATTGCTTTCCTCGGCTTTATGATGAAGAAAACAACATCAACAAAATTTAACCCCTCATACGTAAGAAATGTTTACGTTAAACCATTCCCCAACGAAAACGAAACGAAACATGTTCAAGCTTGTTCATCACCTGTAGAGCTATACGTTTTGCCGGCTCTTTGGAATTCACAGCGCATATACAAAGTATATCTATAGTTTATAGTATCTGTAGTTCTACGCGTGAAGCCGTGAAGTGAAGACGAATGAAAATGAATGTTTCGACTGAAAGAGCAAAAATAAAATAAAAAGAGAGGGTAAGAAAAAAATAAATAAACTTGAAGAGAATAATGGTTGCAAGCATTAGCTGTAGAGGTAGACACTCGAACACAGTGGGAGTAATGTTAGTTCGATAAAATCTCACAAACACCGACACAAATCTGATAGAACTTCTTAACATCGAGTGGTACACATTCAACAAATGAGTAAACCACCACTTTGCGTCTGCAGACTTTAAAGTTCCGATTTCGAACATTTTAAAAACCTATAACATTTTTGAGGTTGAGGTGACATCAAATGTATGGGCTTCTTAAACCACGACGAAGTTGGTTGGTGAATCAACTCAAACATTATTGAAATATTAATTTTAAGTTTAATCACACCATGTTTGAGTGTCTATGGCTAACCCAGTTTAATCAAACTATATTTGAGTGTCTTTGACTCACTTTTAGCCATGCCATATTCACTCTTAATATCTTCTGTTTTGTTTTACTCTTTTTAGATAAATATTTTACAAAAACGATCGAATAAAAATTTTAAATTTTACTCTGCGAGTACACAGAATGAAGTTACAACAATAATAATTATAATGAGAGATCAATTCCAATTGAATAAGAGATAGAGTTAATATTTAGTTGTGATTAATCGTTTGCCGTGGCAAGTTAATAATTTATTTTATTGAAACAGACATTGATTTTTATAATCTTCTTTTGTGGAGAAATATTAAATTACATCGAATAAAAGACAATATTTGGAAAAGGTATGTCCCTTGGAGCAATATAAAAGGATAAACATTTTGAACTATATTTTCTTTAGCTTTAATTTTACCTCAACATCGAAAGAGAATTGCAGAACTTGGGTATAGAAACTTTTAGAATTGAAGATTAAAGATCACACTTTATTTTTTTTTTTTTAATTAATTAGCTATTCTTAGAAGTTGCAAATATTTGATAGGCTTGAAAGAAAACTGCGGCAGTTTTAAAGAATTAATAGTTTAGTTTTAATTTTTATATTATTTGAATGGTTTTAAAACTGTTTAAACTCTTTTGTATCTAAATGTTATTAATTTTCGGATAAGAAACTTGGCAACTTCTCTGATGTTTGAAAAGGAAAAATTTAATTTGTTTGAAGTTCCAAGAGCCTAAAATTATTTCACCACAGAGATAAGAATTCTATAGTAGTAAGCCTATGACAACTAACATCTAACATAAAATAGGAACACCGGGTGAATTGCTAAATAAATAAAGAAGAGTTATTAACAAGAATGCATTTTTGTATAAATAATTTTGTGATTAGATTGATTTATTAGAACAAAAGTTAAGAAATAAATGTGTAAGATGCATTAAAAACAAGTTATAAGAAAAATGTAAGGCAACATAAAAATAATTTGCATTGACAAAATCAATGAATGCAAAATTTGTTTACATTGAGAAAAGTATAATGAATGTTGAAATATTGGTCAGTTCAAAGAAAAATAAGTGTTTTATGTTATAATTGTTTTTATTTAAAAGAATTTTTTTATTTTGCATTGATTTATTTTTAAATGAAACATTTTAAATTTTGCAACGAAATTTGTTTTAATGCAGAACCAAGTTTACAGTGTTGGCCAAAACAAAAACAACCTTTATTGCCTCGATTATTAAATAATTAAAAAACAAATTTAGGATTTAATTATAAAATTAAAATAAAAGGATTGAATTATACAATAATTGAATCCTAAATTTTGTTTATAAAATTTAATTTAATATTAACAGTTTCTAATGGAAAATTAAATAAAATGTTTTTTTTTTTTGTAATAGTTCATTAGATATAGCACAATTAGTACAATTCGTTCAATATTAGCCTGGTCAAAACAAAAGAAACTTTTAAAGAATACATTTATATTTTTGAACTTACGAAAAATATTGCTAGTATTTTTTAGCAAACCCCTTGTTTTTATCACTTCAGCACATCGTAGGCATGGAATCAATTGAATTGTTATTCCTTTCCCAAGAAATTTTAATTTGATCAAGCAGATCATTTTTATTTTTGCAATTATTACTTACGTTTCATCGATCTACAATTTCCCATAGATTTTCTATGGGGTTGAGATCTGGGAACTGTGCTGGCCATTGTGAGACGTAAATATGGTTTTCTTGAAACCACGTCTTAACCGTATTGGACATATGCTTTAAGTCGTTGTCCTGCTGAAATATCCATTTTAGATGCAACTGATCCTCAGCCTGTGGCAGCATTATATTTTGCAAAATGTAACGGTACATAAAACGATATATTGTACCATCTTTTTGATGAATCGGTCCCAGTCCATGCCCTGAAAAACATCCCACACCATCACGTTACCTCCTCCGGTGTTTTACAGTAGCTTGGGTGTAACGCGGATTTAGTGACTCTTTGGCTGGTCTGCGAACACGACGGAAACCATCTGAACCCTTGAAATTGAATTTGGACTCGTCCAAAAAAAGTACGTTCTTCCATTTTCTAACGATCCAGTTGATGTGTCATGAGGACATTTTATTCTCGCCAGCTTGTTTTTGGTCCACCAACAACAGCTAGTCTCCGAATTGTTCTCGTGCTTACGTTCAGGTCGAGTTGGGTTCGTATTTCTCTTGGTGACATAAAAGGGTCTTTTTTTTAATTGATTTTATTATTGCAAAATCCTCTCGTTTGGTTGTTTTTCTTGGTCTGCCACCTCGATAAAGCGTTTGGAATGATTTTTTGGATTTGTAAATTTTTATTAATGGACAAATCACTGAATATTGAAATATTTTTCCTATATTTTAATTTGACTCATTCCACTTTTGTATTCTTTTATAATTTTTCTTTTACTTCGTTACGAGTATTTGTTTTCGGCCATTTTACAAAAGTTAACTAAGAACACTGATTAGTTTACTCGTGAACTAAATAACACCTAATAAATAAATTCAACTGGACTTGTTTGCCAACACCTTCAATATGAGCAATGGATTTTGTAGTTAGCGGACTTACTTTTCTCTATTAATAAGAAAAAGAGAGATATCAATAAAAAGTTGTTTTTGTTTTGACCAACAAAAAATTGGAATAACAGTCCTACTTATGTCATATTTAAATCTACCGTTTTGAGAACTATATTGTGGTCTATTTAGAAGTACATACATAATGTATTAAATTTTAGAAAACAAATTACATTATTTATTTTAGTTATTAATTTTTGAATGACATAAAGATGGAGGTAGTTTAAGTTACTAATGTTTTGGCCAACACTGTACATCGAATTTTAAATTTGCAATATTATACCCTTATATATTATATCCTTATAGGTATATAATTGATCAGAGTATCAATATGGGCACCATTTATCAACTTTTTATATTAGCAATACACAAATAGAGTGAAGCTATTTTTATTAATAATTATAACTTCAGCCATGAGGAAAGTTAGGAAAGATAGCTTTGAAAATAATAAATTCCAAAATCATTTTAAATATTTTAAATTTGTTCTAATTATTTTATTTTTAAAATTTTAATTTCCAGATTACTTTATCGAAATAAATAACATCAACGATTTTGATTTAACTAAAGGAACGTGCAAGCTTCAGGAACTCAACGAAATGACCATTAACCAGATGAATGTAAATTATGCAGGCCAACAACTGCAGCTGCTACCAGAGAACGGACAAGAACAAGAACAATTATTGAAAGAAATACCAGGTGAAGAAAACATTTACAATATTCTTCGCATGCCATACAGCGAAGAGCTGGTTACATTAACACAATCACAAACAATCGGACATGAAACAACATCACAAGAATCTGAATCACTATTCTCACAATACATCGATATAAAAGCAGATTCATTGGATAATTCAACTTCTTCATATATTGAAATACCACCTGGTTCGCCATTGCCTACAGAAAGTGACTGCATAGCCACTTCCGAATTGCACACATATAAATACACAGAAGATGACAATTGTCAAAACATTCAAGATGACGAACTAGAATATTTTGTTCAATTTTCACCATCACAATCCATAGAACAACCATTATCTGAAGCACAACATAGTCCAGTTTGTCAAAGCAATAGCAGCGCAGATGAGGAGGCATTAGACCTCGAACAGATTCTCAAGCAGTTGGAAGTACCTCAACAACAGCCACAACAACAACACCACCAACAACAGTTGCAACAACAACAACCGAATAATACAAATCTAAAGAGGAGCAGTAATCATTTTGGAGCTATTCACCAAACAAAAGTCGCAAAAAAACCCAGAATGAATATACCTATGCCTAGGCTCGTAACGGACGCCAGTTGCGACGATATCTTGGCCACAATTAAAATTCCAGACACCCCGGAGGTCTGTGACATGGTCGATAGTTGGTTAACAGAGGACAATGATGCGAGCATACACTCGTTGAGCTCTTCGCCCAGCTGGAGTGGCACATCATTTGCTACACCAGACTTTATCACAGATTCCTTCACCCTCATCGAGCCTAAATATGAAAATCCTCCCAGCATTGCCTCCTCATACATCTGCGAAGAACCATTGTATGCGACTCCATCGCCCAGCAATAGCAGCAGCAGCTCCACTCTCTACTCAACAAATCCCAATTCACCAGCTGTCTCTCAATATGGAAGCAATAACGGCACCACCCGCAAACCCAGGGGCCGCCCTCCAAAACAACACAGTGACCTGCCTAATCCTGAGATCCTTCGAAATCTGCCCGAAAGCGAACGCAAACGCATCGAAGATCGTTGCAAAAACAACGAAGCCAGCCGTCAATCGCGCCAAAAGAACAAAGAAAAGCAATTGATCCTGTTGGCCGAAGAAGAGCACGAAGAGCGCAGAAATAAGGAGCTCAAGATCAGAATGAAGCATCTCGAAAAACAACATCTCAAATACAAAAAGGTCTTGTATCGAAAATTGGGAAATACAAACTAAATTTAAAAAAAAAAACTAAACAGCCTATTTGCAAAAATAAAAGTAGAGAATTTTAAGAACATTGTAGAAACAATAGTCCATTAGTTGAGATTAAAGCTTTATAGTGATTTATGTAGAATTAAAATTGAACTCGTTATATCGTATTGTGTAGAGTCTAAGTGAATGTTATTTGAGTAATGTAATATACTGAACATTTAAAAATTAAAGATTCATATTGTTTCATGTTTGTGTTTAGAAAATAAAAGTAGAAATAAATATTATATATGCTTGCATATGTATTTATCCATAAAAAAACAAAAATTATCTTTATATATTATCTATATACATATTAAATTTATGGGAAAAATGTGTAAAACATAACAAAATATATATTAAAAAAAAAAATATAAAAAAAGTTATATAATGTCAAAAAAAAAAAAAACAACAAAAAAATATTATTTTAATATAAGTCTTACATTAAATCTTAAGGCATTACTGTATATCAAATCAAATTAACAAAATACATATTTTTTAAACGCACGAATTATGTTATGTATATGTGCTTATATTGAATAAAAATTATGTTTAACATGTTTTAAACAAAAAAGATGTCTTGTGTTTAATTGTTCTTTATTTTTTGGAAAGTTTTTTAGGAAAGTAAAAATGCTTATTCAGGGGTGGAATCGCGTAAGGCGATAGTTGACTATCAAATTTTTGATAATCAAATTGACTATCATTTTCATTCCGTCTGTGTAAGATGATTCAACTCAATTCAATTCGATTGAACAATTTCAGATTCAAATTGTCAAAATTCATTGTTGCCTTGGTGAAATTTTAAATTGATTAGTATAAAATATCAAAACAAAAGTATGAAATTGGTTCTGTTTGAATAAAATTCTTACTTCTCTTGCTTTTTTTCGAATGTCATAAGCTTTGTCGGTCACAGGAATGTGTTTTTGTACCTAAAAAAGGTAACTGAAAAAAATTTCCATTCGTTTTTTATAAGCGTCTGGTAGCTCTACTCAGAAACGACATGTTTGTAGGAAAACGACTATCAAATTTTTCTAGCGACAGCTTTGTAGGTATCAATTGACTATCACCTTACATAGATCAAATTCGATTATTTTGACTGTCAATAATCAACAATCACCTTAGCCGATTCCACCCCAGGACAGGGGGATAGTCAATTTGATAGTCAACTATCACCTCAGCCGATTCCAACCCAGGGCTCTCAATTTGATATACGAGGTGTGTTCAAAAAGTACCCGGAATTTTTAAATTTCGCGGGTCTGGGGAGTCCGAAGGTCAAATTTGTTTTTGTATTGTGTTGATATACTTGTCCCTAAAGTATGATGCAATTTTCAGCTATATTCACTGTTTACTTTGTCTGTGGTAGTTGCTAAGGTTCGCGTGTTTTTATGAGCTCGGCGATTTTTGCTGAAACTGCTCAATTTTGACCAAAAAAACAATTGCATGAACATCGCTCAAGAGCTGTTAAATGACGTCAACGACGATCCAAGTTTGCTTGAAAGGGTCATAACTAGTTATGAAATATGGGTGTACGGTTATGATGTCGAAACCAAAGCATAATCGTCCACCTGGAAGCATCCAACGTCAAGAGCGAAAAAAGCACGTCAAGTTCGATCAAAAGTGATGGTTTTGCTTACTGTTTTCTTCAATTATAATGGAATAGTGCATCTAGAGTTCTTACCACAAGGTCGTACTGTTAATAAGGAGTATTACCTTGAAGTTATGCGACGTTTGCGTGAAGCAATCCGAAAAAACGCTCAGATTTATGGAAAAACAATTCATGGCTTTTGGACCACGATAACGCACCTGCTCACTCGTCGTTGCTTGTTCGTAATTTTTTGGCCAAAAACCAATACCGTAGTCATGTCCCAACCTCCATATTCACCAGATATGGCTCCGTGTGACTTTTTCCTGTTTCCAAAGTTGAAGAGACCCATGAAAGGACGGCGTTTTTCCTCGATTGAAGAAATAAAGGCCGAATCGCTGAGAATGCTCAAGGACATATCAAAAAGTGAATATCAAGAGTCCTTCCAAGATTGGAAAAAACGCTGGCATAAGTGTATTATATCTGGGGGGACTACTTTGAAGGGAACCACATTGATATAAACGAATAAATAAATATTTTTTGAAAAAACGAAAATTCCGGGAACTTTTTGAACACACCTCGTATGTACATATAAAAAAATCGTGTTTTCATAAACGTCGAAAATCTGCGTGAGTACAATCGTCTTTCTGCTTTGTTGCATTAATGAACACACTTATTCTGCAGAACGTGTGCAGGGGCAGGCCTGCTTGAGTACGATTTTAAATTGTCACGGAACTTGACATTTGGCGTTTAGTGGAATCGAAATTTTTAATCGAAAAATGGGCAGGTTCCGAAGACATAAGGGACTTGAAAGTAAGGCAATTTCCGGTATCTGATTGCCCAGCTGCCAAAAAATTACCTTCCAATAAAGGCAACTTAAATATAAAGTTGACTGGAAAGTTAAACAATAAAAATCTCCCTAACTACCAAGTCAATTCTACTTCTGTCAAAATGAAAATTGATCATGTTTTTCCATTTAACTCAAAGCTGAACTTTATTACTCTATGATTATTTAAAGTACATTTAATGATTTCTGTGAAAGGGTTCCTGGGCAATTTGAAAAATAAATAAGTATTATTCCTTTACAATACAAAATACAAATCTTGATGGACTTGTAGCTTACTTGAGGATTGTTTTGTAGACACAAATGTTTTTTATAGTTTTTGTACTATGTACTTAAAGAAGAGGTTTGTGAAGTAAAGTTCTGGGGAGTCATTCCGTAATTTTCAAAACGATTATCATTAACGATATCGTCAATAATTTGATTCACGTAACTTTGTCACTATCGTCTCGTCTATCGTGTTCAGTATAAGATACATAACTGAAAACTTGGTTTTTGTCCATGGGAAACTGTGAAAATTTGCAACAAATTGCTTTTTACCAAACCTACCAACTACTGTTGTTTTTATTTTTTGACGCCGACGATGTAACTATAATTTCAATATGTAAGTTATTTACTTTACTTACTTTAGTTGGCGCTACAGCGCATTGTGCTTCTGGGCTTCAAGTAATAACTTTCGCCAGCTTACTGGATCTCTAGCTTGCTGCCTCCAGTTTCGAATACCAAGTTGACGTGCGTCGGCCTCAACTTGATCATTCCACCGTTGAATACCTTACGGGCTGGTGCTTCGATATTCATTCGCTCAACATGCCCTAGCCATCTTAAGCGCAGTTTTTTGACTAGTGGGAAGTCGCTGTACAGCTCGTATAGCTCATGATTATATCTTCTCCGCCAGATGTTACTTTGCCTGTCGACACAAACCGGACCATAGATCGTACGCAGAACCTTACTCTCGAAGATACCAAGAGATCCTTCATCCGCCTGGGAGAGGGTCCATGCTTCTGCACCATACAGCAAGACTGGGATGATTAAAGTTTTGTACAGTGTCTCTTTGGTAATGGGCGATAGGGCCTTATTCCTCAACTGCTTGCTTAGGCCTAAGAAACAGCGATTAGAAAGGGTAATTCTACGTTTGATTTCCGCGCTGATGTCATTTGCAGAATTAACAACAGTGCCCAGATAAACGAATTCGTTTACCACCTCGAAGTTATACCTGTCAATTGTCACGTTTTGACCAAGTCTACGTGTGAATCGACTCTATTAGTTAAGTTTAGTTTAGTTTAGTGTTTATTTCATCAAACAAAGTTACAATGCTTTAGTGGTTACTCGATAATAATATACGTACAAAATCAATAATGAATAAAAAACAATAAATAAATAAATATATATTAAACATTTCCACCATTAAGGTTTCTCAAAATAACGAGTAAATTGTTTTTAAATGAAAATCTACCAAGACAAAAGTCGATCATATCGCAAACAGAATTGTATTCTTTTAAGCACCTGTTCAATGGTTCATTAGCAGCATAATTTGTTCTGTGGAATGGAATGTTAAATAAATTTTGATTTCTAAGCATCCTCGCAGGAACATTGAAGTTAATTAAGCTCAAAATTTCCGAACAATCAATATGATTAGTTAAAACATCACGAATAAACATAACTCCAGAGAACTTTCTACGAATATTAAGAGGCAAGATTCCAAATAATTTACACCTTGTTTCATAGGAAGGCATATCAATGTTCCAATGAAGCCTTTTTACTAATACCCTTGTAAAGCGTTTTTGAATTTTCTCCATTCTAAAAGAGTGAACTTCGTACAAAGGGCTCCAAATAGTATTGCAATACTCAAGAGTAGATCTAACAAACGCAAAAAAAAGACATTTCAATGTGTGAGGATCACAGAATTCCTTTGAATTGCGCAATATAAATCCTAACATAGAATTACCTTTGGCAACTAAAAAGTCTATATGTTTTAAGAAATCAAGTTTTTGATCAAAAATTATCCCTAGATCTTTTTTAAAGGTTACTATAGATAAAAAGATATTATTTATACTATAGGAAAAATTAATTGATGTACGTTTTCGACAAAACGTTATACTTTGACATTTAGCAATATTAAGGTGTAAGGAGTTAATCCAACACCAATTTGATAATTTTTGAAGATCTTGCAGCAATATGCAATCTTGTTCAGATTTTATACACCGAAAGATTTTCAAATCGTGTGCGTACATTATACATCTAGAATTTAAGAAAACATTGGGAATGTCATTGATAAATAACAAGAAAAAAAGCGGACCGAGATGGCTTCCTTGTGGAACACCCGAGGTAACATTGATAGGCGATGAAAGAAAATTATTAATACGAACAAACTGAATGCGACCCTTTAAATATGTCCGTATCCAGTTCAGCAAATTAGAATGAAAACCAATTTTATTCAACTTCATAAGTAATATATCACGGTTCACCCTATCAAAAGCTTTGGAAAAATCTGTGTAAACAACATCGAATTGGAAACCTTTTTCGAGCCCGTTTAAAATGGTGTTTGAAAAAATTGTTAGGTTGGTGCTGGTAGATCTACCAGCGAGAAACCCATGTTGACAGGGAGAGATAACATGTTTTACCATTGTAGTTAATTTTTCATAAACCAATTTTTCAAAAATTTTTGGAACGGTAGAGATCTTGAAAATAGGGCGGTAGTTTGAAACATCCTGCCTATTTCCTGATTTATAAATTGGTGTAATGATAGAACGCTTCCACGTACTTAAAAATTCACCACTTTCAAGAGATCGATTACAAATTATTTGTAAAGGAACAGCAAATACTATTGAACATTTCTGTAAAATAATAGGTGCAATTCCATCTATATCAAGTCTTGTGTCTACTTTGACCGTTGATAAAGCTTTTTTCAATTTCCTCAATTGAAAAATGTAAACTTCCAATATTTAGACAACTATCAATACCATTAAATTGATTATCGAGATTTATATTTGGATTTGGATTACTATCTTAATAAACGGATTGAAAATGTTTACCAAAAAAGTTACGAACTACTTTAAGATCCAAAGATGATATGCCATCGTGACGCATTAGATTAGGAATGCCATTTGATTGTTTTTTCGTATTTATAAATTTCCAAAAACTTTTACTATTAGATTTTAAATCACTTTCAACAGATAAAAGATATTGATTGTAAAGAAATTTATTTAAAGTATCAAAATTCTTTTGACGACAGTAAATACTTCGTTTTGTCCTCGTTAATGTCAAGACCCATTTTCTTCGCCTCAGACTCGACATTAGAGAAGGCACCCGTAACTGCTCGTTTGGTTCTTCCCATAATGTCGATGTCATCTGCATATCCAAGATATTGTGTGGATTTTTAAAAGATGGTGCCACTTACAACACTTGAAGAACAATATTGAAGCAGCTACATGACAGCGCATCGCCTTATCGAAGTCCTCTGGTGGTTTCGAAGGTTTCGGTTGAGTTCCTTCCAATTTTGACGAAGCAACGAGCATTTTCCGAGTTCATTTTGATAAGTCGTATCAATTTGGTAGGGATACCAAAACTCAACATGGCACGGTATAGTTCGTTCATGTTTACACTGTCATAAGCTGCTTTAAAATCGATGAAAAGATGGTGTGTTTCGATGTTATGTTCTTGGATCTTTTCCAGGATTTGGCGTAGATTGAAAATTTGGTCGATGGTAGATTTTCCAGGCCTGAAGCCACACTGGTAAGTTAAAATTAGTTTTTTTTTTTTTTTTTTTTATAATAAACGGGCACTCAAGGGGTTATTAATACCCTTAATATGTTTAAAGTTTAAACACAGTGCGAGCTTTAGGAAAATAGGGAAGGATTAAAGAGGAGATACCGATGCACATTGGTCTTAAAGTTTTGAATATCAAAATGATAGGGAAAAACAGAGCTGGGTAAAGCATTCCACATTCTCGATGTGCGGTTAAAAAAAGAATCTCTATACTTGACAGTACGTCCGAAATTGAGCTCAAGGTTAAACTGATGTGCATTCCTAGAAGTACGAGTATTACGGCTGAATTGTTTGAGGGGGGGAATGCAACTGGCTAATTCGACAGAACACTGTTTATAAAAATATCGGTAGAACAACGAAAGGCATGAAACATTGCGGCGGTGTTCAAGTGACGTAATTGTTTCGGTTATAGTTCTATCGCCTATCATTTTCAAAGCTCTTTTTTGGATCCTGTCCAAAATACTTAAACTTGTTTTAGGGGCACCTGCCCAAATATGCGAGTTATATTCAAGTTTTGGACGAATAAAGGCTTTGTAAATTACAGCCAGATCAGAAGGGGTGAAAAATTTCTTGCACCGTCGGAGGAATCCTAAGCACCTAGCAGCATTTTTGGCAATATCGAATATGTGATCATTCCATAAGAGGTGATCTGTGATACACATACCGAGTACTGAAAGTTGATTAGTTTCCTGGATGCAAGTGCCGCTCATGGATAGCGGCATCGGGGGTGGGTTACGCTTTAATGACAGGAGACAGCATTGAGTTTTCGAAGCATTAAATTCTACACGGATTTTGATTCCCCATTGTACAATGCTGTCGAGATCAGAATTTAATGAGCTTATCATACGCTGCCGTTGAAGTTCCACATCCGAAGGACAAGGATGAGAATCTAAAAACGAATATGAAAAGCTGAGGGTACTGTCATCCGCGAAACAATTTAGTGGGTTAGAAGTTTCAGACAAAAGATCATTTATAAAAATAAGGAAGAGCGTCGGAGACAAAACGGAGCCCTGGGGCACACCAGCGTTTATTTTGTGAATATCAGATTTGAACCCGTCCAATACTACTTGAATTGAACGGTCCGAAAGGTAATTTCTAACCCAACGAAGGAGGGATTCATCAATACCAAATGCACGCATTTTCGATAAGAGAGCTTGATGCCAAACTCTATCAAATGCCTTTGAAATATCAAGTGCAATAATCTTACTTTCTCCAAAACGATGTAAAGATTTGTTCCACTGTTCGGTGAGATAAACCATGAGATCACCAGTGGACCTATTGCTACGAAAGCCATACTGCCGGTCATTAAGAAGCTTCCGTTCCTCAAGATATTTCTTAAGCTGATAATTAATCAGCGTTTCCATGACCTTGGAAAGAAGGGACGTGAGTGCTATTGGACGATAGTTAGAGGGGGAGGATGATTCGCCTTTTTTAGGGACAGGCTGTACAAATGCTGTTTTCCATCCGCTCGGAAAGAGACCTGTAGAGTAGGAAAGATGGAAAAGCTTACGCAGTGGTTTTGCCAGCGTTGAAGAACAATAGGGGGAATACTATCCGGGCCTGCAGATTTGTGAATGTCAAGGTCTTTCAGTACTCTTGCAACTGCACGAGTGCGAAAGAAGATTTGTCCCATAAAATCGTTTACGCTCTCAAGAACAGGAGGACTCAAGACACTCACTGGTAGCGTCGAATTAACAGCAAACTGTGCTGCAAGCAAATTGGCTTTATCAATCGAGCTTACATAGTTAGTCAGTAAATGGCTTCAGGCGTTCACATAATACGCTTGACAGGATCTTGTATGCGATGTTTAAAAGGCTAATGCCTCTGTAGTTGACGCAGAGAAGGCGGTCACCTTTTTTATGGATCGGGTAGATGGTGCTTAAGTTCCACTCGTCAGGCATGCTTTCTTCCGATCAAATTTTAGTAACTAACTGTTGCATACTCCTTACTAGATCTGCTACAGCGTACTTAAAACGCTCCGCCTGCAGACCGTCATCACCGGCCGCTTTGTTCGACTTTAGCCTGGTGATGGCTAGTTTGATCTTACTCTGGTCGGGTGGGTGGAACTCTAGATCGTCAACCAAATGGATTTGACGTGGCTGCTCGCTGGCGGAATCGTTGACTTCATCACCTTTTAGCAGCTGGTTGAAATGATCTCTCCAGATTTTTAGCATTAACTGCGACTCGATGGACAGCATTCCTGATGGATTGTTTGCAAAGCTGCCAGTGGGTCTCTGGACATATCTCGTCCGTTGTAGGGTTTCTCGCAAGCTCTAGGGATATGTGGACGGCAAAGGCATTGGCGGTATCCTCCTGCTGCAGTCTTCCAACGTTGAATCTTCTCCTCGAGGTTGTTGTTCGCCTAAGAGCTTCCATGAATTTTCGTACGCACAGTTTAGCACCAACTAGGTAGGGATCGGAATCTGTGTTGGCTGATCTGTACGTACGAACGCCAAGTAAACTAGAAGAGTGTCTTCCGTCAATAGCAACATGATCAATTTGGTTGCATGTTCGATCATCGGGGGACCGTCAAGTACCTTTGTAATTAGATATCTGGGTGAGAAAATCTGGTGCTACTCAACACCTTGTTTTTCTCGGCTAGGCAGTCGATAAGCCTGAATCCGTTTCCAGATGTGATGTTGTGAAGGCTATGTTTTCCGATTAACCTACCAAAGATACCTTCTTTACAAATTTGGACGTTGAAATCTCCCAGGAGAATTTTAACGTCGTTTTTGGGACATTGCTCATATGTTTTGGCGAGGAGCTCGTAAAATTCTTCTTTGGTATTGTCATCCTTCTCTTCCGTCGGGACATAAGCGCTGATAAGGCTCAGGTGATGGAATTTGGCCTTAATGTGGATTGTCGTCACTCTTTCGCTCACTTCCCGAAAGCTTAAAACTCTTTTCCTTAGTTTCCCTCTAACAGCAAACCCACATCAAAATAAGCGCAAACCCACATCAAAATTTCCCATGTAAGTAATTTATGTCTCATATTATTGTAATTATAATTTGTAACAAAATCGAGGTGTTGTAATTTTGTATATACATACATATGTAGTGTAACCGAATGGGCGGTATTATATATTACTATAATAAAACCAAACTAATTTTATATAAAAAGGTGAAATGCGAAAAATAAAAGGAAAACACACTAAACAAAAACACCACCAACTACGACACGACCGACGACGACCACTCACACTCAACTGCCACTGCACTCACTTATTTTTTTTTTGCAAGTTATGGCAACTAACAGCTGAGTTGATACGTTCTCTTTTTGGTCAGCAAGAGCTATGGCTGTCACTCAATTTACAGATTGAGTGATTGTCATGTTTGATATAATTTGAGAATGTTGCGAAGGTGGATAAACTCACCTCTGTTGCATGAAACAATTCGGATGCGATCGGTGTCATGACATTCATGAATCCGATTTGCATCCGAAGACGTTTGCAACAAGTGCGTAAATCACACCCACTAATGCGTACACGCACATAAATAAGTTTATGGCGTTTTTATGAAGCGAATGTAATAATGCGTAAGTTAGTGGGTGTGAAATAAAACAAAGGCTGGAAAATCCTGATAGGGTGGTGTTAGTGTAATAGGTAGAGATAGGGTTCTTGAGTAAAAGCCGTCGGTAAGTACCTTCTTTTCAAAATCATACACCTTGGACTGAGGAAGCAGAGAAATATTTCCAAGAAGGTACCACCGATCGGCTTTTCAAGGAACCTAGCTCGAAATTTATAAAATGTAAGTAGGTTTTAATCAAGATAAAAGATGTACTCGTTTAGTTTCTTATATAGTTCTTTTTTTTTAAAAGAGAAAGCCCTCAGCGCTGAGTTCGGTCGCTCGTCATAGGTAGAATATTTGTACCGTGAGAATTGTCCAAAAGATAACTACAGGTATACATAGATATATATTTATATATATATACTCGCCAAATCGATCCTAAGGTAAGCTTCCTTTAAGTTAATTTCGAGGGAAAACGAATAACAAAAAGCATTTTATTTGGTGCATTTAGGCCGTTGAAAGAATTCTTCTCGACGGCCTCAAATTCCTCTTTTACTAAGGAAACGTAAATTAGAACTTTAACGGGCGAGGAAATCCCGAAATTACTGAATTGGCCCATCAACCGCAACGGAAAATCAAGACCAAAATCATCCAGTCAAACAATATTATATACCTACATATACATATATGTACAACTATAAAAGTGCATTTCTTACCTTATTTTAAATTCAAAATTAAGACAAACTTAAATTTTTTTGTTAAATTTTAAATTTTTCTTTCAGTCAGTGATTTAAAAATTGTGTTTTTTTTGTAACATTCAAAAAAGCAAAAGAGAGAAGGAATTATTTTGAAATTAAAGTTAAAATCAAAAAGAAAATTGGTATAGATCTTGCCTTATATATATATATATATATATCTATATACAGATCCGTATATATATATATATAGATATACATACCATAGGCGTAGTGCAAGCTATATTTTTTTTTTTAAGTGAAAAGTGGTAAAATTTATATCGTCAATTAAATAAACAAATAAGGCGTACAAAGGATCGCCTCCTCTAGCCAGGAATCGTCGAGGGAGTGGCCACTGCGTCGGATTTTTGGGGTGAGTGATTTTTTTTTCTTTTTTTTACGGTCGTATTGAGACATACATACATCTATATAAATATTGCCCGATATTACTTCCAAAGGAATATAATTGCACGAGCTTATAATTATAACTTTACCTTTTTTCTTATTAAACCTTTTTAAAATTTACATACATATTTATATTTTGACAAATTTTAAGTATTTAAATTTTTAAAAATTGAAATCAAAATTTTTAATTACTAGAGCTTGATTACTTCAAAAATGTAAGATTCCTTTTGAATTTTGATAATGATAACTCTGGAACTATTAATAAAAATTGTCAGATAGATACAAGAAGATGAATCTTTAAGTTTTTTGATTTGAAAGGGGGAGACGAGGAGATAAGGGAAATGGGATAAGAGAACGAGGAGAAGGAACGTTATTTTATGGGGTTGTTCGGCGAGAAAACAACCAGGTAGGGGGGGTAAGAAAAAGATCTCGCGCATCGATACCATCTAGATGATGAAGACTGGCATACTTTTTAATTTTGATAACGAGGAGGACAAGAATCCACGCCTGAGCTAGCGAGGGATATTGTGTGTGCCAGCGAATCCTCAAAGACAAAAACTCGTTACAAATGTTTCGGCGTAATTGAGTTTTGTTACAAAGTGAAAATGAAAACTCAAAAAAAAAATTAAATGAAACGATTATGGAGACAATTAAGAGATAAATCAGACCCTATATCTCTTCCAACCTATTTGTAAGCATGTTTGTTTTTTCTTTCTCACTTGTTGTAAAATAATTTAAACCATTATAGTTTTGTTCAAAGTTTTTCAAAAGAGACCTTTATAAAGATACTGGAAACATTAAATTTGCTAGACGGTTTGCTGTAACTATTAAAACTTTGGGTGGCGGAAAGTACCAATACCAATGCTCTTGCACAAACACATTATCCAAAATAGCTTCGGTAACAACAAATATTTTTGAAGCCAAGTTATGTCCCCTGTGGATAAAATGGAATCTTTCCTTCCTTCTCTTGAACATAATTGGGGTTATACTCATTGGCCAAGGAAGGATGCTCATACATAAATGTTATACCCATTTCCAGATGAATTTGTATTACTGACCTATCTACTGTAACGAGTTTTTGTCTTTGAGGATTCGCTGGCACACACAATATCCCTCGCTAGCTCAGGCGTGGATTCTTGTCCTCCTCGTTATCAAAATTAAAAAGTATGCCAGTCTTCATCATCTAGATGGTATCGATGCGCGAGATCTTTTTCTTACCCCCCCTACCTGGTTGTTTTCTCGCCGAACAACCCCATAAAATAACGTTCCTTCTCCTCGTTCTCTTATCCCATTTCCCTTATCTCCTCGTCTCCCCCTTTCAAATCAAAAAACTTAAAGATTCATCTTCTTGTATCTATCTGACAATTTTTATTAATAGTTCCAGAGTTATCATTATCAAAATTCAAAAGGAATCTCACATTTTTGAAGTAATCAAGCTCTAGTAATTAAAAATTTTGATTTCAATTTTTAAAAATTTAAATACTTAAAATTTGTCAAAATATAAATATGTATGTAAATTTTAAAAAGGTTTAATAAGAAAAAAGGTAAAGTTATAATTATAAGCTCGTGCAATTATATTCCTTTGGAAGTAATATCGGGCAATATTTATATAGATGTATGTATGTCTCAATACGACCGTAAAAAAAAGAAAAAAAAATCACTCACCCCAAAAATCCGACGCAGTGGCCACTCCCTCGACGATTCCTGGCTAGAGGAGGCGATCCTTTGTACGCCTTATTTGTTTATTTAATTGACGATATAAATTTTACCACTTTTCACTTAAAAAAAAAAATATAGCTTGCACTACGCCTATGGTATGTATATCTATATATATATATATACGGATCTGTATATAGATATATATATATATATATATAAGGCAAGATCTATACCAATTTTCTTTTTGATTTTAACTTTAATTTCAAAATAATTCCTTCTCTCTTTTGCTTTTTTGAATGTTACAAAAAAAACACAATTTTTAAATCACTGACTGAAAGAAAAATTTAAAATTGAACAAAAAAATTTAAGTTTGTCTTAATTTTGAATTTAAAATAAGGTAAGAAATGCACTTTTATAGTTGTACATATATGTATATGTAGGTATATAATATTGTTTGACTGGATGATTTTGGTCTTGATTTTCCGTTGCGGTTGATGGGCCAATTCAGTAATTTCGGGATTTCCTCGCCCGTTAAAGTTCTAATTTACGTTTCCTTAGTAAAAGAGGAATTTGAGGCCGTCGAGAAGAATTCTTTCAACGGCCTAAATGCACCAAATAAAATGCTTTTTGTTATTCGTTTTCCCTCGAAATTAACTTAAAGGAAGCTTACCTTAGGATCGATTTGGCGAGTATATATATATAAATATATATCTATGTATACCTGTAGTTATCTTTTGGACAATTCTCACGGTACAAATATTCTACCTATGACGAGCGACCGAACTCAGCGCTGAGGGCTTTCTCTTTAAAAAAAAAAGAACTATATAAGAAACTAAACGAGTACATCTTTTATCTTGATTAAAACCTACTTACATTTTATAAATTTCGAGCTAGGTTCCTTGAAAAGCCGATCGGTGGTACCTTCTTGGAAATATTTCTCTGCTTCCTCAGTCCAAGGTGTATGATTTTGAAAAGAAGGTACTTACCGACGGCTTTTACTCAAGAACCCTATCTCTACCTATTACACTAACACCACCCTATCAGGATTTTCCAGCCTTTGTTTTATTTCACACCCACTAACTTACGCATTATTACATTCGCTTCATAAAAACGCCATAAACTTATTTATGTGCGTGTACGCATTAGTGGGTGTGATTTACGCACTTGTTGCAAACGTCTTCGGATGCAAATCGGATTCATGAATGTCATGACACCGATCGCATCCGAATTGTTTCATGCAACAGAGGTGAGTTTATCCACCTTCGCAACATTCTCAAATTATATCAAACATGACAATCACTCAATCTGTAAATTGAGTGACAGCCATAGCTCTTGCTGACCAAAAAGAGAACGTATCAACTCAGCTGTTAGTTGCCATAACTTGCAAAAAAAAAATAAGTGAGTGCAGTGGCAGTTGAGTGTGAGTGGTCGTCGTCGGTCGTGTCGTAGTTGGTGGTGTTTTTGTTTAGTTTGTTTTCCTTTTTATTTTTCGCATTTCACCTTTTTATATAAAATTAGTTTGCTTTTATTATAGTAATATATAATACCGCCCATTCGGTTACAGGGCTTCGCGTTTTCCAGATGAATCTTATCGGGAATATGCGAACTGAACCCACGTTTCCTTTTCGCGCGGCCGGGTAGTGCATGGTGACAAGTGATGAAAGGTAAAATTTAAAATTGCCGGAATAAGTTCGCCTAGGCGAAGGTGTTTATTTTAGGTGTTTTTTTGTGATAAAAAATCTTTGGCAAGAAAAAAAATCCATCATAAAGTAATTAGTGCGAACAAAATAAAAACAAAAAAAGTGTTGACAGCAAAAAGAAACGGGAGTTTGGAAAGTGCATGTCGGTTGTTTTTAATATTGTGCGACAAAGACAAACATACTAATCGCGAGTGAGATGCCCGACAAAAATCCGCTACATTAAATGAAACGTAAACAAATTGCTTCAACCAAAAAAAACAGAGGTCGTTCACCTCAACCATATGTTGGTATTCGTGGTAAAAAAAAATGTTATTATTTGTGATGCGTGTCGTTTTGCCGACGGCGTTTTGAAATTTAATTTTCTTCGTGATTCTTGATAAAAAAAATCGGGTTAGGTTTTTGTAATTTAAAAAATACATTTTTAAATCAGTTCGGTTTAGTTTTTTTTTTTTTTCTTAAATGTTCGAGCTTTGTTGTGTGCCAGCTGCTGTGTTAGACGTGGGGCGCGAACCCACTTACCGGAACAACAGAGTGACATCAGATAAGTTAAACAAAATTATTTATTTCTTGAATCGATACTTTGTGTTCTTTTTGTTTTGTTTGTTTCAGTCGTCAGTTCATTGACGAATGTCTTTTGCGTGGAAAATACCAAGAGGTTTGCCAGATCTGGATTCCAGTTCGTACATGCAGTTTCCAACTACTTTTCTCACTCGGGACTTAAGGAATTTTGGGAGCAACTTAGCATTAATTCCTTGAGTGAAGTTACTTTGTGCGAAGTTTCTATGGAATACCTCTTGACCTTCACGGTAAGTGACATTTTTGCTTCTTTTATTATAAGTGTTTCTCGACTTAACGTATGCCCTGTCCAAATTTTCCGACAACGTCTGTCTCGCGAGTGTCAACTTAAGTGCGCGCGGTTTGACCAACATTTCGGGATCGTGCAATGCGCTTAGTTTTCTTAGTAAAGCATAAGTTGAACCGTGGTTTATCATGTTTTGTCCAAACATGGCGAAATATGGTTGACAATTTATCGCGTCATGCATGTCGGACCGCAACGCACATGCTATACTGGATAGGTGAAGGTCCCAGTCATTTTGCTGCTTCGAAATTAAAACTCTCAACTTGCTAAGAAAACTGCGATTAACCCGCTCCGAAATGTTGGCTTGAGGCGAATACACGGCCGTTCGCACATGCTTAACGCCGTAGTTCTCCAAAAAGATTTTGAAATCTTTGGACACAAATTGACGGCCGTTGTCGGAGTGGATTTGTTCAGGGGTCCCGAAAGTATGGAAAATCTCAGATTCAAGATATTGAATCACACGGTTTGACGTAGCTTTCGGTAAGGCTTTGAAAAACACGAACTTTGTAAAATGGTCAACCACAATAAAAACGTACATGTTTCCTCGCTTAGTACGTGGATACGGACCAAGGAAGTCAATGTAAAGTCGTTGCATGGGCCTTTCCGTTTTTGTTTGGTTGACTATCGGTGGGCGAAGAATTTCATTTGGCGCCTTAACCATCTTACAAATTTCACAGTTTTTCACGTAAGTCTTAATATCTTTAACCATTTTTGGCCAATAATACTTGGATCGTATTCGAGTATAGGTCTTGTCAAAGCCACTATGGCAACTAAGTCTGGTATTATGACACATTTCGATACACTTTTGAGTAAGATTATCGGGAAGCCATAAGCGCCAAAGAGAATCTTCTTCGTCTACATCTCCGGTTCTGAATCTCACTCTTCGGTAAATATATTTGTCGGAAACGACAAGGTCTGGGAGATTTGCTTGATTTTGGGCAATGTTCTCTCTCAAGTGGGTATATTGTTCCGAGTCAAATTCAACCGAATCTAAATCGATATCATTGCATATCGTTGTCGAAGAACCTCCACAAATCGCATTGTCTACAACAATATCACCTGTCGCGATTTCCTCCATGTTCATTCTCGATAAACAATCTGGCACTACGTTTAAGGATCCTTTTCGATGTTCAATCGAGAAATCGTACCCTTGGAGTTCTAAGCTCCATCTGGCTAGTCTACCAGATAGTTCCTTCATTGACATGAGCCATTTAAGGCTCGAATGGTCGGTAATGATTGTAAATGGCAATCCGTCGACATAGGGCCGAAATTTTCGCACGCTTAACACGGCTGCGAGGCATTCTTGTTCCGTGACAGTATAATTTTTCTGCGATTTGTTGAGTTTCTTCGACATGAATGCAATGGGCTTCTCATTACCGTTCTCATCCACTTGAAAGAGAACACCGCCTACTCCTTCAGACGAAGCATCGCATTGGATGACAAAAGGTTTTGAAAAGTTAGGTTCAGCTAATACTGGAGCTGAAGAAAGGGCTGATTTAAGTCTCTTGAAAGCTTCGAGTGCTTCGGGTGTGAATTCGAATTTAGCCTTCTTTTGAAGGCAATTGGTTAAAGGAGCAGCTACGTCAGCATAATTACGAATAAACCTCCTGTACCAACCCGTCATGCCTAGAAACCTTCTTACTTGTCTAACGGTAGTTGGAACAGGAAAGTCAACCATTGCTTCAATTTTATCTGGGTTGGTTTTCAGGTTTCCCTGACCTACGATAAAACCTAGAAATTTTATTTGTTTCATACAAAATTTGCTTTTTTCGAGGTTGATTGTTAAATTTGCTCGACGAAGGCAAGCTGCCACTTCTTTAAGGATGCGTAGATGTGACTCGAAATCCGAAGTGCAAATCAGTAAGTCATCTAAATAGACAAACACATTATCTCGGAGATGACTAGGAATAACTTGATCCATCACTCTACACAGCGTTTGTCCAGCATTACTCAAACCGAATGGCATTACCTTAAACTGGTAGAGTGGTCTACCAGGTACGGTGAAGGCTGTTTTCTCTCTTGATTTTTCGTGCAAAGGAATTTGCCAATACGCGTCCTTTAGGTCTATCCCCGAGATAAAGTGTGTGTCCTTTATCCGACTTAACAGACCTTCAACATGAGGCAACGGATACGCATCCTTAACAGTGACAGCGTTGACTTTTCGGAAGTCTAAACAAAGACGGACTTTACCAGGTTTTCTCACCAGCACTACCGGACAACTCCAAGGAGAGTTACTAACTTCTATCACGCCTAATTCCAACATGCGATCTAACTCTTTGTAAACCTCGCCTTGACGAACCGGCGATAACGGGTAATGCCTAGATTTTATCGGGGCGGCGTTTCCTGTATCGACGATGTGACAACCGAGGTCAGTTTTTCCTAATCCAAGGACAACAAAATTTGGAAACTGTCTTTTGACACCTTCTAATTGAAAAGCCTCTTCAGGTGAAAGTTTCAATAATTCAGTGTCCTCTTTGGAATCTTCTTCTTTGTCAAAGTCTACCCTTAACTCACTTATTTGAGGTAACAATTGGAAGCTACGCCAAAAATTCATGCCAAGATATACCTTTTGTGTCAAGTTGGGTATGATGTAAAATGTTATTTTTTTCGAAATTCCATTATATTTGGTTTCTATCTCGCAATGTCCAACTATATCGTGAGATTTACCATCTGCCGTACGTACTATATTTTTGTAGGGTAGTATTTCAATCCCTAATTTTTCGACTAACTCCCAACACCCATCACCTAAAACTGAAATAGATGCTCCACTGTCAAGCAGTCCAAATACTGACTCATTGTTCAAAAAAACATTGGCATACATACGACCATCCGTATCTGAAGATATTATCGTTTCTACTATTTGTTTTCGAAACTTTTTTCGATTTCGAAAACGACAACGAGCTTTTTGAATTTTTAAGCTGATTGGTTTATTGTTGTTCCCGAAAATTCGAGATCTAACCTTTTCGTAGTTAATTTTTCGCTCGTGAAGAGACTTAAGATGGTGTGTTTTTATCGGATGAAACTGATCAACGTCAACGTTGGACTTTTCCCTTTTTAAAATTTGTATTGGGATTGGACTGTTATCAGTTTCATCGGAGGAATTCGTTGGTTTGTTAGTATTTAATTTTGGGAGTGGTTCGTCAGATTCCTTGAGGAACGAACCTCCCCACTCCTCGTTTCGTCCCTCGGGAAGTTTCCCGCTTGATGCTTACCACATTGCACTGTGGTGACACCCTTGGCTCCACAAAGGAAACAAAACAAATTCCTAATTGCCGATGGGCAAAAGTGATAAGCGTGTCCTTTCTGATCACAATTCCAGCATATATAATTTGCAGTTGAAACTGGCTTTCGGGTAGAGTACATGGCTGCCACTTCATGTTTTTCCAATTCTGTATCAGAAGAATCGTTTTCGATCGCGATCTCGCTTACGTTTCGATGACCGACGGCTCTTTTATTCAAAAACCGTTCAGCCTCGCGAGCCTTTTGTCGAAGCTGCTCTAGGTTCTTCACCTCAGCCGACAACAAAATCTCTCCTAGCTTCTCCTTCGTGTTACCCCTCATGATTTCAATTAACTTCTTGTCATCAAATGGATCTTTTAGGCGGTCGTTTAAGCTTGAAACCGAAACATAAAAATCGTCAAACGATTCTTTCGGTCCCTGCTTTCGACACATGAGTCTCATATAAATGTCGATTTCAGACTCCAATTTGCCGAATTCCTTTTTCATTGCTTCCTTTATTGAAGATAAGTCAGCGTTTGGATTCTTCTTCACAAAACGCCAAAACCACTTATTTGCCCTACCGTCAAGCAAAATATGGAAATTTGCTGCGATTTGTTCCTCGCTGTAAGATGAACTCGACTGCATTCTTCCTATCTTCAACAGAAAGTCGGATATGTTTTCGGAACCATCATATTTGATATTCCAGCGATCCAATCTGCAAGGACCTGAGGCACTGAACGTAGTGGAAGCACTTGAGCTTCTTGGTGGAACAGCTTGAGTCATGGAAGAGCCATGTCTTTCGACTTGAGGAGGGTTGGTTGTTTGTTGCGAAGGTAAACGCAAATCCTCTAATTTTTGCAGCACATTTCCCATGAAAATGTCCATTTGCTGGAAAATCCTTACTTGGTTCTGAACCATGCTTCTCTCTATCCTATTAAGTAACTCTTCATTTCGACCAACATCATTTTCAGCGCGATCTGTTGGCTCTCTGTCGCCGCCCTCAACTATATAGTTTGGGTCATTTTCCACCCCTTGAGGATCTTCTTGATCCGCCATGTTGGATGTCGAATTGGAAATGACCGAATCTAACTCTTCGGAGAAACTAAAAGAATGGTTTAAGTTAAACCTATCTACCGTGTTACGAAACCTTTGGAAAAATTCTTCGAAGGTTGCTTCGTTGTGAGCGTTTATAACTTCTAAGTCGTCGTAGATTGAAACTCGGCGACTCCTGCTCATACTTGGTTCGAGTGAACCAACCTCTGATTTCTATCACCTATCAGTAAAGCTTCAAAACAAGAAAAATTTCGCTAAGAAAACAACAGAAATTAGTTTGTCAGGAAACGATTGTTTTTGGAAAGTTACTTTTGCGACTTGCAATTTATTCTCTGCAACACTAGGAAAAAAGGAACGTTGGGATTTGCCAATTGAGTATCGGCCAAAACCACTGATTGAAAAATAAAACCAAAAGAAACCAAATCAAATAATATATACAATTTTTAAAACTGTAATTCAAAATTAAGTTAAAATAACTATAATAAAAAGGAATGTTTTACTAAAACATAAAAAATGTTTATAAAACCAAAATGTTAAAAAATATAATTCAATGAAAATTTATAAAAAAACTAAAAAGCGTATAATTATTTAATAGAAACTGTATTTCATAAAATCGTGCTTTCTTCAAAAAAAAAAAGATTATCGGAATACTAAATTTTTAGTATCTCAAAGAAAATTTTGTTTGAGTTGTAAATTATCATAAAAATTAAAAAGGGAAGACGAGGTATGACTCCGAAAACGAGATACAACTGCCGAGGATTGAGAAGGAACGTTATTTGAGTCGACAAAAATATGTGTAAGTATACAAAAAGAAAGTAAACTAGTGTTTGCTATTGTTTTCTTGTATGAAGATTAAGCTATCGTTTTCTAAGTTTCCAGGACACTACATGACGAACATCATCAATGAGGACTCTGGAGATTCTCAAAAAAACTAAAAATTGAAAATTTTAAGTGTTTAAAGGACCATCCAAGACACCACTAGCATCAAGGGATCTCTTTAAATTATAGTTGTATATATAAAAGGTGTACCATATCCACCTGCAGTTTGGGCATCTTTTCTTCAGATGCCCAAAGACTAAGCTTAGATGGTTCCTTTGTTCAATATATATACTTAACCATCAAATTCAACCTCCTTGCGGCAACGCGGTACCGGGTAACCTACCTTAGTAACCGGGACTCACAAAGATGTTGAAATCAAATCGGTTAAGTAAAAATAAAAAATTAAAAAAAATGAAAAATGTTTTGACCAAAAAATTAGTTTTCGACTCGTAAATCAAAACGAAACATTGTTAGTCTCACCATCTTCCGATAGTGAAACCGACACGTTGGGCGCCATTTTTGTAACGAGTTTTTGTCTTTGAGGATTCGCTGGCACACACAATATCCCTCGCTAGCTCAGGCGTGGATTCTTGTCCTCCTCGTTATCAAAATTAAAAAGTATGCCAGTCTTCATCATCTAGATGGTATCGATGCGCGAGATCTTTTTCTTACCCCCCCTACCTGGTTGTTTTCTCGCCGAACAACCCCATAAAATAACGTTCCTTCTCCTCGTTCTCTTATCCCATTTCCCTTATCTCCTCGTCTCCCCCTTTCAAATCAAAAAACTTAAAGATTCATCTTCTTGTATCTATCTGACAATTTTTATTAATAGTTCCAGAGTTATCATTATCAAAATTCAAAAGGAATCTCACATTTTTGAAGTAATCAAGCTCTAGTAATTAAAAATTTTGATTTCAATTTTTAAAAATTTAAATACTTAAAATTTGTCAAAATATAAATATGTATGTAAATTTTAAAAAGGTTTAATAAGAAAAAAGGTAAAGTTATAATTATAAGCTCGTGCAATTATATTCCTTTGGAAGTAATATCGGGCAATATTTATATAGATGTATGTATGTCTCAATACGACCGTAAAAAAAAGAAAAAAAAATCACTCACCCCAAAAATCCGACGCAGTGGCCACTCCCTCGACGATTCCTGGCTAGAGGAGGCGATCCTTTGTACGCCTTATTTGTTTATTTAATTGACGATATAAATTTTACCACTTTTCACTTAAAAAAAAAAATATAGCTTGCACTACGCCTATGGTATGTATATCTATATATATATATATACGGATCTGTATATAGATATATATATATATATATATAAGGCAAGATCTATACCAATTTTCTTTTTGATTTTAACTTTAATTTCAAAATAATTCCTTCTCTCTTTTGCTTTTTTGAATGTTACAAAAAAAACACAATTTTTAAATCACTGACTGAAAGAAAAATTTAAAATTGAACAAAAAAATTTAAGTTTGTCTTAATTTTGAATTTAAAATAAGGTAAGAAATGCACTTTTATAGTTGTACATATATGTATATGTAGGTATATAATATTGTTTGACTGGATGATTTTGGTCTTGATTTTCCGTTGCGGTTGATGGGCCAATTCAGTAATTTCGGGATTTCCTCGCCCGTTAAAGTTCTAATTTACGTTTCCTTAGTAAAAGAGGAATTTGAGGCCGTCGAGAAGAATTCTTTCAACGGCCTAAATGCACCAAATAAAATGCTTTTTGTTATTCGTTTTCCCTCGAAATTAACTTAAAGGAAGCTTACCTTAGGATCGATTTGGCGAGTATATATATATAAATATATATCTATGTATACCTGTAGTTATCTTTTGGACAATTCTCACGGTACAAATATTCTACCTATGACGAGCGACCGAACTCAGCGCTGAGGGCTTTCTCTTTAAAAAAAAAAGAACTATATAAGAAACTAAACGAGTACATCTTTTATCTTGATTAAAACCTACTTACATTTTATAAATTTCGAGCTAGGTTCCTTGAAAAGCCGATCGGTGGTACCTTCTTGGAAATATTTCTCTGCTTCCTCAGTCCAAGGTGTATGATTTTGAAAAGAAGGTACTTACCGACGGCTTTTACTCAAGAACCCTATCTCTACCTATTACACTAACACCACCCTATCAGGATTTTCCAGCCTTTGTTTTATTTCACACCCACTAACTTACGCATTATTACATTCGCTTCATAAAAACGCCATAAACTTATTTATGTGCGTGTACGCATTAGTGGGTGTGATTTACGCACTTGTTGCAAACGTCTTCGGATGCAAATCGGATTCATGAATGTCATGACACCGATCGCATCCGAATTGTTTCATGCAACAGAGGTGAGTTTATCCACCTTCGCAACATTCTCAAATTATATCAAACATGACAATCACTCAATCTGTAAATTGAGTGACAGCCATAGCTCTTGCTGACCAAAAAGAGAACGTATCAACTCAGCTGTTAGTTGCCATAACTTGCAAAAAAAAAATAAGTGAGTGCAGTGGCAGTTGAGTGTGAGTGGTCGTCGTCGGTCGTGTCGTAGTTGGTGGTGTTTTTGTTTAGTTTGTTTTCCTTTTTATTTTTCGCATTTCACCTTTTTATATAAAATTAGTTTGCTTTTATTATAGTAATATATAATACCGCCCATTCGGTTACACATTTCAATAAACTTTGGAAACCATAACTCTGCTTATTCAACTTGTTCAGCACGAGGTTTTTTTTCGAAAATAAAATCACAAAAACTTACTTTAACAACGAACAATTACACTCAATAGTGCCTATATTTCTATGTTCAAATACAAGTACTTCTTGATGCGTCCGGCATCGAATCAAATCCTGTCGCATTGCTATCATTTTCACCAAGTATAGTTTCTTCTATGCTAGCATCGTCGTCAGGGATTTCATCATCACTGTTAGCATCGTTTGTAGAACTCCAAGATGCGGTCTTAAATTGTAATTAAATTCAAATTTAACAATCATTAAACAAATGTATATTGTATATACTATGTGTACTTTGTACCTGGGACAAAATTTCATCACCATGTATATCCTTATTTTTGAGATTACCCATCCAGAAGACCGAAGCACATTTGTTAGCTGCCAGCAGTGCTTTTACACGAAAAACTAAATTTTCCACAGTTTCACGCAGAGGTGGAATAAGAATTAAAATTGATGTGTTTTTCAGAGCCTGTAATTAAAAGAATAAAATAAACTTATATCGAAACAAAACAAAACAAAACAAATATTTTCTTTTTCTTGTGTTTACTTTCGAATGACAGCAAAGATTGTGTAAGAATCGTGTCGTCACTTGAAGATTCTTCAGCAATTCATTGACTCTTTCTGGATTTTCTCTCAGATAGTTCTCATACACAGGCAATCCATGTTGAAGAACAATTTTTAAATAAAAATGAGCATGCTTAAAGAAAATTAAATAAATTAATTTCATACTGAATTTATATTTAAGAACAAAACAAACTAAATTTACTTTCAAGAAAAGTGCAAAGTTTCTTGGTACATCCAGGGATTGTATGATCTCCAAAAGAGTATTTAATATTTCACAGCTCTTCTCCCAAACTCTCAAATGATCCGATCCAGTTTGTCTAGATTCGCTTACTTCAACATTAAGTGTGCTAATAAGAGTTTCACAAAGGCCTCTAAATAGCATTGGAAAGTTTGCCCTGAAGTTTTTGTTTAGGGTTTTTGTAAATACGTGTATAAAAAAAATAAATTTATACTGAAATTTTACTTATTAAAATTTGGAAAAGATCGTAATGAATTCTCTTTAGACTTTAAAAATTTTGTTTCTTCCAGAATAGCATCCAATATAGTCTTCTGGCGGCGAAAATCTGATTTTCTTAAATATCCTTTGACAAGTTCATCTAAATAGATATTACACAGGGTGCCTCTTTCCATTGTTCCATCATAATTGAACCATTTTCTGCAAAGTAAGACTTTGCAAAGGTTTCCTTGCAACAAAAACAAAATTAAACAATAATTTAAAATTACAATAAATTTAAAATAACTCACTTATATCTTGATCCAAATCTTTTTTAATAGCGAATTTCTTAAGAGATTGTATTAAGTGATATAAATGGACAGCTGATTTAATGTCAATTGCGCTCGCTTCTGTTGATCGACATTTATTAAATACCTCCACAGCTAAGGTCGAAGTATCTTTGTTGATAAATTCTTGACGAACTGATTTTCCCAATACTCCCAATAAGGCTCCTTTAAAAAAAAATTAATTTTCTATATTATTTGAACACACCAAAAATGTTAATGTCTTCAAAGCAATTAAACCTTTAAGTATTTTCTTATTGCAGGCATCACCGAATCCAGACCAAGAAAATAAAGCCGCCAACAAACGCAAACACAAACCGAAACAAATTTTAAGGTAATTCAGTTCATCGGTGAAGAGATCAGCATTGCCTAAGGCACCATCTACTCGTTGTACTGTTGTCAAAATTGCATTTGAAATCTAGTCAAATCCATGAGAAAATTTTAAAACAAAAATATTTACAAAAAAAAAAACATTTGATTTATATCAACCTCGTGGAAATTATTCATGATTGGATCAAGAAATTGATTTACAATGTCAGTTATGAAGTAAATTGGATAGCTCATATACTGCGATTGTTGATCGTTGGTGAATTTTTTAACTCCTGTTATTGATTCTAGTTTATTAACAATATCAGTTATGATGAATCTGAACATAGAAACAAATTATTCATTTAATTCAATATTAATTTTTTAGCATTTATTTACTTGAATTCCAAAAGGCCAATTGATTTGGGAATCTCTTCAATTGGGCGAGGGTATTTAATGTTAAAGTTAGCTTTTAAAATTAACATTATATCTGAATTCATTTGTCTGAAAGAAAATATATATATAAATAAACAAATAATTATCATATTATCAAAAATTTGTGAGTCATATAGCTCTCCTATAATAAACGAGGCCAAAAAAATCATATAACATAAACTAAAATCCACGATCCACAAGTATAACACCATCAATCATCCCTCTTAAGTCAGGTAACACCCCACCCTGGAGACACATCATCTGTCTATCAACTCCTACTCTCACCTCCTCGCGGTGAACATCGGGTGCCTAGTACCTCAACTGGAGGTTGGGTTCTAACCCCAGTGGAAAGTTGTTGGGGGCAGCAAACGAGAAAGGGGGGAGAGGTGTTTCCACTTAGGCACCTCTCCTTATCCATACGGCAGCGGAGCAATTTCTGTGATGTAATCAACGGTGGCGACTACATTTCCAGCAAGGTTGAACTACTTAGTGAACACCTTTTAGGGCTTCTACGACATATTTGGAGCCCAGGCCTATAAGGAGCGGTTTATCCGGCTCCCCGTTCTTGGAGTTATACTAAGGATCTGGCCCTCCAGATTGTACCGTCGAGTGACTTCCTGACCACGTAAAAATATCCTAGTTGTGAAGCACCAACAAGTCTCAGATACGGACGGATTTACTGATGACGAACCAAGCAAACAAAATAAGGATAACGAACTTTGACCTGTACGTGGAGTGTTAGGTCCCTTAATAAACCACGTGCAGTCAAACAATTAGCGGAAGCCCTAAACTGCTGTAAGGCAGATATTACCGCCATCGAAGAAGTGCGATGGGATGGACAGGGCAAACGCAAATTAAAAGACTGCGATGTATACTACGGCGACTGCTACTGAGAACAAAGACAGCGCGCGTCTATTTGGGTCTGGATTTGTTGTTGGAACTAGACTCAGGCAAAAGTCTTGAGTTTCAACAGTGTGAGCGAGCGCATCACGCCAATCCGCAGATGAAAGATGAAGACACCAAGGCATATTCTTTCGAGCTCTTGGACAAGACATGTGAGCAGTGCCCAGTTACATTAAAATTGTCTTAGAACATTTTAACGCCAAGCTAGGAAAAGAAGACATCTTTGGTGGCACAATCAGGAGATACAGCCTGACGCCACTTCCGACAACGGATTCAGGCTGATCGATTGCGCTGCGGGGCGAGACGTTCTGGTAGCTAGTACGCAGTTCACACATCTTGATATCCACAAGGGGACATGGAAATCTCCTGATCAATCAATTTTCAACCAGATTGACTACATTGCGATCCATTCCGATTGAGTCTCTAACAACCTCTCAAGAAGTCATGCTGCTTGCATTAAGCATTGAAAACCAGTGGAAATATTGCCTTGCAGCCACCAGAGATTCCGCCTCTGAAGTGCTAGGTTTCACACGGTAACTACAGCGAAAACCCTAGTTTGACGACGAATGCATACAAAACGGCGCTGCAACGAAGGACCAGAGCAAAGCAGCGTATGACAGCATTTATAGGGAAGAGCTCTACAGAGCAATGTCTAGTTTTGGCATCCCTGTCAAACTTATCCCTTTGTGCAAATTGACGATGGAGAATGCACGCTGCTCTATTAACGTCGGAAAAGATTTTACTCATGATGTCAAAAAAGGTTTTAGACAAGATGCACTATCATGCGACTTCTTCATCATCGTTCTGGAAAGAATTGTGCAAAACTCGACCGTCAACACTAGAGGCAGAATCTTCCAAGGTTAGGTTAGGTTAATGTGGCTGCGGATACAAAAACCACACACTTAGGCCAGAAGAAAAGGTCCATTGTGATACCACATGAATCTAGAGAATTACTTCTCACTAGTCGAACCATTTTGAGCTTTTTATAAAGCGAAGGAGATATCTGATATCCTTTTTAGCTAGTTCACTGGGAACATCAAAAGAGTATTCTCCCAGATGAAGTTTGCGTCTTCGTGAAAGAGCAGGGCAGGTGCAGAGGAGGTGAGAGATTGTTTCCTCTTCTTCCTCGTCCATACAGCTCCTGCAGAAGTCATTTGAGGCTACACCAAGTCGTATTGCGTGTCTGCCTATAAGACAGTGTCCCATAAGGACACCTATTAGGGAGCTAATATGAAGTCTGCTTTGGGATAACAAATCTTTAGAGCGCTTTAGGTCCAATGAAGGCCATATTAGTTTTGTGGCTGCGCATGTTGGTAAATTGTACCACCTAGAGTTTGCTATCTCGAAAGCTTTTTCTTTTAGCAGAAGTTTACATGTAGCTATTGGTATACCTATCTTCTCCCTTTCAGGTGAAATAGGTATGACAGTTCCATTTTTAGCGAGTTCATCGGCTCTACAATTTCCTGCGATGTCTCTGTGGCCCGGCACCCAGCATAGGTGAATGTTAAATTGCTGCGTCATCTCCATAAGAGACGATCGACAATCGAGGGCCGTTAGAGATTTGGTTGAGACGCCGTCAAGAGACTTGATAGCAGCCTGACTGTCAGAGAAGATGCGTATATCAGAAGTTGATATCACGTTTTCTCTTAGCCAGGAGAGAACCTCTTTGTACTAAAATTTCCGCTTGGAAGACGCTACAATGATTAGGGAGGCGGAATGAGATGCTTAGATTAAGCTTTTCTGAGTACACACCACTACCAACTCCCTCATTTGTCTTGGATCCATCTGTGTAAAAGTGGATGCTTTTGTCATCCAGGAGTTTTTTGTCTTCCCATTCATCTCTGGATGGAATAGATACCTGGAAGTTTTTTCCAAATTCGGGTTTTGGGATAGTGTAGTCTATGTACTTTGGTATAGAACCAAAGAGGTTCAGAATGATGGAGTGCCCAACATTGTTGTTGGTCCATTGAGATGAGGCGTTGAGTCTTATGGCTGTACTCGCTGCCACTTGTTTGCTGAAGATGTCGAGGGGTGTCAGATGGAGGAGAGTGTCCAACGCTGCTGAGGGTGTGGTTCTCAAAGCCCCGCTAATGCAGAGACATGCAGTGCGTTGGACTCTGCTCGAGTTTGTCGTAGTATGTGACTTTCTCCAGTGCAGTCCACCACACTGCAACCCCGTACATAAGTATTGGTCGGATGACCGATGTGTATAGCCAATAAGTTATGCGAGGTTGAAAACCCCATTTGTTTCCTATGGCTTTCTTGCAAAGGAAAAGAGCTGCTGTAGCTTTTTTAACTCTTTCTTGAATATTAGGTTTCCAACTTAATTTTTTGTCCAATATCAGACCAAGATATTTGGCCTCATTGGTGAAAATTAGTGGTACACCTTTTATTGAGGGAGGTACAATTTCTGGGATCTTGTATTTCCGCGTAAAAAGGACGAGGTCTGTTTTTTGAGGATTAATACTAAGTCCGCAGTGATCTGCCCATCTAGTGAGCATATTGAGTACGTTTTGGAGGAGGTCTCTCAGTGTATTAGGAAGAATCTTCCAAAGGTCCATCCAATTACTTGGATACGCCGATGATATTAACATAGTTGGAAGATCAAAGCGTGATGTCAGTGTAGCGTTTTCGAGCATTGCGACGGAAGCGAAGAAGATGGGTTGAGTGGTCAATAAGGGCAAGACCAAGTATATGCTGTCATCAAAAAAGGACATTGAACGACGACGTCTTGGACAAAACGTCACCATTGACAGCTATAACTTTAAGGTAGTTCAGGCCTTTGTCTACATAGGCACCGCTATAAATTCAGACAACGACACCAGCGCTGAAATTAAACAAAGAATAACTCTTGCAAATCGCTGCTTCTTTGGACTTAGAAGGCAATTTTGTAGTGTAATCATCCCGGTTTGCATTTATGGCGCTTCTCATTTACTTTTTCCGTCATAGTATAACCAGAGTCAATGCTGGGAATCTGGAAGGACCACTTCTGCAAACTAACGAATCGAATTCCGCTATCATCAGGATGATATATTCAATGCAGAAGACGAATGTCAATAACCCACTTTTTCCGACGTAGAAAAATTAAATAATACCATATCTAAGCTAAAGCTTAACAAAGCAGAGCAGATGACCTAAATGCCTATCTTTTCACAGCGACTGGAGATGATTTGGTTAGAATATAGGCCTACCTGTCCTATTTTTCAAATATGAGCGGAAGAAAGCATGCCCTTTCCTCTAAACTGCACTAACAGAAGACAATTCAATCACTTTAACATCGCCTTCAAGATCAATTTCGCTGCAATATGTGAACGTTTTAATCCCCTTGCCAACAACCTAATAGACCAGGAAAGTCCACAGACAATCATATATTCACATTGCTATCAGATCCTGGAAAAAATCAAAAACACTAAATGGTCACTCACCTGAGTCTTAATGGACAAATTGTATAGAGCCATTTCTAGTTTTGACATTCCTTCCAAACTCGTCTATTTGTAGAGTACCAATGGCGACACAAAATCTGGGGCTGTACATTAGCGAAGGAAAAACAAAATACATGGTGGCGTCGACTGCGGGAAGAACAATTGGTCAAACAATCAAGGTAACGAAGAATGAATTTGAAGAAGCCAGCTGAAAACAACGTAGAAGAAGAAATACGCGGGCGGTTGCTCAAAACCAACAGAGTCTACTTCAGTCTGTCAAAGCTTTTTAATCTAGAAACCTTACCATAACTTCGAGAGGAAGAAGAAGGTCTTGCGTAGAATTGTTGACCCCTTATGTGAGGAAGGACGATTCCGAAGACGCTCGAAACGCTACAATCAAGTGCTCTATGTTATCTACCTCAAAGCTGATATTTTGACAAAAATTAAGCTCAATAGGTTAAGGTGGGCTGGACACCTAGCTCGCGGACCATGTTTACTTGATGATGATGGCCTCAGCTCGCGATCGGAATAAATGGAGAAACTTGTTGTATAGGGCCAGGACCAGATTCCGGTTGTCCAGCCAATAATGACTTTTTTAAGTCAAAAAAGGCCTTAAGACACTATTTTGATATTGACATAAGCGATAGAATTTTGAGTGATGTAAATGTGTTCTTTTGCAGGCATTGAGACAGAGGAGTCAGAAATGGGTTTGGTGGTTAGTGACATCGGTGGTTAAGGACTTTGTCTACCTAGTCTCTGGTATGAACGCAGAAAATAGCAGACCGTTCTACCATACCATGCAAAAGAATGGATTATGACAAAAGGGAATGATAGAACCTTTGGTTGTTTCGAGAGAAAAGTTCTTTCTGTAATCTAGGGTCACTTACGTACAGACAGTGAGTGGAGGAGAAGATCGAACGACAAGCTGTACGGGCTACACAACGACGTAGACTAAGCCACTTGGATAAAAGTCCGACGTCTAAGATGGCTGGCTCACGTAAAGGGCATGGAAACCAATGCTCCGCCCAGTAGAGAAGACCGCGGACCTGGTGGCGCACACAAGTAGAAAGTGAAATTTGAAACTATGTTGACCAGTGTTATAATATGTACCTGTAAATTTCCTTTGGACCATATGTGGTTTCAAACTTTCCCATGTATGATTTTGTTATTTTCGAACTACTTATTTGTGCTGTGCTTGGCACGGTCATATTGGCCATTGTTGCTTCTGTTTCGTTCTGCTCTGTTGATGCATTGAGATTCTTCTTTTTGTTTCCAGCTTTTCCCGATGCTTTTTTTCGTCCTTTTTAAAGCAAACGTCAATTTTAAAAAACAACAAACAAAAATTAGCTTTGCCACTAAATTACCTGTAGTTTTTTTAATCTGTACAACAGGTTCAGGCATTGTCATGAATTGACAAATCGGTGGTGTGTAGTCAGCTGGAGCTTTGATCAAGAGTTTTCGAACACATTCCTCGATTTTTATCAAATCTACTAATCGAGTTAGGACCTAGAAAAATCAAAACAAATCCAAAACACTTCCTTATATTGTCACCAGGATCGGCAGTTTTTCTTAACAAAAACTCAACTCACTTTTCCTCGAATCATGGGATCATTCTGACACGAAAATGAACTTATTGTTTCACGAATCCAATTCACTGTATGGAAGAATATATCTAAAATGTGTTTGCTTTGTACATCATCGTATTCGTAAAATATATCAACACTGTCGATATTTTCGAAGACCTTAGGTAAAATTATACCACACCCAAGAAGAGCATTTATCATCTCTAAACTGCCATCGTATCGAACAAAATGCAGAACTCTCATTAGGTTGAACAATGGAGCCAGGACGAGAATGGAGGAAGAAGCCCTGAAACATAAATCAGCAAATCAGTTATAAATAAATAATATTATCATGATCAAGATCAAAAAATTAAAGTGGATGTCTTAAAAACATACTCATGAGTAGGGCTCAAAACCAGTTGAGCTATATCTACAGCTATTGGCACCAATTCGCTTTCGGTGGGTGTGTTTGTGTCTTCTGGAGTGTTAATACATTTTTGGTATGAAATTGCAATCCCTCTGAAAAGATTAAACATTTTGAAAACTATGTTTTTTTAGACTTTTGTATGACTTACAGATTTTCTTTAGGATGATCTTCTATAACGAAACTGTTTTGAAAATAATACGTTATAAGCTCACATAGCCAAATAAGAAAAGGTCGATCCAAGTCTAAAAGGTTATCATTTCTTTGATAATTTGTAGAGCATACGGTTGCGAGCTCATCATAAAATAAAGCCAGCGACTCAGGGCAATATATTGTTGTGGAATGAATTCGAGCTAAAAATAAAATTAACAAGTCCATCAAAATTAAATAACCCTCGCAGTGTTTTCTTACTTATATAATTTGCTGCAATTTTGCCTCTTCCCTCGGGCAACTCTTCAACTGTATTATACGATGTATTGAAGTCATACATAGGATCTGCATGGATATCATCGATTCTAGCAACATTATCGATCATCTGAACAGCTCCTATTATACCTTGTTTCTTAACCCTATTTCGAAAAACAAATTTCAAATATAAAAACAGCCTCAGCAAAAAAAAAATGAAATAAAAACTCACTTGGGCAATCGATTAATAATTTGTTTTTTGATCAGCATATCAATTTGATCTTGTAATACTGGACATTCATCAAGTGGAGGAGCAGGAAATGCAATCGAACAAAGTAATTCCATAACAAGGCGTGTTTGCGGTAAATTCATATCACTGATTCGATCCAGAAGAGGCTTTGAGTGAGGACAAAATAATAAATAATAATTTTTAAATAACATATAAAAATTTACTATTTTATTTAAAAAACAAGTCATACCATTAAAACCATACCCCAATTTTGAACGTTTGATGGATATTTAAGTTTTAATTCTTTTATTAATTCCAATGCCTCTGTTGTCATACTCGATGCTGATTTATCGCAAGTTAATTCGACAAGCTTAAGGAGAATGTCTTTTTGAGTTGATTCACCAGCACCAAAGATAATGCTAAAAGTCATAATTAGTTTTATTTCTTAAACAATTAATTAAGTTATGGTAATTTTTACTTGTAAGAATTTCTTCCAAAATCAGATATGATTTTATTTTTGTCCTTTATGCAATCGTGTAAAATTCGAAGCAGAACATTTATGAGCTCAGTTAAAATGGGTGCATATTTTGTTTTGACGTCAATTAGAATATCAACATTGATGTGTTCTTGTTTTATTCGACATCGTATCTGAAACAGATAAAATTACTTTATGAAATTTATTATAAAATATTTTGAAATGTCAATTCTTACTATTTTTTCAATGTAAGTACTTCGTACTTCTTTTATAGACATCATTTTCAATAAAACCACCAAGTCTATTGGTCTGAAATGGTAATAGATATTGAAATAGGTAACATAATTATTTGTTACAAATACTTCCAATGGAAGAAACTTGCAAACATGTGTTTTAATAATATAGAGAAGATGATTAGGGATTTGGAAAACTCTTCAGCAATTTACACTTTCATTTTCAATAAGCCAAAGTTTTGGGATTTCTAATGTAACGGTAGTTATTATTTCTATTTTAAGGGCAAGACTCACACTGAAATCGTTATGACGGGCGATTTCAATGTTCACAATTCTTCATGGATGGCTTCTCCATTCGGGCCAGACAACACCCGAAGGAATGTGTGCTGAGAATTTTGCTGAGTTTAACCATCTTACTCAACTTGTCAATGAGCCTACTCGAATATCAGGCGTTAACGGACGAGCAAAACATACATTTGTTTCTCGCTTCTGATCCTGATAAGTACACAATCAGTGTATTGACGCCTCTATGGACATCGGGACACAGTGTCATATCTGCTAATTTCTCGTGTCAAACAAATCCAGTTTGGCAGTACGAGAAAGCCAACTGGGACGGTCTCAATAATTTCTTCAGGATCTTTAACTGGTCATTATACTTCCTCGGTAGTGACGTAGACTCCAGTGCAGATATGATTACTAGTTTGATTCATCTTGGAATGAATATTTTTATTCCGAATAGGGTTAAAAGTATTAAACCTAAGACTAAATCATGGTTCGATTCGAGCTGCAAAGAGGTTATCAATCAAGGAGAAAGAGGTGAGCTTCCGGTGTTTTAGAGCCAACCCAACTGAGGAAAACCGGAAAAGGTTTAACTCTTTCGGTACGCGAGTGGTCCGTTTACATATAAATATTCTTTGTTCTGTACCACTCGCGTACCGAAAGGGTTTTTATACAAGCCAGGAAGGACTGCAACGCCCATATTCGAAGGTAAGAATTTCAGGTCATTTGTAAAAAACATGAGGAATTCTTCCTCTTCCTCGGTTCCTACGCTTGTTGACAATGACACTCCTTTAGTAAGCTCTATTGATAAAGCTAACTTGTTTGCAAGGCAGTTCGCTGAAAATTCCACCTTACCAGATAGTGTCATGGCTCCCCCAGTTCTTGAACGAGTAAATGATTCTATGGGACCAATCTTTTTTCGTACTCGAACTGTGGCGAGAGTTCTTAAAGATCTAAACATTCATAAATCCGCTGGTCCGGATGGTATCGCCGCTATTATTCTGAAGAGGTGTTCTTCCACGCTAGCAAAACCACTGCGTAAGTTTTTCCATCTATCCTATTCTTCTGGAAAACTGCATTTTTTCAGCCAATCCCAAAAAAAGGCGAATCTTCTTCCCCCGCAAATTATCGACCGATAGCACTAACGTCCCTTCTTTCCAAGGTCATAAAAACGCTGATTAATAATCAGCTTAAGAAATTTTTTTGAGAAACAAGAGCTTTTTAATGACCGGCAATACGGCAAATCTTTACATCGTTTTGGAGAAAGTAAGATTATTGCATTTGATATTTCAAAGGCATTTGATAAAGTTTGGCATCTTGCTCTCTTATCGAAAATGCGTGCTTTTGGTATTGACGAATCTCTTCTTCGTTGGATTAGAAATTTTCTTTCGAACCGTTCATTACAAGTTGTTTTGGACGGATTCAAGTCTGAAACCCAAAAATGAATGCTGGTGTGCCCTAGGGCTCCGTTTTGTCTCCGACCCTTTTCCTCATTTTTATAAATGATCTCCTGTCTTCCTTACTTACTTACTTAAGGTGGCGCTACAGTCCTGTGTGAACTAGGGCCTCACCCAACAAACTTCTCCATCTAGCTCGGTCCCTAGCTAAATGTCTCCAGTTTCGCGCTCCGAGTTGGGTGAGGTCACCTTCCACTTGTGCGCGCCACCTGATTCGCGGTCTTAATCTACTGCGCTGTCCTGTGGGTGTGGATTCGAAGACTTTCCGGGCCGGAGCATTGGTTTCCATGCGCTCTACGTGACCCAGCCATCTTAGTCGTTGGACTTTTACCCTTCTGGCTAAGTCTACGTCGCTGTACAGCCCGTACAGCTCGTCGTTCCATCTTCTCCTCCACTCCCCTTCGATGCATACGGGACCGTAGATCACACGAAGAATCTTTCTCTCGAAACGACCCAAGGTGCTTTCATCCGCTTTTGTCATAGTCCATGCTTCTGCACCGTATAGCAGGACGGGGATGATAAGGGTCTTATATAGCGACACTTTGGTCCTTCGAGAGAGGATTTTTCCACTCAATTGCTTTCTTAACCCAAAGAAACAGCGGTTTGCAAGAGTTATTCTTCGTTTGATCTCAGCGCTGGTGTTGTTTTCTGCGTTTACAGCGGAGCCTAGGTAGACGAAGTCCTTGACTACCTCAAAGTTACGTCTGTTGATGGTGACGTTTTGACCAAGACGTCGGTGTTGTAGGTCCTTTCTTGATGACAGCATATACTTTGTTTTGCCCTCATTAACCGTTAAACCCATTTTTGCCGCCTCTGCCTTAATACTCACAAAAGCCCCATTGACATCACGCTGAGTTCTTCCGATTATGTCAATGTCATCAGCATATGCTAGTAATTGGACAGACTTTTGAAAGATAGTGCCTCTAGTGTTGACGTGTGAGCTTTGCACTATTCTTTCAAGTACGATGTTAAAAAAATCACATGACAGCGCATCACCTTGTCTAAAACCTTTTTTGACATCGAAAGGTTCTGTTAAGTTGTTTCCAACCTTTATGGAGCAGCGTGAATTCTCCATGGTCATCCTGCACAAACGGAAGAGTTTGGCAGGGATGCCAAAACTAGACATGGCTCTATACAGTTCGTCCCTGTAGATACTGTCATATGCGGCCTTGAAATCGATGAAAAGATGGTAGGTGTCGATTTGGTGTTCTTGGGTTTTTTCCAGGATCTGCCGTAATGTGAATATTTGATCGACTGTGGACTTTCCTGGTCTAAAACCACACTGATGAGGACCTATCAGGTTGTTGACGATGGGCTTTAGACGTTCACATATAACGGCAGAGAAGATTTTGTAGGCGATGTTAAGTAGACTGATTCCTCTATAATTGGTGCAGTTTAAAGGGTCTCCTTTTTTCAGGATCGGGCAAACAATACTGAGGTTCCATTCATCGGGCATACTTTCTTCCGACCATATCTTACAGATAAGTTGGTGCATGCTCCTAACCAACTCATCTCCAGCTGCTTTAAAGAGCTCGGCATTCAGGCCATCCGCTCCAGCGGCTTTGTTAGACTTCAGCTTAGATATAGCAATCTTTACTTCGTCTAAGTCGGGAGGACGGGATTGTTGGCTTTCGTCGTCTATATTGAATGGATCATCCTGCTTGACAGCGGAATTCGGTTCGTCGTCGCCGTTATACAGTCTGCAGAAGTGGTCCTTCCCCAGCATTGACTGCGGTTCCACTATGATGTTTCCACTTTCGTCTTTGCAGCCTTCGGTTCTAGGTTTATGTACTTGTGAATTTCGTTCATAAAACTTTCGAACTTCATTCCTGCTTTTAAACCTCTCAACATTTTCGACCGCACGCTTCTCATGCTCTCTCTTTTTCCTTCTGAGAAGTCGGTGTTCCTCTCGCCTCTTCTGCTCATAGAGCTCATGAGCAGCTCTCGTCCTTTTATGCAGCGCCGCTTTGCGTGCCTGTTATTTGGCTGCATTTGCCTGCCGACATTCCTCATCAAACCAGGGGTTCCTTGTTGGTGGTTGCTTGAAACCCAGCACGTCAGAGGCGGCTTCTCTGAGTGCGTCTTGGCAATGTTGCCACTGGTTTTCTATACATTGTGTTGGCAGCAAAGAACTTCGAGAGAGGTTACTTGTAACTCGGTCGGAGAAGGAGTTGGCGATCTCTTGCGATTGTAGCCGTTCGAAGTTGTACCTTCTCCCAGCATCTCCCTGTTTTGCCTTAGGCCTGGAAACCCGAAGTGCTACCTTGGCTACAACAAGGTAGTGGTCCGAGTCGATGTTAGCTCCTCGGAAAGTTCGGACATCCATGATGCTGGAAGCGTGTCTGGCGTCGATCGCAATGTGGTCAATCTGGTTGACGGTAGTTTGATCTAGAGATCTCCAAGTTCCTTTGTGGATGTTGAGGTGTGGAAAACGCGTACTGGCTACCATGACGTTTCGCCCCGCAGCAAAATCTATGAGCCTGAATCCGTTGTCGGAAGTGTTGTCGTGCAGGCTGTTTTTCCCGATTATTCCACCAAAGATGTCTTCCCTTCCTAGCTTGGCATTAAAATCGCCCAGGACGATTTTAATATCGTAGCTAGGACACTGCTCATATGTTTTGTCTAAGAGCTCGAAGAACATATCTTTGGTGTTGTCATCCTTCTCTTCTGTGGGGGCGTGCGCGCATATCAGGCTAATGTTGCCGAATTTAGCCTTGATGCGGATGGTCATGAGGCGCTCGTTGATGCACCTATAGTTCAAGACTTGTTGCCTAAGTCTGGCTCCAATGACAAAGCCGCATCCAATTAAGCGCTGTTGGTTTTCTTGGTAGCAGTCACCATAGTAAATATCGCAGTTTTTCATCCTCTTTTTGCCCGGCCCATCCCATCGTATTTCCTGGATGGCGGTGATGTCTGCTTTATAGCAGTCTAGGGCCTCCGCTAATTCTTCGGCTGCACGTGGTCTGTTAAGGGACCTAACATTCCACGTGCATATCCGAAGTTCGTTGTCCTTAATTCGTTTGCTTAGGTTGTCAACAGTAAATCCGTCCGTATCCGAGGCTTGTTGGTGCTTCGCAACTATGAAATTTTTAAGTGGTCAGGAAGTCACCCTGACGGCACAACCCCCAACCTGGAGGGCCAGATCCTTAGTATAACTCCAAGGACGGGGAGCCGGATAAACCGCTCCTTATAGGCCTGGGCTCCGAATAAGTCGTAGAAGCCCTATAAGGTGTTCACTAAGTAGTTCAGCCTTACTGGAACTGTAGACGCCACCGTTGATTCCATCTCGGGAATTCCTCCGCTGCCGTCTGGATAAGGAGAGGTGCCTTAGTGGACGCACCTCTCCCCCCTCTCTCGTTTGCTGCCCCCAACAACTTTCCGATGTTCACCACGGGGAGGTGAGAGTAGGAGTTGATAGACAGAGGTTTGTTTTGAGAAAAACCTGTGGACGCTTGTGTCCTCTTGAATGCACATGTCTACCATTTCTGTCTGCTACTTCTAATTCAATACATTGTTTCGCTGACGATAGCACTCTGAGCTTTGCAACGGCAAAATATGATAAGCTCATAAAATTCCGATCTACACAGCATTGTACAATTGGGAATAAAAAACCGTGTGGAATTTAATGCTTCGAAAACCCATAGCTGTCTTGTATCGTTAAAGCGAGATATACCTCTTTGCCACTATCTATGAGTGGCACTTACATCAACGAAACTAAAAATCTTGATCCTCGGAATGTGCATCAGCAACCACCTTTTGTGCAGCGATCACATACGCGATGTCGCCAAAAATGCCGCAAGATGTCTAGGTTTTTTGAGAAGATGCAAGAAATTTTTCTCTCCGTCTGATGTGGCTACAATCTACAAAACCTATATACGTCCGAAACTTGAATATACCTCTCATCTCTGGACTGGTGCTCCAGTGACTTATTTAAGCCTCTTCGACAGTATTCAAAGAGCTTTTAAAATGATTTGTGACATTAACATCATCAACACGATTACGTCACTCGAACATCGTCGTAAAGTTTCTTGTATTTGCTCTAGTGAAATAGCCAGTTGCATTCCTCCCCTTATACAATTTAACTGTAATACCCGCGCTTCTAGGAATGCCCATCAGTTAACCCTTGAGCCCAACTTAGGAAGTACTATGAAGTACAGAGATTCATTATTTAGCCATACTACGCGAATATGCCACGCTTTATCTTTCCCTATCATTGCAATGTTCAGGAATTCAAAATCAATGTAAACCGGCACCTCCTATCTAACCCTTCCCTCTTTTCCTAATGCTAACACTGTGTCTTTGGCATATTAAAGGTATACCAAACCCTTTTAGTGTTCGCTAATTATAAAACAAAAAATAGTAGAGTAGTGTTCTTTTAGATTCGATTTATGTGGACACAAAATTAAAGTTTCCATATAAAACAGAATTCAACAAAATAAAAAAATATGATGAAAAATTTGTCGTTTCCACTTATTTAATTGCAATGAGATCACCTATGTATTTTACCGTGCGCTTTGAAAACCTGGAAAAAAATCAAAAAAAGCTAAACTGAAAAATTGTATCTCATTTAAGAAAGCTTATGCAACCTTCAGAAGAACATTAAAAGCTAACAAAATTAAAAGTCTAACGACTTTACTTCTTAAATTAATCCTAATTCTTCTGTATAAGCAATATTTGGAATAAAATCAAGCGATTTCGGTGAATCAACTATTTCTCTGCCCAACAAATGTATTGACACAAACTCGTGGCCTTTTATCACCCCATCAGAAATCAATCACCTGGTCTCATTATTTAAGCGACACGAACTTCCACAACAGTTTAAGACTACAAAAAGACGAAAGTCTCCGCAACACAACCCTTCTGAATACCAATATGGCAAGTAATCATCTTGAGCAACACATCTCTCTATTCGAATTAGAATCATGTCTTAGCAAAATGAAAAGTAATACATCAGGAAGAGATAGACTATCATATCCAATGTTCAAAAAACTGCCGACCCAGACAAAAACCATTTTTATCGATATCTATAATAAAATCCTTGATACGAATGTCATAATGCAATATTGGTAAGTTATCACAATCATTCCCAAAACCAAAACAGGAGATAAATAAAGTCGACGGGTGTAGACCAATCTCACTATAACCATGTATTTAAAAAATTCTGGAAAAGATAGTAGCAAAGCGCCTTCTCTGGTATACAGAATCTAAAAAACTAACTACTTTAAATCAAGGAGCATTAAAACCCAAGAGGGATTGTAAAGATGCTTAGCTGCATATAGACAGTTACATCTCAAATGCTATATCAGCCAAAAATCATTTTTCAATTATCTCACTGAACTTCGAGAAAGCATTTACCAAAATAGGAGTAAATTTAATACTTAAAAAGTTGAGAGAATGGCAAATGGGACCCAAAATATAGGAATATATAAAGGCTCTTTCTTCACATGGAAAATTTTGTGTTACGAGTTATTAATGCTACAAAACTCTTGTTTCCGTCCAGATCTATTATTAATAAAGATACAAAATCTGTGATTCGATCCAACAAGCCAAAAAGAAACCCATGAGCACTTTCATGCATATGGAAACTTATACTTAATTTCAACTTGCCTACTAAAATTAATGGTATTCCATTGTTTTCATGCCCTCCTTGGATGTGCAGACCGGAATCCTTTGAACTGTGACTAAGCAAATTATCTAAAGAACACGCTCCAAAAAATGCGTACCGACAAATTGGACTATCCATCGAAAACAACCTCAAAACCCAAAACTGGAAATTCATATTCTCCGAGCGACACACGGTCCAAAACTGAGAACCATACTGGCTTTGCTGTAACCTCAAAACCAAAATCTTGAAATTCATATTCTCCGAGCGACGCACGGTTCAAAAACTGAGAACCATACTGGTTTTGCTGTAACAGCACAAAACTTACTTACTTACTTAAGGTGGCGCTACAGTCCGGGGCGGACCTGGGCCTCAACCAACATGCGTCTCCAGCCAGCTCGGTCCCTAGCTAGCTGTCTCCAGTTTCGCACGCCAAGTTGGTTGAGGTCCTCACCCACCTGAGTGCGCCACCTGAGTCGCGGTCTTCCTCTACTGCGCCGTCCCTCGGGATTGGATTCGAAGACCTTCCGGGCTGGAGCGTTGATGTCCATTCGCTCTACATGACCCAGCCATCTAAGCCGTTGGACTTTTATTCTGCTAACTAGGTCAGTGTCGCTGTACAGCCCGTACAGTTCGTCGTTAAATCTTCTCCTCCATTCTCCATCTATACGTACGGGACCAAAAATCACCCGAAGAATTTTTCTCTCGAAGCATCCTAAGACGTTCTCATCTTTCTTTGACAGGGTCCAGGCCTCAGCGCCATAAATGAGAACCGGGATGATGAGTGTCTTATAGATGGTGATTTTAGATGATCGAGAGAGGACTTTACTTCTCAATTGCCTTCTTAGTCCAAAGAAGCAGCGATTTGCAAGAGTTATTCTTCGTTTGATTTCAGCGCTGGTGTCGTTGTCTGAGTTTATAGCGGTGCCTAGGTAGAAGTCCTCAATTACCTCAAAGTTATAGTTGTCCATGGTGACGTTTTTTCCAAGACGTCATTGTTCAATGTTCTTTTTTGATGACAGCATATACTTGGTCTCATTGACTCATTGACCACTAAACACATCTTCTTCGCTTCCGTCGCAATGCTCAAAAACGCTCCACTGACATCATGCTTTGATCTTCCAATTATGTCAATATCATCTGCGTATCCGATTGATTGGATGGACCTTTGGAAGATTGTGCATCCAGTGTTGACGGTTGAGTTTTGCACGATTCTTTCAAGAACGATGTTGAAGAAGTCGCATGACAGTGCATCGCCTTGTCTAAAACCTTATTTGACATCAAATGCATCGGTGAGATATTTTCCGACCTTAATGGAGCAGCGTGCATTCTCCATCGTCATTCTGCACAAACGGATAAGTTTGACAGGGATGCCAAAACTAGACATTGCTCTGTAGAGCTCTTCCCTATAGATGCTGTCATACGCGGCTTTAAAATCGATAAAGGGATCGTGGGTATCGATTTGAAGTTCCTGGGTTTTTTCCAAGATCTGCCGTAGTGTGAATATGTGGTCGATAGTGGACTTTCCTGGTCTGAAACCATACTGATAAGGACCTATAGGTTGTTGACGAACGGCTTCAGACGTTCACTGAATACGGCAGAAAGGATTTTATATGCAATGTTCAGAAGACTGATGCCTCTGTAGTTGGCGCAATTTAGAGGGTCTCCTTTCTTACACTGCCGCTCATCTAAATAGGTTCACAAATATTTTCACAACACTGATGGCCTCCCTTCATATGTATTGCAATGACACATCTTTTTTATATATGTAATGAAAGAGCATCATTATGTGCTTGTTTTGGGAGAAAAAAAATTGTCTTAAAGCTTACCGTTATTCCTCCACGGTAGCTAGACTAAATGTATTTATAAAAACAAGCATTTTTTTCGGCTCATCTGAATAGGTTCAACGGATGAAATGGAATAAAACAATACAAATTATTTGAATTCAAAGATTTATTTTACCTTTTTGTATTGTATGATTATTCAACAGAAGTTTATTATGAGTGTTACCACCTCTTTTTAATATAGTCTCGTAAATTCGATTTGGAATGGAACTATACAATTTTTCCAGGTATTGAAGCGAAATTTCTGACCAGGCTTTTTTAATGGCTGCGATTAATGACTTTTTGTCTTCGAATTGCCTCCCTGACTGGTATACTTTACATTAGAGAAGTCCCCACACATTCTCTATTATGTTAAGGTCAGGGGAGTATGGGGGCCACACCAGCATCTCCACATTTTGACTATCAATCCACTGCCTTACTGTCCTCGCTGTATGGATAGGGGCATTATCATGTTGGAATGTCCACGATATTGGTCCAAACAGGTCAGAAATCTGTGGGAAGTCCTTTTTTAGCACACCTTTAGAAGAATTTGCATTCATTCTCGATGTAACAAATTGGAGCTCCTAGGCTCCGTAGAAGGAAATAGCTCCCCACACCATAACACTGCCTTCATAGCTATGCAGCCGACTTAAATAATGCTCCTCTCTTCGAAGGTCATGAAAGTAATAATTATAGCCGTCAGGGCCCCCTACATTGAACTTTTTCTCATCTGAAAAAATCACTTTGCCACTCTGACTTCCACGACATGTATTTCTTACAGAATTGGAGACGAATTTCTTTCCTAGATTTGTTAAGTGGTGGTTTTCTCTGATTTGTTTTTCTTTTCAAATGAGAAGCACTTTTAATAAGGCGTTTTACCGTAGCTAAACTGCAATTGACACCGGTTTTTATTTTTATTTTTGACGCGGAATCATGAGAATTAGAAGCTGCTCTGATGATAGCACTTCTATCAGCCATTGATTTGGCCGTATAAGTTCCTCCTTTCATATTTTTTCCATAATTTTGGATATTTCGCAAGTAACTGCATACCAAATTTTGACTGCTTTTAATTTTCTTCGCTAAAAGTCGTTGGCTTAGGCCTGATTCCCGAAATGCTTTTATTTTGCCTTTTTCTTCCTCGGTTAAAGATTTTTCGCGACCCATTTTCACCGTTAATAGGAAAAATACACTAACTTTATTGACAGATAAAATTTCGATTACAATTAACACGCAACTCAACGCAAATTGCAATTTTTGCTGTTGAACCTATTCAGATGAGCCAAAAAAATGCTTGTTTTTTTGAATACATTTAGTCTAACTACCGTGGGAGAATAACGGTAAGCTTTAACATAATTTTTTTTCTCCCAAACCAAGCACATCATGATGCTCTTTCATTACATATATAAAAAAGATGTGTCATTGCAATATATATGAAGGGAGGCCAACAGTGAGGTGAAAATATTTGTGAACCTATTCAGATGAGCGGCAGTGTATGTATTGGGCAAGCTATGCTGAGATTCCACTCATCGGGCAAGCTTTCTTCCGACCATATTTTGCTGATGAGGTGGTGCATGGTCCCTTTTAAGTCATCGCCTGCTGCTATGAATAATTCGGCAGCGATGCCGTCAGCTCCAGCAGCTTTGTTGGACTTCAGTTTAGATATACTGTCTATGCATGCTTCCTTTTAAGTCATCCCCTGTTGCTTTGAATAATTCGGCAGCAATGCCGTCAGTTCGAGCAGCTTTGTTCGACTTCAGTTTAGAATAGCTATCTTCACTTCGTCGAGGTCGGGTAGGCGGAATTGTTAATCTGCATCGCCTAGGTTGAGTGGTTCTATCTCCCTTACAGCAGAATTCGGTTCGAAGAGAAGTGGTCTTCCCATATTCTCAACATAGACTGCGGTTCTATTACGATGTTCCCCTGATCCCATGCAACATGTGCTCTCTAAATCTGGTTAATTAAGATCACTATGTCAGCTTTTATTAAAATAAATAAATATATTATTAAAAAATTATATTTTAAAACAAAACAACATCTTTCGGGTCAGCTAGTTTCTCATGTTTTTATGTTTCTGTGCTTTTCAGTTAAATAAATATAAAATATTAATGTTTTCTCTTTGAGCGTGTCAATGTGCAGTGTAGCAGTTTACAAAGATCGATTGAAATGGACTCCGATGTACAGACATTTTTTGTTGTATTAAGAAACCGTTTTTTAATGATTTGTCTGTGCGTTCCCGCCAATATGAAGTAGTAGTTGCAACATTCTATGAATCAAGTCTTTTACTTAAATTAGTAAAGCTGCATTTTATATAACTGAAATTGCTCCTGAATTAAACAATTGCCTCTTGTCGAATTCAAATCAGTTTAAAAATCGCCAAAATTGATATATGTATGTAGAACACCGAAATTTACTTCATTTCAAATTCGAAAAATTATGAGTAATCATACATACCTGAAATTGACCGGTGTTAGATTTTGAATCGTTTTTTCCCATGTGTCGAAAAGTGTTTTCGACCTTGTCAAGCCTTGAGTAATGCAGATGAAAGTATCTACAAGTGATTGTTGCACATCTTGTTTACTGCAATCAAATTCCCTCATTAGAACATCTCTTAAGTCATACACAAGCTGTAAACACAATTTGTAACTCATTTATATTTATTTGAAATTTGAAATTTTTTAACCTCACGAATCACGTTCTCATCATTTTCATTTAATATTTTCAACATTAATTTCACCAGCAGAGGTAGAATCTAACAAAACAAAAATCGGTTAGGTAAAGGTTCAAAAGCAGAAAATTAAAAACAAATAAGCCGAGCGATGTGCTGCGTATTACTTTTGGTGGACATCCATCATCTTTAATGTAGATAAGTGCTTTCTTTCTTAGCTTAGTTTGCATCCTTGGCGAAAGACACAAGTTTGTAAAAGTTTTTATGGTTGTTGAATGAAAAACATCCTTGGGACTGGCAAAATTATTTCTGAAATAAAATATCAGGTTTGAAATAAAACATCAGGTTTTCAACAAAACAATACTCTCTTAAATTGAACTTACAATAGCATTTCAGCAAATGCATCATGCTTTGAAGACTTGAGGAACATTTCAGCGTTGGCGATTATGTCCCATTGGACAGATTGTACGGCATTTTCAAAAATATCAACGATACGAGTGTAAATCAAATCCGCATCCGTCGTCTGTGTTACATATCGCAACTGGGACAGCATCAATGGAAGAATTGGTACATCGTAACTAGTTGATGTTTGTCTATGGAAATTGACGTGTATTAAAATAGATTTAAGATTTAAACGTGCAGCAAGGGTTTTTACGATTTTGAAATTTCATCCACTTTGTCCAGGATAATGTTTATAACAGCTTCTTGAAGAAAATCAATCATTAGAAAATTGACAATCATACTGTCTTGCGATTGATACGGATTTTCTTCTCCTGGCATATTGATGGTACATCCACTGAGCAACTTTAAAGCCATTTTTTTGTCATTCAAAGCATTTCGAAGGCCGGTTTTAAAAGTTTCCACATTTGAGGGGTAGTTTTGGCATTTCACAAAGATTTCTCGAAACTTACAAACAAAAGAGACGTGGTCACAAGCTAAAAAATTTAAACGGATTACATTTATTGATATAGAACTCAGCTCAAGCCTGCTTTTGAGCGTTCAATTGAGTTGAGCTGTTGAGTGAGCTGAGCTGTTGGTTGAGCTGAAAAGAGCTGTGCCAAGCAGTCAAGTAAGAGACCAATCTGAATATATATTTGTTTATATAAAATAAATTAGGTGGCGCAACAGTGCGTTGAGAACTAGGGTCTAGTGACTTACAACTCTCAACCATTCTTGTGTGGGAGTAATGTTGCCAGGAATGGAGGATAGAATATATATTTGTTTGATATGTTTAATTAGAGGGAAATAAATAAACAATTTGGGGGTTTTCTTTCCAAGGTTTTTCTAGTTTGAATTTTGTGTACTCGACCCCCTAAACTCTAGAGGTCGGCCATTCGAGTCTGCAGTAGTTGGCCTATATGTTGAGTTTAACATTTTTAATTTTTATCGTTTTTAAAGAAACTTTAGAAATATGGTTTAAACAGCCTATTTACTTATTTCATATAAGTAAGGTATTGAATAATTTTGCGTGAACTATTGCGCCGTCCTAAGCAAATGGATGAGAATGATCATTCTACAGCCCTTGAAATTAGTTATATTGGGGGTATTTTAAGGGAGAATAGTTCCTTATTAGGTAATATCCCAAATATCACTATTTCTAGTGAATGACTAAGTAATCTAATATATTGGTCCTAGTCTCCTTGTACCTATCCTATATAAAGACCGATAGAACTGCTTTCCAAACGTAAGATTCTGCGATGTATATTCAGCTTGCAGACGTGTTTACTCAAGTCCATTTTTCTTCGTTAATTTTTTAGGACCTTTATTTAAGACTTCTACGGAATATGTTTGAAGAAAACCAATTTCTTCCCAGTTAGGACCAGGAGGTCCTATTTTATGAGTAGTTCCTATTCTATATTATTACTATACCAGTTCTTACTACTCAAATCTAGTTCTTTCAAATTGGTAGAATTTTCTATTTCTGGTACAGCAAAACCGGTCGTTAGTACTGGAGTCAAAGCAATAAAGTTCATTTGATTTGACAATTTTTCGTCTGTTTTTTTTTTTATAAAAAATGTATTTTATTTACAGTTTTGGAATCTTTAATTCGGTATTTTCTTCTATTCATTCATGTATATTCATAATATCGTGAAGCAGCAAATTTGTGGGGTTTTTCAACGTATTTACGATATGTCACCATAACGGTATATCATATCTTTGTTGACGTTTTTCGACGTTATAAGTTTAAAATGTGCGTTTACAATTTGTTCTTCATTTAGTAGCGGAAATACAACATGGACAGAAATGTTTTTTTAGAAAAATTTACGAATAAGTTCGTTGCCATAATGCATAGCAAAAGGCTATACGGACAAAGGATATAGAAACAATAATAGATAACATCGTTAATCTACTAAATGACATGTTATGTACGTTTGTAAGTAATTGGACATTGTGCACACATGCCAACATTTTTCATATTGTAAATATCAAATAAATATACAAATAATATTTAAAATCAAACAACAATAGATTTGAAACACATTCTTGGGATAGGAGCATGCAAATCATTGACATCCAACAACAGCATCTATAACCAAACGTCATCAGTAGAAGAGATCTTGAATAACTTAGACCCTAAGAATATTAAAAAATTACATATATAAATTTATCAAATCACACAAGATTGAAATATAAACTTTTAACTCTAATCTCTTTTTTATAACATATGTAATATTGTACAGTAATTTAACATATATTTTTTTCATTTAAGAGCCAGAAGCTCCAAGCCGCTAGTGCTCATTTATGAATTAACATGTAAATTTTAATTTTATTTAAACGAAAATCAAAATTACATTAGTTTTAGACGTTTACTTCCAAAGACTGGGTTGTCAAATTAGATCGGGTAGTAGTGATGTGAAGAAATGTAGGGGTACTAGTTTTTTATTAGGATTACGTATCAGGCGTAGTACGTAGTACTAGATAGACTGGGTGCTTAGGACGAATGAGAAGAAATTGGGTGTTAGTATTTTATCACAAATATGAGTCTATTTTGTTTGAAACATATGCGGCCGACTACTGTTCGGGAACTAGTTTTACTCATAGTTTCAACAATTAAAAACTTTAAAGTTATTTGTCGTGGAAAGGGGCTGATGATTCTACCCGAGTAATCGTCTACGTATAGTGGGTATACCCGGGTAATCGAGTATCGAGTACAAAAGTGCAGTCTTTTCGCTTTAACATTTAGATATCCTGGAAAACATTCACCCCTATTTCCGATGTCGTAAACGACAGCAAAATATACGACACGACACAATCTGCATTCCATAAGTCGTTTTCAACTTTTGTCACTCGTTTTGTTGTCGTGTGGAAACGTCAAGTGGGTTGAACGCTTTAATTCAGCATTCTGTAAGACGAAAGGAAACGACGACAATGAAAAAAAACGACGGTATCTCTCGTTCGAAAATTTGCTCACGACGAAGAAATGGAAGTTCGCAAAACTGTAAGTTTCCTTGTTAAATAATTTATTTTATGGAATTTATTAGTTCTTTATTTGCGATAAATAAAAAATAAATATTTTTGCACATTTTCAGTTAAAATTAACAAACCAAAACCAATTCGAGGCGCTTGTCCAGCTGATGGAAAGCAACGAGCAGTTGGCTAGGGGATTTTTGAAATGAATGAACAAAGCCGATTTTAAAAAAGAATGGAATGTAATAGCTGATAAACTCAACAGCAAAGGTCCTCCAATAAGAGATGGTGATGGTTGGCAAAAGGTTTGAATCAGTTTATTCTATTTATATTAACACATTTTTAATATTTACTTTTTCAGTTTTGGGCTGACTTTGAATTTAAAGTAAACAAAAATTGTTCAGAACAACGAAAAAGAAGTGAAAGGAAATGGAGGAGGGCCAAACCAATTGCACATCCTATCTGCGCTGGAGGATGCTGTTGTAAATCTACTTAAATATAAACAGATGGTTAAGCCCGAGTTGAAATGCAATTGGTGTATCGCAGCTCCCAACCACTTCACCGTCTTCATCATTCGGACATACATAAGTCAAAGCAAATTCAGGCTACAAATGCAGATGACGACGCTTCACTGTCCTATTTGTACAATTAATTTTGCCTTTGCAATATTTCGCTCTCTACCTTCTTCATCATTGTCACTATCGCTGCTTGTGTTGTAATACATTTCAACACTTATCATTTTAATAATTTAATTATTTGGTAATAATTTAATAAAAACACATTTGTTGAATATCGAGTAATGAAATGATTTAGAATTTGATTTCAGTTTGATACATTCATCTGATACATTTTCATCGTTTAAAAATCTGCTACAAAATAGTCGCGTCGAAAAAGTTATAGAATGCCACTTTAAAAACGACACGACAAAGAAAACGAGATTCGTCGAAAAAACGAGACGGCATCGGTAATAGGCATGATTATTGATTATGTATTATATAGAAACAAAATTTCAGAAAAACAAAATATTTTATTCAGTAGGTAAATACAAACAATGCTTTGAAATACATATTATATATATATATAAATTCTTGAAATGGAAAATTTGCTAAGTTAAACAATAATAGATCTTGATTTTTGTGTAAGAATACCAACAAAGAAACATATTCTGGGGCCAGACATGATCCTTTGACATTAACAAAATTGCCTGCTGCTCAAACTTAGAGATGTTGTCTAGTAATTGACCTTCAGTTACGACATCTTGGTCATCACTAGATTCTTTTTCTGTTACTTTTTCAGAGCAAGTGTGGTTTGGTATACAAACCAAAGCTATACGTATACATACCTTAGCCTAACCGTTGTGTCGGGACTTTTTAGTCAGTGCATTTTATTGTGTACTTTCTTAACCTCTCGATCTAAGCCATCCTAGGAACGAATAGCGGTATTGGCTATGGATATATTTTATTTAAAAGAGTTTGATCACTATATCCCATATCTTGAGACATAAAGCTAATTAGTTCAAACTTACTTATTTTACAAATATGGCTGTGATTCAAACCCAGTGCCAATTTTTGCTTTAATTTTGTTTTCTGTACCCGGGTATTCGTGTAATAAGTTAGTTGGTGATCGGGTAGTAGAGTACCCGGGTACTCGGGTCCACGTGTATCATCAGAGCTGGTTCGTACGATGGCAAGCGTGGAATGATTATGAAATAATTAATTTGTCGAATGAAAAGATTTGTAACGTTGAATAAGTTTTTAACAAAGAAAACATATTAAACTAAAACTGTTGTTCTAAGGGTGAAAGTTAACCACCGCCATGTTTTTGTATTATAAATAAATAAATTAGGTGGTACAACAGTCCACTGAGAACTAGGGCCTAGTGACTTAAAACTCTCAACCATTCCTGTGCGCGAGTAATGTTGTCAGGGATGGAGGGGACTTACAGTTTTCTAAACCGAATCCGAACGGCTAATTTGAGAAAGCACTTTTCATGACAAGAATAACTCTTGGAGGTTTTGTCAATTCCTCGAAAGAGGCAGTACCAGTGAACAAAAACTTTTGATGGCACAGGCAGGGATCGAGTCCAAGACCTTTGGCATGACAGTTCAAAGCAGTAGGGTACTACTTTTGTATTGGTTTGATTAAAAACCTCATCTCAAAGTGTCTCATCTCATCTCATCTCATTAGGGTTCTAAAAATATCCTTTTCATAGGAGAAAAATGGATTCCGCTAAAGAGCTCTGGTGAACCAAAAAAAAGGCCAAAAAGATTTGCGAGAAGCTACAGGTTGGTACCCGGGAAGTAAACATTTAAACCATTTCGGTTATTTTTTGTTGTCAGAATAGGAGGATGTGACTTCTCAGAAAACGTTTTAAGTAGAATTTAGAGGTTGAGGGCATTTTGAGTGAAACTATCTTTTAACTAATTTAAAATTGCGGCTTAAGGGGGTATTCTAGTGTAGAATTTTGAAAAAATCAAAATTTTTTTTTTCATATTTCCAAAGTTTAGACATTCAAGAATATGCGTTTAAAAGGATTTTTTAATATTCCTATTATTTCACAAGTTAATTGAAGGTCATAGAAACTGGTTTTGAAGGTCATAGAAACTCGGAAGGTCGAGCGCTCGGAATTCCGGAATTCAGAGGCGTCAAAGGAGGGTAGAACTGCTCGTCTTCATCAGAGAACATCGAATCAGTATTTTGAAGTAGAGGAAGGATTTTTATATGGATTAAAAATATGTACGTATTCTGTATCATTCTATAAGTAAAATTGACGAAAATTTGTCTCAAAACTCTGGACGCGTTTTTCTCGAAACTACTTTTTTCGAGCTGGCGGTAAGGATATATCGAGTTCTAATAGACCAATTTACTTCAAATTTGGAGAGGATGTTCTTCATACATCTCTTTATCGTGTGGTCCTTGCCCAAAAATATAACTTCTCATTTAGTATTTTTAAAAAATTCGGAATTGTTGAAAAATATGCAACAAGAACATTTTTTTTTTTCAAACTGCTGCCATTTTGTTAAAAAGTTTTTTTTTTAACTTATCCAAGGGTCAAACGATAGCGACATCTATAATAATTAAGAATCCGTCTGGTTTTTGTTTTTCAGATCACCGGGAGGGTTGGTAGGATGCACGCCAGGACACCCTCTTTTATTTAGACCCCCCCACTTTGACTGCTTGTAACTTTGTTAATTTTAATTTTTTTTTTTAATTAATTTTTTTATGTATGAACAACAAATCAATAAACAAATGATAAAAACATTTATAGTAAAAATATTTGTTGTTTCCTTTATACAACGCTTCAAAAACCGGGCGAAATTCATGTCTCTACACTAGAATACCCCCTTAATACATGAAATAACAATGATACATAATAATACAAAATATCCTTTTCTTATGCTGTTTTATGCTTGTAACAAAACTTATGGCACTTCTACGAAGAGGACAAAACTGTCTTGTATCTATATCGTTTTGTCTCCTTAACATATGATTTTTTGTAAAATTTTATAGAGAAATGTTAATTATTATTAAAAAGTTAAGATTTTAATTAGGTAATTAAATTTAATTTATTTTAAAATAAAAAAGTTGGCTGGGTACTAGATCAAAGTGGTTGGTAATTGAAACTAGGTGGCCTGGTACTGAGGATATTTCCACTTTTTTTTTAGAAAAGTACTTCTTTAAGAAATTCTAGGAATAACATCCAAATATTTTTTGTATTAACTTCCCATAGGAAATAATTGTTACTGGTCCGGTTTGTCGAATTGAACATTTTGAGATTTCTCGACGTTTCAAGGTCGCTAGTCTTAATAAAAAAATTTTAGAGAGATGTAAGTTGTACGTCCGTACGTTATGGAGGTTTTTTCGTCGTCCATATCTCAAGAACCAGTGGAGATATATACTTCAAAAAAATTTTGTTCTACATATAATAATGCAGAAAATGAGTGGGTCGTTTCTTTACCATGCTAATTTAAAAAAAAGTTAAAAGTTTGGTTAACCCAAAATATCTCACGAACCAGTAACGCTAGCGACATGAATTAATTTGTATATTTATATTAATATAATTTTAAAATTTTAAAATTTATACTAATAAAATTTTGAAAAAACTTCAACTAATGGTTTTTTTATAAATCAAAAAACAACAAATGTTAACTCGAATAGTTTACCAACAAAATACGATTTTATCTCCAAAACAATTGTATGCAAACAATAAGAACGTTTTTGACATCTGGTAAAATTTTGAGAAAATTCGAATTGACAGTTTTTTTTACAAAAAATAAAAACCTAAAAAAACATTACTAAAAGTTGGTAAAAATTGATTTTCGACTTACATACCTTTTTTTAAATAAAAGATATTTGCTTCAAACTAATTTAATTTTTTTTTTAATATAGTTTTCAAAAATGTTGGGAAAGATAGAATTAACAGTTTTTTTTTTACAAAAATTAGATACACATAAAAAACATTAGTAAAACTTGATAAAAATTGATTTTCGACATAAATATCTTTTTAAAATTAGAGATAATTTTATCTAATAGAAAACATTGCATTCAATTCAGTAAATTTTTTATAAAAATCCGACAGTCAGTTTTTTTTTCATAAAAATTAAGATCTATAAAAAATAGTGCGCAAAATTGGAAAAAATTGATGTTCGATTCTCGATATCTCGTGAATAAAAGATTGAAAATTGACTTCAAAATGATTTTATTCTGCGCTAAATTTTCTTAGAAAAGTCCGACCTGTATTTGTTTGCATAAAGCTAAGTGTACACGATTGCCAGTTCTGCAAATATTGCCATATCTGTCACTGAAAAATGTGTCACGAATGGCTGACAATCGTGTACACACCAAATTAATTTGCAGACAAATGGTTTGGCTCCTAATTTGCAGACAAATATCTGCCAATTAATTTGTAGATATCTGGCAATCGTGTACACGTAAGCTGACAACCGTGTACACACCAAATTGATTTGCAGAAAAATTTGTTCATCAATCATTTTGAAGACAAATGAATTTGCAGGTGTGGCAATCGTGTGTACACAAAATTCATTGGGAGATCACGATCAAGTTTCTGCAAACGTCTGACAATGAATAAATTTGCAGATGCCGTTTGAGGAACATTTGCAAATTTATTCATTGGCAGACAAATTTTCTGACTGATGCGATGTGTGACAATGAGCTGAAAATAAATTTGCAGATCCAAAATTTGATTTGGTGTGTACACGGTTGGCAGAAAATCTACAAATGTTTGCAAATCTATTGCTAGCTATTTGGCCAAATTAGTTTGTCGACATTGTCAGACAAATATTTGGCAACAGATTTACAGATGTTTGCAGATATCTGCAAACCGTGTACACACAAATTAAATTTTCAGCTCATTGTCAGCTCATTTTCACACATTGTCAGACGTTTGCAGATCTGACAATGATTGTCAGACCTGGCAATCGTGTACACTAAGCTTAAGAAACAAAAACTTTCTAGAAAAGCTACTAAAATTGGTAAGAATTGGTTTTGGACTTAAAATGTCGTAAGCAAAACTAGATTTTGAAATAAAACTATTTCATCATAATGCAAAATATTATTGATAATTTTTAGTTATTTTTTTTTTTGGAAAAATTCAACTGGCAACTTTTTTAACAAAACAACAAAAAACTAATAAGAAATGGGTCTCGAGTTTAAATTATTTATTATTTATCTCCCAACAAATATTGTTATGAATAATTTGTTAAAAGTTTTAAGCAAGGCAAGTCGATAGACGGGATGGAAAGTTATCAGTGTGGGTAGCATCCCAGGCTCTTTTTTTAAAATAATTTAATAATAGATACAAAATATGATATGATATGATAAACTGCGAATTGATAAGGGTACTAGTACATTTACCTTACTGCTTTATCCTTTCTTTTGACAATTTCAATAATATTTACCCTTGTTTTAAAATTCAAAACTACAGAAAATTAAACCAAAATGTACGATATCTGAACACATTCCATTAAGTAATAATTCATTGCATCCAACAAAACAATCAACACATAACAGAACATTAACTTTGACTTAATTCAATCATACTTGGTCTTTTCTTTTTGAAATCGCAGCTCAGTTCATTCAAAAATGATAATCCAGTAAAATAAGGCGAAAAAAAGGGCAACCTCGGAATGAGAGATACTATGACAAAAATTTTAGCAAATAGTATGCTTGATAACTTTCGTAAAGTTGTTTACACCACTGAAGCTATAGAAACGAAGATAATGGCCCCAAAAAGTGGTTTTCGCGGTTGATAACTTACGGTACGATTCATACATACTTGGTAAGACTTTTTACACAAACTTAAGAACACCAAAAGTAAGATACAAACACATTTCCAGCTTGCAATCTCTCATTTCGAGGTGAAACCCTTATTTTACTAGACTGACATTAAGCTCACTATAGCTCAGCTTACCATAGCTTATATTGGGATTTGTGACACAAGCTCAATAGTTAGCTAATGTTAACATCGTATTGGGTAAGCCTAAACCAAACTTACATATAACAAAATTATCAGCAGCATCCAAATTCACACCGGACTTGATCATAACCAATTCGAAATATGTTGTAGGTGGCCGTTGGGTACTCCGCGATTGGGTTCGACAGAGTGTGCTCCTCTGGGAGAGATATCTTTGGGTCGGTTCTTGCGAAGCAGGTATTGCCTCAAGAGCTTCCTGGCTGAATAGTTCTTTTTCACAATTTTTATCATTTGATTCATTTTCTTTATCAATCGGTGGATTATCTAGTCGCTGCATTTGTTATTAATGTTGAATTAAATGATGAAATCATTTTAATAAAACACACAACTTACCGGTATTTTAATTGTTGTATCCTCGCCAATTGGATTTAAAGGTGCCTTTGTTTTTGTAGCTTTGTTAAATCTTTTGTTTTTGTACATTTTTAGAAAACATTAAACAATAATAAATAAATGGAAAAATAATAACCCACACAAAACACAACAGTTAAATTCAAATAAAATAAGACGGAGAACCAAAAATGCGCCTCATTTAAATGTCAAATCTCGGAAGTACGGCTGCTCCTTTACATAGCTTCTCAAACAGTAGTTCTGTTTGATTGAAATAGATTTGGTTTTATACGTTTTCATTTGACGTTTAAATTTGTTTGACACCGGCTGTCAAATTTTGTATTGATAAAAAAATTTTTGAGTAAAAAGTTTTGTTTTTCTCAAATTATTTGTAAAAATAAAATGAATTCCAATTGAAATTGGTTTTAATACATAAAAAGAAAGTTGAACAAAATATGAAGATTTTGTTAAACTTTTTTTCATTATCTCAAACCTCAATCATAATTCATAAAAAAAACGTCGTTTTCTTTTGCAAATTCTGGAACTTCGAATAAAAGAAAAGCTTTAATTGATACAATTGAAAATCGGAATCGGCAAAGAAATACATATTTGGACAAAGGTTAGCTTGTTATAACAATTCAATTAATAGGAAGCTATGTATATATCTAAATATTTTATGCAGGTACGTACCAGCACTTTTTGGGAACATGAAATGTTAGTAAACGATGATGAGTATTTCAAACAACATTTCAGAACGAGCGGCAGAACTTTCGATATACTCTCAACTCTGCAATGAACTAAAGGATCTGGAAATGCAAGATACAAATTGTTAGTAAGAGGAAAGTAATTACTTTGTTTTGGCAGTAGGTTTCTGACCTTTCAGCCGAAGTGTATGCATGCGGAAGCTCTTTTTTGTTCACAGAACGAAAAAAGTCATCCTATTGACTATTTTGGTAGTCAATATGACTATTTGGTAGTCAATTTTTAGCCGATAACTCGGATAGTCAATAGAACACTTTTCGGTTGTCAATTTTAGGATCCAAATTTGTTTTACAATTTGGTAATCAATATGACAACTTTGCATGCATACACTTCGGCTGAAAGGTCAGAAACCTACTGCCAAAACAAAATAATTACTTTCCTCTTACTAACATACACAAACGCAGCTGTGTTTTCAGGAAGCGGGGATAAATTTGAAATATGTGCACATTTCGTATCTCATTCTCAATATGCGTAAATTCAAATTTGATTAGTTTAATTTTGAATTCCAATAAAAGTTACTTTGATTTCAAAAAAGAAATTCCTGATCTGATTGGTTGAACAGTTTTGTTTAGATATAATTGGTTGATATACAAATCTCCAAAATAAAATAAGAGTAAATATAAATGAGTTAAGCCTGTGGAGTTCAGTTTGCTGGGAGTGACGTCATCACAAACTGATTTTTCCTTTGTAAAGCACAAACCAGTGGGAATAAAAACACGAAACTGGTATTTTTGTTTGCAAATTATCTTATCTTTAATGGAATGGTATTTTTTTTTCAAAACGTCGGGTACAGACTTTCTTCACAGAAATTTTATTTTGAGTTTCAAATTTAAAAATTGTTCAAATTTCGTCAGGATAATGCAAACAAAATACAGTCCGTAACATTTGAATAGCCTCACACATAATTTATTTTCCAATTAGATTTTTTGGCACTTCTTTGATGTCTATATATCGAAATGTGTATTTAATAGGCGTGTACCATCAACTGAGCGCTCCGAGCGCTCAACTATTTTTTTAAGTGAGACAAAAAATCTCAGCTGAGCACTGAGATTTTTTGCTGAGATCTCTGAGACAAAAAATTCATGGATTCATTTCTCAATTTGCTTGCTCACCCAAAACAGCTGTTCAGTTGTCATTTGTCTGGTGTGGCGCGTAATTTAAATAATTTTAATTTTGGGAGGTCCATCAAAATCTTTTCATGCTCCTCATTCCTTTTTTATTTCTTATTTTATCTGATGAACTACTTAAAATTTGACGCAAAACTTGTTCTTTATTGTTATCCATTTTAATAGTTTTTTTTCCAAAAGTAACAAAGAATCATCAATAGAAAAAAATAATAAATTCACATCAAAAACTACAATTGATAACATATGTTTTTGACAGCATATGTTTGTACGGAGATTCTTGTCCCACAAAACGATTCTGCCTCCGTCAATCTGACATTGAGCGCCCACTGAGCGCTCAGTTGATGGTACACGCCTAATGATAAGGTAAAACTAAGCTCTTGAGATAAAAAAAAAAAATCAAGTGATTTTTAAAATCTGCCGGAATTTTGTGAGGTGGTTTTGTTTGTAGTCGCAAAAACGTATATTTTTTTTTGTCACATTAGAATAGCCTCACCATGTTTATTTTGGTCAAAATGAAAACAAATTAATTTTTTTTAAGAAAACAGTTTTTATTTATTTTATGTAGTTAATGACATCATTTTAGTACTTTGTACGGCCACCCTTAGTTTGAATGACGTCAAAAACGCGATATTTTAGGGAATCATACAAAGATTTTAGGAGATCTAAAGAAATTTGTGCCCAGGCCACTTTAATGCCTTCAATAAGCTCCTCTTTATTTGCGTACTGCTTACCACCTTCATACACTTTGCGTGTTAACCACCCCCAAACATTTTCGATTATGTTTAAATCTGGAGAGTCGGGTGGCCAGGATAATTGTTGAATATTTTGGTCTTGCAACCATGTTTTAATTACACCAGCAGTGTGGATAGGTGCGTTGTCCTGCTGGAAAATAATCGGAATCGGTCCAAAAGTATCCTGGAACTGAGGTAGTGCTGTTTCTAATATAGTCTTGTAGTATGCCGCCGTCATTTTACAGTTCACAAAATATAAATCAATTGTGCCATAATATGATATTGCACCCCATACCATTACTCCTCCCTCTTGGCTATGATGTCGATCTAAAAATAACTGTTCCTTTCTTAAATCATGGAAGTAATAGTTATATCCATCCGGCCCATCCAAGTTGAATTTTTTCTCGTCTGAAAATATCACTTTTCGCCAATCGTTTGAATGGCTGCTGCCATCGGCATTCCATGCCATTTGAAGTCTTGCAAAATTTAGCCGCTGTAACTTACGCACATTGTTCAGTGGTGGTTTTTTCTTTAGTTTTAGGCGCTTCAAGTGTCCAGCACCTTTAATGACTCTACTTATGGTCATTCCGCTAACTTCTAATCCAACTTCGTGCCTTATCTTATTCAGAGAGTAGGTAGAATTGGAAGCTAATCTTGTAATATTCCGCTTGTCTCGGCTCGAAAGTACTTTAGAAGTACGTCCTTTGTATTTTTTTCCATAAAATAACGGATCTTTAAAATAATTGTTAATCACTTTTGGGCTTCGATTAAGTTTATTAGCTATAGATCGATTAGAAACCCCTTGCTCACTATAGGCCTCTATTTTGGCTATTTCCGTTGCAGATAATGAATTTTTTCTGCCCATTTAAACGATTTAAAGAAAAAAAAAAAAAAAAATAGAAACAGAAACAGAAGAAATAAACTATTTATAAATTCCCGATGGCTTTCCGATACTCACTCTGGCAAATTTTCGCTCAAACTGTGTAATAAGTCAAATGAGGCTATTCTAATGTTACAAAAAAATGCACATTTTATTGACTGCAAACAATATTAGCTAAAAAAAAAAACGTTAACGTTAAGAGATTGGTTAAAAAATCTCTTAATCTCAAGAAAACTCTCTTATCTTTAGATCTAATATGTATTTCGTTATGTTCTCATCAAAAAAGCATAAAAAACAGTTAGCTGCAAAAAAAACAAAAGGTGAGGCTATGCAAATGTTACGGACTGTATGTTTGAACTTTTGAAATTAATTTTTAGGCGGAAGGGATTTTTGAACCAAACCAGGATAAGAGCACTTAACTAGCATAAAATGAGCCCTAAATTACCCCATCATTAGATTTTTAAAATTTTGTTTGGTTTAGAAAGTCTCCAAAAATTTCAACTTTGCGACGTAATTAAGGGGGTAAGGGCTTGAGATACCAAACTGGGTTTCACTAACTTAGGAGCCCAAAAAGAGCCCTAAATTCCCTCATCATCAGTTTTTTGAAATTATGAATTTAAAGGTGTGGTGTTTCTAGCTTGACGTCAAGCTGGGAACACCACAAGTTTGAGGGGGAAGGGATTTTTGAACCAAGTCGGGATTGCGGCACTAAATTAGCCCAAAAAGAGCCCTAAATCACCCCATCATTAGATTTTTAAAATTGTATTTGGTTGAGAAAGTCTCCAAAAGTTTGAGCTTTAAGCCTAGTACATACTTCCTCGTGAAGTGAACGTTCGCCAGTGGAGAAAGTGAGCTTTTGAAATTGCTCACTGGTACACACTTGTGAATACACGTTGTGAACATTTGTATTCTATTTCATATAAATGCATTTTAACTTTTTTTTTTAAAACCACACGCAAAGCAGCCACAAACTTTAAATGAGGAATCAGTATCAGTATTCAGTACAAATTGAAAACTGTCCTTTTTTTTTGTAACCAAATGTCAAAGCTTCACCAACAGTTCCCGTACATTTTGCACGTGAATTGCCCGTGAACGAAAACTCTCCACTTTGTTCTCCACTCAGCTTCACGAGCACGTTCACGGGTGAACCAAAAACCGAAATTTGTATGGGTTCACGAGATGGTTCACAAGTATGTACTAGGCTTTACGACTTAAGTTTGGGGATATGGGCTTAAAAAAACAATTTGGAGTTCCGCGAACTAAAGAGCCCAAAAATAGCACTTAATGACCCTATCAGTAGTTTTTGAAAATGTTGCTTGGTTTAAAAAGTCTCTAAACATTTCAACTTTGCGACTCAATTTAGAGGATAAGGGGTGGAGATACTAATTTGGAGTTTCGCTAACTTAGGAGCCCAAAAAGAGCCCTAAATTCCCTCATCATCAGTTTTTTGAAATTATGAAACTAAAGGTGTGGTGTATTATTATCAATTTAGAGGATAAGGGGTGGAGATACTAATTTGGAGTTTCGCTAACTTAGGAGCCCAAAAAGAGCCCTAAATTCCCTCATCATCAGTTTTTTGAAATTATGAAACTAAAGGTGTGGTGTATCCAGCTTGACGTCAAGCTGGGAACACCACAAGTTTGAGGGGGAAGGGATTTTTGAACCAAGTCGGGATTGTGGCACTAAATTAGCCCAAAAAGAGCCCTAAATCACCCCATCATTAGAATTTCAAAATTCGATTGTGGTGTTTCCAGCTTTACGGACCTGTCTTATACTTTGAAATTGAATAGAAAATCCGAATTTAGACTATTCTGAATTTTGTATTATAAATCATAAAATACTTGCACCATAAAAGATCTTTTTTGAAATTGATATGGTCTTTTAAGTCTTAATTTATTAAGTTTTATATGACTAAAGGCTTAGCTACATTCAAAACGTACGTGCAAAAAGTGAAAAAGTAGAAAGTACACACATATGGTAGCGACATCTCTATCTCTGAAAAAGGGTAGGAAGATAGTGTTTGATACTTTATTTATTATGTATTTACATATAATTTATATTAAAATGCAAATAAATAGTAAAAGAGCATAGCAACAAAAAACTTCCAGCTGTAATTTAGCACATAGAAATTTTGTTAAATATTGAAACAACAAAATAAAGAAAGTTCTAAGAATTGAAAAATAAGTTTAAATAGCGATGTTGACACCTTTGAGAAATCGGATGTTTTTGAAATATTATCATGACCAAATGTGTTGAACAATGTGCATACTGTTTGGTTGTTGGAGAGGATGGTGTTGAATTAATTGGAGCTTTGGCCGAGGAAGTAGTTTAAGTCCAATATGCTGTTACATGTTGGGCATATAGGTGGATCAGCTCTATTTAATATCTGCTGGTGAGTAGAAGCTGTATGCCCTAATCGGAGGCAAACAAAAGGTTGTGTTGTGTAATTTTGAAGTTGTTGTTGATTATATAGAATTATGGTGGTCTTTGTAAGTCCTTGAATAATGAGAAGCGTGGAAGTGCCAATCTACTAGACTTTTTTTTTCAATGAAACTGTCAATATGTCTCTTGAGGTCCAGTTTGGAATATGAGATGAAAGGGTACACAGGAAATTTGGATTAGCTTTAAGCAGTAGCTAGTTCATTGCCTACAGTCCCAATGTGGCAGGGTGTCCACATAAGCTTGGTGGATATTTTGATAAAAATAGAAGAGAAGTAAAGTAGGATGCCTCTTATCAAAGTTGGCCCGTTTTCGAGTGTTAATGCATAACCGATGTTGAGTTTGGATTTTGAGTCTGTTATTATCTCCAGGTAGCATTTGCGGAAAATTAAGTTGTTTTTGTTGCTTTTCGATATTGGAAGAGGCTAAGTAGTAAAGAAGAGATAACTGGGTTTGATCTTATAAGGTGGGGAAGTTTGTCTGCTATGTTTTATACATTCAAACGGGATGGCCATTTGCTTTGCAGTAGAAATTATTTTTGAGATTGTTGAAGGTTCGTTTTGTTTTGTTGTTCATAAAACTTTAAAATTAGATGTTATTTCAGAAAAACAACAGACATGAAAAGCACTTGAAATCGCAATAATACTTCTTTGGTTTTTAATAGATTGTTTAGTGTCCCAAAGAACTGGGTTTTCTTTAATTAGAGAAATAATTATCATCTCCGTCTAAAATTAAAAAAATATATAAATTGCAAAATGTGTAAATAATTATTATTATTATTATATATTTATTAAACAAGTAATAAATTACATGCTAATATAAAATTATTGAGCTTCTAGCTGCAAAGGCCTACCGCTCTATAATTAATTTTACACACATACATTTATATAATGGTTTCAATTTCTAAAAGAATATCATTGATCTTAATTATATTTGACAAACTTGGGTATCTCAGCGTTTGGATGATGTTGTTTCCATTTAGAATTTTCTCAATGATTGGTTTAGTTCTGTTGCAGTTTTGGAGCAGGTGTTGTAGGTCAGATGTAGCATTGCAGGTAGGACAGATGGGAGGAGGTTCTTTTTTGAGGAGGTGGAGGTGGGTGGCAGAGGTATGGCCAAGTCGGAGTCGGATGAAGTTTTTTATTTTTGATTTTTTGCAGTTTTTAGGGTATACAGGTTTTGATTTTGTTGGATTCACTCCTACATAGTGATGGTTGTAAATTCTCCATTCATTTACTTGGGTGTTTATCAGTTTTCGTGTGAGGTTCTTCACAAGGTCATTCTTGGTGTAAATATTATAGAGGTAGGTTGGTGACTTGCTTGCAAGGTTGGCGACTTTATCAGCGAGCTCATTGCCACGGATGCCAACGTGTCCAGGGGTCCACATTAGTTTTATTTGCTGGTTTGAATTTACTAATAAGGAGCGAATGTTGTTGATGAGATTGGTGGAGTTGTTGTTGGTATTTTTGACAGCTTTGATCGTAGAGAGACTGTCTGTACAAATAACCTGCTTGTTTCCTTCTTTTATAGCCTCTTGAATGGCAGTAAAAATGGCAAAGGCTTCAGCAGTTAAAATGGACGCGGTTTGTGGAAGTAATCCAAAAAGTGTCTTGCTACCGTCTTCATTTGTGATTGCAAACGTTGTAGTTTCTGAGGATTTGGACCCATCGGTAAAAGTAAATTTCCAGTTTTTGGACTTGAGCTCAGATGAAATCCTTAGGAAAATCTTGCGATATACCTCAACGTTTGTATGCGTTTTCCTTTGGGATGCGAGGTTCATTATAAAGGAGTTGGAGTCGATGAGCCAAGAAGGTTCCAGTAGAGCAGAATTTTTTATTTTTAACAACTCTTGTTTAGGATATTCAGAGTTGGCAGATTGAAGTATGGTGAAAATGGCTGATGGTGTTTTGTAATTTCTTTTCCGGTTCAGTGTTAAGTTGACTTCTTTGTCGATTATCGAGTTCGTCGAAAATACCAGTTTGGCATATAGTTTATATATGATTTTTTCTCTTCGCTCTTCAAAAGTAGGGAGGCCAGCCTCTGCCAGGATGTTTTTGATGGGAGTAGTGCGGAAGGCGCCAATACTACATCTTGCTGCTTGGTGGTAAATTGGTTTAATGATCCCGAGTGTTGATTTTGGAGCGTTGCCATAAATATAAATACCATAATCTATTTTACTTAATATTAGTTGTTTGGTTATATTACAAAGGGTGTTTACGTGTACGCTACTTTTCCTACTTGATAAATACTTAATAATATTAGACCTTGCAGCTAGAGATTTCTTAAGATCTAAACAATGATTGTGCCAATTGTATTTACTATTAAATGTGAGTCCTAAAATTTTTAAATTTGTTACATTTTCAATATCTGTATTATTTATATTAATTGACAGAGGTGTACAATAATGTTTCCGACATACATGCAGGACTTTGCATTTTGGTAACGAGAGTTTAGCTCCAGAAGAAACTGTCCATTCTAAAATGTCATTAAGAGCATTTGTGAGTGAACTTTTGATTTCCATAACATTTTGATTTTTAGAGAGGATATATACATCATCAGCATAGAGGCAGTATTTTAAAGACTTGTGCTTGGTTAAAATGTCACATATATATTGAAATGCAATAGAAAACAGGACGACAGATAATGGAGATCCCTGAGGTATTCCGTTCTGTAATCTGTATGTAGCAGAATAGGTGTTATTAGTTTTTATACAAAATTTTCTATTTGTAAGAAAAGCTTTAACGTAATTAAAGATATTAGGGCCAAGGCCCCAATCTTTGATTTTCTTTAACACTACGTGTATTCCTATTCTGTCGAATGCTTTTTCAAAGTCTAGGGTGAGTATAGATGCATGGTTTTTGGAGCTCAGTGCTCTAGAGATATAGTCATCTATAAAAAGCAGGGCGTCTGTACACCCACGATTAGTTTTAAATGCGACTTGATTTAGGCTAAAAAGTTGTTTAGATTCTGCATACCACATTATTCGTTTTGCGACAATTTTTTCGAGGATTTTAGTGGTACATGAGAGGAGAGAGATGGGTCGGAAGCTGTCTGGAGTTGGTTTATCTTTGTTAGGTTTAGGGATTGGAAGAATTGCGGCTGTTTTCCAGCTTTGGGGAATGACTGCGGTTTTAAGAATCGTATTGTATAGATTCAGAAGTCTTTGCTTTGTCTCAGCTGGGAGGTTTTTAATCATAGGGTACGATATTCTGTCCCTGCTTGGAGTTTTACCTTTAAGTTTATGAAGACAGGCTTCAAGTTCAACCATAGAGATTTCACACTCAATGAGTTGGGCTTGGGAATTAGCTGCAGAAAAGACGAGTGATTGGGTTATGACCTCATGTTTCATTGTTTTGAATTCCTCTGTAAAATTGGAATCTTCTGAGTATTTAGACCAGCAATGACCAATATAATTACCTATTTCAGTGGGATCTGAGAGTGGGCCTTTTGGTGAACTAAGGTGGTTGATGGCTAGTGAAGTGGGATTGCCAGTTAAAGAACGGATGCTACTCCATATTTTCCCTGGTGAGGTTTCTGGACTTATTTTTGATGTAAAATCCTCGAAGCTTTTTGCTTTCGCAATTTTAAGCTGTCTTCTGAACTTTGAATTAGCTTTTTTGAAGGCAATCAAATTATCTTGATTTGTTTGTTTTTTGAATTTCTTCCAGGCTGTCATTTTGGCTTTGCGGAGTTCAGCTAATTCAGAATTCCACCACGGTGTTGTTCTTTTATGTTGTTTTGGGTATGTCTGAGGAATGGCTATGTTTGCAGCAGATCTGATTGCTTTTAGGATTAGTGCGGCTTCCTTATTAGTGTTTGAAGAAGAATGTTTGTCAGTTAACAATTTAGTAATTTCCATTTTGAATATGGGCCAGTTGGCTGAATCTATTTTGAATTTGGGAATACGGGGAATGGATTTCGTGTGGTGATCAAGATTAATGGTTGTGATTATTGGGAAATGGTCGCTGTTATGAAGGTCATCAATGGTGTGCCATTGTAATTTTGGTAAGAGTTCGGGAGAGCTGCATGTAATGTCGATATGGGTGAGGGTGTTATGGGTGGAGAGATGGGTTGGCGAACCATCGTTCAAGATTGAAAGGTCGGAATCCAAAATAAAATCCTCAATAGTTTTACCTCTATTGTTTGTACAAGGAGAACCCCAAAGGGTATTCCAAGAATTAACATCTCCTGCTAATATGACTGGATGAGAGAGTTGATTATATATAGTTTCAAGATCATTTTTTGAAAAAATTTGGTGTGGCGGAATGTAAAATGACAGAATACAAATTTTGATCGGTAACATAATTTCTATTGCAGAGCATGAAATGTTGGAATTGATAGAGATTTCTCTGTGAGGGATATTTTGTTTAACAAGGAGAGCGACGCCTTGTTTGGAATTAGTATTGGAGGGTAAGTTGTTAAAATAAGACTTAAATGACTTAGGAGAAAAAGGAGTCAGGTCGTATTGACAGTGGGTTTCTTGTAGGCATATTACCGTTGGGTCTTTTTCTTTTATTAGAATATTTAGCTCATCGTAGTTATTTACGTAGCCTTTGAGGTTCCACTGAAGAACCTTAAGTTGAGCTTTATATTGGGGTGGAGACTGAGAGGGCTTCTGCGCAGTATGTAAATGAACATATTGCGTGAAGCCCGTTGTATGATTGGTTTGACTCCGACGTCCGGGGCCTGGATCAAGAAGGCTCGATGATGAGCCTGGTTGATCCAGCTCCCGAGCGCCGGAGTCATTTTTTTTGGCGATTATTCTAATATTATGTGGATTCATCATCCATTTGATCAGTGTTTTTTAAAAAATAATTATTTTGATTTAATTGTTGTTTAGTTAATTTAGTTATAGGTGAAAGTTCTGTATCTTTTTGTGGTGATTTTGTTTGCGAGATGCTGGGTGGAGATCGGTGAATTGGATTCCGTATTGTTTTGTTTTGTTCTCGTTGAGTTAAGAAAGAAGTTGAAGTCGATTGATGATTTGAATGGGATTGATTGTCAAAATTAGTTTTACTTTGGACTTCAGGAGTAATTAATGGTAAGAGGTTTTGAGTGTCGGCTTTAGAGTTATTTTGGTGGTCTGGGGTTGATGTTAAAGAGGGTTGTTGATTTGAGGAAGACATTTTTATTTGAGAGGAAGGAGGTTTGGTTGGTGTTGCGTTCTTATCGGTGTTATTGAGTGTGTTTAAACGAGGTGAGGTGGATTTATTAGAAGTGTCGGTGGTATTGCTTGTTGAATTCAGGTTTGGCTGATTGGATGGATCAGTCTGGGGGATGGTTTTAACAACTTGAGAAAAGGTTTGGTTGGAGGTTTCATGAGGATATTGTTCTCTGAAGATTTGTCTGGCTTCCGCCATGGAACATTTTCGAATTGTTTTTATTTTAAGAACCTCTTTTTCTTGGGCGAATTTTGGGCAATTTCTATCAGATGATGGGTGACTTTCATTGCAATTAGCACATGAAGTACGCGTGCATTCGGAATTAGGATGGAGAGGGAGGTTGCATGTTACACATGATGGGTTGCCTCTACAACGGTTGAAGGTGTGTCCGAGTTTTTGACAGGTTCGGCACCGCATGGGATTTGGGAAATATTCTTCAACTTGTATGTTGAACCAGCCTACATCGACTGTTGTTGGGGGACGGAAGAGATTGAATGTAAATAGAACTCGGCCAGTGGGACATTTTACATCGTCCACTGTTTTGGTAAATTTATATACTGCTATAACGCCTTGCGAACTCATTTCGTCGACGATTTCTTTTTCTGGGATGTTATTTAGACACGGTACAAAGGCAGTACCCTTGCACGTGTTGAGCTGTTCGTGTAAATTCACGGAAATATCGCAGAGGTTTGAGAGTTTCTTCTTTGATAGGAAAATATTTGCAATTTTTTCAGATTTAACAAGGATGAGAAGATTACCATCTCGTAATTGAGTAATACTTTCATACTGAGTACTTATACTGTCGATTGCTTTTTTGAGGAGGAAGATACTAAAGTTTTTGAAGGGTTTATTGGGGTCCGAGGGTGATATAACAATAAATTTGGGGTGGTTATTTAAGCTATTTATATTATTTAAAGGATTGATTGGATTAGGTCTTTTGCGTCTTTTGTTTCTGGGCTCAAACAGCATCTCATCAGAGAGAATGCTAAATTGATTACCCACTAATACACCACGTGGCCCTTGGGCCATAGTTCTTATATTTTTTAACTATAAGAGACTTTGTTTTGCACAAATCACAAAAGAAAAAAAAAAAAAAAAAGAAAGCGTGGAAGTGAGAAAGCTATAGAGATAGCGGGAAAAGCACCAACGAAATTGAGACGATAGCTTAGGAGAAAAGCTGTTGCCGGCTCGAGTGATAGTCGGTGACTGGTGTAAATAATAATCTTCATCAATATAATAATTATCACTGTCTTGACCAAACAGAACAATCATTTTTGAGAATTTTCATAAAACTGCAGATTAGATACCCTTAAAAAGCCTTTTACATATAACCATAATTGTAATTGTAATTGTAATTGTAATTGTAATTGTAATTGTAATTGTAATTGTAATTGTAATTGTAATTGTAATTGTAATTGTAATTGTAATTGTAATTGTAATTGTAATTGTAATTGTAATTGTAATTGTAATTGTAATTGTAATTGTAATTGTAATTGTAATTGTAATTGTAATTGTAATTGTAATTGTAATTGTAATTGTAATTGTAATTGTAATTGTAATTGTAATTGTAATTGTAATTGTAATTGTAATTGTAATTGTAATTGTAATTGTAATTGTAATTGTAATTGTAATTGTAATTGTAATTGTAATTGTAATTGTAATTGTAATTGTAATTGTAATTGTAATTGTAATTGTAATTGTAATTGTAATTGTAATTGTAATTGTAATTGTAATTGTAATTGTAATTGTAATTGTAATTGTAATTGTAATTGTAATTGTAATTGTAATTGTAATTGTAATTGTAATTGTAATTGTTATTGTAATTGTAATTGTAATTGTAATTGTAATTGTAATTGTAATTGTAATTGTAATTGTAATTGTAATTGTAATTGTAATTGTAATTGTAATTGTAATTGTAATTGTAATTGTAATTGTAATTGTAATTGTTATTGTAATTGTAATTGTAATTGTAATTATTGTAATTGTAATTGTAATTGTAATTGTAATTGTAATTGTAATTGTAATTGTAATTGTAATTGTAATTGTAATTGTAATTGTAATTGTAATTGTAATTGTAATTGTAATTGTAATTGTAATTGTAATTGTAATTGTAATTGTAATTGTAATTGTAATTGTAATTGTAATTGTAATTGTAATTGTAATTGTAATTGTAATTGTAATTGTAATTGTAATTGTAATTGTAATTGTAATTGTAATTGTAATTGTAATTGTAATTGTAATTGTAATTGTAATTGTAATTGTAATTGTAATTGTAATTGTAATTGTAATTGTAATTGTAATTGTAATTGTAATTGTAATTGTAATTGTAATTGTAATTGTAATTGTAATTGTAATTGTAATATTTTATTATTATTGTTTATTGTTAATATTTTAAGGACAATTAATAATAAGAAAAAAAATACAAGGGATGCTAAGAAATACGATTTTCTTACTTTTTTGAAGAAATGATACTTGTTGAATTATGTTTTTTATATATTTTCCAACTCATTTAGAAATGAATGCATAGTATAATTTTTTTATAACCCATTGATATCAATTTGATTGGCAAAATTAATGTTTTTCGAGTAATGTCGATTTCCATTCATATTTTTTTGTAAGTGTATTAGTTAAGCAGCTGTCAGAAGCATAATAAAATATTTACAAAATTTTTAATGGAATTTCTTTCATTCCTGGATAAAAATGCATTAGCTTAACCTGGGGTCTCCATTGGATTTTCTGTCCCCAATGTCAATGGAGACCCCAGGTCCATGATCCGGTCATCGCAGTTTGGATTTTTCGAGCGGATTGGTGAGCGTCCATTTTGGTGGTTTGTATGTAACACTTCCAAGAATTTCGAGAGAAAATCATACAAAATTCTTAAAAGTGTTACATACAACCCATCGTCATTTCATAACTACTCTCTTCATTGGGATGGTTCAAACGGTTCGGAGTTTTAATTTATGTCTGCTAACTGATTCCGTAAACTCTATTAAATTCAAAAAATTATTTCAAAAAATTTCCATCTAAAAATTGTTTCAACTTTTATATAATTTGTTTGAAATTTAAATTTTTAGAAAACCACAACTACCGACAAAAAAGTAAACAACAGATTAACCGTTGTGTCAAATGTGACATTTGAGGTTGCTCATGGCAAGACATAATATGCCCAGTCAAAAAAAACACTGGATTGCGGATGAGATTGCGGAAGAGAAGTTGGATTGGATTTTACTCTTGTGGAGCCTCAGGGTAAACAATAGTCGAAGTCGTCCAATTGAAAATTGTCAGGATATCTTCGTCCTCGGACGAAGACGAATCTAGGAGTAAATCCAGCATTCTGTAGTCCATGCCCTGAAAATGAAATAATTATGCTTCAACCATCTCAAGTATTCAATATTACATTTATAATTACCTGATCCTGAAAGCACAACAATAATATTGCCAAGAAATTAATCAAATTTTGTATTGTTTTCACAGAAAATTAATTATTTATAATTACAACAGAACGAAGCCGAATTCTCTTCAATTATTTTTTCCACAAACAATAATTTCATTTGACGTTTGCAAAACTGTCAAGTTTTTAGTATGTGTTTAAATGAGTGTGAAAATCTGTGTAGATTCGTCTCAAAAGACGAATTCAAAACGAATCAATTCGTCGGGAAAAAACATCAATACTTTTCCCATTGGAAAACGTTTAAGAAAAAAATATTGCCGGCCCGTCGACGGCACATCAATGTTTTGGTTCAATGGAAAACCACATAAATCTATCTTTGTTTGTCAGTGCACTGACTTCCAGGTGGTGTAGAAAGCAACTTACTGGGTGCCAATAAGTAACAGGATTTCATTTAAGCTTTCTGCTGCGGATTTTGTATTTGTTATTCATATAAATTTGTGATCTACTAGATATGAATTTTCCAAGAAAATTCAGTGGTATTGCAAATTTTTATTAGATAACTTATAATGACACTTTGAGCGTGACAAAAGGAGTATAACATTCGCCGTTTCTATTAAACTTTTAGTTATTAAAATTTTCCAGTGTTGTAAGAGCTTTGACAAGTGAGTATTGAGAAAAAACTGCAAAATCGCTCATTGTCTCCATCTTTGTCGGATTAACTGTATTAATTCTGTAATAATTGGATAAGGATATGATTTGTACTTATTCGTTTTTAATGTGCCTTTGTGTGGGGCTAAAAATTCCGCTCTGTATAAAAGACACTACGAATTGGAAATGAACACAGACTTCATTGAAAGCTTCTATTTCATTTTTATTTTTCATTTTAAATGCTCTATCAAATTATCATATATCAATTTATCATATAGGGAATCAAAAAGAACATCAAGAAAATATCGAATATCTTTGCATTCAGGATACCACTTTTAACACTGTTAACTATGCTATAATAATAAGTTACTCTTCACATTAACTTCTATTAAGACCTACCCAGCTATTTTGAAACACTAATGTTAATTTTATCTATTGATTAGTTTACAGTGACTACTTTTATATTTATGAAACATGAAATAAAAATATCAAAATTAAAGTATTCATCTAATAAGCTCTTTCGAACAATGAAAATTTACTGGACGCATTCATTACGAAAACATTTTGACAATCCAAATCAGCTGATGATGCAATGAACTGACAGTTGCATTCACCACGAGTATAAAAAGAAAACTACAATTCATTAAGGATGTTTTTCTACGGGAGCTCCCATTTGTTTTTATAAATTCTACAACTACGATTTTGATTGGACACAAGGTTTGAATGCGGCGCGAGTGAATCCTTGATTTTATTCACCTTTACCTTTTTCGGAATCGGAATGATAACAAAAATAATTCGTTTCGTGTTCGATTAACGATTCTTTCGTGTTCGCTTCGTGCAGCGTGTTTCGCTTTCGTTCAATTAGCATAAAAATAAATATATTTTTCTTCTGCTCTCCATCACGGAATCTACCCCCACTGAGGATTTAATTTTATTCGGAATGATTCAAGTGCGCAATTAGAAGACAAAATTTGTGTTTAAATCACTCCAGCTCCAGATTTATGCTGAGTGTTGTGTCGTTTAAGGCAGGGCCGATATAATAATACAAAATATTCAATAAAACAAAAAACTTTACATCACTTTCCAAAAGTTAATTGAGGGTAATCGAATTACAAAAATAAACATTTTATTTCTCAATTCCAAAAGTGATCTCATAACCCATATTCAAATCGAAGTCATCTTTCCAAAACCCCAAAAAATAGAAACACTCCTATCTTGATTTCTGAAACGAAATAGGTTTTGTTGGAAGATTGCGTGAGAAAGTCCATTCGGTTTCTCTCGAGATATTATAATATGGCCAAGGGGTTCCAACTTACAGTCTCAGTAAAATTACAATATCAAGAAGTTAACAATCGCCCATTCATCATAAGGTACAGTGACCGTGAGCTATTTAACGCCGAGCCTCCTTCAAACGATTGGTAAAGAGACCTTGAACTCAGAACCAGAAGATAACCAACCAGAGTGACCAGACAAAAGGAAGTAGAACTAATCTTCTCATTGAAAACATGGTAAGACCGGCCGCCGCCGCACCGTAATGCTTCAAATAAAAATAAAAAGGTTTAAATCAATTGTAATTGTGATTCAGTGTAATATGCCGGATGAAAATAGGTATTCTATTTATGTACGTATTTATTTTTTAGATACCTACCTAGCAGCCTTGTAGATCTGAAAATAAAATTACTCATAGGTATTAACAAAATATCATATCCTGTACTACCCCTTTTAAAAATAGGAACGATGGGTAGAGGATTGGCTTTTGCGTTTCAGGGTAAAAATATGTTGTATAGATATTATACTTTGTCGTATACATATGGTTATGATTTATGACAGAAATACCATCTTTTTGGTTGGTTTTGATTTTAATTTAATTTTAATTTAATTTCACGAAGAAAACCGGACAAAATTTAAACAAGCCAAGAAGGTCTACAATTGAAGCTTTAAGAAGAAGTAGGGGATAAGTGACAATTCTAAAGTTTCGAGATACAAATCTTATTGAAAGTTAATCGATGATATTTTCTGGTTAAAGCCTAGTACGCTGCTGATGCGAAACGAAATTTCCCATACAAAAATGACATGACGAAATCATAAACGAAAAATTTCGCTGTGCTTTTTGTTTTTCAGTACGCTGCTGAACGACGAAATGTGTCATTTTAGTGGATAGCTGTACTAGATTTCTTAGTACAATTCTCCACTCTTTTCGTTCTCAATTTAATTGCCTGGTATATTAATTGCTTGCGAAATTTTGACGTTTAATTTATTTATTGAACAAATTTTTTTACAAATTAAAATTGGAAAAAATTGTTTACTCGTGACTTTCGGTGTTTTATTTGAATTTATCTTTGATTTAAAATAAAATGGATTTTTCTTATGTGTTCCAACATTGCATTTCTGAATCGGAAACTCAGGATGTTATTGGTGATGTGCAAGAAGTGATGAAGACAAGCAGTGATCTTCAACTTCCAGACAGAACTCTCCACAAATATTTTTCCGCTGAGGTTTTCGTTTTCATTTCGCTCTGCACTTGGAGACCGCCGAAAAAATTCGTTTCACTTCAGCTGCGTACTAGGCTTAAGAACGAACAATTTTTGATAATATCAATAAACAAAAGTCCGTCAGGGCCTACTGACTTTCAACTCTCAACCATTCTTGTGTGCGAGTACTGTTGTCAGGGATGGAGGGGACCTACAGTTTTAAGCCGAATCCAAACGGCTAATTTTGAGAAAGCACTTTTCATGACAAAAATTACTCTTGGAGGTTTTGTCAATTCCTCGCAAGAGGCAGTACCCGTGAAAAAAACTTTAGATGACATAGGCAGGGCTCGAACTCGAACCCAAGGCCTGTGGCATCAAAGAATAGCTAGTATCAGCAATAAAGGGGCCTTACAATCCTGCCCAACAGATGCCTTCAATGTTATTCTGCACCATCTACCAGTAGACCTCTACAATCAAATCAAACTGTTGGTTTTCCATACCCTATGGCAACACTATTGAACTGATTCCAGAGGATTTTTTTTCGACTACTGCACCCCTACCTTGGACCTCAGTAAAGATTTTAAAGTCATCTTTCCTACCAGAAAAGATTGGAAGGATGGAATGGTTACGAAAGACTTCGAGACCACTATCTTTACTGATGGGTCAAGTATTTCAAAATGCACTCTAATTTGGGTTCGTAGTTATAGTGGTATTTATGAAAACAAACGGGCTGATGAGTTGGTTCGACAAAGATCGACCTATCGAAATTGCCTACCTATGTATAACAAAAACTGTTCTATCGAACTTTTATGCAAACGCGGGAACGATATAGCCAGGGTCACTACAATATGTACCAGACACTGACCGATAGGATAGCATGCAGCAAAATTGGGCATCCCTCACAATATTTTTTACCGTAGCTGTAGAGAAGGGTGTTTCTTGACGATCTGGATGAAATTAAAGACCTGATTTCATATCTGAAGGCGACAAAATGGCTATAGCGTTGCAAATTTTGTTAATATAAATCACCTTTAAAATTATCTTTTTTCCAATACAAGGTTCTAACGAGTTTAGGGTATTAAATCGGCCCGGTGTCAATTCCTCGCAAGAGGCAGTGCCCCTGAAAAAAATCTAGGTGGCACAGTCAGTGACTGAACCCAAGACCTCTGGCATGACAGTCCAACGCACTAACCTACTACGTTTGTAATAAGTTCTTTTTTTTTCAAATCACTAAACCATTTACACGTATTTTCTTTCATTTCAGTTTCCCAGGCCTTACATAACGGTTCAGGCTTCCAACCTTTTTATGTCGATTCAAAATATTTTAGTACCTTATATTTCCAGTTATGCCATATTTGAATGGTGTTATTCTTTTTTCGTAAATTTACAAAGTTTAAACGAATTTTTTTCAAAAAATGTTCCACTAACGGGATTGTTCGAATTTAATCAAAAAAATCCTTTTAATTCTAAAAAAAAATTAAGGGAAGAATCAACTGAAATTGCTTTTTTATAAACATGATATGCTCCTGGGAAATGAACTGGATTTGCTCCTTAAAATTTGCAATGTGTTCAGTCTTAAGTTAATAAATAAAATGGGTGGCGCAACAGTCCGTTTGAGAACTTGGGCCTAGTGACTTACAACTCTCAACCATTCCTGTGTGCGAGTACTGTTGTCAGGGATGGAAGCGACCTACACTTTCAAGCCGAATCCGAACGGCAAATTTTGAGAAAACACTTTTCATGACAAGAATTACTCTTGGAGAATTTGTCAATTCCTCGCAAGAGGCAGTACCCGTGAAAAAACTTTAGGTGGCATAGGCAGGGATCGAACCCAAGACCTCTCGCATGACAGTCCAACGCACTAACCATCATGCCACGGGTACTACTCAGTCTTAAGTTGCTTGTTTTTTGTTCTCGAGGAAAAAAATCCTGACTTTTGTAGGGAATCATTTTGTCTGTAAGATCAAAAGTTCTGAAAAGAGAGATTTTACATACTTATTTTTATATGCCTATATTGTTGGCAGTATAGGGAAGTTCATGCTTCCGTTATTTGTTCGCTGTCCTTCTGAAATCCCGACCTCTATCTATGTAGATATCTGTGCCCGACTTCTGAGCATTTTGTCGGCGAAATACTCAAGTAGATAGATTCTTTGTTGATACAATTTTTTTTTACAATTGTTCTTAAGAAGAACAAGAAGAGAATTCTTCTGTAACGATCTAAATCATATTAGTATACTCAACCTCTCACGTTTCATAAGAGACTCAAACAGGTTTCATTGAGCTTAGGAGGAAGCCTCAAGATTCATGTGATATAACAATGGACCATTAAACTGGCCTAAGTGTGTCCTATTCCATCATGGACAGCCACTTTAACCTAACCTAACCTTCTTAAGAATAAAAACATGGCTTTTCTGCCGTCTGCCTAATATATCCAGTAAAATATAGACTTGACATATAAAAACAATAGATTTTTTTGTCCAGGGCAAGAATCTATCCACGTTATCAAGTGTCTTCTTGTTTTTGGAACTTTGCACTGCTGAAAAAATATGAAGAGTGCTCTCATCACCCTAGGCGGTCCTTTATCTACTATGTCAAAAGAAATTACATGTATTCCTCAATTATAAAACCACATGCCGGATGTAGAATGCATTTGATGTTGTTAGTTTGAGCAATAAATTTGAAGAAATTAAGATTGTTAAAAGGCATTTGATAAAGTCAGCCTAGCATCTTGGACTCTTATCGAAAATGCGTTCTTTCGGTATCAACGAATTTCTTCTTCGTTCCATTAAAAACCTTCTTTCGAACCCAAATTATAAATATGGTGTGTCCCTGATCCTCTTCCTCATATATATAAATTCTCTTCTGCCTGCAACTTCTAATCCAGTTAATAGTACTCTTAGCATTTCATATTCGTTTCCTCTTTGTATGTGGAACGACGGAATATAATAAGTTCAATTAAGTATGGCTTAAACAGCTTTGTATTTTTTACCCCACTTTCCATTAGCCACGAGTTGGACTTGCATCAATGAAGCTAAGCATCGAAAATTTCGGTATGTGCATTACGAGCGACGTCAAAAATGCCGCAAGATGTTTGGGTTTTCTGAGACAATGCAAATGTGGCTACCATCTACAAAACCTTAATACATACGTCCAAAGCTTCAGTGTAACTCTTATCTCTGGACCGGTGATCCAAAATATTTCTTAAGCCTTTTGGAAAGTATTCATAGCAGACATTTTTAAAATAGTTAGTCATTCATTTATGACTTAATATTTTTCGTCACTTGAAATTCAGAGACTTGTTCCTTAGCTGTGCCACGCGAATGTGCATTGTCTTACAAAGCTCTGTCTTTCACCGTCGTCATTGCATTGTCCAAGAGTTCATAATTAATGTAAACAGAAGTTTTCTTTCTTACCTCGGTCTTTTTTTCCCTAATGCTCACACAAATTCACAAAGCCAAAACTGGCAAGACAAGGACCTACGTTTACTCAGGGATCCAAATCGGTTACCCTTCATTTGGTCCGAGTGACATTTAAATTTCATTTTGGCAAACAAATTTTCAAAACATGGGATCACTTCTTACTGATTAATGCACCACTAGAGCAAATTAATGGAATTATCTCCAATGATTGATATCCTAACAAGTTACAACTTAATGGGTACACATTCAGCAAATGGATAGAATATACTTTTCACTTTCTCTGCAAATGCCCAAGTTTAGCTAAAAGAAGAAAGATAACGCTTGAAAAATACTTTTCCAGCGACATATGCGATATCTTGTCTCGCCAATGAAAGACATTCAGATATTCAGGTGAGAGAATCTATTCTAACATAATATGGTCAGCTTAATGTCATGTATTCTCAATGTGCACACAACGCACTGAAATCTCAATATTGATACAATTTCCAAGTTGAAAATGACTGCTAATGTTATCTTAAGACAGGTTCTTATACATAACCTCTTTTGTTCCTTTAAAGCTATTTCGAATTTGTTATTACAATAGTTCGGGTCTATTGTCCAATGAAACATGAAGGTGGATCATTCACATACAATCTTTATCATGGGTCTTGTTTACTTTCCACACACTTATGTGAAGAAGCTTTCAAGTTTTGAATTGGTATCGTCTAAGATGATAAATAATTTGTAATAGAAGCATTCAAATTTATCTGACTATTTAGATTTTTAAAAAATCCATTGAAATTCTTTTTCGTTTGTTTGGCAATAATTACAGCAAAGTGGAAACAAATCTGATGGCGATGAAGAAGCTGAAGCCGAGTCTTCATCCTCGTCGTCGTCCGAGCCAACCACAACAACAGCTACTAGAATGGATAATATGGCAAATGAATTTCGTTCAGTTTTAGACGAATTTCGAGAAAATTGGCAAAAAGAGCTTAAACCCGAAGACAAACCAACACCAAACAAAAAGAATTCTTCGCTTAACCAATCCCTCTCGCTCGATAATAATACAAGTCCAGAAATTCAAGCTCAAACTCTGTTCAAACATGCTGTTGATCTAGAACAACGTGGTAAAGTGTACGATGCCTTGCAATATTATCGACGAGCTGTTCAACTTGATCCGGATATTGAATTTAAAGCATATGAAGCGAGCAAAATCCCCCAGCAAGTTGAAAACGAGCCGAATAACAATAATGTTATAAGTTCTGTGAGAAAAGTTGACGGCCAACCGGATGAAGAATCCGAGGAGCCAATGGAAGAGGATTTGTTTATTCGATTTCAAAATGACATAGCTAAGCAGGGAAGGCTCATATTGAGTAATCGTGATACAGGTGTCATTTCAACTGAGATGCACATTTCAGATTTACCAACAGAGATTCTATTGTATATTCTTCGTTGGGTGGTATCTACACAGCTGGACATGAAGTCCCTGGAACAATGTGCTGCAGTTTGCAAAGGAATTTATCTTTGTGCTAGAGATGAAGAAATTTGGAGACAAGCATGTTTGAAGTAAGTTAAAGACTGTTTGAAAAACAAGTTTTTACTTGTATCACGTAATTATTTGCTTTGCTTTTCAGGGTCTGGGGTGTTAATCTTGGATGCATCACAGGTACACCTTACGATAGCTGGCGACAGATGTTCATTGAAAGAGAACGTATTCACTTCAATGGCTGCTACATAAGCAAAACAACTTATCTCCGTTTGGGAGAGAACAGTTTTCAAGATCAATTCTATCGACCAGTGCAATTGGTCGAATACTACCGCTATGTACGCTTTATGCCCGACGGAACAGTCTTGATGATGACATCTTCCGATGAGCCGGCACAGGGAGTTACACGTTTGAAAAATCTAAACCAGTTGCGTTCGGAAGTGTTGCGCGGACATTATCGTTTACATGGCGATACAGTGACATTGATGTTGAAGAAAAATCAAAGACTTCCCAAGGGCGAACATTATTACGGTGGAGGCGGAAAGCGTCGAGGTAGTGTTGCGCAAGGAAACGACATTGACGCTAACTTCACTACTTATTATATTGAATTCAATATTGCGAGTACACCTAAGAAGCGATTTAGCCAGTTGCAATGGAAAAACTATTCCATTATATTGGTACGCAATAAACGGGAGGTTTCAAGTGATTTTGAGCTTACTCCTTCTAAGTATCCACCGTTAAGATTTTCGTGTGTGAGAAGCTATCATTTGGATGCTGAAGCACCATTGCAGTAAGTTTGGTAGCTTAAGAATGCTTGTAGAATTTTTTTTATTACTATATAACTGTAAACCTAAATATTTGAATGCTATTAAAAAGTAACTAAGTTACAAAAGTGAAATGTAAACTATTTTATTTTGTTTGCTTTTAAATGGAATTTTGAATTTAATTCATGAAGATATGCAAAAATAAATTGATTATAAGTGAAAATATCTTAGGTTGTTTCTTAGCTTTTCAAGATAAAGTTTATTAGTGGGATACAAAAGAACCAACACTGATGGAAAGTAAGTAGGAAAAGAAATGTTGTGTAGCTAAGGCCCTAAGAGATCTCGACTGATATCCCCGCTATTGTTCTGAAGAACTGTTATTCAAAGCAAAATCACTGGGTAAGCTTTTTAATCTATTGTACTATTAAGAAATCGTTCGAAGTAGATGGAAACTAGAATTTATTCAGACTATAGCCAAACATGCCGAATATTTATCACCATTTGAGATATACCCTTTAATTGAATACGCATAAACATTTTTGAAAATACTTTATTCATTTTTTTTTCCAAATATTGATGGTTATTGTTGCATTTGTTGGTGCTAACTACTCCCTTAGGATGTCAAGAAAATAATTATCCAAAAACAATCACTAACTTTCTTTCGCTTACTTGCGAAGCCAGTCAACTTAAAAGGTACAAAAATTAAAATTGTTATTGCGTTGGAATAAAACAAGTTTTTTGTAGTGGGTACCTTTACTTTTAATCATTTTGTAAATAGTTTCGGCATGAATCATACAGCCTTTTGATATAGTTCAACGAAATTTGGCTCCGCGCTAACTTAATTGCAGAAATTAAGGTTTGTTTGTCTTCAATCTGACGACCACTGTCATTAACTGGTAGCTATCCCCAAGTATATTCAATAATGTTAAGATCACATGAGTACGGCATCCATCAAAGTAAGGGCACATTTTGCTCCTCTGTCTAAGCTTTTATGTTTCGCATCGAGTGAATGAGCGCGTTATCATGCTAGTGGTAGGCCAAGTTTATGGGTCAAAAAATGTTGGAATATTTATGAAAATTTCTTTCCAAGACATAAGACTGTGAAAATTCTCCATAATAGCGTAACATGTTTCTTTTAACAGATGAGGTATCTGATTCACGTGAATATTCATATAACGTGAATAGCAACCTCCTGCACTTCTGAATACCATGACTTTTGATCTTTTAAGATTAATAGTGCTATTTCAACGTTTACAATATGCACTGAGTCGGTTTATAACTGCATTCCTTGGATAGTCTCACAAAAGAAAACAATGTCATCCGGGGTTGTTAAATCGCAAAATTGTATTCCGCTTTTGAGCTCATTAGTTATATCATTAATACAAAAAGAAGTACGCTTAAGATATGCCGGCAGCCTTTTGACTTCTACCGACATGTTGGTGAATATTCTCGCCGCCTTATTGTTATTGTTAAATTCCACTATCTATCTTACTTGTTTGTATCCTTTGCTCTTTAGCCGAGTGCCATCCATTCAACCAACGCTGCACAGTCCAGGATACAAACGTAAGCCCCTCATCACTGCAGGGTGGAGACCCGCCGAGGAGAGAGTATGCAAAGTTATTCTCATATAAGGCTCGCAGAATTTGAATAATTTAGCTTGATCTCCGATTTTGGTAAACTTGTAAGAGCGCGCTTCACGTGAAATTGTAACATAAGCTGCTTGAATGCGTAAACATTTTTCTTTCTTTTGCAATGTTCGGCAATGTTGGTTTAGCAGAATATCTGATCGATTGTAGAATATCCTTTTCAAAACCCAGCTTGAAATTCTTTAAGAATGTTATTTTATTGCACCCATACCAATACACAAATATTGCCTTATATTGAGTTTTAAAGGAGAAAAATACAGAAAGAACCCGAATTTACACAAAAACGTGCGAGCTTGTAAAAATGCCATTGATAAAGATCAAGCTTGCATTGCGAAGTCCTTAATAAGCCAGCTGCGTTGGTGTGATGCGAAGTTCTTCGTCGGCTCCGTAAGCTAGATACGAACGAATCAGAGACTAAGTACCTCAAATAAAGGACTCTGATGGTCGGTTGGCACCCGTGAATCAATTATGTAATTCCAGCCATGCATAATCCAATAACACAGTCAAGTCTTGAGCGCTTTAAATCTAGAACAGGCCAGATATTTGTTGTGGCCTGACAAGCGGTGACGTTTTTCACCTGATGTTGGTTTCTTTTATAGCGTTTTGTCTTAGAAAAAGCTTACGCGAGTTAAAGAATGAGAATCCAATGTCTCCATGTATACCATGTCTCTGGCCCGGCACCCAGCAAAGGTGAATGATCGACAGTTTTGGACTTTTAAAGAGCTTGTAGAGACAGAGTCGTTAAGATTTTATGGTATCCTGACTCTGAGAAAATCAGGATGTGAAATATTGATATCACGTTTTCTTTAAGCCAGGTTATGATCGCCATAAGTTCCGTGTCAAACACACTACACTAAGGAATGAGAGATGAGAGATTTAATTTTAGTCGTTCAGAGAACACGCAACCACCCAACTCCTCATTAGTTTTTTATCCATCTGTATAGAAGTGGATTGACTCGCCTTCCAGAAATGCTCCCAGAAAGATTTGGAATAAAGAAAACAACAGTTTTTTTCGACGATCTAAATCTGACTCATAGTAATTTTATTTGCGGGAAAAAGTACTTTCTTAATAAAGGAGTTGTCTATGACTAGGTTATGTTGAAATATTAAGTTTCTGTTTTATTTTCTCTCGTTAATATTAGTTTGTTTTTGAAAACACTACGAAACTACAAATATTTGTATTATTTCTTATAATAACTTTTGTTTTTTTTGTTTTATTTTTCAAATAAAATATATTTTATCACCGTTACATGTCAATGTAGTTAGTTAATCAAGGACAAACGTATTTTGCTCTCTTGCACTAAAAATAACTGAGTTCTTTTTAACCTTCTTGTTTTTGATTTTGTAATCCTGCTCTGTTCAAAATATATAATTATAGTGAGTTCTTTTGTTTTTGTTTGCTTGTGGTGTAAATAGAAATCTACATAGTGGAAGAAATATATGTATATAATATTTTAGCATCAATGTTTGAACTTTGACACGGTTTATTCTTTTTTGTGTTGTACAGTACAATTCTGTAAATATAGGGTTATTATTTTAATTTAAAAAAATCACTTTCACATGCAATCATTAATCGTTGCATCGTTATCTTAAATGAACATCACTCTTTCTTGCCTATTGCTGTTATCTTACTTTTCTATTTCGCTATCGTTTTCGTTTGGTTAAAAATAAAAATATAAAACAAAAACGATATGTTCCATCAAAATATTAGTCTCTGCATAAAACGTTTTTGTTTTTTGTTTCTGTTTGTGTAGTTAGTTAATTGACAAAGCACTTTTGAGTGTGCAGTTTTCTAATTAAATTAAATTGTGTGCATTTACAATCTAACTATGTATGTAGCTTACAAGGACCCGCTCAAGATTGCGATTGCAGTTAAATGCAAAAGGAATAAATATAAATACAAATAAATGACTAGATAAGTTTTAGTTAAAAGCTTTCTAGGTACTGATTTTTAGGTTGGAAATTTGCTTTTGAAGATCGAATGTTTTAGATTTCCTTTTGAACAATTATGTTCTCGTAACGCATTTTATCAGGTGTATCCCAGCAACTGTTGAGGCATGTGAAAACCAGGACATTTCCGTATTCAATTGGAGCAGCATCGTCGTTTTGTTGCATTCGTAGCTTGGGAATGAGTGTGGATAGAATTTGAACTTCACAAACTGTTTCGCCTCCACAATTTGGACATTTCGGGATTGGTTCGCTTAGGGGTGCTATTAATAGTGGATGGCCATCACGAGAGTACCTGGAAAAAATAACGCTTTTATTTTAGAAAGAACAATAATGATTTGAAAAAAAATATGCATTCAATAAACTACCCCTAAAAAAGTTGGAAAACCAACGAAACGTAGGGAGAATTATGGAACAAAGTTTTTTATTTGCATAAAAACATAATGTGACCAAAACAGATTGATAAAACTCAAGCATTACAAAAATTATTATAAAGATACATTAGTGCGTAGTGCACTAGCTCCTCACACGCTAGGTCGCTTGTTCAAGCCCAGCTCGGGCAAAAGTTTTTCAAAAATTAAATTGAACATAAAAGCGACTAAGCACCACTAAAGGAGTCTGATGATCGAGTTGGTCCCCGTGAAATAGCTATAACTCCAGCCTATGAACTTAGTGGTAGCACACACAAGTTGTTGTTGTTTCATTCAAAATTTTCGATACATGATTATGTTGTTTTTACAATATTTACCTACAAAGAATTTCTTATGAAGCTTTGTGAAAAGGATCTGTTATATTAGTAAGTGCTCTGCTCATCAAAATAACTGTTCTCCTCTGTCTCAGTCTATTAATTGATAATCATAAAACTTCAATTTTTGGTGGTGCAACACTGGCTCCTGTTTTTTTGGGTCGATTGCTACCATGAAAATATTGTCTACATAAACGTCAACAAAATCTAGACTCAATTTCGTTAAAAACGATATTAAAACTGTTAAAATTCGCTCAGGAACTCTCCATTTATGTAATTCTTCTACTAAAGGAAAAATTGTGACACGGTCAAAATCTTTTTCAAGGTCAGATGACATCACTGCGCTGTGTCTACAAGAAGAATGATTATCTGCTAGTTTTGTTCCGTTAAATGAATTAGAGATTGAACTCCTCTGTTTGGTTTAAAGGCATGTTGTTCATTACTTATTGTATTTTCCATCAGCCATCCTATTTTTCGTCTAAAAATGTTTTGAAACATTTTTGAGGAATAGGCAGAAGAGATATCGGACAATATGCAATGATAGTTACGAGAGCTCTTAGGAATCGGCTTGAGAAAAGCTTTCTTCCAATCATAAGAAAAGATACCAGCCCGAAGGATGTTGACAAGCAGACTAATTCGGTTCTTAAGACTATCTGCAGCTGATTTTACCGTACCATATGGGTTTTTTTATCTCCTGATGTTACTCCTTTGATCTTAGATGGACGACCTCTCGAAAGCTCTCAGCATGCTTATCTTAAGGGCAAATCTACGGAGACTGCCCTCCATGAGAAAAAACAATCCATTATAAAGAATTTACTCTTGCCACCTTCTTAGACATAGAAGGTGCTTTTAACAACGTCCTTACCGAATCCATAGAAGAATCGCTCGTTAAGTTCGGTGTAGAATACTTCATTCGATAATGGATTATTTCCATGCTCAGTGGTAGGAAGATTCAAGCCACTCTAGGCAATACAATTGCAACAAAACACGTGAGTAGGGGAACACCCCAGGGTGGTGTCCTTTCGCCTCTTCTGTGGCTTCTGGTCATGGATACAATTCTCGTTAAATTAGAGAGATGTGGAGTGAAGGCGGTAGCCTATGCGGATGATTTGGTGCTATTGGTTTTAGGAAAGTACACCTCTGTGATTAGTGAAATCACGGAGTCAGCTTTGAAGAAAGTTAGCAGCTGGGCTACTAGTTGTGGTCTAGGAGTTAACCAAAGTAAAACTGAACTGATGCCCTTCACGCTACCTCGACTCAACGGTCAAATCCTATCATTGTCTTCCAGTGCAAAATATTTGGGAGTTATACTCGACCCTAAATTAAACTGGAAACGAAATATTGAAGTGCGGGTTAAGAAGGCCTGTGTTGCCTTCTACGCCTGCAGCAAAACTTTCGGCAAAAAGTGGGGACTTGTACCGGACATTGGCCTATAGGAGTTCATGCAGAGAAATTGGGTATCTCTTACAACACCTTTTGCCGTAGTTGCTGCGACCAAAGAGAAAGTGAAACGATAATCCATTTCCTCTGCAAATGTCCTGATTTGGCAAGCACTAGACTGAAATACTTTGGGAAAGCATTCTTTCACGAACTGGATGAGCTATCTGAGACAAAGAGACCTAATCTCTTTTCTCAATGCGACAAAATGGCTCTAATTTAATCGCTATGAAGCTTCTCTATAAATCTATCTTTCTTTCACAGGTCAAACGAGTTTTGGTATCAAAACGGCGCACTACAGCGCTAATTGGATCTCAGGCTAGGTTGCCCTGAGATCGCCATTTCTACCTACCTACCTACTCCTTTGAGCAATTGTAAAGTGTTGTCAAACTTCATTCTTGAGATATCATGTACAAGTTGTTTGCAAAAGTTTTTTCTTGAAGGAGGATTTCATTTAAGTAAAAATTCAAATAATTTCTTATAACGTTGTTTGAAAATATGCTATCCTCGCTATACTTTCCCCATGTTTTTGAAAAAGTGTTTTGTTATTTTTTCACGATCGTTTTTCAAACAGCCATTAAAAAAAAATATAAAGAAAGTTTTGAGTGGATTTTGAAGTTTTCAAAGACTTTATTCGAGCTAGAGCTGGATCCAGTATTTACAAATTTGTCCTACGATGATCTTTTTGCTTTTATATGTAGATTCAACCTTTACCTTAGCACAGGATTTTCTATAAGCTGTCCAGTGTTTATTTGTCAGGTATCTTCGAACTTTCTTACAGTGAACAAATAAGCGCTGGGTGATGATTATCTTCAGAGGCAGGAGGATCATTGGATTTATTAACAGTGGTAATCGATAGTGTCAAACACTAGGTCCAGCAATTTTTCATTGGAATTTAAAACATCGTTATCTTAATGAAGTCCAATTGAAGTTAAATTGTCAATTTGTCTTGAATCGTCGGATCTGAGGTTACAGCTTGGTAACATATCGTTCATTTAAGACCAACGTAACCAAGCAAAACTTCTTAGATTAAAATCACCCAAACAATGGTGTGAGAACGTCGTTAATTATGAGTTTATTTTATTTAGAAATCTCCTTTGTGCGAAGACAGGACATGAACAGAGGAAAAAAAAAGGTCAATACAGAACTCCTTTCATGTCCAGAATTTTGTCCGGCTCATCACGAAGGATAACTCATAACAGCCCTATTTGCGGTCGATTGTTTTCTGAAGACATGTCTTGCGGACATGGACTAGAACATGAAGTGCAGCGGAATGTGTTGATAAGAGGACTCCATCCATAACTAAATTTTATTTTTTAAAAGCTTATAGCTGTTTGTTGCTGTACCTAGCACAGTCCATCATACTTCATTTTTAAGGATCGGTCTGATGATCGAGATGTTATGTATAGCTAGTAAGTAATACGGGTTTGTAGATCCCGTGTATGGGATGGTGTGGCTTTATTGACTCATGTTGGGTTTCCAGTCTTGTTCCTTATTCAAAAAAGATACAAATATTTAGCTTTATCTGTAAATGTAAGCTTTATACCGAATTTTAAATTTCCTAGTGAAGAGGACAAGTTCAATTTCGTGAGGATTAACGCCAAGACTACTGACTGGGAACGAATAGGAAGATATTGATTTGGACGACATGTGGTTTCGACAGAATATTGCCACAAGCCACACATCACATTTTACATTCGATTTAAGATTAAGTTTGATGAGAGCATTTAAAGCCTTTAGACTATTTTCGTTGGGGCTTCTTTTATTCATTGGTGTATGCCAACAAGAAAACTGCGTTCGAAGAGCTCAGAGTCAACATTGAACGCAAAATTGCGGTCGAGACATAGAAAATTGTGTCCAACGAACTTACCATTGCAAACGTGCCCGAGGTCATATGAATGAAGTCGGGTTCCATTCAGAATGTTTTTATTGTACTTCAAGTCGATAATAAAGTTTTTGAAATATCTAAAATTGTTTGCGTTTTATTTACAAAAAAATTGTTAAGTTATTATTAGAAAACCCGATACTAAGTTCAAGAGGAGAGGGAAAAAGACACCGGCATTTGGTGTACCTATACTAATAATTCTTTAAAAATTAAAGTGGCCCATTTCTGGGTTGATAAACCCGTTTCTTAGCATGAGATTAATCAAGCGTAGATTTCCATATTGTTGAAAACTCTTTCTATTTCTAGAAAAGCAACTAAAGTGAGTTAATTGTGATGTGGGCCGGGAGGAATTTAACGTCGTCGTTAAATACGTCGGGTTAAATACAACTCTAGGAATGAATGCAACTTTAACTTTTCTCCACAACAATGCAATGTGAGCCAGAGTGGAACAGTGGTCCGTGAAAGTGTACAGCAGAACCCGAGGCAGTCTATTCCTCGCCGTGCACAAGAACTCGGTCTTTCGCAGACTTCAACTTGGCGAATTTTGCGTTGGGACTTAGGCCTACACCCGTACAAGATCCAACTGACCCAGGAGCTCAAAGTTCATGACCATAGACAAAGCCGTTTGTTCGCTGACTGGGTTTCGAATTGTTTGGAAGAGGACCCCAATTTTATCCGAAAAAAATCATCTTTAGTGACGAGGTGCATTTTTGGATAAATGGCTATGTTAACAAGCAAAATTGCCGTATATGGGACGACACCAGCCCACGCGAGGTTCACCAGGTGATAATGCATCCTCAATTTTTTTTGCCGGCGGCGGCGTAATTGGTCCGTACTTTTTTGAAAACGACGTTAGTGAGGCGGTCACCGTCAACAGCGAGCGCTACATAACGATGATAACTAAATTCTTACGGAACTATATGGACCAAGACGACATGTGGTTCCAGCAGAACGGCGCTACGTGCCACACAGCAAACGCCACGACATCTAGAACAACATCTTCCAACCCTTATTGAAAAACCCTATAGAAAATGTAATATGACTGATTTACATATATTTGTATTTAAATATTGAAAGTTTTATTTTATTTTGAATTCTCGAGTCTTTAACGAGCAGCTGATTGTGAAATGTCAAAATCAGTGTGCACTAAATTTGTAGCTGTAGGTGCTCTTTCACCAGACCTTAATTGGTCAAAGCATTATCATCGCGCCATATAATTTGTTAACATAGATTCTAACAGTGATTTCACCAATGGGTCTGTGGACATTATCTTTCAAACAATAACAACTCACCTTAATAACTGGCCCGGATTAGACTGAATACTGGATAAGAAATTATGAAACATAATATCGCCATGCACAGGTATGCCTTTTTCGTACATCTCCCCGTCGCCATCGTGTCCTCCTCCGATGCCACCACTCATACCACCGGATGCAGTTGGCGGAGTCAAAGGACTACCAGTGCCAATTGAATCTTCTAGCTTTTTGTATTCCTGATACAAGTCTCGAACATGATCGCTCAACCCGAAATAATTAGTTGGAGATGAAACATTTCGTTCTTCGTCGACGGCCAAAAAGAAGCTTCTCAAGGTCGGATCTGTGATCTTACACGGATCAGTGCCACTTTCTTTGAGTAATGTCATCAAATTGCGCTCTGGAATTTGAGGTGGCTCCACGAAAACAACATCCGATTCTCCACCTTCGATTTCAGCACAAACTGTTTGAACATTGACTGTGCCGTAGGCACCAACTCCTGCTCCACCCATACCAACACCGCCACCACCACCACCTTGTGCTCCACAATTTGCATTCTTGTCGTCGACATCCAAATTGTCCAAAGCACATATCAGATCGTTTTCCATCGAATTACTTTCGTCTTCGTCATCGGACAACCTCGAGTTATCCATTTTTATCACATTTCCGTTTTCCTCATTCTGGTTTAGATCCTCACAATCATCCCCCCAATCGTCAGCTCCTCCACACCAAGATATCTTCTGCACGGTAGATGATTTTTTGTTCTTCAACCCAGCCGCCGATTCGATTTCACAATTGGAAGTATCGAGATTTTGAGTTCGCAGACAGAGCCATCCCTTGCTGGTGGCCGAACAGCTTGGATGCAAACACGCAAAAACATAGAGAGTACGATGGAATTGGGAATTATCAAGCGGAGCATATAATTGCACGAGTAATGGACGAACAGAGCTACATGTTGGACAATTTGGCACTTTAATATCTGCCACCGGCCAGTCCTTTAAAAGAATCAATTAAACTTTACCTGAATCTGAATGTTATGCAATATTAAGGTATATTTACTTACAGGACACCCTCCGATTTTATTGACAGTGCTATTCATGAGATTCCTGTGCTTCTCTGTGACCTCTTCATCCTCGAAGCCAAGATAAACAATGCTTTTGCTCTTTGCCATAGTTTGAAGCTATCGATTTTTTAATTCTGTTTGCTTATAAAAACATGGTCTTATTAAATAAAGGGAAAAAGCAGCACTGAGTGTAATCGAAGGAAATCAATTGGAAAAAATGCAATTTTCAATTAGGGGCACGTGCAACTGGCATGTGCAGTCTTCCTTTCTTCTTCTTTTTGTAGATGGTCGGAGCACTGGACAGTTTATGGTTTTATTTTTTTGTTTAATACAATTGAATGTGTGAATATTCCAAAATTTGTTTTACTTTACTTCGACTTAAATTAATAAAATATGTAAAATATATATTTTGTTATAATATAAAAGGGATTTTATACAATTTATTTTAAATTGGAAATTTTGAAACTTTGTTCTGCTGTTCTGTCTTCTGTATGGGACAGCAAAATTAAACGTCACAAGTCATGAAATGACAGATAGGATTTGGTTTCGGTTCTCGGATCGACTAACCATAAGAAGAGTTTAGATGGGTCATTTGGTGAGTTAAATTGAACATTTTTCACCAACGATGAAAACTGACTTTTCTCTGTTCTATTGAAATCATGCAAATAGTATTAAATTATAGTACGTTTCCACCAACAAATAATCCGAGATTTAAGGCAAGTGATTTAAAATAAATCATGAGGTGTTTCCACTAAAGAAAAGGAGATTAATTTGACCCGAATGTCATAACAACCAAACTTCAAATTATTCTCCTTTCGAAAAGAAAAAAAATATGTATTTGCTCACTCATCATCTGTAAGTAATTAGTTTTATTATATTCTTGTATATATTTATTATTTTTGTTTACTTATGTGGTTTTCCATTGAACCAAAACATTGATGTGCCGTCGACGGGCCGGCAATATTTTTTTCTTAAACGTTTTCCAATGAGAAAAGTATTGATGTTTTTTCCCGACGAATTGATTCGTTTTGAATTCGTCTTTTGAGACGAATCTACACAGATTTTCACACTCATTTTAACACATACTAAAAACTTGACAGTTTTGAAAACGTCAAATGAAATTATTGTTTGTGGAAAAAATAATTGAAGAGAATTCGGCTTCGTTCTGTTGTAATTATAAATAATTAATTTTCTGTGAAAACAATACAAAATTTGATTAATTTCTTGGCAATATTATTGTTGTGCTTTCAGGATCAGGTAATTGTAAATGTATATTGAATACTTGAGATGGTTGAAGCATAATTATTTTATTTTCAGGGCATGGACTACGGAATGCTGGATTTGCTCCTAGATTCGTCTTCGTCCGAGGATGGAGATATCCTGACAATTTTCAATTGGACGACTTCGACGATTGTTCAAGGTAATGCATTTTTACCCAGGAATGAAAGAAATTCCATTAAAAATTTTGTAAATATTTTATTATGCTTCTGACAGCTGCTACACTTATACACTCACAAAAAGATATTGCTACGTTTTTTCTTTCCATTGGAACCAAGAAATATTGATTTTTAGTAGCAACGGGCCGTCTATTTCATGTGGTTCAATGGAAATCGACATTACATTTTATTTCGTCTGTGATTTCTTGAAAGTTGTTTATTGTTTTGAATTTGAATCATATGGAAGTGAGACAGATAGTTTTTGTTGACATTTACATCTGTCAATAAACGAAATTGGCGTTTAAATGGGTCGGTTCAACAATTATTCTCCAAAAAAAAAGTTTGTTTGATTTGACAAACTAATGTTTCCAAGTAGATTTCAATGAGTTTTATTTGAAATCTTCATTTGAGGAGATTAAAATTTGTATGGTAAATCTTCGAGATTTCAAGGAGATTTGTGACAAATCTAGCTAAATCTCGGTTTAGTGCCCGGTGGAAACGAAGTATTACACTCCGCTTTTATTAAATTAGAACAAACATGTTCTATAGTATGTTGTCCATTTTTGTTCAAACTTTGTGCTTGTGTTAATTTACAATTTGATGATAATTAATTAACATAATAGGTAAGAACTGCTAGTAATCAACGTCACGTCTGTTTCGTACCGCTACTAGCCTTTCTGTAGATTTAGTGGAAATTTTGGCATTTGTTTAAAGTTTGTTTGTCAAATTTTATTTTGAAAAATACTAAAACATAGTTTGCCAAATAATGTTTTTATTTGCATTCAATACTTATGCCTTGAAATCAGTAAGATTGAAGATATTGGTAAGAAATCGACAGTTTAAAACAGTAGGCTACTGTTTTTTCGAAACATTTTCCCTTCTGAGAAATGTTCATTAAATGATAGAGATTTCATTATGTAATTGGCTTATTTGTTCCAGTCTGAGAATTTTGAAGACTTCAGTAAGTTCCAGATACTTTTTGTGCCATATGAGTCGACGAACTTCTATCAGCATTGGACATTTCGTGATTAAGTGAACTACATTTTCTCTTTCCTGTGTATTGCTAATCGAACAGATGATCGGTTACTCTGGATATCAAATATATTTTGTCTGTACTAAGATTGTCGTTAAAAAAGTTCAAAGTGAGTAGATTTATCAATGAAGTAAGCCTTACGTCTTTTCAATATTATTGTTCCCTACCTTTAAGTGTAAGTTTTCAAGAAGTAGTTCCCAATAATTTTCCAAGCTAGCAAGGTTATCCATACTTGGAATATATGGCAAAGAGCATTCATTAGCTAAATTTCGCCATTCTTGGAACCAGGATGTATTTGGGGGGTATTAACAAACACTGGAACTCTTTGTGCTACCTTATTCGTGAGGCCAAACATGGAGCTTAAGGATATTGTTAAAGTGTAGTTCAAGCGAAGTTAAGTACAATAGAAAGCACCTGTCTCCACAAGTAGCATGTATTTAGGCGTCGATTCAGTGAGGAGAAATTGCCGTTTCAAGAAAAATCTCAAAAGTTTTTCCATAGTATAACTTTGGTTCTACCCCCAAGCTTGGACTTTATTAAGCATGATGGCGTTCTATGTAGCAGTACATTGTATTTAGCTCTGAATGGGACATCTTTGTTACCATATACTTTCACCAAAATGTTCCAAAAGCATTTTTAAATGCCCATCATTTCTTTTCCAAATGTTTCTCTAAATTCATGTTGTTTGTCACAGTGAATTTCAAGTACTGGTAATTTTTGACTGTTTCTATTCTTTCAATTGCGTATATCCATCGTTCGTTCCCTGCTAGCCATCTAACTCTCCTTCCCTTCTTAACAGCTGAAGCAATTCAGGTGGTTTAACCACTAAAACCAAATCATCTGCATACATTAACATTTTGGTTTGAAAGCTATCAACTTTAATTCCACACCGCAAAGTTTTCAAAAGATCTTCGATAGATCCTTGCCTCGCGTTTAAGGTTAAACTGTAAAGCCCCTCGTAACTATTCCAAACGTATACGACTACGACATTGTAAGGCTAAAATTGTGGTCAACTGTCGAGTATCCTTTTCGAAAACATATTTAAAATTCACTGAGAAGAAACTGATTATCAATCCATTCAACTAAAAACAACATCTCAGAATATTGGAGAACATTTTAAGAGCAGAGTTCAAAAAAGAAATACCATGATAGTTCGAGGGGTCCATTTTATTCCCTTTTTGAAAATTGTGATTATCTACAATGTATAAATTTTTTAATTATCATTTTGCACATATGCGGCTGTGTGTCCTCGATAACTTAGTTTTGAATCGATTGTGAAAAAAGTCTTATGCCCAATTTCATAAACAGCTTTTATACATTTAACAACTTTTTAAAATGTAAAATGGGATATTTTGGTTTCACCAAGCGTTTTTAAAGAAAACAAGCTTTTAAACACCTTTTAAAACTAAATGCCCATTTTTGGCTCATTAAATTTTAAAAGTGTCATTTAAAAATTAATGTGACAGATTGACGGCTGATGTTTTGTTTTGTAAAATTTGTGTTCTCAATACGTGGAGATAGAGAATGAATAGGTAAACAAATTCAACATTGCATTAATAATATCATTTTAATGATTTTAATTAGAAGATTGGTCATCTTTATCTGAAGAAGATTTTCATATTTTATTTTTGAACGACACACGATTTTTGATTTTGTATTTTGTGATTCTTGTCATTTATTTCAACATATAATGCTTTCTCATTTTTTCTCACACAATTCGCTTAATAGAAAGAAAAAAGGAGTTTTATTTTTACAGGGTTGTGAAGAGAACTCTATTTTAACAAAAATATCCCTGAAATTTCCCATTTCAAGCTTGGTGAAACTGAAAAAATTTAAAGGCCTGATAAAATTTAAAATGCTTTTAGATAAAAGTGCTTTTAGTGTTTGTTTATGAAATTGGACATAAATGTGTTAAATCAGAAGATCTCGGTGACAAATTATGATGAGCCCTTTGAATAAAAACACGGTCACTTTGCGAACTACAAACTTTAAATGCAAGTATTTTGTTAGACATACCCTATGGTGTTCTGTAATCTTAACATTCATTAATGTGTCTTGATCTATATTTCATTTTTATGTAACTTTCGTTATGTTCGTTATTTAAATATATAAGCACTCTTGTTTCTACCTTCGTCGATTAAACACGTTTTACTTTTAACTCTCGCTCTGCTATAGGTTATGTGCCCAGAATTAAACGTTTAAAATAAAATTTTGTATTTCTTTAATAAAATCCAAATCGCGTAAGTATTTTTTACAAAAAGTTTTTTTGAAAACTCAACCATGGCAAAATTCGACAATGGATTTTCCTTCGAAAAGCTGCTAGGACGACAAAATTACTCCAACTGGAAAATTGCCATGCAGGCTTTTCTGGACTTGGACAATTTATGGTCGGGAATTATCGAGTACGATGTTGATGAGAATGGTATGCCCAAACCTCCAATCGACGTTGATAAAGACAGGAAGGCAAGGAGTAAACTTACGCTGTCGGTCGATTCAGTTTGCTACATTCACATACAAAATGCCAAGTCAGCGAAGGAAATGTGGCAAAGGCTAGCAGATGCCTACGAAGACAATGGTCTTACTCGTCGTGTAGGTCTACTGCGTAAGCTGATAAACACATCCTTATCGAATTGCGGTTCCATGGAACGGTACGTAAATGAAATAATTTCAACATCACAGTCGTTGAACGGCATAGGCTTTCCGATTGATGAAGACTGGGTAGGAACGCTATTGCTGGCTGGCCTATCTGAAGACTACCGCCCAATGATCATGGCGTTAGAAAATTCTGGCATACAAATCACAGGTGACGCCATCAAAACTAAACTCCTGCAAGAGATGCAGCCAAGTGAAAACGATTCCGCATTTTTTACCGCAAAATATAATAATAACAAGCGACAACAAAACCAACACCGAAAAGGTCCAAAATGTAGAAAATGTCATAATTTCGGCCACATCGCGAAGAATTGCCGAACAAAATCTACGCATTCTAACAGCGATGATAGAAAATTTAATGCATTTGGTGCCGCGCTCTCAACTATTGGTTTTGGCAATAAAAATGAATGGTTTTTTGACTCCGGCGCAACATCTCATATGACTTTATGCCAAGATTTATTTAGCAATTCCAAAGAATCTACAGGTACAGGAACGGTCATCGCAGCTAATGGCAGTGAAATGCAAATCCAAAGTACCGTTAAACTGATGTTAAGAGTAAAAAAGAACGATAATGACGAGTTAATTGAAATTAACGACGTGCAGTATATACCAAATATAAGCACTAATTTGCTCTCTGTAAGTCAAATTGTTAAACGAGGTTTTACAGTCGTGTTCGAAAATACAGGGGAGTCATTCCGTAATTTTCAAAACGATAATCGTCAAAACGATTATCATTAACGATATCGTCAATAATTTGCTTCACGTAACTTTATCACTATCGTCTCGTCAATCGTTTTTAGTAGTAGATCGTTCAGTATATTTCAAATACTATTATAATATGACTGAAATGTCAAAAAGAACTCAACGAAAGAAAATGCTTGTTCAATAACTTGAAAATGTTATTGAACTTGGTTTTTCTATATGGAAAATTTTGATAATTTGCAAAAAATGTATTGTTAGTAAACATGGCAACTATTTTGTGATGTTTATTGTTATTGTTACTTTTTGTGTTTTCATTTGCTGCCGTCGACGATAAAACTATAATATCAAAATGTTTTGTTTATGTCTGATATTTATATTAATAATTCTAATAATTATAATTTAGTGTATTCAAAAGTCAGTAACAGAAAATCAGCTGCAATATTAAACCCAACTCTGTCCAAGTGAAGGAAGATAAGACTTAATTTTATATACAGGGGACACAAATATTTGTTGTTTCCAAAACTACTTTGGATTAGTGCTTTGTGCAAGGGCGATACTAAAAGCGATGCCTTTCCAACATACCAATGTTCCTCCGCCCCCAAAGTTTCAATGGTTACAGCAAATATTAATATGGAAGGTACATATATAGTATGAATGTAGAACGACAACCGTCTGACAAATTTATTGTTTCCAATATCATCATTATCATCATTATCCTCTTTTGCAATTCCAAGACTTTGAACAAAACTACAATTATTTTATATATTTAACAACAATTAAGAAAGATTACTTATGTACATACATAGGTGTTAGATGTTTTGTATATAAAAAAAAATGCTTACATATGGGTTGGAATAGGTAGAAGGTCCGATAAATGTCTTAATTTTCTTCGTAACCGTATTATTTGTATTTTTTTGAGTTTTTATTTTATTTTGTAACAAAACTAAACTTCGCCGAAACATTTTTGCTTCAATTTGTTTTGGTTATCAATGGCAATTAATAGCAGACGATAGCTACTTAGCTATCGTGCAACGCTATCGTTTTGACGATATCACTTTGACGATTATCGTCTTACGTAAAGTGACACTATCGTCGAAACGATATCGTCTGACGATAATCGTTTTACGTGAAGTGAGACTATCGTCGAAACGATATCGTCTGACGATAATCGTTTTACGGAATGACCCCCCAGGTGTCCAAGTGCTTGATCGGAATCATAAGGTAATTGTTACCGGAACAGTTCAAAATGATTTATTTAGACTAGATCTAGCACCCAAAGACAAAGCACTTGCGTGTGAAGCAACAACTAGTCGTGGACTCTGGCACAGGAGAATGGGACACTTAAACCAAAACAGTCTAACCACATTAAAAGGATTGGCTACTGGAATAAACTTTGCGAACCAGCAAACCGAAGAAGACTGCAAAATTTGCCCCATTGGTAAGCAAATAATATTTTCTTTTAACAAAAATGGCCATAGAGCAAGCGATATTCTAGAGTTGGTTCATTCGGACATATGTGGTCCGATGGAAAATGAATCTCTTGGTGGAAGACGATACTTTCTTACGTTTATTGATGACAAGACAAGAAAAATCTTTGTCTATTTTCTAAGAACAAAAACTGAACATGAAGTCTCTGAAGCGTTTAAGGAATTTTGTTGCTTTTCCGAAAACCAATCCAGCCGAAAATTGAAAACCTTACGCACAGACAATGGCAAAGAATACCTCAATAAGACGTTTCAAACCATCATTAGAAAGAAAGGTATAAATCAACAGACCACAAATGTGTACACACCACAGCAAAATGGCGTAGCCGAAAGGAACAACCGTTCAATAGTTGAGAAGGCGCGATGCATGCTTGCCGATGCTAACTTACCAAAGGTGTTCTGGGCCGAAGCCGTTGCTTATTCTGTTTATTTACTAAACCGCTCACCTTCGAAAGGCACGGGAATGACACCTGAAGAGTCATGGAGTGGAAGAAAATCGGATTTGTCACACATCAGAGTGCTATGGTTCATATACCGAAAAACAATCATCTTAAATGGGATGCAAAAGCACACGAATGTGTCATGACGGGCTTTGATGAACACACAAAGGGATATCGTCTCTACGATCCTGTCAGAAAAATTATATTCAAAAGCCGAAATGTGTCATTCATAAATGAAAACACTAACGTCACTCAGTCCCAGCTAGTACAAACAGCGAACGAAAGTTTTCCCAAACATAACAGAGTATTCGAAGAACCAGACGCGACAAACAACAACAAAATACTCATACAACAAAATGAACCGGATATGACACACAACATTGACATGACCAACGATGATCAACAAAGAGCCCAAAATATGCCATCCTCATCAAAGTCGAATCAACCAAAAGAAGTACGACGCAGCGAACGCATAAGCAAGAAACCAACAAGATTAAATGACTTCATCATTAATCCTGAAAGTGATTCTTCATTTGATTCTTGTGAATCAGACGAAGAACAACCAATAATCATAGCAGACGGTAACTCGATGTCGGCGGAAAGCGATTTTCATGGATTTTCCGGACTTGCTGCGCCTCCATCGCATCACACTAGACCAGTTTTGACCAAAAATCAACAAGTGTCCAAGCCTAGAGTTGAGGGGCGCTTTTTTCAAGGCAAGTATCCCTTAAATTTAGTAAAAAATCATATATCTGCAGTAGAACTTTTACAGACAAACATGGACGATCCAGTAACACCAGAAGAAGCATTGTCACGGCCAGATGCGAATCAATGGAAGCTGGCCATGGAAGAGGAGTACCAGTCGCTTAAGGACAACGAAACTTGGTCGCTGTCAGACTTGCCACCAACCCGCAAGGCAATCAAATGCAGATGGATATTCAGAACCAAACGTGACGTAACTGGCTGCATAGATCGCTACAAGGCACGATTGGTGATAAAAGGCTACTCTCAGCGAAAGGGGGTAGACTATGAGGAGACATACTCCCCAGTAGTACGTCATAGTTCCCTGAGATACCTTTTTGCAATCGCCGCACAACTCAATCTTAAAATTCAACAAATGGACGCAATAACTGCATTTCTTCAAGGCCAACTAAATGAAGAAATTTATATGGAGCAGCCACCATTGTATGTTGACAAGAACAATCCATCGAAAGCTTGCCGCCTGCACAAAGCACTGTACGGACTGAAGCAGTCAAGCAGAATTTGGAACTTGGAATTAAACAATGCCCTTGAAGCTTTTGGATTAGGTAAGTCAAAATATGATCCTTGCTTATATCATAAACAAGAAGACAGGAAACTACTCATGGTTGCAGTCTACGTTGATGACCTTCTTCTGTTTAGTAATGACGATTCACAGCTCATAAACATCAAGCAGCACTTAAGCCAAAAGTTTCACATGAAAGACCTTGGTGATGCAAAACAAATCCTTGGGATGAGAATAACTCGTGAACATGATTCAATTTCAATCGATCAAGAGTTCTACATTGAAAACCTTCTTGAAAAGTTTGGCATGAAGGACGCCAAAGCAGTCAAAACACCAATGAACTCAGGTGAGAAACTCAGCAAGGAAGATGGTGCAAAGACAGTCGAAGACATCGAGCAAATGCGAAAAATTCCGTACCAGGAAGCAATAGGATGTTTGCTGTACCTTGCACAATGCACTAGACCTGACATTTCCTTTGCCGTGAACAACCTTAGTCGTTATAATAATAACCCCGGATTACGTCATTGGTCTGCTGTCAAACATCTTTTTCGATATCTCCGTGGGACATCAAAGATGAAACTACGCTTCAAGAAGAATGATAACCAGAGCTTCATCACCGGTTACACAGATGCGGATTGGGCAGCAAACGCCGATGACAGGAAATCAACAACCGGCTATATCTTCTTAGCTCAAGGAGGAGCAATCTCATGGTGTTCTAAGAGGCAACAAACAGTTGCGCTCTCATCTTGCGAAGCTGAATACATTGCCTTATCAGCAACCCTACAAGAGGCTATATGGTGGGATGGAATAAGAAGTCAACTCTGCGTTCAACATCACAAGCCATTGCTCATTAACTGTGCCATTTCAATTGCCTTAAGCAATGGATTCTATCCGAAAACGAAGCACATCGACATCCGTCATCACTTCATACAAGACACATTTCGATACCAGATGGGGATCCACTAATGAATTCCAGCTTAAGGAGGAGTGTTAGACATACCCTATGGTGTTCTGTAATCTTAACATTCATTAATGTGAACTGATCTATATTTCATTTTTATGTAACTTTCGTTATGTTCGTTATTTAAATATATAAACACTCTTGTTTCTACCTTCGTCGATTAAACACGTTTTACTTTTAACTCTCGCTCTGCTATATATTTAACCATTTTCGTAGTGAAGTTTACCAATGTCATTAAATTTTTGAAACGTATTTTTTTTATTTTTGTTTATTAGTGCTATTTTCAAATGTCAAAATTTGACATTTTCTAAAGTTACAGCTGCCCAACTAGCATGCTATTCAAAAAGAAACAGCTTATTGAAAGGCCCAACCATAGAGAAAATATATTATATTATATTAATATATTTCCTCTATGGGCCCAATGATTGAAATGTCAAGCGATATCTTTGCATATAGAATCGATACCGGACCACCTAATAGCCACAATGACATTAGCTTCTGCAGACTTGTTTGACTTGATTTTTGTATATAAAACTTCAACATCACATTGCGGCTACGGCGAACGTAAACAAAAATTGGTCCTTAATAGTACTGTAGGCTTTTACATAGTAGATATGGACTGCTATTCGATTCATAATCCCATAGAAAATCACCCTTAAAAATGATTTCACCTATTTGCCTACAATTCACCTCTTGTAAGTTTGGTGGCAGAAATAATTATTAATTTTAAAACACCATCTCTTGTTTTTAGAGAACTAGAGACGTCTATATTTATAAAGTTTGACAAAATACAAAAATCAAGTACCAAAAGCTTCTCCATATTTCCGCTGAAACTACAAAAGGGATAGTAGCGTTAAGGAATAGATGACACCCACGCGAAGTTGGCTACTAGCAAATAAAGGGGAAGTTCTTCATTACTTTTCTTTTTGTGTTCAAATAAAAAGCTCTTTTTTTTTTAAAGTTTTTGACATAGGTGACTAAACATATATCCAATCCATATTCTAGGAACAGCAAGAACTTTACACGTAAGTGGGCGGTAGCTACGCTTATGACCATTCGAGCAAACTTTATTTTTTCTAACTCTAGTAGTTTTTTAGTAGAACAAACGAGTATCAATTAGGATAGTTTGTACAATCTTCCGTATCACAATTAATTTACTAATTTTCTGAACTTTAAGATCTTAAAACTCTTCAACTCACTCTTCTTTCAATGAGAAAATAAAAGAACATTAACAAATATGTCTGTCCGGTGAGACCCTGTGCAGCAAATAATCGTTGGAAACGGTATCGTTGGTAGAAATGTTGAAAAATGTTTTCTTTATTTCGTAACAAAGTGGTTTTTGAGATACGCGAATATCTTAAAAACAAAACGTATTCTATTCAACTCAAGATTCAAAGGCAAAATGTGAGTAGTATTCACATTGGTAATCCCAAAATCTCAACCCATATACGTATGTATCATGGATCTTTTTTTTCTAATTGGAAGTAAGCAAAAGTTACATCTTTCCAATAAGTTCGAAATATAATAACTTCATTCAAATTTACAGTTTTCCTTTGTCTTTCAAAAAAAAAATCAATAACTTTATTTCCAGACATGGTCGCCTTAGAAAATGTATAGCCCGATAAAACACGACTCTAGATCACTGTTGTTCAAGAAAAATACGATCAAATTTCATCCTTATAAAATTTTGATGTGGCTGTCACTGTACACACTACAACAGATTCTTAATGTAGGCATTCTAAGCTTTAATTTGATGCCACATTTGTCGATTTTGCTGATGAGATCGTTTGGTACGAAAATTATCTTTTTTCGAGGTGATGGATAAAGGGCTCAGTCCGCCCAATTGATTTGATATACCCAGGCAAATCCCTTTGAACTGCCATCTCATTTTTCTACTCAGGTAATACCTATCTGAAATTCTACCGGAAGTAGCCATATTTTGACGCCAAATTGACTGAAAGTTTGGCCGGTCGTTTTTTTTTTAAATAAGCGCACACTCAATTATGCAGAGACCCAGTGTGAGTGTAAGCATTAGGCAAGGGAAAAAAGGTTTAAAGGGAGGTGTCGGTACACATTAGTTTTTGAACTCCTAAATATTGCAATGACTGGGAAAGACAAAGTGTAATAAGGCATTCCACTTTCACGTAGTACAGCTAAATAATGAATCTCTGGACTTGACTAAAGTTGGGCTCGAGGGTACACTGATGAGCATTCCCAGAAGGTTAAGTATTACGGTTGAACTGTTTGAGGGGAGGAATTCAACCTGCTATTTCTCTAGAACATTGAATAAAATAACGGTACAAAAGGGTGAGACAAGAAACTTTAAGACGTAAAGGAACTAATGAAAATATTATCACCAATCAATTTAAATGCTTTACGTTCAATATTGCCCAAGAAGCTTTAAGGAAGTTGCAGGAGCACCCCAGCCCAGAGATGGGAGTTATACTCAAGCTTTGAAGGTATATAAATCTTGTGGTTTTGTGAATATCGCTTTATTTCCTATCACTTATATTTTTCGTCTTTTTGTTTTATGAACATCGTTTTATTTTCTATTACCTATATTTGTAATCTCAGCTGATGAAATAGGGTACTTCACGGTCTTCTAGAATTAAAAAGGAAGTCGTCAGAATAAAAGTAAGCTTTTTTACTTTTTGCTGTCAAGTGATGTTTTTTTTTTCGAAAAATCTAAGCGATCAACCATTCTGTAATCGAATTGGCCGCTGCCCAAACCTTTCGAAAATCAAAAAATATTAAAAACTCACCAATAATGTAATATTTGGCATAACTGGTTCGTATACACAAAATGCACTGACAGATGAATAATTTTCTGTCAAAATAATTTTTGCAAATTTTCACCATTACACCTGACTGGACAGTGGTGAATTTGGTGAGAAATGACAAATTGAATTGACAAAAAAAGAGCTATCTACTCAAACAAAGGTGTTGCGGTCTTGCGCCTTCTTTAAAAAATTCGCCACTTTTGTATAAACGAAAAAGAAAACGAGATAAAATTTATAAAACAACACAAGAGAACCAAATACTCACATGTTTAACTCTCACTGAAATCTCACATTTAACTGTTCCATCCAACTCATTGCGGAATCGCACTCAGATTCTCAATCTCAGAGCTCAGACTTTACTAACCAGGCGCTTTTCCATTGTGCCAACTGCCAACAGCAAAAAGCAAACCTGACCCGAAACCGAAACCGAAAGCAAAAGCAAAATTTAAATTCTATTTTACACAATCAACATCCACTCCATTCTATACTCTACATCCGAATAAAATAAATTCTAGCCATTCGCCATTCGATCAGTTCGTTGCGGGGTCGGTCAGTGAACGGTTGTGCAAAAGAACGATAGTTTCTCTTATTTTCTATATTATACTATATATTTTGTGAATTCCTTTTTTCTGTGAATTGCCAGTAGCAAGAAAACTCTCAAGTCAATCAAAAAATGTACCACTTAAAGAATCTAGCTCGGCATACTGCTGTGAAGCAGGATGTTTCGACCCTCGTTAAGGCTATGCCCACTGCACTGCTCCAATCGCGTGGCTATTCCGAACATCAGATTCCCGACCGTCTCAAGAATGTGCCCACCGACAAGGATCCCCGTTTCTTCGATATGGTTGAATACTTCTTTCATCGTGGATGTCAGATTGCCGAGAATCGTCTTATCGACGAAATGAAAGGCAAAATCTCTGACGAAGAAAAACGCAAGAAAGTCAAAGGTATTCTCATGCTTATGCAACCATGTGACCATATCATCGAGATTGCATTCCCCCTGCGTCGTGATTCTGGAGACTACGAAATGATTACAGGCTATCGCGCTCAGCATAGTACACATCGTATTCCAACAAAAGGAGGTAAGTTTTTCTTCTTATTAAAAGAAAGAATAATAAATTATCGGGCCTCATTTTATTTAAAAATAAAAGTTTCCTTCATGAATTTGTTCATCTCGTCAGTTTTGATGAATAAATCGATACGTGTCAGGTCGGCTATTCGTATTCGGTATTCCGCAATGCTGCACATTGTGTGTGTTGAGTTTCTTGTTACTTGTTCCTTCTCCTTGCTTCTTTTTTGTACCTCCTCTTTGTCGTTAAGTTATGTAATTGGTCTTTTATATCCAAAAAAAATGAAAGAATGCTTTTCTAGGAACAAAAGAAAAAGATCCCTTTTATTTCTCTTGAAATCTGGGAACAAATTTCAACAAGTGTGTTTGAGTTTTTTTCCACTAAACAATAATAATTTTAAATCTAGAGAAAGTATATTTATTTAATTTTTATTTTATTTCTTTTCTATTTTGATCTTCTTGCTGCTTATGATAATATTTTAAAATGAATGTTCTGTGTTCTATCAAAGAATTAACTAAGCTCTTAAAAGAATTCTATAGATTTATGTACCTATTCATATTTGCAAGTTTAATTATCTCACAAACACTCTTTTGAATTCTTTGAACTAAATAAAATGATCTTGAATTTCCATTTTAAATGTCAAGCAATGATTTTGTTGATGATTTTTGCTTAAATCTTTGATTGGGCGTTAAATTTTTCGAACATCAGTTCAATTTAAATAGGTCTTTGCTTCAAATTAATTGGTTATAGTTTTGACTTTTTATTTTACATTGCTTTTAATATTCAGAAGAATTATACGAAATTAAATAATCAACCCCTATGGTTTTCTTAATTCCATCCAATCTCTATTGTTCGCTTTAATAGCTTTAATATAACTTTTGGAAGATTTGCTACTTCCCTAAAGACACTAACAAATATTACTATGTAAAATACAATACAAAAGTAAAGAGAAGAGTATAGGGATAATTTATTTTTTAGGTAGGAATACCCACCCAAATTGTTATTTAAGCTTTAAGTTTTGGAAAACAATACAAATTTAAGTCGTATCTTAATAAGTGATGTGTTATTGTTAATTTCCACAATGGTTTAACTAACAATTTGACAACCCGATTTTGTTGAAGACAAAAAAGTATTTCTAGCAATTCTAGGTTTGTCCCCTAAGCTATTTCTTTTTTCTTTGTAATATATTAATGTAATATATTAATAATTATTACTGCAATATTTTACCTGTAATAATTTTATGCTGGCATTGGGGTACTACATATTTAATTTTGTCTCTATAGTGGTGCCTCAAGACTCATTAGAAAACAAAAATCAGGCGATTACTTCTGTTTCTTGATTAGAAAACAATTTATAGAAAAATCCGTTACTTTTTATAAACTTCAACGGAAAGAAAACTGATGGTTACTTTAAAAAAAGTTAATTTAGTCGATTAAGGGTGATTTTGTTTACCAAAAAGAATCCTAATCCAGATTGTATGTATGTATGTGTGTTTATTTAGCTTTTCAACTATTTGATTACAAATGATATAAATTTACATTAATTTTTGTTAATTATTATATGGAATGGAATAAGAGAGCTTTACATCAAATAAATAATTTAACAATTTTTTAAATAAACTTAATAATATAATTATGTATGTATATGAATGTTTCTAGTAATATAATTTACATTTATAATGATACATTGCGCTGAGTTTTTATATGCGCTATAATTTTTCGTTTGAAAACGTTTAAATTTAATTCAGTCTTTAATTCACTTGGTAAATCATTGAAAGCTTGAAGTCCTTTGGAAAAAATACTGTTCTGACTCGCAGTTGTTCTTGCCATAGGTAATCTAAAATCTTGATTGTTTCTTAAATTAAAGGGTTGCACATTACCAACATAGTTTAACAAACGTGACAAATAAATCGGCATGAGATTGTTTTTTATTTTGAAAATAAATACCAAAACAGTCAAAAGGATCCTTTCTCTAACATTTAACCACATCAACACATCCATCATATGACATATAGGTGTATAAATATTGCACTTTAACATAATTCTCATGGCTTTGTTTTGAAGTTTTTGGAGTCTATTTAACATACTTTGATTCGACAAAAAAAGGACAGATGAACAATATTAAAAATGGGGTTTTATAATTACGTTAAATATTTGTATTGCACTTAATGTTGATATGTTTTTACGAATTCGTTTCAGTAGATTTATTTTTTTAACAATTTTCTTTTCAATATAGTCAATATGTTTATTAAATGTCAACTTATTATCTATGACAACACCAAGATATTTTATATCTGTTACCATTTCAAGATTTTGACCATCAACTTTTATATTCACAGCAGAATCTCCTCTTAAATTATTACTTAAAATCATAATTTTGGTTTTAGCAACATTAAGCTTTAATCTATTTGCTCTGAGCCAAAAACTAATACTATCTAAATCGAATTGCATTTTCATTACGCCATCTTCTAAGTCGTCACATTTTAAAAACAATAAACCATCATCTGCAAATAATGCACATTCACTAATTCTTAAAACTTTTGTAATATCATTTATATAGATGTTAAATAAAAATGTTCCTAAAATAGAACCTTGGGGAACGCCAATATTGATTGCAGCTTCTTCTGATAGTACATTGTTCACTTTAGTTTGTTGTTTACGATTTGACAGATACGAGGTCATCCAGTTTAATGATTCAGCACGAACTCCATACTGTTCCAATTTTTCGAATAAAATTGCTCTATCAACTGTCTCAAATGCTCGTTTTAAATCAAGAAAAACACATATTATTTTCGTTTTTGTATCAAGTTGTGGTTTCCAATTTGCGATATATATTAAGTGCACTTTCACATGAATGTTGTTTTCTGAACCCGGACTGGTTTTCAATTATCAACTTATTATTTTCGAAAAATGATTCCAGTTGAATATATGCAACTTTTTTGAGCACTTTTTCATAGAGAGGGGGGGCATTAATTGGTCTAAAGTCTTCGCAATTTTTTGAGTTTTTAACTTTCGGGATTGGAGTTATTTGAGACACTTTCCAAGAGTTCGGAACTCACCATCACTAAAAGACTGGTTTATTATTTTCACCAATGGAGGACCAATCCAATTGATCATGTCTTTAAAAATCTTAATATTTATATAATTAGGATCTCGTTTGTTTTTAATTTTATCAAACACTTTTTTCAAATCAGCCAATTGTATTTCAGAAAAAGTGAACTCTATCGGGTTTCTTGTAATATAATTTACGAATGGGGCATTAGGGATGGAGTCACTGATTTCCGTTCTTCAATTAATAAACTATTTACCTTTAAATATTTTTGAAACTGATCCGCAACTAATATTTTTCGCACGTTGGTAACATATTTACAGGATTATATTCCTCACACTTAATCGTATCAGTAACTTTTTCTACTGGAATATTTCAGGAAATGTAGATGTATAAAATGATTTATTGATCAATTTTAAATGAACTATACCAATAAACTCGATTGATTGTATAATCATTTCTCTATTTATTCTAAATGAATTTATCATTTTTTATTATTTTTATTTTTTATTAATTAGTATAATGTTACATCATTACAAAACTCAATCTTAAAACTTTGTTTAGCGAAACAAAAGCAATATTTTCCATTGATGCATTTATTTCCCGTATACTGTCCACAAAATATGGCTTAAATTTGTTCGAAGTTTCATTTGATTGAATTGACGACTTTTCCCCGAATTTTACACTTTCAATTATATTCTGTTTTAAGTTTTTTAAAACAATATTATTTAGTACCTTCCACATTTCAATTGGATTTCCAGGCTTTCCTATGATTTGAGAAGTAATAACATTTTTTTTTTAAATCTTAATTTCACTTTTATAACGGTAAGGAAGAGATTTATGTACTGACCAATTTTCTGTTGAGCTATTATACATAGCGTTTTTATAAGCATTAACTTTTTTCTGTTTTAGTTTTTGTAAATAGGAATTGTACCATGCATTGTTTTCAGTTTGTTTCACAACTTTTTATACAGTTAAAGCTTTATATCCTCTTGAAAGTACGTGCCTGAAATTCCCTCTGCATTAAGACAAAAATCAAAACATTCCTTTTTTTAATACTATTTTTCTGTTTAATTTGAACCTCTACCCTTTTAGTTTCGTGGTCTGATACTTTATAATCTTTGTTTTAATTTTGATTTAAACTTGAGGTTTTAAATGAGGTAATGAAGTAGTCTATCAACGTAGCAGAAAATTCCTGTAGGTTGATTTACTACCTGAAAAATTTCTTGATCTGTAAAAATTTCCAAAATCCTCTCTGTAATACGATCCCATGTTAGTAAAACTATATTGAAAACACCAGTCATAAAAATGTTGTTTTCATTTTCCAAAGAATAATTACACCAATCCGAAAAAAAAGTTAAAAAATCTCTCCATGAGAAGCTAGGAGATCTATACAATACTGCCAACGTCCACTTATCTTTATTCCTCCACACATACAATTTTATGATAAATATTATAATCGCGATAATTTTAAATGTCGACCACTTGAAAATGTATCCACTTTCTAACATAGTAACACTCTTCCGGTGTGTCTAGACTGTGAGTTTTATACAAGAAAAATTCTAAAGTTGTCTGGCCCTTATTTCGTTTGAAATAAATAGGTTCTCAATCACTTTTTAAACTTGAATTCCCCAATTTCTCGAACAGAGCTTAATGAGTGATGGAAAAAAATTGTTCAAGAAAAAACAATAATCTAAAAGAGTTGGTATTAGAGAAACAACAAGTTGTATTTGTTATTAATTATTATTATACCCCAAAAATCCCTTTAATTTTTTTAATAAAGAGACAATTTTAACGACAAAGAGTATTGTCACCAGTTTTTGATTTACCAATTTGGCTGAGTGTTTTAGGCTAGAAAGCAGGTATCGTTGTACATTAGTTTTGAACTTTTTGAACATTGCAATGAGGGGAAAAGGTAGAGGGTGGTAAGACTTTTCACGTTCGCTTAGTAACTTTAAAAAAGGTTATCTGTACTTCATAGTACAGTTAAATTACCGATAAAAAAGGTTGAGGAAAGGAACTTTACGAAGATGTTCAGGAGGAGTTAAAAAGTTAATACTGTTTTTTAGCATTTATTTTTAAAGCACTCCTTTGAATACTGTCCAAGATACTTATATACCTTTCTGGAGCTCTATCCACGAGTCATACACAATTTTTTTTACGTATGATTTGTTTTGTAAATTGTAGCCACAAGGAAAGACAAATTTATTGCATCGTCTTAGAAAACCTTAACACCTAGCGGAATTTGTTTGACACGACAAATTAGCAGATATGCCACTATGGTCCGATGTGCCTAAAATCGTCAATATACTGATTGTGTATTTATCAGGGTTAGTTGTAAAAAAGATTTGAAGAGTATTTTCTTCTCCATCATTAATGTTTCGATAATCAAGTGGGCTTCTTGACCAGTTGAGTAAGATCGTTAAACTTAGCAAAAATCTCAGCAATTGTTCCTTTTGGTGTTGGCTGGTCATAACGCAGATGCCAGGAAGTATTCTAAACATTTAAATTGCGTGTAAAAAACTATTTGAGGATATAGGGAGACAAATATTTGGATGGATTCAGCCAGAGTAGAGTGAGAAGTCGAAACTATCCAGATTAAGGCTTCAATAAGGAAAACAATAGCAAATTATGTATGTCCGCAATTAATTCGCTAAATCAAATAAAAAGCAGGATCCCCATAGTGTTAATTCAATATATCACTATTGTAACTAATGGTTTTTTTAACTGCAATCCTTGTTGTCATATTCATATTTTTAATATACCAAAAAGACAAGTACTAAGGAGTAAATTTCCAGTAATAAACATTTTTTTAATACCTAAGCATTTAAAGAGAAATGTCCGATTTATTTATAAAATAAACTTAGTATCAAGGGTTGGTGTCTTATATTATTATTAAAAACTTTCCTTAGAGATTAATCTTTCTGATCAAACATTCACGGCTCAAACGCTATTGACATTCTAACGTTCTTATCTTCATAGGTATTTTTTATTTATTTATTTTAATTTAATACTTATTTTTAATTTATTATCAGTTTTAAACATTATGTACCTTCCTAATTCGTTATCGTCTGATTTTGCCCAATTAAAACATACACAGCTGTGAGTATCTATGTACTTATTCGCAAAAAAAAATAGTATAGTATGTTCAAGGGTACAATCGAAAACCGTCACACATAATATTTTTTGAATATTGACACACCCCCCTATCGAATTGAACTGATTATTATTCGCAGTACCTAAGTAACAATTATATTAGCATGATGAGTTTCTAAAAATAAATGCATATTAATATATCGAGGTACAAATTTAAAGAAGATAACAAGCTTATATCAGGTGAATTTGTTACTAAGTTGTAGCTTTAATATGACGAAAACGAAACGACAACGACGACGTTGACACCAATTTCAAAACGAATTTACAATCTGATAGTGATAATCCTCGAAGCAAATATAAATAAGAATCTTATCTCTCTCCAATCGAAAATTAATAACGACGTGTTTTGTTTTTGTTAGCTTTAAATTCGTAATAAAATGTTTAAATGTTTTTCAAAAAACATCGCCGAATATCACGTGAATTAGAGTGGCTGTGTCAATTGCTAGATTAACAGAGTCAATAATTATTGATTGGCATTTTCTTATAATTTTATTTTGTATAGGATTAAAACTAAGTGTTGATCTTAATGGTGCCATATTTATATTTTTTTAGAAGATAGATTTATAAATATTTGAACATAGAATTATTAACACAAGTGTGTAATTTATTGTTTGATTAAGTAAACAAATCGTGAAACATAAACACAGAAGCCAATTTGCATGTAAACAATAGATTGTATGATAAAATGTACATAGATACTTCATAGATAGTCTATACACGATTTTAAGCTGAATATTAAACAAAACATATATAGACAAAGTTCAATACCCCTCATGTATGATACCTACTACTAACAATATTGTCCCCTTAACCCCATTTCCAAGGAGAGAAAATAAAATGCATTGTCTATCTAGAAATATACATATGTACATTAAAGCAGCAGTGCAGCATCTAAAAAAAAGTAGTTATTTCAAGTGACATTTGATTTAATCTGGATTATGAGTTTATTTGCATCCAAAATATTGAAAGTCATTTGACTTTTGACTAATTGAGTGGTTATAAAGGGTAGACACATAAGCAGCGAAATAATGATGCAAAAATTACATAATCAAATATTGATTACTGCAATTATTTCCCTTTGAAAATAAAATTTATTATTGACTATTTGTTTTCATTTGAAGTACACATTTACTTACTCTTATTGTTTCTAATCTATTTGTTTACATGAGAGTACCTGATGTTTTCATGAGTTTAATTACATACTTATTTTTCTATTTTAAAAGGTAAACTTGACTGATAAAAATCTAGGTATCGAATTGTAATTGTGGAAAATGAATCAAGATATTGATATATTCTGATAAATTAAATACATTTGATTGCATTTCATACTGCCTCACATAAATGAACTGAGTGAACTGCTGTGTCCGCAACTTAACAAACAAGACTAAGGGAGGTAATACGACACAAGACAGCGCAAAATAGAAGGAATAACGGATTACTCCTTATTTTCAGTCCTCGAATGTCTTAATACAGGAAAACATCCTAGGTATAAAGTCGTTTAAACGCACAACCTCGTAAAGTTGATTGTGATATAATAGACTCAAAAAATGAAGACATTGCAATTAGCATTAGCAAGAAATTATCGTTTCTGTTAACCTTGACACTCGTTTGGAATGGTAATTTTTAATCTCCTATTATATGGTTGTCTAAGGCACTACTTCTTAAACACCCGTTTCTTTTTCATTCCGAAGGATGAAAGTAACGTTGAAATGCACCTTTTTATCAAATCACCTTTTTAAAAAGGTTTTGTTAAGCCATAAGCTCCCCCCTCCCCTGAATCTGGTCGTTGCAACATTACCAGCTAGATACAAGTAATATCACTAGATTTCTACAGTTCTGTCTCTTATTAGTAATGCTTTAGTAGAAAACGCCGTCAAATATTGTGGAATATGGTTTGCGTCAATTTTAAAGTGTGTTTTGTTGGCCACATCAGATTTAGGTAATGCTTCGCCTCATAATAAACTCTCTAAGGTAATCATAGTTGCACATAGGGCCATTTAGTTTTCGATTTCTAGAGTAAAGCTTAATAAAACAGTAACAGCAATTAATACGTTTAGGGTCCGGTGATTGTCCGCGTAAACACCGTCCTTTGCTTAACCCTATAGAAGAAAAAATAGGAGTGTCAAGTCGCATGATTTTATTGACCAATTGATGTCGAAGGTGGCAAAACGTAAAATTTCAAATCATCTAGGTTAAGTTAAAGTGGCTGTCCGTGATGGAGTAGAACACACTTAAGCCAGTTTTATGGCCCATTGTGATACCCCATGAATCTTGAGGCTTTCTTCTAAGCTTAATGAAACCAGTTTGAGTCCTTTACGAAACGTGAGAGGCTGATTATGCTAATATGATTGAGATCGTTAAAGATAAATTCTCCAAGGTAATTCTTGAGTTTTTAAGCTGGAGCAGGGCATGTTGAGGTGAAGAACTGTTTCCTCCTCTTCCTAATCCATACAGCTTTTGCAAAAGTCGAATACGTCTAGTCTCGTGGCGTGCTTCCCTATTAGACAGTGCCCGGTTATGACACCTATTATCGAGCTTATATATGCGATCTGCTTAGAGAGAGCAAGCACCTTGAACGTTTTAAATCCAGTGTTGGCCAGCTGTTTTTTGTGACCTGACACGTGGCGATGTTGTTCCACCTGGTGTTTGCCTTCTTTATAGCGTCCTGCATTAGCAATAGTTTACAAGTAGCGATTGGTATGCCAGCATTTGCCAAACTTGGTAGGATGGGCTGCACTGTACCGTTCCTAGCGATTTCATCTGTCTTACAGTTACCTGGAATGTCTCTATGGCCCGGCACCCGGCAAAGGTGAATATTCAACTGTTGTGCCCTCTCCATTAGAGATCGACAGTTATGGACTGTTATAGAGTTTGTAGAGACAGAGTCCAGAGATTTGATAGCGGCCTGACTATCTGAGAAGATACGGATATCAGATATTGATATCACGTTTTCTTTAAGATAGGACAAAACTTCTTTTATCGCCAAAAATTCCGCCTGGAACACGCTACAATGATTGGGAAGGAGGAATGAGATATACACACACCTCCACCAACCCCTTCTTTTGTTTTCGATCCATCTGTAAAAAAGTGGACTGACTTGTCTTCCAAGAATGCCTTATCCTCCCAGAAAGATCTGGAAGGTATAGAAATATGGAAGTTAGGATAGTGTAGTCGGTGTGCTTTGGAATTGATTCTAAATACTTAAGAATTACAAAGTGGCCAATGTTGTTGTTAATCCACTGCGACGAAGCAGACAAATAGCAGAACTTGCAGCTATTTGTTTGCTTAATATATTAAGAGGTGTTAGGTAAATTAGGGGGTCCAGTTCAGCAGATGGGGTAGTGCGAAGCGATCCGCTTATACATAGGCAAGCTGAACGTTGGACTTTATTTCGTTTGTCGCGGTTAACAGCTTTTTCTAAAGCAGGCCACCATACTGCCACACCGTACATTAAAACCGGTCTGATTGCCGAAGTGTATAACCAATGCGTGAACAGGGGTTGTTAGCCCCATTTATTACCAATAGCTTTTTTGGAAGAAAAGAGAACTACAGTAGCTTTTTTGACGCTTGTATATTGCGTTTCGAATTTAGTTTGTTGTCTTAAATAAGAGCCAGGTACTTAGCCTCGTCTGAGAACTTTAATTGGATTTCTTTAATATAGGGAGGATAAACAAAATCGAATTTTGTATTTCCTTGAAAAAAGGACTTACTCGGTTTTGTGTGGGTTAACAGCCAGTCTATCGATCAGCCCAAAGTATTAGTTTGTCTAAGGCATTTTGTAAGAGTTCTTTTAGGGTGTTAAGATGATTTCCTGAAACCGCTATAGCAACGTCATCCGCATATGCAATCACTCTAAAACCCTCCGCATCCAGACCAGTTAGGATTTCATTTACCACTAGGTTCCAGAAGAGAGGGTATAGAACAGCACCTTGCAGTGTCCCTCTACTAACTAATCTTCTAGCAGAAGAGTTGCCCAGTTTTGAGTTAATTATTCTGTATGTTGTTTGGTAGTGACCTTTTTGTTTATGTAATGTTGTTGAAATGGGCTGCAGGTCAAATAAATAAAACACTAAGTTTTCACGACGTTTCGTTCATGATTATGAACATCATCAGGTGTAAAACAGTTTTCTATTTGGCATTGAAAAATAGGTTACAAAATTATTACATTTAAATTAAAAACAATTTCTATCAAACTTACATTTGTTACATTAAAAATTGAAAACAAAATAAAAACAACAAATTGACTTCCTTAAATAAGAAAGTGAGTCAACACTTCACAACGTTAAATTAACAAGTAACATGCACAAACAAAATTGTTGAACACAAAAGTATTTGTTTCAATCAGGCTTTCTCGTTCCCCTTCCCTCCAGTAGGTGTTTGTATTGTGGGCTCACTTCTTCCATATCTGTTCGTCGGTTCATAGTTTTGTTGGCATTGATGATATGAAGCGTTTCTATGATCATTCTTTTGTTGTAATTCTCTTCTCTTTGCAGTACTTCGACGTTGTCAAGATTGGGAGAGTGGTTAAGTGATGTGCAATGTGCTGCCAGTGCTGTCTTCTGCGGTGCGTTACTTTTAATGTCTGATTTATGTCCTGCTAGTCTGTTTTTTAATTTTTGTTTTGTTGTTCCGATGTAAATTTTGTCACATTCTTCGTCAGCGTTGCCATTACAATTGATTTTGTAAATTAGGTCCGAATGTTCCATTTTATCTATTTTTGTCTTTAGGTTGGTGTATAACTGTCTAGTTGTGTAGTTTGATTTCATGGCTATTTTATACTTCTCTTTGTCAAAAAGCTGTGCATTCTTAAACCTTTCAGCTATGTCTTCAATGTAAGTGAATGACTTATAAATTGGTTTTATAATTTCGTCTTCTGATGGTTGTTGTTTTTGGTTGTCTCTTTGATTTATTAATGTATTAGTTATTTTTAAGGGGAATGCATTTTGTTGTAGTATATTTCTGATTTTTATTATATTTTGTTTATGGTATTCTAAGTCACTTATTGAGAGAACTCTTTTTAAAAAGAGTTCTCTCAATAAGTGACTTAGAATACCATAAACAAAATATAATAAAAATCAGAAATATACTACAACAAAATGCATTCCCCTTAAAAATAACTAATACATTAATAAATCAAAGAGACAACCAAAAACAACAACCATCAGAAGACGAAATTATAAAACCAATTTATAAGTCATTCACTTACATTGAAGACATAGCTGAAAGGTTTAAGAATGCACAGCTTTTTGACAAAGAGAAGTATAAAATAGCCATGAAATCAAACTACACAACTAGACAGTTATACACCAACCTAAAGACAAAAATAGATAAAATGGAACATTCGGACCTAATTTACAAAATCAATTGTAATGGCAACGCTGACGAAGAATGTGACAAAATTTACATCGGAACAACAAAACAAAAATTAAAAAACAGACTAGCAGGACATAAATCAGACATTAAAAGTAACGCACCGCAGAAGACAGCACTGGCAGCACATTGCACATCACTTAACCACTCTCCCAATCTTGACAACGTCGAAGTACTGCAAAGAGAAGAGAATTACAACAAAAGAATGATCATAGAAACGCTTCATATCATCAATGCCAACAAAACTATGAACCGACGAACAGATATGGAAGAAGTGAGCCCACAATACAAACACCTACTGGAGGGAAGGGGAACGAGAAAGCCTGATTGAAACAAATACTTTTGTGTTCAACAATTTTGTTTGTGCATGTTACTTGTTAATTTAACGTTGTGAAGTGTTGACTCACTTTCTTATTTAAGGAAGTCAATTTGTTGTTTTTATTTTGTTTTCAATTTTTAATGTAACAAATGTAAGTTTGATAGAAATTGTTTTTAATTTAAATGTAATAATTTTGTAACCTATTTTTCAATGCCAAATAGAAAACTGTTTTACACCTGATGATGTTCATAATCATGAACGAAACGTCGTGACAACTTAGTGTTTTATTTATTTGACCTGCAGCCCATTTCAACAACATTACGTTAATTATTCTGCTTATCAGCATTAAATGAATTCACTTCACGTTGTTGAAAACACCTTCGATGTGGAAAGCAACCAAAGTGAACTCTATATGATAGAGGGAGTATTCGATGCTAGTGTGTGTAACCCCGTTTTCACCGATTTACCTTAATAGTAGGCATGTTGAGACGTAGACAGAAGTCTTTTATCAATACCTGCATTTAAATAGATGCTTAGGGTTGACTTGCGAGCAAATTCTCTAAGAGTAAAAAGGCGTTCGAATTCGGCATATAAACTGAAGGTCCCCTCCATTCCTCACTAGACCCTGGTTCTCTACGGTCTGTTGCGCCTCCTTATCTATTTATAACCAGCTTCGCTGAGAAGGTTTTTGACTACAGATGTCGCGGAATACTAATAAACCGTGTTTTAAAGATTGATAAGAATCGCAAAAATGAATATCAATATATTGTTAAACAGAGTATCTCTTAATGTTTTCCCTTTTCAATAATGGGGTGTGATACTTAAAGAGTGTCAGTTTTTATAATTAAAGTCACACAAACCAATTGTCATTAATTCTTATTATTTCCATTAAAATTATTCATTCATTTAAATGTTGGAAACACATATGATGATCATAATAATTAATGAAAGTCAACTGCTTCTATTTTTGACAGACAACCACTTGAATAACCATCAAATTAATTAATTCTCACAGTTAGTTTAACAAATAATACACAAAAAAAAAAAACAAATGACGGAAGATAAAGAAATTTAATCATATTAAATTCTTGTTTTATCTAGAACGAATGAATGCCAAATGGTCCTCCTCCTACCATTTAACAGATCTATGTGTGATAGTTATCATTCTGGTATCACGTGCGTCGCGTTTATCGTATTCGCATATTATAATAAATATTTGTTCTTTGTAATATCTCAAAACAGGCCCATCAAGTTTAAGAATAGTTCCTTTAAAAAGCAAACTGGTTTGAAGAAAAATCTAAATAAAGTTCAAAACGCATTGGTTTTGCTTCTATCATTTCTTATTGTGAAAGAAACTCAATAAAACTCTACTCCTCCATTGACGGGTTATGTTCTTAAAAACTGTACCCCAGAATCTATTCAAATATTATGCTATCCACAATTAACCAAGAAAATACTAACGAGTACCTATCTGGGTTTCTATTTGTAAGTCAAGTACTTGATATTTTAAAAATTGAGATATTTACCAATTTTGAAGTTGAAATTGAGAAAAGTTATTTCCAATAAACCGCGCTTCGGATTGTGTGTCAATTCTGATATAAGTCTATTCGTCTTCTGTTCATTGAGCTAAACCTTTAAAATTATGTATGTATTTGATAATTAGCATATTTATGTGATTCCATCTAGCAGCCATTTCGATTTATTTTGTATTGCTTTGATCAATATTGTGTCATATGAATAAGATTATTATTTACAAGCATTTTCGTAGCTGCTGCTGGGATCTGCTCTATCCCTTGACCTAATAGTCGTATATCTCGATTTTTGCATTGAATTTATACATTTGAATTTTATGAATGTACGATTCAAAATTTAATTTGAGCAGCGAGGCGCCCTCTTACAACTCTAGCCCATTAATCAATGTATTTAAATTCTTTAAAAATCCCCTCTCGTTACGAAAAGTACGTAATATTAGAATCTGCGCGCGCTTAAGGGGCTTGCAAGGAGGTGTGTTTATCCGTATTGTGTAGTAACCACACATTGATCGCATCAGTTCTGAAATAAAAAATATTTGTCTTGCCTACGAATAGATTTTTGAAAGTAAATACAAATAAGATTTGTTTTTAAAACAATATTATTTACTTGTTTTTCTTTCTTAAATGTATTTTTCTTTGGATAGGTTCAGTACCTATTCATGAAGTAGAACGCTTTTAAATGCTTAAAAATGCTCGAAACTGATGATTTCATCTTGAACTTTTTTATGTGTCAACAAAAATAAACAATTTTATTACGTATTGTTAATTAAATTTAGAACGAAGCAAACATTCACTCGCTGAGAAACTCAGATAAAAACAAATTTAACAAATTTTGATGAACATCCAAAAAACAAATAATAATAAATATTTATTTATTGCGTATTGATGACAAATAATTTATAAGTATGTATGTTTGATGGTCTGTTTATACTTTTATGTGTTTTTGATTGAATTAATAGCCCATAAGACAATCAATACAATTGCTACCTATAGAAAAGCAACTTAATGCAGCTGAATATGCAATATGTATTCAATATCTTTTGCTTAATTTTCTTTTGAATCAATGTTGGATTCATGTGGAAAAAATGTCTTTGTCAGTTACAGGTCAATTCAAATATGTAAAAAAAAAAAAATAGAAGAAGTAAAACAAATGGATTTATGTATGTATAGGTATGTCAGTAATAGAATAAGTATGTACTAAGTATTATTTAGAACTTTCAAGATTAAAGAAAGTCAATAAAGAAAAATATCGCTTGATGCAGTTTTTATTTAATTAACAGGTAGATACGGTTCTAGATAATGTATAATATACTAGCGGACCCGACAGACGTTGTCCTGCATTATAATTTTATTAAAAATATAATTACAAAAATAATTATAGTGGTAATATTAGTTTAAGAGCTCAGCTGCTGGGACTAAATGCTCTTCTAATGCTTAGTTAGTACTTAAACAAAAATTAAGAGTAAAATATATACATACTTATATACAAGGTAATATTATGTTTTATGGATATAGGTTATATAGACAAGACTGCGTTGCATTTTGTGCAAATCAAAGGGTTTTCTTTTCGGAGCAGATGTATGTTGATGAGTAACGGATGTATGGCCTGATCGAAGTCTGAGAAATTTGTATTTGCGAGTTTTGTTGTAGATTTTGGATAATTTGGCTTGTCGCGTTCGGTGTTAATTGTAGCTTAGTGGTGAGTATATGATTTCCATAAGTCTTGATTAATTTTTCCGGTTCATATTCTGAATGGCATTAGTTAGGTCTTTTTTAGAAAGCGTTTCAAAAGGGTAGAGCGGCATATTGTGAAGCTGCTTGATCAGCATATTCGTTTTCTGGTAAAGAGGAGTCCACATTATTTTAAGTTTTTTAGTTCAACGAATAATGATGTCTCTTCTTTTGTTTATAACGGTAACATTGTATCTATCATTACGGATAGCATTTATGACTGATATAGTATCAGTTGTAATAATTTACCGTTAGTATTTAGTGCAGTTTTGGCCGATTGCAATATAACATGCGTCTCTGCAGGAAAAATGGATGCTTGTTCGCATCGGAGACCCGTGCGATCTATCTTCTTTGACAACAGCAAACGAAACGCTTTCTGCTATTTTAGATCCGTCGGTGAAGAGAAAAGACCATCCTTTTGATCTAAATTCGGTTGAAATATCTTCGTAAAGAGCACGGCAGAACTTACTGTCGGTGCTGCTTTTTTCGGTCTGAATTTAAATAAGGATAAAAGACGAGTCTTTGATTGTCGAAGGCAGAAGAGAATGCTTAAACTTGGCGAATAGGTTAATTTCGATTGCAGCTACAACGATGTTCGATATTGTCGATGAAGTTCTTTTAAGAGTAGGCCGGTGTATTGCAGATTTGAAGTACTTTTCGACTAAGGATCCGGTTTAGCAAAACGTTTCCCTCTTGCTTTTCCGATTTGTTCTTCGATTGAAAGCAATCATGTTTCTGGCAGTATGTTCTTAATTGGAATGATAGGAAAAGCATTGATACTACCATGATGGTACAACGGTTTAATGATTTTGAAGTTTGACCTTATGACTTATTAATAGTCATAGAAAATGCCAACTGAATTGCAAATTGTAGTCGTCTGAACGGACTGGTTGAGTCTAAAGGGATCATTGGGATTCGGGCAGGACAGAAGAAACAACTTCACTCTTATTGTGTAGTTTAATAGTGTCACCAATGCGTTGGAAAAAACTGAGTTTGAAATTTTAAAAAGAACTTGTTTTATTTAAGTGACTGGCAATGTGTCCTAAAATTCAAACAATTTCAGATAAGCAGGTTTATCAGTTACCGTCATCGAGTGATGCTAGTTGGAGTGATATTTGAACTTTTTTTCTTTTGCATAAATTTAATTCAATTAGCTTACTTTTGAACGATAACTTCCGATCATAGACGGGTTTGGCGTACGTGAGTCGTAAGAAACAATTTGTGAAAAATTTTAATCACTAGCCGGAATTGAAACTGCCTGCATTTAAACTTGTCCATTAAACAAGATCGCCATACATTAAGAATGATTCGTTCATAAATTGATTTGCTTATGAAAATCTTGTCTATTGGTCGTGTGACCAATTGATATCAAGTTGAACATGATGACTTAAGTTTTAATAAATTAAAACAGTTTTAATAAATTAAAACAATAACCAAAATGAGATGCTTACGTTTTCGTCTGATAAACCGGAGGTAAAGGCGAATGAGTTGTGAAAGACTTGAAGTAAAATCTTATTCAATACATTCATCATCTTTTAGATGCAAGTGAATCATGGTTTTTTCTGATACTTAAAACTTGAAAACAATTAGATTGTCAGTTATATAAAGTGAATTCTATCATCTCATCCAGTTTGCTTAGACTCTGGCTTTCTGCATTATCACTTACGTCTTCAATTTATAAATGTCTTCATAATGATTCGAAATCCTTATCTTCCGAAACTATACAACGAAACTCGACTGAATGTTGCCAAGGTAATGACCAAGAAAAGTGTTTTTGTATTTGATTGAAATGGGTTAGGAACTGCCTTTGCCTTATTGTACCGACTTAACTCGGTCGTCTGTTAAGCCAAAAAGTTGTTACATTGTTTAATACGAATTTCATTTTACAAGACTTGAGAAAAAACCTTTAAGTAAATAACATGTTGCCGATGCAAGCTATTTATACAAATATATGTATATAGAAAATGCCAAAACTATAACTCGACGAACAGCTGTCTGCCCAGAACTGTCTGACAAAGCTCAATTTATTTAAATTTAAATGTAAATTCTTAACCCTTAAAACAACAAATAACATCAAAATAGAAATAGATTGCAATGCCAAATAAAGTGTTCAATCTACATACCTCGGTGAGATCATTAAAGTTCGTTACAAATGAATGCTATAAAAACAATTTCTCTGAATAAAAGCCAAAGCATGTGATTGTAGTTTGTCAATTTAATTTCACTATCTAAAAGAAGGCGGATTTCATGACGTCAATGACAAGCCCCTTTTTTTGTAAAAGCTTGTTGTTGTCGCGTCTCTTATGAAGCATGAATATAGTGCACTTTGGGATTGAACAACATACAGGTCAAAGTATAAAAAAATATGGCAATAGATATTGTTCTTATTTTCGAATGACTAAGATAATTTACTGCATAAGCTGAATGTGTATTAATTAACATTTATGTAAAATCATATATTTAAGTCAAATTAAATTTAAATTTAACACTTAATATAAGTCGTTCAGTACACGACTCCCCACACACCCCCTCATTAGTTTTTGATTCATCTGTATGAAAATGAATTGACTTGTCTTCCAAGAATGCCCAAACCTCCCAGAAAGATCTTTAAGGTATAGAAATCTGGAAGTTTCTATCGAACTGTAGTTGGGGAATGGTGTAGTTTGTGTGCTTTGGAATTGATCCTAAATAATTAAGAATTACGGAGTGACCAATGCGATAAAGCTCTAAGACAATTTGAGGAGCGTATGATGACCTATGTATATATATTGTATGTAATCCAAATAATTTGTTTAAATTCTAAAAGTGAATTATTTAATTAAACGAGTTCTCATATTATTGATCACAAAAGTATTAATATTTTATTTTTGTTAAATTGCAGATAACTATTGAAAAAACGCATTCAAATAAGAAAGAGTTCTTTTAGCTTTCGCTGGTACGTTGGCAAACAAACCAAATCATATATTAAGTAAAGGAGTATGACCCTACTACGAGGAAAACTATAGGTCACAAAATACTTCAAATATGTTGTAGGCCAAAAATAGGTGAACATAGAATAAGATACTAATCCAAGCTGGCTTATCTTTAGTCTTTTATTTAACTTTTAAACCCTGGCTATAAAATAAAAGTTAATAATTTACAAGACTATTATTTTGCCAATACTCACATATGGATTTGACATTTAATTGTTATTGAAAAGCACTTAATGGAGCACCATAGAAATGTTCCCCTCTTGTGAGAGGAAAGACAATTCCGAGGGACTGTATCAGTCTTGAAATATGCGCAATATGCCAAATAATAACTAGGCTTAGTAGATCCAGTAGAAAAACCCAAATTGGCAACACCATTGTAGGGGTGCCGTGCAATAACGCCGAGCGAAATAACGCCGAATTATGAAATTCGGCCTTATTTCACTTTAATAAAGTGAAATAACGCCGAATTTTAGCATTCGGCCTTATTTCACTATTGGAAAGTGAAATAATGCCGATTCGGCGTTATTTCACTTTTGGTCCTATGCAAAATGCTTATTACATCTCAGTCTCAAATCTAAGTATTTTGAGATTTTGCTAGCATTTTTACTAGAAAAATCCAAAAATATTGAGATCTAGATTTCTCCAGGTGTCAATGACACTTTCTATACTTTGAAATACAAAAAAAAAACAGTGTTTGAGGAAGCCTTGGCCTTTAACAAAACTTTGGTTTTCAAAAACTTTATTTTATCCTAAATAAATAGTACATAATTAATTTTTCTTGCAAAATAAAATTGAACTAACAAAACATTTTCTCCTCACATTTAAAATAAATTTGTTATTTTATTAATATGTTAACATTACTATTTCTGTTTCAAAATTTTTTACATTTTTTGATTCTGGTAAGACCAAGATCAGTTAAGAGAAGTAACGTGAAGTGAAAGTTTCAGTATTGATTGAAATTGAAAAGTATAGAACTAATACCTAATTATGTACATCTACAACATCAAGGCTAATAATTAAATATTTCCGTTTCATTCAAAACCGTTAAATTACCACATACGAATAAGGTTTTGGAAATGCATGTTTTTTAAGGTAAGACAAATTTAGCGGCATGGACCAGAAAAAAATTTAAGATTAGAATTTACATTTCAGCTAAGATTGCATTTTTTGAGAATTTGATCGAATACAAATTTTAAAAAATATACTATAGGCAGAAATGGCAGCGAGCGGAGCGAGCGGAAAAAATTTAGCCCAAAAGAGAATCAATTTGGGGTGTGAAAATAAAAAAATTCGCGCGAATTTTTTTATTTTCACACCCCAAATTGATTCTCTTTTGGGCTAAATTTTTTCCGCTCGCTACCATTTGTGCCTATAGAATATTTTTTTAAATTTTTATTCGATCAAATTCTCAAAAAATGCAATCTTAGCTGAAATGTAAATTATTATTATTCATCTATTAATTTTTTTAATAAATAAAAATTGTTCAAATATTACTCCGACACTACACTGCACTCAATTCACTGAAGCTACTAAAGTGATTGTTTTTTCATCAACAACCGACCGCGACGCGACTGTTTATTCTACGGTAAACTTTGTTTTACAGTTGATTTTGAGTTAAGCCCCGCTTAGTTTCTGGTGCCGTGACATAAGGCCAAGTGTCATAAGACCAAATTTTGAAATTTGGCCTTATGACACTTTTCGAAAGCGTCATAAGACCAAATTCCAACGTTTGGCCTTATGTCGCTTTCAGAAAGTGTCATAAGGCCAAATTTTTTTGCGACTTAAGACCAAATTTGTTTTAATGTTTTCTTCAATAACAAAAACCGTTCTTTACTGTTAGAATTATGAAAGAAGGTGTTAATATAGGCGCCTGCCTGGCGACTTTACATACCCTAAGCGGAGCAACGGAGTTGCGTGAGCGGGTGTGACCCCGAAAAAGGGAGTTAAAATCCTGAGAACCCGCGAAGCGGGCCACCCACAGGTGTTTTTATTGAAAGAAGTTGTTGATATAGGCGCCTGCCTGACGACTTTACATACAACTTCTTTCAATAAAAACACCTGTGGGTGGCCCGCTTCGCGGGTTCTCAGGATTTTAACTCCCTTTTTCGGGGTCACACCCGCTCACGCAACTCCGTTGCTCCGCTTAGGGTATGTAAAGTCGCCAGGCAGGCGCCAATATCAACAGCTTTTTTGAATAAAAGCACCTGTGGGTGGCACGCTTCGCGGGATCTCAGGATTTAAACTCCACTTTTCGGGGTTCACACCCGCTCACGAAACTCCGTTGCTCCGCTTAGGGTATGTAAAGTCGTCAGGCAGGCGCCAATATCAACAGCTTTTTTGAATAAAAGCATCATCTCAGGTGATGAAGATAAAGTGTGAAAGTGACATAAGACCAAATTGGCCTTAAGTCACTTTGGAAAGCGACATAAGGCCAACCGTTGAAATTTGGCCTTATGACGCTTTCGAAAAGTGACATAAGGCCAAATTCTAAAATTTGGTCTTAAGTCACTTGCCCTTATGTCACGGCACCTTAGTTTCTCCTTGCAAAAGTTTAATTAAACCGAATTCTCTGTTTTCTCTCTTTCGGCTTTATTTCCCAATTGGCATTCGGCGTTATTTCACTTATCCAAAGTGAAATAAGGCCGAATGCTTAAATTCGGCGTTATTTCACTTTAGCAAAGTGAAATAAGGCCGAGTTTCAGAATTCGGCGTTATTTCGCTCGGCGTTATTGCACGGCACCCATTGTAGGTGACATTATGTCTTTGTTGTAAAGATAAAGTAGACTGGAACGCCCGAAGATTTTGGGTCACCAAGCCAATAAGTTTATTAATTTTCCTAAAAAACAGCACAGAACTCACTTAACATTACTTTAAATAGTTTTTCGATAGAATGTTTCTCGCTGTTAAAAAAATCAACATAATTTCCCCATGTTCTTAAAATTTGTCTACCGTTTTTAATTTTTATATTATAAAATGTAAAATTAAAAATTCCCTTTAATTATTTCGTCATATGCTTGTATTGTACCAACCTACAGCTGTGGACAACTAATTAGAAACATTACTTGCTTCTCATTTCCACATTCACTATGTCATGTGTGACTAGAATAGCAGTATCCTAAACGGTGTAACGCAAGCGTTATTAGATAATTGTTTGGAAAAGCATCATTTGTGCATAAGTCTTTGCATAGCACACAACAAAATCAAGGTAGAGTGTAAAAAGTGTTCGTTTCAACTGGTCAACTAATTAGAAACAGTTTAATTAGATTTGATTTGGGTAAAGTAAAAATAATCTTTTTATTTTGCATTGGTAAGTAGAAAATTCTGAATTGTCTGTAAACGTTTTTAAAGAATAATTTTTAAATTTTGGAGGTAATTGTAATGGGAAAATTAAACAGTTGTGATCCTCCTACAAGGAAAGCGATTCTTGAGCGTTGGAAGCTTAAAATGTCCTATGGAGCAATTGCATCTCAAATGAACTGTTCTGTAAAGAAAGTTTTCAATGCAATTAAGCATTTTCAAAACTTCGGAACTGCTGAAAATGTTACTCGCAAAAAACGGGCCCGTAAGACAAGCTGCCAAACGGATCGAGCAATTAGTAGGCTGGCCAAAAAAGGCCCAAAAATAATCTCCACAGAGATACAACGCCAACTCTCGGTTGTATTCGATGTCCCAATAGGCCCACGCACAATCAGAAGAAGATTGGTGGAAGTTGGGTTACATGGCCGTGTTTCTCGAAAGAAACCATTAGTAACCGCAAGGCAACGTAGACTAATTTCTAATTAGTTGTCCACAAATAAAAGCTTTGGTTTTCGCAGAAACTGCCATATGAAATAATTGTTATGTTTGGGAAACATTGTTTTAAGTTTAAAAAATATATTTAAAAAAAAAATTATTTTTTCACAAAAAAAAAAAACAAACAAAAAATTAAAAACAGATAATATACTGCTTTTAAAGTGATTTCAATTTGTGTTTCTAATTAGTTGTCCACAGCTGTAAGTATTCTTTTACGCTTTTAAATTCGCACTTTAAACCCTATCCTTCCCAGGGTAATAAGTTTCTTGAAATTATTCATATGTATGTCATACAGATTATTACATAAGACGATGTTTACATTGGAATTTTTTGGAGCGACACATATTATCATTTCATAAATTTATCTCACTTCAATGTTAACAGAACATCGTCCAAGATAAGAAACGCAGATTATCTTGAGTATCAAAAAACTTCAAATTTTTCCCATGACAAAACCTAATTGAAATGTTATATTATGTGTAATTAATTTATTTATGCCATTCATTACCATCGAAATCAATCAAGGAAAAGAATTTGACGTCTCTATTATCGAGCTATTTCTTCAGTTCTGTTAAGTACATGTGTATGTATGTATGTATTTTAAGAATTATTGATATACAGCTGTGGACAACTAATTAGAAACATTACTTGCTTCTCATTTCCACATTCGCTTTGTCATGTGTGACTAGAATAGCGGTATCCTAAACGGTGTAATGCAAGCGTTATTAGATAATTGTTTGAAAAAGCATCATTTGTGCATAAGTCTTTGCATAGTTCACAACAAAATCAAGGTAGAGTGTAAAAAGTGTCCGTTTCAACTGGTCAACTAATTAGAAACAGTTTAATTAGATTTGATTTGGGTGAAATAAAAATAATCTTTTTATTTTGCATTGGTAAGTAGAAAATTCTGAATTGTCTGCAAACGTTTTTAAAGAATAATTTTTAAATTTTGGAGGTAATTGTAATGGGAAAATTAAACAGTTGTGATCCTCCTACAAGGAAAGCGATTCTTGAGCTTTGGAAGCTTAAAATACCCTATAGAGCAATTGCATCTCAAATAAACTGTTCAGTAAAGAAAGTTTTTAATGCAATTAAGCATTTTCAAAACTTCGTAACTGCTGAAAATGTAGCTCGTAAAAAACGGGCTTGTAAGACAAGCTGCCAAATAGATCGAGCAATTAGTAGGCTGGCCAAAAAAGACCCAAAAATAAGCTCCACAGAGATACAACGCCAACTCTCGGTTGCATTCGATGTCCCGATAGGCCCACGCACAATCAGAAGAAGATGGGTGGAAGTTGGGTTACATGGTCGTATTTCTCGATAAAAACCATTAGTAACCGCAAGGCAACGTAGAGTAAGAATAGAGTTCGCAAGATCACACGCCAACTGGACAACAAACGAATGGAAGTACATAGTGTGGAGTGACGAAACTAAAATAAATAGGATGAGCCAAGATGGTGCACGATATGTCCGAAGGCCAAAAGGAACAGCGTTCCACCCTAAATATGTTTTGCCAGTAATTAAGCATGGAGGCGGCTCGCTAACCAAAAAAAAAAAAAAAATACAGATACTGCTTTAAAAGTGAATTCAATTTGTGTTTCTAATTAGCTGTCCACAGCTGTATATTCGTATCACCAATCAATAGAAAATATATATATGTACATACATATGTAGCTGCTATTAATAAATTAAATTACCTTTAAATCATGCTTATAATCTAATGCTGCGCTAACAACAACGTAACTTAATTGTCGAAGAATAAATATGTACATAAGATTAAATATGTACATACATACATAAATATAAATAATAATAAATTCAATTATATAAATGAAACATACAATTTATCCGTATACTGAAAAAACTGAATGAAATTGGCTTAAAGGCCGAAAATATGATTCATCTTCATCGCCACTTATGAATGCATTTTCACTTAAATAAAATTGAAACTGCATAAACAATTATTATAATTTTCAATTTCCTAAATTTAACAGACCGTATGACTCGTTTAAAATAAAAAGACATAAAAACATATATTCCTACAAAATGTGAGTACTGGGTGAGAGAAAAGCGAGAGGCTTGACATAATAGATAAACATCTATTTTAAATCTGCTAAAAAAGTTGGAGTACATCCAAATGAAATCAATTTAGCAAACAAAAGGTGTTAGACGGAAAAATTTGGTTTTTGATTTTATAAACAAAAACAAAAAAAAAACGTTCAGAATACATTATGAACAAATTTTCCTTCTTCCCACACTTTTAATCTAGAATCTGTCGTTAAGATACATAATATTCAACATTATGTCATAAACTTAGCATAATTCATTAATTTTGTACTTGCCAGGCCGTTTTTTCTTTAAAATGTATCTTATATATACCGCAAGTTCTATAACCCTCGTTGAACAATCAATTCAAAGCAAACATATTTGAAAACACTTATTTAGTGCCTCTCAGGAAAACGTTTGGAAAAAGTAGATGTTGCTTTATTTCAACATCGAAGTTCATCAATGACAATATTGAACAAAAAGCATTTATACAGTGAATCCCACGACTATTTGGCACATGAAATATACATTTTCGCAATGTATTTCCTCTAAGAAAACGTATGGAGAGTGTAATACTGTGTAACGTTTTTATTTAAAAAAAGGCAACATTACAATTTAAGCCATTCATCAGAAAATTAATATTAAAAACAAAAGCAACTCCATAATTTAACACCACATTCATAATAGGGCACTTAATATTAAGTACTTAGTTCCGTATGCTTTCGATTTAATGGCTTCCACAAGGCGTCTAGGTATTGAAGTGATATGTTTTTAGGATACTTCAGGACTTATTTGTTACATTCTTCTTAAAAACCCGTCGCAAGGCCCTCAATATTTCTAAAGTTCTTTTGAGCAACTCGACGTCCCAGTTCATCCCATATTTGATCGATTTCATTTAGGCCAAGTGACTTTTTCTGTATCTTAAGCACAAATATAAAATAACATAGTTTATATCTTAAGACAGCTATACTAACTTTCGAATGATTGCCAAAAATCTGACTTCCTTAACCTAGAAAAGGAACATCCTTTTGATGTGGTGTCCTTGTCTTAAAATTGTCGGCCACCTTTATAAACTTTACGAGATGGCCATGACGAAACGTTTTCAATTATGTTGGAGGCCGGTGAAAATGGTGGCCATGGAAAAAGTTCTACGTCTTCTGATTCAATCCAACTTCTAACAACTCTAGAAGTGTTGAGTTGGAAATTGTCTTGTTGGAAAATCCAAGGCAGGGGTCCAAAAATGTTCTTGGACGATTATGCCATATTAAGCTCATCGCCTTCCAAAAATTCATCCGAAAAGATAACGCGTTTCCATTCATTGCTTCAAGCAACATGCTCTATTGCTCCTTGTGTACTTGCCTCAAAACAGGTTTGTTATTTTAGTTCTCTTCTCTGGACAGCATCACTTTCTTGTATGATTCTTCGAATCGTCGTCATGGTGGCTAATTCTTTTACTTTTGGGCCTTATTTAAGTGGATGGCAGAGTAGAATTTAAGGCAAGTCGCAGAATTAAACGCTTTTTTATGATATTGTTATTTCTTCGTTGTGCCTTTTTAGCTTTTCCTATATTTTTATAAATCAAATGATTGTTTAAAACTGTCTTGCTTCTGTTAAGTTTCCTTAATATTTCACGTCCTGAGAGTCCGTAATCCTTAAAAGAATCTATTTTTTCTCTTTCTGTCTTTGCATAACCCATTTGTGCTTCAAATTAAATTAAAATGATTGCTTTTAACACTCTCTTGGATATTCTATAGAAATGTTTTTAAACAATCTCTTTTTAAAACTTCTGCATTGAATAGCATCATCCAAGTGAAGCATCTTTTATACTTTTTAGTAGTTCATTTCTTGATATTGGGATATTTGAGCGCTCGTGTATTTATGTACATTATGTATATATGGATGATATTTTCTCAAGTGTTTCTATTATTTTGACAAGCTTAATATAAAGTCATCATAAATCAAGCCCACTGTAGGGCCAACCGTTTGTGCAATCATAAAATTCTTTTTTAAATAGTTACATGTACTTGAACAGTGTCAGCCAAATCTAAAGCAACTTAATCTTTTATGATAGATACATACAATAAATTAAGCATTAACACTTAAATTCTATTGAAATCTTATATAAATCTCGTTTATGATTTAAATTAAATGGGAACATGAAAAATGCTGTTACATTAATAAATTAGCCTCAGACTTGTCGATTTCAAATTAAAAAAAAAACTCCTATTTGTTAATCTAAACTCCCTGAGACACATTTTAATAATACAAATTCAAGCTTTTTTCTAAATCAAGTGAAAATATTATTTCTACGTTGTTTTTGAGACCTTCAAAACTACAGATCTTTGCTAGATCTGATTTATAACTCAAATTAAATGAGAAAGTAAAAAAAAGCTGTTACGGAACACCTCTATAACAGACTAATTATTTCGAAAAACTCCATAAATTCCACGATTCGATACTCAGCTAAACTTAAGTGTAGAGCTAGGGCTAGGCAAGGAGGATGTACAAGTAGAGAAGTTGCAACGTTTCTTTTTGAAAAGGTGTTTCTTTTTTTCCTAAAGACACGCAAAACTATGTACTACATCTATACTATTATATAAAAGCGAAACCATTTTAAAGTTTGTAACGCATGATCTCAGAAAGTAGTCAACCGATTTATTTGAAATATATTTTATTATTTTCTATATTGCTATGAGAGTGTTTATGGCTTTATTTTTTTTTCATTAATTATTTGTCAAACTTAAATATTATTAATTTTACATTTTGTATCCATTTTTTTTTCATTAGTTGACTTATACAACCACTCATATCTTAAAACCTATACAATAATCGACAGAGATTAGCATTGCTTCATAAAGTCAATATTGTTGCGCAAATTTTAAGCCTAAAATGACTTCTAAGTTAAACATACAACCTGAGAAATAAATAAAAACAAATTATTATAAAATTATAAACTTCTTGAATTTATTTTATCCAGGAAATTAGATCCCATCACAATCGCGGGGTCGCTGCTTTGTTTCATTTCATTATCATTCCAACATTTTTAATTTTCTTTTCTTCCCATGCTCTTTCTCTCTCAATATGTGTTCCATTAATAGCAAGTTACGTTTTTTCTCTTACCTAACTACCTACATACATATTCAATTTTTCTGTATTGTATAGTTCATCAACTAACCTACACACACACATTATTTTTTTGTTTCTCTAATTCTATCGTCACATTGCTGAGCAGTGTGGCTGTGGGCTCTTTTTTTTAAGTTACTATGTGCCTGGTTACACGAGCGCAAAAAAGAATTAATTCACGAAAGAGAACGGATGATTTTTAGAAAGAAGGAAAGGGATGGAAAAAAATGCCAAGTTTAGTCTTTTTCCTCATCTTCGGATATGAGTTTTGCGTTGAAAATCATGTTTCTTTCTCTAAACGTTCTCCTTTTGACAGACATTTTCATTTCTAATTTGCCGGCGAAGAAGAATGTACACCAAATTTGCTTTTGTTTTGCTCGTGCTGTACCTGCGGCTGAGCATCCAACGAAGTTTTTTGTGTTTTAATTTCCGACTGTTCCTCTATTTCTTGCATGCCCACTTAATTTTTTTTTCTGTGTGTAACCACAAAAGTAATTCTTTTTTGCGCTCGTGTAACCAGGCACTATGGACATTTAATTAAATGAAATGCCGATTTATCTAAAGAAAAATTAGATCTTTTTAACTTTCCATAGGAAGTTATTGTAATGGGTCCGATTTGTCAAATTGAAAATTTTGACATTTCTCGACGTTTCAAGGTCCCTAGAGTCGAAATAAAAGATTCTTAGAAAGATGTCTGTGCATGCGTGTGTACGTACGTCCGTATGTCCGTACGTTCGCGACGTTTTTTTCGTCGTCCATAGCTCAAGAACCAGAAGAGATATCGACTTCAAATACATTTTGTTATACAGATAATAAGGCAGAAAGATGCAGAAAGGGCTCTAAAGAAAATTGCGTGGGTTGTTTTTTTACCATAGGATTTAAAAAAAAAAGGTGAACATTTTGGTTAACCCTAAATATCTCATGAACCAGTGACGCTAGAGACTTGAATTAAATTTTATATTATACATTGTAACGTGATACAAAACAAGTACATTTTAGAGAAAAAATCCAATTAACTGTTTTTTTTATAAATCAAAAAAACTGAAAAAAAATATTTTACGACTTAAATATGATTTTATTTTCAAAACAATTTTGTGCAGCGAAGAATGATGTTTTTGTCATCTGATAAAATTTTGAGAAACCCTAAAAAAAAATTAATAAAACTTGGTAAAAATTGAATTTCGACACAAATATCTTTTCATAACTTTGAGATATTGGCTTTAAACTTCTTTTATCTTTCAAAATATATTGTTTTCAACATTCAGTAAAATTTTGAAAAAAATTGAATTATAGATAGTTTTTTTTACAAAAAATTAAAAACATAAAAAAAACAACAATTCTAAAACTTGGTAAAAATTTACTTTCGACTCAAATAGCTTTTCAAAAATTAAAAATATTAGCTTCAAACTTATTTTATTTCACAGAAAACATTATTTTCGATATTCAATAAAATACAGTCTAAAAAAAATCGTACGCAAATTTGGTAAAAATTGATACATATACACAAACTTTTAAGCAAGACAAATCGACAGACGGTATGGGAAGTTATCAGTGTGGGTCGCCTCTTTTTTATTTTTTTGGTTCGAGGAAGTGAATAGATTATAATTCTTCCAATTCAAAAATAAAAAAGTTCTTTTATAATAGCTTGAATTACCAATTTTGTATCACTTCCTCGAACAATAAAACTAAAATTAAGTTAAAATTTTCTTTACAAATAACTCCAAGAAAGTACTTACAATGACGTCGATAAAAAGTGCACACAAATGTGGGTAGGTTAAGTCAGTTGCAGTGCATTGAACATGAGCAGATGAATAAAAAAATGTGTCGTATGGATATTTACACACGCATACCTATAGATGTATGAGAACTTTAAAAACACAAATTTGTTTTTTTTTACCGCAAATCTATACTATTATATAAAAGCGAAACCATACGAGTATATATGTACGTATAAACTAAAATTAATATTATTGTAGAAAATATGCTCAGTCCCATTGAGAAATTTTTTCATATGCTAATACTAATATTCAAAAAATGTTCGTGGTTACAATTTGCGAAGCAACGCGAGCACGGGTCGGCTAGTAATATATAAACGGGACATCAAACATTCTTCTTGACAACCTTGAAACTGCATTTATCATTCATATCCCGAGCCATGTAGCTATCAAATAATAGACTTCCGAAAATCCTATTGGCAATTATAAAAAGGTATTCCTTTTCATCAAATACATTGGAGACACGTAACTTACAAAACGACCTGCTGGGTAAGCTGAGAGAGAAACCCTGAAGCATGTTCTTAAGTGACGCTGTTTCATGATGAATACACCAACTTATCTTACTGCGATATTCCTAACTACTTATTGGATTCGAATCCACAATAGAAGATTTGATTCATACTTAAATCAGTGGATTGCTTAATTTGAATGAAAGAGCTTTCCAAAATCACACCATTGGTCTATGGACGATGTGTAACTTCGATGCAACCGAAGATACATACAACTTCGTCGGATTTTGTCATTCAGGGGATTTTGTCCTCAGTTTTCTTTTTAAATCAGCTCTTATCAATATCGCTTTCAAATAATGAACGCATTTTTTTTAATTGTAAGCTCACAATGGCTAAATATTACGATACCTTCTACTTTGTTTGAATGTTCGATTCAATATTCACTCTGAGAGCCTTTATAATACAGAAAAATCTTGTCATGAAATAAGAATAAGAAACAGATAAAATACACTTCATGGCAAACTTAGCATAAAAATCGAAATTTTTACCAAAAGTAGTTCCTCCTAGTCCCGTTTTCTGGTTTGAAATTTGCTTCAAATATTTTTCGAACTTTTTCTAGCTTACATAGATATTATTTTTTAAGAATTAAAAGCAAACAAATATTAAACTTCTTTCATTATTTTTAGGTATTCGTTTCTCTTTGGATGTTTGTCGGGATGAAGTAAAAGCCTTGTCGGCTTTGATGACCTTCAAGTGTGCCTGTGTCGATGTACCATTTGGTGGAGCTAAAGCTGGTCTTAGGATTGATCCTAAAACTTATTCTGAACATGAGCTTGAAAAAATTACACGCCGATTCACACTTGAATTGGCCAAGAAGGGATTCATTGGACCCGGTGTTGATGTACCTGCCCCAGATATGGGTACCGGAGAACGTGAAATGTCCTGGATTGCCGATACCTATGCCAAGACAATTGGTCATTTAGATATCAATGCTCATGCCTGTGTAACAGGAAAGCCAATTAACCAAGGTGGTATTCATGGTCGTGTCTCAGCTACAGGTCGTGGTGTTTTCCATGGTTTGGAGAACTTTATCAACGAAGCCAATTACATGAGTATGATTGGTAAGTATAGAAAATTGCATAATCTACTGCATTCAATGATGTTTATGCAATTTCAAAAACCGCGCACTAATATGGATTTTGGAATTATATTTCGTATGTTCTTTTTTTCATGACTGCAGGTACCACACCCGGATGGGGAGGCAAGACATTTATCGTTCAAGGTTTCGGTAATGTAGGTCTTCACACATGCCGTTACTTAGTCCGTGCTGGTGCCACTTGTGTTGGAATTATTGAACACGATGGATCAATCTATAACCCAGATGGCATTGACCCCAAGGTAATTAGATCCGAAAAAAAACAACAAACAAATGATTCAAACTAAAATCAAAATTCAAAAAATTTCTATAATGTCTGATGATGTCTTGTAGACCAGATGTTTATCAAATTAGTTATTTCTTGCCAAAAATTTTAAATCTATTTTCGTAATACTCGCTGACATGTGAGATAAATTTGTATGAAAAAGAAAAACGATTCAAACAATTTCCTTTTTGCTTGTAAAGGGTTGTAACTTTGTATTCAGGGGGTTGAGAATGTCAGAAAATTGTTGCGATAGTTTAAATTGGATGAGACTTATGTATGGCTATGGATGCACGTGCAGAAACTTATTGTCTGCGTCTGCCGACTTTAAAGCTTATAGGACACATTGATTTTTGTTGTGTTAACGGATGTGAAAATGAGGTAACGAGTTCTAGGTTTTTTGAATTTTGTCATGCCAACGTAATTAGAACATGCGGAAAATGGAGGAAGGAAAGTAAACGTATGTAAGCCTTTTTTTTGTTTTACAGTTCTTTGTTAAGCTGTTTGTGGGTTATGAAAATGTGTTTCTTGCTTGTTTAAAAAGGTACTTCCTGCGTTAAAGTAGACAGTAAAATATATCATATTATACTTTTACAACTAAAACACGTTTATGATAAGGAAAAGCGACTTCAATAAAGTTCTTTTGAGTCATCGAAAGATAGATATATGATAAATATCTAAATATTAAGGCAGGACAGACATATTGTTGTAATAAATGTTTTATTATTATAGATAATTTCATGGCATGTGTTTTTTAAATATGGTTTCCGTCATATGTCCGACGGCGCGGCGGCGGTTTGGCTACGAGATACATATTCCATTTGATAAGTATAATTTTGCATTACATTTTTCAATGAATCCGGAAAATAAAAACATAGCTCGATAGCGCTCATCATTTACTAAACGGCAGCACCTTCCTCGTTTCTAAATAAATAAGGATCGATAAACCAAACAGTCAATTTTAATTAATGTTATGGTGATTCGTTAAAAGCTTGAGGAATGTCTGCGCTCCAAATACGGTCATCTTTTTTACTGACGAAGGAAATTTAAACCTAAATAAGCTTCATCACCAAACAAAATTCTTGGGACGAAAACTCTATGAACTTTACACAATTTGGAGGCGTTGGCTAGTATCTGTATGATATCTTGTTTGGGTCCGCCTTCCGTAGAGAAAATTTTTCCAAGATATTGGAAAATCTACTTTCTCTACTGATTATTGAGCAATGTTTAACAGAAAGGATGATTGAGATGTTCCAAAGCCGAACACCTTGGTTTTTTTCGTATTGATTTTTAGCCTCACGATTTCTAGTCCTCTCTCCACTCTTGGTTTCATTCTTTGACGATTTATTATCCTATTAGAAATCATGCATACTCGTACATCGTATGTGTAGTCTAGATGTTTGAGATAAGTTGGCAGAGCCCATCTTAATCCTCTGTTTCCAGTTAAGGCTGCTCGCAGCACATAATTGATCAGCAATAAGAAAAGAATTATTGACAGTATACAGCCCCTTCTAACCACACTTTGGACTTCAGTACTAAACATGACATTTAAACCCATCATAAGTCTCCTATATAATAGAAATAAGTTTATTCCGGATACCCTTCCTCCGTTGTCAAAATTTTTCTTAAGAAATGTAAAATGAACAGGTGATATGGTGATTGTAATTCGACGCACAATTCGATTCAAGGTTGTGATGTGATTTATGCAGGAAGATCCAGTGCGGAAAACCTGCTTGTTCAGCGTTAAGTGTTGCTTCCAAGTGTTCTCATATGCGTTAAAACATTCATGCAAATCCCTCTCCAGTTTTCACACAATAATTCTTTTCTTTCACTCTTCGAGGAAAGAGAGACAGTATGGGTCATTAGAGATCTATGACCGTTTGCAGTAATTCGCTCGATGACGGTAGTGCTGCTTGTGGCAATTCTGCGAAAATGCCCTCAAGTCCTACCGCTTTTTTGTTTAGTATTTTGATCGCGGACATGATATCTTCTCTAGTGGAGGGTATCAGAAAATGTACGTTGCACGTTGTAATCGAATACTTGGTAAGACGAAAGCAAAATGATCCTTCCACCTTTTAAACTAGCCCTCATCTACACTTGCATCTACATCAACATATAACATTCACTAGGTGTGTTGTTTTGAGCTCTGAACACCAGCAGGCTTTCGTTATCCTATAGAGACTTCGGAGGTCTGTTCTTTTTCTAACTATTGCCATTTTTCATAAACTCATCGTTGAAGTGTGGAATAGTTACGATTTGTAATAATCCACAACCCAGCTCGGGAAGTAAATGATTTGTTTACCAACAAGTTATAGTTGTGTTTTTTGTAAGGAGAAAATATTGAATTTAAACGCCAATCGTCATCCAAATCGAACCACCATTATTTTGTTATACCGGGTGTCTGGCGGCAGATTTATATTTTCAAAATTTAAAAAAATCGAATTGATATATTGTCTTATTTGAAATAGTAAACGACAGACTAATAATGTGGATTTCAATTTTTGAACATAATGTCATCTAAATGTCTTCCGTCGAATTGGCCACACGCTGCAGTAAACTTGACTAAATTGCGCTGATGTCTCGACGAATGTTTTCTTTTAGGTTCACTAGAGTTCGGGGAGTATTATTGTAAACTCTCTCTTTAAGGTAGCCCCTTACAGAAAAATCCATTGGGGTTAAATCGGGGGAACTCGGTGGCCACGGGATGTCCCCAAAGCGACTGATAAGTTTTTGAGGGAAAGCTTCCCGAAGCAAATTCATCGAATCTCTAGCCTTGTGTGCGGTCGCACCATCCTGTTGGAACCACGTGTGCGATGAAAACGATGAATGAGCTTCCATGTTGGGCAAAAAAAAATCCGTTATCATGCGTCGGCAGAATGCCATGCTTCTTTCGATTTTTGTAAACAATGTAAAATATTCAAGACGAGCAATAAAAATCTTGTCTATCATGCCTCGGTAATTGTCACTATTGACATTTGCGTGACCAAGAGCATTCTCAAAAAAAAAAAGAAACAAAACGTGAAACAAAATCACTTTCTTTGAGTTCTTGAAAGATTTGAATTTTTAATGGATGGAACTTAAAATCCCTTTTTAAAATTTCATGAATAATCGCTCTTGGAAGTCCCCGTGAGGCTGCCCTTTTCCGTATCGAAAGTCGTGGATTTTCACGTAAACTCTCTTCAACCACTTCAATGTTTTCGGGAGTTTTGAAGATTGATTGGCTCTTGGCCGTTGAGTGTTCATAGCCGAAGCAGTTGCGCGTTGCGGAACCTTTGCACCCACGGACGAATTAAGTGTGAAAAAAATTGTCGACGCAAAGTTACGTACAAATGGTTACGTTTATTACTTTTTTGTATAACCGTATTTAAAAACATAAATCTGCTACCAGACACCCTGAACAATACCTTTTATTTTATCATCAATTTTAATTAAAATTTTCAAGCAGCTTCAATTTTTCTTTCGTTTTTTATTTTAGCTTTATTACTTCCAGGATATTGCTTCTGAAGCATCGACTAATCGTGAAGTGATCAATGTAGTTTTAAAAAGCTTTTCTGTCCATCCCAATTTTCCAATAAAGCAATCGTCATTTTTATAAATTATCGGAATTGTCTCATTTCTCTCTTTTTTCACGATACTTTTTTATTTTGTTTGACGTATAGCCTTTATTTTTTCGTGTATCTTGTTAACTCTTATATGAGGTTTAAATTTTATATTTTCAAATAGAAATTGGAGGACTACAGAAACGAAACTGGCACCATTGTTGGTTTCCCAGATGCCAAGCCATATCAAGGAGAAAACCTCATGTTTGAGCCATGTGACATATTTATTCCAGCTGCAGTCGAAAAAGTTATTACCAGTGAAAACGCTCACAAAATTCAAGCTAAGGTATACAAAATTAAATAAAAACGTAAATATTCAAATAAAATAACACTAATAACGTTGTACTACGTATAGATTATTGCTGAGGCTGCTAATGGGCCAACAACTCCAGCTGCCGATAAGATTCTAATCGATAGAAACATTTTGGTTATTCCTGATTTGTACATCAATGCTGGTGGTGTAACAGTATCATTCTTCGAATGGTTGAAAAATCTTAACCATGTTTCATATGGTCGTCTTACATTCAAATATGAACGTGAATCCAATTACCATCTTCTGGGTAAGTCAACTTTCAAAAGGTTTTTTTTATTTTTCATTCATTTTGGGGTTTCAAGTTTCAAAATTTTGCTTAAAATACAAATAATTTTAAGTTCATATCATATGACTTAAAAAAAATAATTACTGAAACATTTAATACATTTTTTCGCTATGCCAACTTTTCATTTTATTTAATTAAATAATAATTTTTTAATTTTTTTCTTTAAACTAGCATTAATTACAGTGCTCATTTACACAACTACTATATAAATATAATGCGGCTATATTTTGGTTTTCATTTAATTAAAATTCATCTATTTACTTATTTTTATTTTGCTTATAGCTAAATTTTTGTTTTATTTTAATGATTTGTTATTAGTGCTAAAACCAACAATATTTTAAGTTCTTATTTAGTTAATGAAAATACATTTTTTTTTTATTTTCTTCTACCACTATTTAGCTTCAGTCCAACAGTCTATCGAAAGATTTATTCTTGACGGTACAGTTCTTAAATTTGTTCCTTGTTATAACCTTTATTTTTTCTTTTGGTTTTTTTTTTATTTATTTTATTCGTAAAATTTTTCCCACCAATATTCCAAACATATCCACCAAAAAGAAAAAGAATATTCCTTTTCAAAAACAAAAAAAAATATCCGGCTTTTTATCATCATATTATTTATGTTGGTTTCTTTTGCATTATGATTTTGTATAATTTTTAATATTATTATTTTATCGCATAGTTTTCCTTCTTCTATAGATTTAGCGCGATCTTTTCATTTTTGATTTTGTTGCACCTAAAGAGCATGTATATATATTTTAATAACGTCATTTGGTGGAAAAAGTAAAGATCATTTAAAAAATGCCTCTTATTTCTCGTGATTATGCCCATGCAAAAAGTTTAAAAACAAGTTCTGTGTTTTAGCAAATAGATTTTGATTAAGGCTTTTACTAATGATAATATAGAAAACAATACCTCAGTAGGTATTTGTTGGTTCAGATTTTGTGAATATGTTTCTTTGGTTATTTTTTGTATAGGTTGTTACCATTGATAATGATTATGATGATTATATAATTATGACTAGAGCAGTCCTTTATTTTTGAATTATATTCAAATTTTATTTGTAGGATGGATTGTGATAGGTACATGAATGTAAGTTATTTTATATATTATGCTAATTAAAACGAGACATAGATGAACAAATAAAAACATTTTTGTCAAAAAGACACCCTTTGACATTAAATACTCATATAGCTCCACAGTGGATCATTTTACCAAATTTTCTTAAAAGCACCATTTTTTTGAGTGTCTTTTCAAAAGACTCTTTTGGGTTCTTAACTCTAATGTCAGTTGAAACATTTAACTAAATTATCCTTCTAATACTGAAAAATTAGTCAGGTCGTCCAACAAATAAGAAAACGATACAATTCATGCTATATCATTACACCAAACTAAAACTGTTGTTCTAATGGTCAAACGTAGAGATATGGTAGACCCTTTTCAATTAAAAAAAAAATGGATTCTTCTATAAAATATTGGTGAGACAAACAAAAACAAGACAACAAAAAAGTGCCTTAGGGTCAATATTCTAGGTCTTAGAGAAGCTGAAGATGGGCTTTCTGGACGCCATATTTAAATCCTTAAGATTATTTTTAGTCAGAATTGAAGAGCATTCCTGAAAGACTTCTCACAGAAATGTTTAAATTCTCTATCTTAAAGTTATCGGAAGCAGTGTCAAAAATACCAATAGAAACTGTGTGTGCCACTATATGCCGGTGGCCACAACGTTTAAGAGCTGGCATTAAAGCTGAGGTCGGTCATTTTGAGTGAAACTTCTTTTTAAATTGATATTATGGTCAAACAAATGAAAAAATAATGAAAATCTAGTTATTGTCTTATCTCGTTTTTTGCTTCTAACAGAACTTGTGGCACGACTTGGTATAACACTGGTCGGCAAGGTTATGTTCCCGAAATTGCACATTATCCGATGGGGTTTGATGTCTATAATTCAAAGGCGACTCCGAAATAACTTTTTCGCTTTTTGAGATATTACTTTTTTAAATTCGAAAAAAAACATAGCTTTGGATGCTATCATGAAGTAATTTTTTCTTCAATCTAAAGTTTAAATATTCATAGTATTTCATAAAATTTTAAAAATCTTTATAAGCCTTCTAAAACATTTATGCTAAAACTGTTCTTAATAGAAAAAAGCAAAATGATTTGAAATAATTTTTGTAGCGAATTTGCCGACCAGTAAATTTATTGCGTTTGTTTTTTAAACATGATTTTTGGCATATGCACGCAGCTGCAGCGGTTACGAGTTACATAGTCTATTTGTTCAATGTAATCTTTCGCTACTTTTTAAAATAAATCTAGCAGTTAGGTGTTGCCTTAGTTATTGCCTTCTCAAGAGTTGCCGGTTTGTCGGATTAAGCTCACCATAACCTCATTTTGCAAGAAGTAAGGGCCAATGATACCGCCAACGCGAAAATGCACCAAATTGGCAATTTAAACGGATGCCTTGAGTATTTTCTTCCTTTCATACACGAAAAACTTGTCTATTGACGAAACCATTAAACTAGAAATATGCTTCATTAGTGTTCACCAATCAAATAAGTGAAGTGGCCTATAAACTTAGCAAATTGATTTTTTTTGTTTCAAGGTTAATTAAATTGGACAGGTTCAGAAGACATAAGGGACTTGAAAGTAAGGCAAGTTTCTAGTATCTGATTGGCCAACTGCCAACAAATTGCCTTCCAATTGAGGCGACTTTATTGGAAAGTTAGTCAAGCAAAATCTTCATAAAGCTAGCCCTAAACGAGGAAGATGCTCGCCGAACTTGTTCGTGTTCGCTAAATATTCGTCGTGTAGGTTGTAGATCGCGAACGGTTCGAAGTTGACGAAAAATGTCGATTTTCTTGTGTGCGTCGCCTTCAATGTTCGCCGTTTAGGGCCATGTTCGCAAGCAAACTTCATTTTATGTTTGTTTTTTTTTTTCCTTCCACTTAAATAAATTACCATAAGAACAACGACTCGAGCTTTTTTTATCGCACATGTTCACTCGAAATAAATAAACGAAATAAATTTTCGCCAAATGTGTTCCCCGTGTAGGGGCTAGCTTTAACTATCAAGTCAATTCCACTTAAGTCAAAATGACAGCTCATCATGATTTTTCAATTAACCAAAAGCTGAACTTTATAACTCTGTGATTTATTTGAAAAGGGTTCCTTGTCATATTAAAAAACGAAAAGGCGCATGGATTTGTAAACTGTGTAAGGAGGTTTTTGTGCAAATAATAATGTTTCTGGTACTTTCCGCGAGTATAAGATAGTCAAGTAACTGAAAAATTAACTAGCTGCCTTGGTCTTATTTTGCGTTCAAAAAATGCAGTTGAGTGCAAATAAAGTCCCTTATGTTTTCTGAACCTGCCTACATATGATTGCCAAGCCTCACTGAAAAGAAATGTCAACACAGTTTGACATTGGGCAGGTTCAGACAACATAAGGGACTTCATTTGCAGTCAACTTCATTCTTTGAACGTAAATTTTGACCAAGGCAACTAGATAGTTTTTCAAGTGTCATGAAATTAAAATTCAGAACTTTACTTCACAAACTTCTACTTCAAGTTCATAATACAAAAATTACCAAAATCATTATTTTCTACGAAACTCTCCTAAGGCAAGCTACAAGTCCATCACGATTTGTATTTTGTATCTTAAAGAAATATTACTTATTTCTTTTCCAAATTTACAAGGAACTTTTTTACAGAAAGCATTAAATAAAGTTGTGCAGAAAATAAATAAATCATTGAGTAATAAAGTTCAGCTTTTAGTTGAATTAAAAAACATGATCAATTGTCATTTTGACATAAGTTGACTTGGCTTGATAGTAAGGGAGATTTTTCTTGCCTAACTTTCCAGTCAACTTTCCAATAAAGTTGCTTCCAATTAAAAATTTTATAGAACATACTTTCTTTAAAAAAATAACTGGAAAGACCAAAACCTTTACTTTCTCGGACATGTTATTCAAAGAGTTCAGTGGATATGGAACAACATGTTTCGACGCTTGGAAATAAAATTTCCATCAAAAATCTGTCATTTATTTATGTGGTTTCCAATGGATAAATTCAGGTTTCCTTCAAATATTGATTTTTTACCAGGCGCATGGAACACGATTGGAATTGTTTGTATTATGTATTTACATTGGGCAGGTTCAGACAACATAAGGGACTTCATTTGCAGTCAACTTCATTCTTTGAACGTACATTTTGACCAAGGCAGCTAGATAGTTTTTCAAGTGTCATGAAATTAAAATTCAGAACTTTACTTCACAAACCTCTACTTCAAGTACAAAAATTACCAAAATCGTTATTTTCTACAAAACACTCCTCAGGCAAGCTACAAGTCTATCATGATTTGTATTTTAAAGAAATATTACTTATTTCTTTTCAATGTTTACAAGGAACCTTTTTACAGAAAGCATTAAATGAAGTTGTGCAGAAAATAAATAATTCATTGAGTAATAAAGTTCAGCTTTTAGTTGAATTAAAAAACATGATCAATTGTCATTTTGACATAAGTTGACTTGACTTGATAGTAAGGGAGATTTTTCTTGCCTAACTTTCCAGTCAACTTTCCAATAAAGTTGCCTTAATTGAAAGGCAATTTTTTGGCAGCTGGCCAATCAGATGCAAGAAACTTGCCTTACTTTCAAGTCCCTTATGTCGGCTGAACCTGCCCATTTTAACGAGTGCAATAGAACTGTCAAATTCTCAACATTTTTTAAAAGTTGTATTAGTATTGGTGTAAAGAGGGGTGAATCTGCCGAAAAATCGAGATCTGCAGATTTGATCTTAAATCAAAAATATATCAACTTATTTTGCCCCATGGAATGCAAAAACGGGAAATTTGTGCTTTGACAGATCTAGATCAAGAATAAGTTGATTCATTTTACCCATCAAAGCCCCCATTAGCTCTACCTACTTTCAATCAAAAACGGACACTTACCGATAGGAGAGCAGCAAAGTTGGGTATATCTCACAATACTCATACCGTAGCTGCGGAAATCAACAAGAATGGGAAACTGTGATTCCCATTCCCATTGGCCTTGGCCAGTTTTAGAATGTTAACTTTCGGAAAGGCATTCCTTAACGATCTTAATAAACTTTTTGAGATAAAAATCAAAGACCTGATTCACTTTCTGAACACGACAAAATGACTCTAGCGTCGAAGAATTTGTCTATATAACGTCTTACAAGTGTGTGGTACCAAAACGGCTCTTTCCAGCACTAATTGAATTGCGCAGCAAGAGCTGCTTGTTGTGACTGGCATTTCTACCTACCTACCTTCCTTGAGATCGAAAATTGTATTATCGTATAAACGAATTATTTTTTGTATTTTTGGACACAGGAGGTGTTAATGAAACGTTTTGAGCAAGTTTCATATTAAAGATCAGATTAAGTAGGTTTTGGTCCACATTTGTGTAGACATTTTATTTTCATGTACTCGCATATTAGCGCATTTTTACTTGATATGAACATTATCAGTTTCTTATAAACATATTAAATAAATTTATTTATTAATACAAAAATTTGTTGCTTTTATTATTAATATATTATGTTTTTCGTTCATTTGCTTTTTTTAATCGCACATAACATGCTTTTTATTTAAATCTTTAGTTGCATGTTTTTTAATCTCTTGAATTAAATTTATATTAATTTTGTTTCTTAACACCATTCTTCAACCGACAAGCATTACTAACTTTTGTGGCTTTTGAATGTTTTTGTTTTCTATTTTAAATTGAAAAATCTTGAATAAAATAATCTTTGGTATCTTCTTTTGTTTAATATAGAATCTGTCCAGGAATCTCTTGAACGTCGTTTCGGACGTGTTGGTGGCCGTATCCCAGTTACACCATCAGAATCTTTCCAAAAACGTATCTCTGGTGCTTCAGAAAAGGATATCGTACACTCTGGCTTAGATTATACCATGGAGCGTTCTGCCCGAGCCATCATGAAAACTGCTATGCGCTACAACTTGGGTTTGGACTTGAGGACAGCTGCCTATGTTAACTCGATCGAAAAGATCTTCACCACTTACCGTGATGCTGGTCTAGCTTTCTAAGCAGGTTAAGAACAACATAAACAAACAGCCTATGAATAGTTTTAAAAGAAAAGCGCTAGCAACAGGAATGGAGACGCTAAGTCGGATGAAGGATATTATAAATAAGCTTTAAAGTGAATGTCTTAAAATTAAACAAAACAAAAAACAAACGGAATTTATGTTTTCTAAAAAAATATAGTTCATCTCCAACTCCTGCCATAACTAAATTAAAAGGTTACCGAAACTAAAATTTAATTAAACATAAAATCACACACAATCGACCAAAACGAATAATTAAACAACAAAATAATATGGAAGTTGAGTCGAGTAGCTTCAGCACGCGGTATATCTTTAGTAATTAAGTTTCAAAAGTTTTAACTTCATCATCAAACTATCAAACTAGCGGCGGCCTTCGCAAAACTTAGTCAAGATAAAAAACAAAAACATTGTATTCATAACGTGTATTTCTTTTTTTGTTTTAAATAATTTTCTCATTAATTTAAAAGTAATTTTTATTTTATTTTCTATTTTCTGTTTTGTTTGTTGCTGTTATATTTCTTTAGATTGTAAACATTAAAATGCATTTTACTAAATAAATAAAAATAAAAAAAAAACAATCAAAACATCAAATTTTGACTTAAAATTTTAAGAAACTTTTGTGGTTGCATTTTAAGTCTTTTGGAAAATCCTAAATAAAGCTATCAATTCTATTTTCGAATTAAATAAAAGATCTATCAATTTTTTGAGAATTAATTTCTCTGTCCATAAGCATTTGTGTGAGGGATTCCTATGAAATGAAGCTTAAAGCCGGATCTTGGGAAGAGATGTGAATGGATATTTTAAACTTGGGCGTTATTCCTTTGATGTTCAAATGGTAGACATGTGCATTCAAGAGAACACAAGCGTTCACAGGTTTTTCTCAAAACCCACCTCTGTCTATCAACTCCTACTCTTACCTCCCCGTCGTGAACGTCGGGTGCCTAGTACCTCAACTGGACTGGGTTCCAACCCCAGTGAAAAGTTTTTGGGGTAGCAAACGATAGAGGGGGGGGAGAGCTTTTTCCACTAAGGCACCTCCCCTTTCATCCAGACGGCAGAGAAGGAATTCCCAACATGGAATAAACGGTGGCGTCTACAGTTCCAGTTAGGTTGAACTACTTAGTGAACACCTTATAGGGCTACTACGACATATTCGAAGCCCAGGCCTATAAGGAGTGGTTATGCCGGCTCTCACCCTTGGAGTTAAATCAATGACTTGGTCCTTCATTTTGAAGGTCGTGCGTCAGGGTGACTTCCTGACCACATAAAGAAAACCGAGTTGCGAAGCACCAATAAGCCTCGGATAGGGATGGATTTACTGTTGACAACCCACGTAAATGTTTTTTCACTTGACAGATCACGTGCAGCCGAAGAATAAGCGGAGGCTCTAGACTGCTAAAAAGCAGACATCATCGCCATCCAGGAAATACAATGGGATGGGCCGGGCAAAAAGAGGATGAAAAACTGCGATATTTACTATGGTAACTGCTACCGAGAAAACCAACATCGTTTATTTGGATGCGGCTTTGTCATTGGAGCCAGACTTAGGCAACAAGTCTAGAGCTATAGGTGCATCAACGAGCGCCTCAACATTAGTTTGATATGCGCGCACGCCCCCACAGAAGAGAAGGATGACAACACCAAAGATATGTTCTTCGAGCTCCTAGACAAAACATATGAGCAGTGTCCTAGCTACGATATTAAAATTGTCCTAGTCGATTTTAATGCCAAGCTAGGAAGAGAAGACATCTTTGGTGGAATAATCGGGAAAAACAGCCACCACGACAACAGATTCAGGCTCATTGACTTTGCTATGGGGCAAAATGTCATGGTAGTCAGTACGCGTTTTCCACACCTCAACAAAGGAACTCGGAGCTCTCCAGATCAATCTAACGTCAACCAGATTGACCATATTGCGATCGACAAATCCTTCTCCGACCGAGTTCCAAGTAACCTCTCTCCACGTTCTCTATTGCCAACACAATGTATCGAGAACCAGTGGCAACATTGCCAAGAGGCAGTCAGAGAAGCCGCCTCTAACGTTCTGGGTTTCAAGCAGCCACCAACAACGAACCCCTGGTTTGATCAGGAATGTCGGCAGGCAAATGCAGCCAAACAACAGGCACGCAAAGCGGCGCTGCATAAAAGGACGAGAGCTGCTCATGACATGAGCTCTATGAGCAGAAGAGGCGAGAGGAACACCGACTTCTCAGAAGAAAAAAGAGAGAGCATGAGCAGCGTGCGGTTGAGGGGTTCAAAAGCAATGAAGTTCGAAAGTTTTATGAGCAGGTGAAACGGAATTCACAAGTCCATAAACCTAGAACCGAAGGCTGCAAAGACGAAAGTGGAAACATCATAGTGGAATCGCAGTCAATGCTGAGGATATGGAAGAACCACTTCTGCAGACAGTATAACGGCGACGAACGAACCGAATTCGACTGTCAGGCAGGATGATCCATTCAACATAGACGAGACGCGACGAAAGCCAATAATCCCGTCCCCCCGATTTAGACGAAGTAAAGATTGCCATATCTAAGCTGAAGTCTTATAAAGCCGCTGGAGCAGATGGCTTGAATGCCGAGCTCTTCAAAGCAGCTGGAGATAATTTGGTTAGGAGCATGCATCATCTGTAAGATATGGTCGGAAGAAAGCATGCCCGATGAATGGAACCTCAGTATTGTTTGCCCGATTCTGAAAAAAGGAGACCCTCTAAACTGCACCAACTATAGAGGAATCAGTCTACTTAACATCGCTTACAAAATCTTCTCTGCCGTAATATGTGAACTTCTAAAGCCCATCGTCAACAACCTGATATGTCCTTATCAGTGTGGTTTTAGATGAGGAAAGTCCACAGTCGATCAAATATTTACATTACGGCAGATCCTGGAAAAAACCCAAGAACATCAAATCGGTACCCACTATCGCTTCATCGATTTCAAGGCCGCATATGACAGTATCAACAGGGACGAGCTGTATAAAGCCATGTCTAGTTTTGGCATCCCTGCCAAACTCGTCCGTTTTTGCAGGATGAACATGGAGAATTCACGCTGCTCCATAAAGGTTGGAAACAACTTAACAGAACCTTTCGATGTCAAAAAAGGTTTTAGACAAGGTGATGCGCTGTCATGCGATTTGTTTAACATCGTACTTGAAAGAATATTGCAAAGCTCACACGTCAACACTAGAGGCACTATCTTTCAAAAGTCTGTGCAATTACTAGCATATGCTGATGACATTGACATAATCGGAAGAACTTAGCGTGATGTCAATGGGGCTTTTGTGAGTATTGAGGCAGAGGCGGCAAAAATGGGTTCAACAGTTAATAAGGGCAAAACAAAGTACATGATATCATCAAGAAAGGCCTAACAATACCGATGTCTCGGTCAAAACGTCACCATGACAGACGTAACTTTGAGGTAGTTAAGTACTTCGTCTACCATGGCTCCGCTATGAACGCAGAAAACAACACCAACACTGAGATCAAACGAAAAACACCTCTTGCTAACCGCTGTTTCTTTGGACTAAGAAAGCAATTGAGTAGCAAAGCCCTCTCTCGAGCGACCAAATTGTCGCTATATAAGACCCTCATTACCCGTCCTGCTATACGGTGCAGAAGCATTTAATATGACAAAAGCGGATGAAAGCACCTTGGGTCGTTTCGAAAGAAAAGTTCTTCGCGTGATCTACGGTTCCGTATGCATAGAAGGGGAGTGGAGGAGAAGATGGAACGACGAGCTGTACATCGACGTAGACTTAGCCAAAAAGGGTAAAAGTCCAACGACTAAGATGGCGGTCACGTAGAGCGCAAGGAAACCAATGCTCCGGCCCAGAAAGTCTTCGAATTCACACCCACAGGACAGCGCAGTAGAGGAAGACCGCGGATCAGGTGGCGCGCCCAAGTGGAAAGTGATCTCATCCAAATTGGAGCGCGAAACTGGAGAAATCTAGCTAGGGACCGAGCTAGATGTAGAAGTTTGTTGGTTGAGGCCCTAGTTCACACAGGACTATAGCGCCACCTTAAGTAAGTAAGTTATTCCTTTGAAGTTTTAAGGTGTGAATTATGTTTTTTAAAATAAACGAATGTAGCAACCGAATAAAATATGTGTTAAGCATACAGTTGCGGAATGGGGGAGATAGTTTGACAAACATGGGCTGTTAATGAGGTTTAAATATTGCCAGGGAAATAACAGGGAAACGGGCTTAAACCCAAGTAAAACTATTTTGGTTGACGTAAGGACTGTGCTTTAAATAATAATAAAGAACTCTTCTCTTTCGTCAAGAGATGTCAACGCGCTGGTAAAAATGTCTGGAGGAAGATGATATAGCCACAAACGTTTAGGTTGGTAGACTCCGGTGGGCTGCGCTCGCATAAGTGAAAAGAACCCACCCGAAAGTTCTTTGCAGTACAAATAATTAGAAAAGGCTAAAGAGGAAACATGTTAAACGTGGCCCGGACTGGAAATCTTTTCTCCTTAACAGAAACCACACCTAACCAAAAAGTGTAATTTTTCATACCAACTAAAGTACATTTTTAGTTTTGGTTGTTCCTTTTTGAAACAGACTATTTAAAGACCTACATAGATTTTAATTCAGTAGCCCATACAGAAATCCCTACTAGGAAAGAATGTATGGAAAACAGGATTATAAAAACAAATCATGTATCGGTTTTCGGGACGGGTCCAAAACGAAGGAGGGGGTAGGGTCTAGTATCGTTTCATATAATCCTTCCCTAAAAGATCAATAAAGCTCCTGGATCACTGCCGTTTCTTTTTAGTAGAAGTACTTGTAATCTTTGAAGACCTTTATTCCCATAATTAGGTAAACATAAACATAAATATTTGTGTAAATAGCCTAGCAGCAATCAAGGCCGGGTGCCCTTTACTGGATCACAGGGCATTTTGACATTAAAGGAAATGGAAGAGCAGATAAATTGGCCAAAAACGAATCAATGCTTCATCCGAGCCTTATTGTTGCTATGATCTATAAGCCAATTGATCAAGCGAATGGGCTAATCTAGCAGTTTCCTTGAAACTGCAAACAACAGGTGGTCGGTTTGAAACTAACAGGGTTGCCAGGAATCTATGGCCAAATATTTCCAAAGGAAAAACAAAATATCTTTTGCAACTGGGCAGGGCTCGTTCTTTTTTCTTTTTAATTTTTTTAATTTTTTGTTAATCGTTTCGTGGAGAAGTTTATTTTTTTTACGCTTACTATAAATGCAGTAAAAAAAATTTTATGAAACAAACAAAAAAACAATAATTTACCAAAACAAAAAAAAATCACACATAATAATAAAAAAGTATTACAAAAAAAAAAACAATTGTGCAACATAAAACAACATAAAAAAAACAACAACAAAAGCTATACCCGAAATCACACCACCCAAGAAAAACAAAAAAAAAATAATAAGCCACTCAGCACAGCACATCGAGTACCATCCCATACAAGACAGAATTGGATTTTCGAAGCATTAAATTTCACGCGGTCTTTTATTCCCCATTGCACAATTCTGTTTAGGTCAGAATTTAATGAGCTTATCATATTTTGTCGTTGCAGTTTCACAACCCGAGAAGAGGGACATGATTCAGAAAACGAATAAGAAAAGCTAAGAGTACTATCGTCAGCGAAACATTGTATTAGATTAGAGGTTGCAGGCAGGAGATCATTAATAAAAATGAGAAAGAGTGTTGGAGATAGAACAGAGCCCTGGGGCAAACTAGTATTTATTTTGTGGTTTTCCGACTTGAACCCATCCAATACGTAATTACTGATGCAATGAAGGAGGGATTCATGAAAACCGAAAGTACGCATTTTCGATAAGAGAGCCTGATGGCAAACCCTATCAAACGCTTTTGAAATATCAAGTGCAATAATCTTACTTTCTCCAAAACGATGTAAAGATTTGCTCCACTGTGCGGTGAGATTAAGCATAAGATCACCAGTGGACCTATTGCTGCGAAAGCAGTATTGTCGGTCATTAAGAAGCTTTCGGTCTTCGAGATATTTCTTGAGCTGATAATTAATCAGCGATTCCCTGACCTTGAAAAGAAGAGAAGTAAGTGCAAAGTGCAATTCGCCTTTTTTGGGTATAGGCTGGACAAATGCTGTATTCCATCCGCTTGGAACGAAACTTAAGGATTAGGACATGAAAAAGCTTACGCAGTGGTTTTGCCAGCGTTGAAGAACACCTCTTTAGAACAATAGCGGGGATACCATCCTGGCCAGCGAACTTAGATCTATTTTTTATGAAGACGTGCTGTGCTGGGCTAATTGGAGATTTGCAACTGAAGCTGAGCTTCTTGTCTCCCAAGATGTTTTACGTATTAAATTCATGAAAAAGGATACAATTTTGTTCACCAATAAAGTGATATTTATTAGTTATTTCAAGGATATAAAAAATTATGAACTGACAAATTAAAATTAATATTATAAAAGTTTCATGTTTTATCTTTTTTTAGGCACGTATTGTCTTTTCTTGCTTATTAATAGCACTCTGTTTTACATTAAGTTTCTAATAGTTGGAAAATAAATTGGGAAGCACATAAATTGAGCCAATAATTATATATGTAAATATAAATTACAATCATTAATAATAACAAAATGATTTCGCCAAAAATAATACAAATATAGATTAAGTACACAAAAGCGTGTAGAAAAACAAAAGAATATTGTTTTAAAATTTTGAATTGACTTAAATTCATAAAAAAAAATATCAATTTTGAGTCATTTTCAAAGACTTTCTTATTATAATATCATAATTGGGATGATGAGTTATGTGTACCTAAATACTCCTTCATAAAACAACCAGACTTTAAGTAAGGGTCTTACACAGCATTACATTATAAGTGATCGTGGAAAAAGATTTTGTTTAACATAATCATCAACAATTTCCTTGACACTATCACGTGTTATTTTAGGCATCTTAAGTTGATAGCCGAGATCCTTGAGTTTTTTATTATCCAAGTGCATGTGCTTATGGTAGAGTTGTTCTTCGTCCATATATGGCGTTAGGGGGGTATTGGAAATTCCATCTTTTTGACAAAGTTCTGCCCATGGTCCCATGTGCTTGTCATTTATTTCACTTATTGTATCCGACATACTTAGCTGGAAGTACATATACATTTTTATTTAATTATTTTTTTTTGTGTAACCAAAAAATATATAAATTACAAACCTTTGTAAGATTTGACATAACAATTCCCCAGTAATCGACATTTATGCCAAAAATGTCAGCTAAAATATCACTAATCGAACCCTGAGTACTTTCCGAGTCATCAACCACATTGTAGGTCTCACCATTGGCTTTGGGGTTTTGTGCCACCTCCCAAATGGCACTAACAGCATCCAGAACATGAACTGTGTTCAATTTCATTGAATCGTTCCAAAGAAGTTTCATCGTTTCGCCCAGGTATTTGTAAAGCGCGGCAATTATTATCCGAGGCACTAAAATGAAATTATCATAAAAATAAAAATAGGGAAAATTTGTCATTCTTTTAGTTATTAAGTCATTGAAGCCAATTTAATTAAATGGCAATGTAATTATTAACCTTGTATGACGCAAGACATTTACTTAAATTTAAGGTAGTTTCCTGATCCACGTCAAAACAACACCCAAAGGAAAACAAACAAAAATTATTAGTTAGCCGTTAGTCATAATTTAGACGAAAGCATATTTAAGCTTAAATGTTCAGATGGAAGAATGTATGCTTGGCATACTCGAGCTACTTTGAACCATGGCGATGGATCGGTCATGGTATGAGGAAATGTTGCAAGTTCTGCTGTTCGGCATTTACAATTTGTGGAAGGTAAAATGTATCAAATGGCTAACATCTATATTTTGAAACAACATTTGAGGTACAGCATCAGCAAGCTCGAATTACAAGACAACTTCATCTTCTACCAGGACAACTATCCAAGGCTTATATCTTATACAACAAGGTCATGGTTATTGTATAACTGTCCTAAGGTACTTAAAACACAGAAAAATTCACCTCATCTAAATGCAATCGAGCATATATGGGATGACCGGTAGTCAAGTTGCTTAAAAGAACGTTGGACCTTAAGACGAGCCGTCAAGAAGAATGGTAAAAAATAAGTCCCGAAATATGCTAAGAACTTATCTCTTTAATAACCTACCGCGTGCTGTTGTCATGTGTTCTTTCTGTCTGTTGTTCTTTCTCCTCTGTCCATCTGTCTTGTTATCACCTTATATGGTCTTGTCGCTCAAGGTGCTGTGTCTTTACTCTGTACATTTATCTGGTGAGTAGTATGTAGTGTATCTCTTTAATACCTCGATGCCTTGAGGAAGTCATTTAATCGAAAGGATTCTCAAATACGTACTAAATATTAAGTGTCTGATTATGTGTGAGGTGTTAAATTATAGAATTGCTATTTTTAATTAATTATTATATGATCATAATCATTATAATTAAAAAAATAAATTAGGTGGCGCAACAGTCCGTAGAGAACCAGGGCCTAGTGGCTTACAACTCTCAACCATTCCTGTGTGCGGGTAATGTTGTCAGAGATGGAGGGAACCTACTGTTCACATGCCGAATCCGAACGGCTAACTTGAGAAAGCACTTTTCATGACAGGAAGATTTGTCAATTCCTCGCAAAAGGCAGTACCCGTGAAAAAAGTTAGGTGGCACAGGCAGGGATCGAACCCAAGACCTCTTGCATGAAAGTCCAACGCACTTTTTTTTTTTTCAAATTCATTTTTATTAATTCATTCTTAAGACTATCTTAAAGCTAGACAAAAATTCATAAAACTAGTCTAATTATCCATAACTTACAACTAACCAACGCACTAACCATCATGCTACGGGTACAGCCATTATAATTATTAATAATAACGCTTCTTGATTTGATTTGAGAAAGTTTTTTAAGATCAATTGAAATTTGTAAAAATGATTAGCAATAAAATAAGTACCTGAACTACACTGTGATAATTTATGTTTGTCTTTTTAATTTATTAGTCTCTTGTTTTTAATGTTAATTTATTAAATAGTTTAAATATTTTTCTTTCATTTTCATTTTCCTTTTTAAACGAAATAAAAATTAAAATTAAAAAACAAAAAACAAAATACAACAACAAAAAAACAACATATCATAATAAAACCCCTGAAGAAGTCGTGAGTAGCGACGAAACGTTGGGTAAAAGATGGAATAAAGTTTTTTATTTGCATTTAAAATCAATTGACCAAAATAGCCTGCATTACCAAACATAAATCTATAAATAAAATCGATTCCCCTAATTCGACCTCGATTGATTTATTTAACCTAGCAAGTTATGCTTAAATTTTTGTTATAATTAGCACAAGCTCAAAGGGGCGTGTATACGTTTATTAAGCCAGATATACAGAGTGAGCATTATGAAAAAAGGATGGGTTAGAAGGGAGGTGTCGGTGTAGGTTGGTGTTGAATTTTTGATCATTGAAACGACGGGGGGAGACATTCTACACTCGCGTAGTACGGCTTAACAACTCGTTCCTTGTAAAGTACAGTTGGGCTTAAAGGTAAACTGATAAGCATTTCCATAAGAGAGTGTATAATGGTTAGAGGTTTTAGGGGGAGGATAGAACTGGCTATTGTACTAGAGCATATTTCGGTAAAATAAGAATAAAAAAAGCTGAGGCATGAAACTTTACGACGATATTCGAGTGACGTTAATAATCCCTCATATAGATTTGACTTTAGAGTCACCTGTTGCACATTTTAGATCAGACAACATTGCTGATAATAGGAGGTTTAAATACGAAAATTTGTTTTAGGAGGAAAGGGGAAGAAAGTTTTATGGGAGAATATGGGTACGCTCGCTGTTATTAAAGAGGAATTCGACTTATTTAATTCATTTGAGAGCCAAAATTTAAAGTTCGAAATTTTGTACTTAAGAAAAAACCACAAAATCAATGAACCTGGATTTAACTACATTAAAAAAAAAAACAAAAATCAAATAGATTTTATTCTATCCAATAAAAAAATCTGTCCTTAAAGCTTACTCCGTTTTAAATAACTTTGAGTTTGTGTCAGACCACCAAATAATACGCACTGAATCAAAACAATAAACAAATCAATTATTACCGAACTATAATACCAATCTGAAACAACAGCAAACCAACTTACTCAAAAAGCTTACAATTAAATGGAAATAACTATCAAGGACTCAGCAGATAAATACATTCTCACAGCGATGTGTCAAAAACCTAAAAAAACTATCGTACGAAATTCGAAATCGAACTCGAACAAGAAAGATATGAACTAAAATACATACGAAAAAAAATAAGAAAAAATGGCAAGAAGATATCAAAAACTTCAATAAAAATCTTACAAAATCAGTAATCGAAGAGAATAACTCAATTAAAAAAGCCAAAAATTCAGTCCATGGCTACAAAGAATGGATAACATCCCTTTAATATAAAAATGTCAAAAATTATAAAAGGAAAACCACCAACCAAATAGCTACGAACTTTTACAGCTATTAATATTCAAAACAATCATGTTATAGGGAAGATACATTAAATGAAGAACAACAAAACAATGAAAAAGTATTTCAACTACATATTTCTTAAAAGTGAAATCGAAAAAGCAATATATATTTTGAAAAATGATAAATGCATAAGAAATGATGGGATCTTGACTAAATAACTCAATCCCGGAAAATTTTCATTAGCATATTAGCTGACTAAGACATACTTTCAACCAGGTTTTGGTCAAAAGACGACATTAATAACTTTAGACCTAAAAACATAATATCTCCAGTTTATAAGGTTTTTGCGAAGGGTATTTTTCAGCGGGTGAAAGCTTATCTTAATTTCAACCAGCCATTAGCTTGTTTAGGTTTCGATTCAGGCTTTTCAACAAGTCTTTGCATTTAGAAACTGTAAACCAGATAATGGAAAAATGGAAGTAGTACAACCTAACTTTGCTTTTATCGATTTTGCAAAAGCTTTCGATACACTCAAAGCATTTATAAACTGAGGCATAGAAGAACAAATAGTCCAAATCTTAAAGAATGTATACTATAAAAACACTGCAAGAACACAAACTGACTTTTCGAACTAGAATTTAAAATATCTCGAGGTGTAAGACAAGGAGATTCCTCTTAGCAGAATTCTTTACCGCAGCCCTCGAAGAGAGAAGAGAGGCAGCTTGATAAGAAGGAGAAATGACTAAAAATAAATGAGAAATACCTTTCAAACCTTCGATTTGCAGATGATATCATTATTATATCAAACACCAGCTTCTTCGAACCTACGCCCATAGGACAGCGCAGTAGAGGAAGACCGCGGATCAGGTGTCGCGCACAAGTGAAAAGTGACGTCACCCAACTTGGATTGCGCAATTAGAGACATCTAGCTAGGACTGAGTTAAATGGAGAAGTTTTTCGGGTGAGGTCCTAGTTCACACAAATGTATGACAGATGGCGCTTTCAATACAATAACTTTGGATATTAAACCACTTGAATACGTTAAGGACTACGTAAACCTTTCTTAGAATTAATTCGTTCAATGTGTAAAGGCTTCTTTTGTTATAAAGGCTTCTTTATTGGAATAATAATTAAGTAACAAAGTCTGTTCATATTCAGCTCAAGAATAATAATAATAATTGAAAAGATCAAAATAATAATTTCTATAAAAAGGTGTTCTAAGGTTTTTTTAGATTACAAACAAGTAAAAAGTAAAGTACTTATAAATGATAGATAAATAAGAGGTAGACAATCGAATGACAAACGCATGGAAACGTTTCTGGAATGCCAAGCGTCTTCCTGATTTAAATATTTCAAACAACACAAGAAAATATATATTTGATTCAAAAGTGCTCCCAGTTTTTGCCTACCGACGCCAAAAATATGAAATAAAAATGCTGAAACCAAGCTCATAATCAAAAAACAATGGAAAGATAACAAATAAACGATTCATCCTTAAGAATGCAAACTAATTTTGAAGATGATCCGAAAACATAAAATGGGAATAGGCGGAACATATAATACACCTCTCTGATGATCGTTGTACGAAACTATCTACGGAATGGATACCACTAAATGGAAGGAGAAATGTAAGAAGATAACTCAAAAGTTGGGAAGATGATATTAATATTATATTAATCGACCGAAAAGGATGGAAGATCTTGGAGGGGTCTGATTAATATATAATAAATAATATATGTATTTCTTTTTTTGTTACAAACAAACACAAATTTAAAATAACTACGTAACTAATGAGCGATTAAAGCTTGAAATAATATTAAGGGGTCATTCTAGTGTAGAATTTTGAAAAAATCAAAAATTTTTTTTTCATATTTCCAAAGTTTAGACATTGAGACTATGCGTTTAAAAGGATTTTTTAATATTCCTATTATTTCACAAGTTAATTAAAGGTCATAGAAACTGGTTTTGAAGGTCATAGAAACTGTTTTGTCCTTTCAGTTTCATTTTAAGTTACTTTTGTGGCAACCTTTATACTGAGTGGAAGTGCTAGCTCTGACAACGTGTTTATTTTTGAAGTGATAATTATATGTACGTATTCTGTATAATTCTATAAGTAAAATTGTCGAAAACTTGTCTCAAAACTCTGAACGCGTTTTTCTCGAAACTACTTTTTTCGAGCTGGCGGTAAGGATATATCGTTTTCTAATAGACCGATTTACTTCAAATTTGGAGAGGATGTTCTTTATACATCTCTTTATCGTGTGGTCCTTGTCCAAAAATATACATAACTTCTCATTTAGTATTTTAAAAAAAATTCGGAATTGTTGAAAAATATGCAACAAGAACATTTTTTTTTTCAAACTGCTGCCATTTTGTTAAAGTTTTTTTTTTAATTTATCCAAGGGTGAAACAATGGTTGGGTGTCAAATCGCCCAAAACCGAATCGCCCAAAATGCAAAAAAGCGAAAAAATGTCAAATCACCCAAAAACTTTTTTGGGCGATTTGACATTTCAATTTTTTGGGCGATTTGACATAATGTCAAAATGCCCAAAAAAATAATTTTGGGCGATTTGGTGTTTCGACAATTTTAGTTGGCCCTGTGTCAAATCGCCCAAAACCAAATCGCCCAAATCTGAAAAATGTCGCATCGCCCAAAATTTTTTGGCGATTTGACACTATAAAAAATCGCCCAAAAAAGAAAAATGTCAAATCGCCCAAAGTAGAAATGGGCGTTTTGTCGCAATCCAAAAATACTAATATTTAGGGTTCTTTTAACAAATCGCCCAAAATATTTATTGCAATTAGACCAAAATATAAAAAAAAAACAAATTTGTGTCAGTTCCATACCAGTAAAAATGTTATTTTTAACATAAACCATTCGATCTAAAAATCTCATTATATTAATGGCACCGTTTTTAAGAATCGCAGAAGCCTCCATTATATTTTTGTTTCTCTCTATATCGATTTTTTTCCTTGATTTGGTACCAGTAGTGCCACCATTTTCTATAAGCATAGAGAAATTACGGCTTTTCATAAATTCCTCTTCTTGAAGGACTTTAACAAATTTAAAGAAATTGCAATTTTTGGTCAACATTCGTCCAAGTATACTATTGTAGCCTTCAATATCCGATGTTGTCCTTGTTAGCTTTTTAAAAACTGAGAACTGTAGTGGCCCGATCTAAAAGTAAGTAATGGGAAAAAAACACTTTGAACGGAAATGAAGTAATTAAATGTGTTTTGTTATCGTTTGGACTTAGTTTTTGTTGTATGCTTATGCGCGAGGGCAAAACGGGGGGCGTGCGCAGCGCGGTGCGGCGCGTCGCGGACGGGCAACGCGACGCGCCACCACCCGACCGCAAAGCGCGCCGCGCCGGCCCCCTCCCCGCGGTGGTTTCATAGTATTACCTTTCACAAACATTCACAAACATGATTATTTAAGTAAATTTATATTCATTTACATACCTTTCGTATCCAAAACTTCTCATAATAAGCCAAAAAGCTGTCAAAATTATTGGAAAATTCTTCCATTTCGAGGAAATACAAAAAAAAAACTCATTCATGTGGAGAAGAACCAACATTCCGATCTGCCCGTTAATGTAACTGTTACAATTCTTCTTGAACATAATTTTTATCCCAATTTAACGAAAGTGTCAAATCGCCCAAAAATAATGCTAAATCGCCCAAGATTATCTATATTCGATTTGACATTATGCTAAATCGCCCAAAAATGAAAAATGTTAAATCGACCAAAAATTATTTTTGGGCGATTTGGCATTTTTCTTCATTTTTGCAATTTGGGAGTTTTGGTTTTGGGAAATCTGACACATGGCTATTTTTGCATTATGACAAAACGCCCACTCTTTTTGGGCGATTTGACATTTTTGTTTTTTGGGCGATTTGACATTATGTTGAATCGCCCAAAATTTTTGGGCGATGTGACATTTTCAAGTTTTGGGCGATTCGGTTTTGGGCGATTTGACACCCAACCTGAAACAATAGCGACATCTATAATAATTAAGAATCCGTCTGGTTTTTGTTTTTCAGATCACCAGGAGAGTTGGTAGGATGCACGCCAGGACACCCTCTTTTATTTAGACCCCCCACTTTGACTGCTTGTAACTTTGTTAATTTTAATTTTTTTTTTATTAATTTTTTTATGTATGAACAACAAATCAATAAACAAATGATAAAAAAATTTATAATAAAAATATTTTTTGTTTCCTTTATACAACGCTTCAAAAACCGGGCGAAATAAGTACATTTCTGGAGCATCAGACTAGAGATGAAAGTTATACTAAAATTCTGAAAATGCGAAAAGTACTATCGTCAGTGAAAGAATGAATTGAGATAGAAGTTGTTGCCAGGAGATCATTAATGAAAATGAGAAAGAATGTCGTAGACAGGACAGAACCCAGTGGAGTAGCACATGTATGGTTTAGGTTTCAGACGTGAATCTGTCCACTACGGTTAGAAAGAAAAATTTGAATCCAATAAAGAAGGGATTCTCGACAACGAAAGGATGCATTTTAATAAGAATAAGATACCAGATTCTCCAAAACGATGTTAAGATTTCTCCCAAGATGAACCAGTGAAATCACCAGTGGACCTATTGCTACGAAAGATGTACTACTGGTCATTGAGAAGCTTTCATTACTTAAGATAATTTTTAAGCTGATAATTAATCATCAGTTCCATGACCATGGAGAAAAGTTTAGTTAGTACAATTCGTCGATAATAATTTGAGGACGACGAACAACACAAAGGTTTTAAAATTCAACTTACTTAAGTATCTCTTATCACCGACCCCATAGACAATTGGCAACCTCAACACACTGTAGTTTAGGTTATTCATTGCCTTTAGCTCTTTTTCCACCTTCACTTTCATCTTAGCCACAGCAGTCCATGGATCCGTCTTGCAGTCTTCCTTCAGCGCCGTCTTCTCACTCGAATTCACACTCCCCGAACCGAGTTCAATGAATCTCTTCACATTGATATTGGCCGCTTCTGTGGCACAATTGACGCTTAGTTTATAAACTCCCTCCTTATAGACGGCATCAGTTTGATTAGGACGGGTTTCGGCCGCACAATTGATAACAATATCCCAACTACGACCATTTTTCGACAAACTAAATGCATTCTTGCATGAGGCTAAGCAAAAGAATACAAAAATTCATTAACAAACATTACACATGAACAATATTGAGAAAAATATACCAGCATTGATAAGATTTGCACTTAAAAATTCAACAATTGGATTATCATAGGCCAACGTGTGGTCGGCATTGAGCCAGGCCATTTGTGGTGGAGTCTTATCGACAACTCGGATTTCCTGTGCCAAATCATTTTTAACTAAGTAATGAACTAAGTTACGTGCAATGAATCCACACCCTTTTGTCGAATGAAAATAAAAGAAAAATAAGACAAAAATGAAGATAAAATTATGTAGATTTATTTTTAGGCTTTTCTTTTAACTTTCAAGTTAGTTTTTGCGAAAGGAATTGCAGAAAATTATTGTGTACTTACCACCGAGTATTAAAACTGTTGGTTTTTCTGACATTATAAAGTATTTGTTTAAATGTAAAGAATGTAAAAGTTAATAAAAATGTAATGAAAAATCAAAAATAAAATAAAAACAAAAAGTTTATGCGGCGCACAACTTATGACACAACACACAACCAAAAGTTTTTGTGAAATCTTTTTTAAAAAATTTGAAATGAAAAGAAACCCGGTTTTGACGTTTAGCCAGAAATGTCAATTTTAAATTTGAGGTGTCAATTTTGAATCGGTTTAAGTTAAGAGCTAGATGAGCCTTTTTTTTAATGGATTGGTTAGAGGTGATTTTTGATTCGGAGGAAGAAATAAAAATATAACGCTTAAAACTATTACATCCTAGAAAAACTATAACTTGAACTTTAACAATGATTGGCTTTGATTGTCCTGAGAAATAATAATACATGTTCTGGAATTCTTTCTTAGAAACAAATAAAGATGATAATAATTTTGTTCACTAAACCTTTACGAGGGCAAGCATAGCTGCTAAAGAGGTGGAATCACTTTGAAGGGATCTTTTGTATTGGAACAGAGTCTACGAGTAGCTTTGTTTAAGAAACCTAAAGTACGGTCATGGAGCAATTTTCTTTTAACCTGTTTGCCATTGTTACGTTGAAGGTTTTATTTTCAATGGTGTAGTAAAAAAGTCTGCACGAGCTAATATCATCGTAGCAACTATGTTCCACAAAAGGACGGGAGAGAGATCACGAGCTTTAGGAGCAGAAGAGGAGATACAAATATCAGAAGAAAAGAGGGAACAAGAAAAACGCGTGGTCTAAGATGTTGAGAGGTTCAAAAGCAGAAATGAAGTTCGAAAGCTGTATGAGTAGGTGAAACAAAATTCATAAGCCTATAATTAACCTTGAACCAAAGGCTGCAAAGAGGAAAGTGGAAACATCATAGTAGAAAAAATAGTCAATGCTAAGGATAATTCATTCAATATAAACGACTAAAGCCAACAATCCCGTCTTCCCGGCTTAGACGAAGTTGCCATATCTAAGCTGAAATCTAACAAAGGCACTGGAGCAGATGGCTTGAATGACGAGCTCTTCAAAGCAGCTGCAGATAATTTGCTAGGAGCATGCAACAACTTATATGTAAAATATGGTCGGAGAAAAGCATGTCCGATAAATAGAACCTATTGTTTGCTCGATACTGAAAAAAGAAGACCCTCTAAACTGCACCAACTATAGAAGAATTAGTCTCCTTAGGGCTAGGCGCGCACATGCAACTTTTAGTTTCGAAGCTGTTTGGTTTCTAAACTGAGCACTATAGACTTATATGAGAGTCCGCGCACATGCAGAAACCATTCTGTCGCCAATTCGAGCAAGTTTTTAGTTTGTGTTTTGACAAAAGCTAAACGATCACCTCGAACCAATTTCTCAGTTTGTGTCACAAGGAATTAAAGGTAACTGCGCGGACGTTTAACTAAATCGTTTAATAAATTTTCTGTAAGTGCAAGAAGGAGACAAATTTAGTCAAGGTGAATAAATGTTTCCTGTGTATTGGTTTATTTCGTTGATTACTTTCGGAGTTGCTTATGTATGTGCGCGATGTTTGGGCAACTATCTAACGATCGAACTATTTGGTTTCGAAAAAGTTGCATGTGCACGCCTAGCCTAATATCGATTATAAAATTTTCTCTACCGTAATATGTGAACTGCTAAAACCCATCGTCAACAACCTGATAGGTCTTCATCAGTGTGGTCTTAGACCAAGAAAGTTAATAGTCGATCAAATATTCACATTACGGCAGATCCTGGAAAAACCCCGAGAACATCAAATCGACAACCACTATCTCTTCATCGGTTTCAAGGCCGAATATGACAGCATCTACATCGTACTTGAAAGAATAGTGCCAAGCTCACACGTCAACACTAGAGGCACTATATCTTTCAAAAGTCTGTCCAATTACTAGCATATGCTGATGACATTGACATAATCAGAAGAACTCAGCGTGATGTCAATGGGGCTTTTGTGAGTATTGAGGCAGAGGCGGCAAAAATTGTTTTGACGGCTTACAACACCGACACGTCTCGGTCAAAACGTCACCATCTTCAGACGTAACTTTGAGGTAGTTAAGAACTTCGTCTATCTAAGCTCCTCTAAGAACGCAGAAAACAACACCAGCGCTAATATCAAACGAAGAATAACTCTTGCTAACCTCTATTACTTTGGGCTAAGAAAGCAATTGAGTAGCAAAGCCCTCTCTCAAGGGACCAAAGTGTCGCTATATAAGACCCTCATCATCCCCGTCTTGCTATACGTTGCAGAAGTATGGATTATGACAAAAGCGGATGAAAGTACCTTGGGTCGTTTCGAGAGAAAAGTTTTTCGTGTGATATACGGTCCCGTATGCTTAGGAGGAGAGTGGAGAAGAAGATGGAACGACGAGCTGTACGGGTTACATAGCGAAGTGGACTTAGTCAGAAGGATTAAAGATCAAGGTCTGAGAGAGCGACGTCACGTAGAGCGCATTGAAACTAATGCTCCGGCCTTGAATGCCTTTGAATCTACTCCAAAGTGCAGCGCACTAGAGAAGGCCGCGGTCTTCCAAATTCATTTTTATTAATTCATTCTTAAGACTATCTTAAAGCTAGACAAAAATTCATAAAACTAGCCTAATTATCCATAACTTACAACTAACTTAATGGTCCCATACGGACACTCTAAGTTAAACAATAATACTTAATGCTAATGCCTTTCGGCCCAAAGATCTATTTAACTTTAATTCATTTTATTTATTTTTGTATTCATTAGAAAATTTAGAAAAAACTAATGTCAATATCCTTTTTTATTTTTACTTAAAAACTACTTAAAATAAGGTCCTTAATATAAAACTTAAAGCTAACTAAAACTACCTACTCTACCTATAAACTACTTAAAACTAGAACAACCACAGCAGCAAATCTAACTATCTAACGTTTTTTGTTTTTCATATTTTGTCTTTTTCTTTTTTTTTATTTATTATTTATTTATTTTTTTTTTTTTTTTTATTATTCCATGTTTTTTTGTATTTTTTGTATTTTTTTTTGTATGTTTTTTTTTTTTTTTTTTTTGTGCCACCATGCCTATTCTGCTTAAAACTAAACCCTAAAACTATAAAACAAGTATGTAAGCCGTCCAAGGCTTTAAACCCCATCCCGACTACCCACTATCAAGTGCCGATTGAAGCCACCAAAACTGGTTCTCCTGCTTCACCCTATCAATTCGGTCCCGTTCGGACACAGCCCTACTGAACCGAAGGAGCTCTGCTCCGCCTTGTGCCATGACGTCCCGATTGTACAGGAGCCGCCTATCCACGGTTCGTCGTCTGACGTGGTAGATTAACGGAACTGCCAATCTATCCTGTATCAGACCGCATCTATCTAAGAAGAGGAATGCTTCTGGTGGAATGAAGCCGCTCAAGCGTGCACTCTCAAAATACTCGTCGTTCGGATAGAACGCCCCGAAAATTAAATTGTTGGTCGAAGACATAGCTCTTGCAATGTGACCTCGAACGAGTTTTATCACGAAATTGTCAATTCTGTTGATTCGAGCCCCGTTGTATAGGACCTCGTTGGAATAGTAATGCACGTAAGAAGATTCGGCTGTTCGATATAAGCCGGTACAGCGTCGTAAACACTGCCGCTCGAACACCCGAAACTTCTCCATCTGGGAAGGGGCAACGTTGAACCACACAGGACAACCATAAACGATCATCGGCCGTATGAGGGCCATGTAGCAAATTACCTTCACTCTGGGGTCAAGCCGACTGCTAAAAAACAGCCGTTTCGTCAGAGCGAAGGCTCCTCTGGCCCTGGTCAGAGCAGTATTTATATGTCTATCGAAATATAAATACTGATCTAACCAGATACCGAGGTACTTCACTACACTCTTGCTCGCTAATGGCTGCCCGTGAAGATCAACGATAACCATCTTGCGCCAATTCTTGCACGTATCCCTCGTGGCCCTAGCCAACGGAGTCCGGAACAGAATTGTCTCCGACTTCATAGAGAAGGCCGCGGATATGAAGGCACACACAAGTTGACCTCACAAGGCGACCGAGCTAGACGGAGAAGTTTTTTTGGCAAGGCCCTAGTTCACACAGGACGGTAGTACCTAGTATAGTAAAACTTGCCTCCATTTTCAAATTCATCATTTATTTGTGTGATTGTACTAAAACTTCTTGCTGATTTTAAATCCAATTTCAAGGTATGGAAGAACCATGGAAATTACTTAAGCAACTTAAAGAAATAAATAAGTAAATCCTATAAATGAAATTCCCTTTTATTTACTCGAACTTCTTATAAAGACTCATATATTTATTGCTTTGCTTAGTAATAATAAAAACGGCGTCACTGTGTTCAAGATGGAGTCCTCTTCTATTTGTAATTATTCATTGAGATCGACGGTGAGTTGTTGTATGTAATTGCGTATCACACTTTCAACATTTCTAATTGATCCAAAGTCCTGGAAAGTATTATTTTGATTCGGATTAACATAAGGAACAGGTACTAAAGGACATGAGAGCAACCAACGTCTGACGAATGAAAGAATAAATGTGATTTCAAACAATTTATAAACCTTAATTCTGTGAAGATTGAAAAAAAAGTAGAAATATAGCTTAAGTTAATCTTCAGTTGATAAAATTAGCTTTTTATATTGCCAAAATAAAAGAAATTTAAGAATACAAATTGTTTGTCTCTAATTTCATTTTGATTGTTACGAATTGTCAAATTCAATTCACATTTTACATACAATACAATGCACGTCTTAGCCTAAATATTTCATTTTAGTCCTTGTTGTACTTCCATTATGACGAATAAAAACAAGTCATGTAAAAGAAATGTCATAATTCGTTGAAATGAAATCCATTCATTCGTTGGTCGTTAATTGCTCTCATGTGAATAGTCTTTAACAATCAGTAAAATTCAATGAAAATATTTTGAATCGGTTAATACTTGATTTTGAAATTTGGCATCACTTTTCCAGCAAATGTCATTTGCATTTGAGTGCACAAAATAAATTACGTATGGTTTCTGTTTTGTCAACAAAAAGTTGAGTTCATTGCATTTCTCGAGAAAAAAAGAAAAATTCCATTAAAATAAGTAAAAAAATAAACAAAGGATATTACAAAATAAAAATAATGACCGAAATTAAAGATGCTACTATAATTGTTAAATGGAGTGGCAAAGAATTCCCAATCACCGATCTAACAGATCAGGACACAGTTGCTGTTTTGAAACATGAAATCTTTAAGAAAACACAAGTTCGTCCCGAAAGACAAAAACTACTAAATCTTAAATTTAAAGGTAATACAAATCGAGTCAAGGTCATCATAATCATTTTACTCATTGAATCATTCGATAGGCAAACTCGCTCCAGATAATGTTAAGATCAATTGTTTGGAATTGAAGCCAAATTTTAAACTAATGATGGTCGGCTCGACGGAAGCCGATATCGAGGATGCCTGTAATCGCCCCGAAGGTATGGCCGAAGTTATTGACGACTTCGACGATCCCGAAGAGAAGGAGGTGTCTGTGGAGAATTCAGCGGTATTCTTGGCCAAAATCGCCAAACGCATCAAAGACTACAAAATCACAGTTTTCAATCCACCGCGCGAGGGCAAACGTCTGCTGGTCCTCGACATCGACTACACCCTCTTCGATCATCGTTCTTCCGCCGAAACAGGGGCCGAACTCATGCGACCGTATCTGCACGAGTTCCTCACGTCGGCCTACGAGGATTACGACATAGTTATCTGGTCTGCCACCGGCATGCGCTGGATCGAGGAGAAGATGAAGCTGTTGGGTGTGAGTTCGCATACCAGCTACAAAATAATGTTCTACTTGGACTTGAATGCCATGATCACAGTTCACACGGCCGGCAGGGGAGTCATTGATGTGAAGCCTCTGGGCGTCATTTGGGGCAACTTTCCGCAGTACAGTTCGAAGAACACCATTATGTTCGATGACATCCGGAGGAATTTCATTATGAATCCCAAGTGCGGACTCAAGATTCGTCCGTTTCGACAGGCGCATTTCAATCGTCAGACTGACAAGGAACTCGTTAAGCTAGCCAAGTACTTGAAGGACATTGCCGACAATTGTTGTGATTTTAATAAACTGAATCATCGTAAATGGGAAAGCTACAACGCTCGGAAGTAAAGTTTTGCTTTTAGTTACTTACTCCTAAGGTCGTTTTGGGCACCTTTTCTGAGTGCCGATATTCTCTTAACAGTAATTGATTTCTTACCTCATTTTCAGTTAACATTATGCTAGCATTATCATTTAGCGAACAGAAGTCAAATGAGACGGCGCGGCGGACAATTCAAATTCAATACAAATTTCAAAATCTTGTTTTAAAATGTGGATTTGTTGAAATAAAAATAAACAAAAATATGAAAGCTTCCCGACTCGGAATCTAGATTTTATGTATCGATTAATATTTTGTATTTACTTGATTAAGTTTCATGGCACACCGTGAACTTTTGAGGGGGGAACTTTTGATTTTTCGCTTCTCCAATTTGTATTTTTTTAAAATGATTATTATTGATTAAAAAATAAATTCTCAATGCGTTTTCGAAAATTTGTCTGTGGTAGTTTCATTGAAATTAATTTCTTGAGAAAAGCGATGATTTTTTTCTTGTGGTCGGATTTCGGGGAACTTACAGCATCGCTACATTAAGTCAACTCAATTAGAGGTAGATACAAGTTATCACCGTTGTTTGTTATAAAGATGTCATATTTCTTAGTCATTCGGTATTTTCTAAATGACTCATAAAATTATGAATTTTTAAAAAAGTGGAAGTGTTCTTATATAACTCCAATTCATAAATGAGATTATAAACAGGATGTTGCAGAATACAGCCCAATTTGTAAAATTATACCGAGACATGATATACTTATACAGCAGCTGAATATGTACATTTGGATCAACTCTTATTTCTTTAATTGGATTTCCGTATACTTAAAAGGTTGTACTCAATACGTTCGTATTAATAAATTTTTCTCTGCATCGATAAATGCCACCTCTGGCAAGCCACAAGGTAGTTAGCTTGGTACTCTTTTTTTCTTGGCTGATTTGAAAGTCTTTCGGGGCATACAAAATGAACATGATTGCATTCTATTACAAGAAGATCTTGAAAGATTATAATAAAACTGGTGTTTGATTAACCCCCTACACCTTAATATTGCAAAATGTCAAAGTTTAACGTTTTGTCGAAATCGTTCATCAATTAATTTCGTCTATAAAATAAAAAGATCATTTCTTTCAACAATAGCATTTAAAAAAGACCTTTTGTAATTTTTGGTCAAAAACTAAAAAGAAAATGCGAAAATGCCTTAGAAGAGTTTTAGTAAAACAGTTTCACTATGGCATAATATGCCTTACTACGTCATAAGGTGCAAATTATTTGGAAACTTAACTTTTATCATTAGAAGAAAATTCTCAGAAGTTATGTCCATTCGTGACGTATTGGAATATGACATACTGCTCTGATATTTTGGCCTTAATTAACTTCCCTTGACTGTATTCATCTTCTCATTGACTGTTTTTTAATGTTCCAATTCACAATTGAAACAAGGTTGTAATCTCAGCCCCTCACTATTTTGCCTTTACATTCAAGATTTGAATAATGAATTGCCATGTGGCATAACAATCGATGGGTTCCCTATTAAAATATTTATGTATGCAGACGACCTAGTTCTGCTGTCGGAATCACAGGAGTCCTTGCAGTTAATGATCAATAAATTAAGGGATTACTGCTTTAAGTGCACCTTACTGTAAATCTCAATAAATCCAAAACGATGGTCTTTCGGAGAGGAACTGGTCTTTTGGCTGCAAATGAAAAATGGTACTATGGCGAAGATTTAATCGAAAATGTCAAAGAATACCAATACCTTGGTTTTACTGTAACGACCAACCTGAATACCGAAAAGCACCTTGAGAAAAAGCTATCGGCTTCCAAAACGTTGTTGGTACAGTATGGCAAAATATTTACGGAAATTCGGATCTCTCATTCAGCACCAAATATCGAGTTTTTATCGCAACGTCTCAGTCCATCATGTTGTATGCTGCAGAATCATGGGACTGGCACCCTTCGGAGACCACTGAAAAACTCCTCCGATTCTTTTTAAAACGACAGTTTCGTCTACCGGACACAACACCAAACTATATGCTTCTTATAGAAACTAAAATCACTTGGATTACATTTCAATTACATTGTTAAACTGATGAACAGCCACACCGATAAAATTGCTAGGAAGATTGCAGTATCAGTCATAAGGTCCCAAAGTTCATGGTTTGAAGAATGGAAAAATTTAGCAGACTCGTGCGAAATACCTTTCAGCTTGACTTTGGAAAATGTTACAGAGTGGAAACCTTTTCTCTGTAATTTACTGGAAAGCCTCCCTTACAAAGCAAGGGAAGACAACATAGAGAAGGCGAGAAGCTCACTTCACAGAGAAATATATTCAAAACTCCAATATGATTTAGGACAAGGCAACTATTTCAATGACAATTTTAGCTGTGAACAAATATCTTTCCTGTTCCGCGCAAGAGGAGAGTTGTTATCTTTAAACTTCATACCGCACCGCAATGACTTAGCCCTGATTTGCTCTATGTGCAATACCAACGAAAGGGAAAATATAGTTCATTTCATCGCAAAATGTCCTATTCTGGCAGAAATCCGACGACAAATATGGCAACAAAATATTTTAGAAGAAGTTGATCTTCTAGCGATTTTAAATGGGAAAAACTGGCAACAACTAGCACAATTTATTAAAATAGCAGTAAACTTTAGAAGAAAAAAAAGAGGCTGGGATGCGACCCACACTGATAACTTCCCATCCCATCTATCGATTTGTCTTGCTTAAAAGTTTGTCTAAATGTATCAATTCTTACCAAATTTGCGTTCTATTTTTTGGATATTTTATTTTTTTATGAAAAAACGGACTGTTGTATTTTTATAAAAAAATTACTGAATATTAAAAACAATATTTTCTGTGAAATAAAATAAGTTTGAAGCCAATATTTTTAATTTTTGAAAAGCTATTTGAGTCGAAAGTAAATTTTTACCAAGTTTTAGTATTGTTTTTTTTTTAGGTTTTTATTTTTTGTAAAAAAAACTGTCAATCCAACATTTCCCAACATTTGAAAACAATATTATTTATAAGTTACAATTAGTTGGAAGCCATAATCTCAAATTTTTGAAAAGATATTTGAGTCGAAAACCAATTTTTACCAACTTTTGTTAAATTTTTGTTCGGTTTTTAATTTTTTGTAAGAAAACTGTCGATTCGATTTTTTTCAAAATTTGACTGAATGTTGAAAACAATATTTTTTGAAAGATAAAAGTAGTTTAAAGCCAATATCTCAAAGTTTTGAAAAGATATTTGAGTCGAAAATCAATTTTTACCAACTTTTATTAAGTTTTTTTTTAGGTTTTTATTTTTTGTAAAAAAACTGTCAATTCGATTTTTCTCAAAATGTTTCCTAATGTTGAAAACAATATTTCTTATAAGTTAAAATAAGTTAGAAGCCATAATCTCAAATTTTTAAAAAGATATTGGAGTCGAAAATCAATTTTTACCAACTTTTGTTAAATTTTTTTTTCGGTTTTTAATTTTTTGTAAGAAAACAATATTGAAAACAATATTTTTTGAAAGATAAAAGTAGTTTAAAGCCAATATCTCAAAGTTTTGAAAAGATATTTGAGTCAAAAATCAATTTTTACCAACTTTTATTAAGTTTTTTTTTAGGTTTTTATTTTTTATAAAAAAACTGTCCATTAGATTTTTCTCAAAATTTTATCAGATGTCAAAAACATTACTCTTCGTTGCACAAAATTGTTTTGGAGATGAAATAATATTTTAGTCGTAAAATTTTCGAAGTGACAAATTTTTTTTGATTTATAAAAAAAACCGTTAATTGGATTTTTTTCCAAAAATATAACTGTTTTGTATCACGTTACAATATATAATATAAAATTTAATTCAAGTCTCTAGCGTTATTGGTTCGTGAGATATTAAGGGTTAACCAAAATGTTCACCTTTTTTTAAACTGCTATGGTAAAAAAACCACCCACGCAATTTTCTTGAGAGCCCTTTCTGCATCTTTCTGCCTTATTATCTGTATAACAAAATTTATTTGAAGTCGATATCTCTTCTGGTTCTTGAGCTATGGACGACGAAAAAAACGTCGCTAACGTACGGACGTACGGACGTACGGACATACGGACATACGGACGTACGAACGTACGGACATACGGACGTACGAACGTACGTACACACGCACGCACAGACATCTTTCTAAAAATCTTTTATTTCGACTCTATGGACCTTGAAACGTCGAGAAATGTCAAAATTTTCAATTTGACAAATCGGACCCATTACAATAACTTCCTATGGGAAGTTAATAATAAGTGAAAGCTTTTAAATTAAAAATAAAAATCAATTTATTTACAAAATTCAAATAAAAACATTAAGCAAGGCTATCATCTGGCTGACGGCCCCTCTGGCCATGCCTTATAAGATTTAAGTCAATTAAACATAATGATTTTGTAAAATTTTTTCTTGATAAATCAATAAATCTATCTATCTATCTATCTATCTATCTATGTATCTAATTCACAGAACAAATCATGCTGCCATTGTGTCACCATGTTTCTTTACAATAAATTGTATGATAATTTTGCAAAGCAAAAATCTGTGCCTTCTCGATAGAGTTTAAATCATTTTAGTAATCTATGTATTTACTTTCTGGAAATTCTAATAAGTTATAAGTTTTCATTTCACTCTGTATGACATTTTTAGAGTCCTTGAATTTGACATTTTCATGGGTTTGAAAAATACTTTTTGGAGTTAATTTTTAGTGCGGATCTTGAATCCTAACATTGATTTTATCTGCAAAAGTGTTAAAATAACCGTTTTGAAAATAATTTTTATATTTTTTGAATGTGTTTTCAAAAACTTGAGAAATAAGACTTTACATTGTACATTTATTTTAAACCGTTTTACCGTTTTCTTTTCAAATCGATTTTAGAATATAATCAATAAGGACGGTTAGATGTTGAAATGATCGTAGAGTTTGCTGTGTGGCACGTTGCGCCGCCGTCCTGCTGGATCCACATTTCGTCTAGGTCCACATGGTTCAATTTGGACCATAAGAAATTAGTTATCATCGTTATGTAGCGCTCGCTGTTCACGGTGACCGCCTCACTAATGTCGTTTTCAAAAAAGTACGGACCAATTACGCCGCCGGCTCAAAATCCACACCAAACGCGTGGGTTGGTGTCTTCCCTTATACGGCAATTTTGCTTGTTAACACAGCCATTCATCCAAAAATGTGCCACTAAAGATGATTTCTCGGCCATAATTGGGGGCCTCTTCCAAACGATTCGATGCCCAGTCACCGAAGGGCAACCACGTCTACCGTAAAATGGGCGCAATGCGCGCAACGTTTCCGTTAACGAACACTCATTTTGATAATAAAGTTTTATCATTTTGTAAAGGCTTCTTTTGTTATAAAAGCTTCTTTATTGGAATAATAAATTAAGTAACAAAGTCTGTTCACATTCAGCTCAAGAATAATAATAATAATTGAAAAGATCAAAATAATAATTTCTATAAAAAGGTGTTCTAAGGTTTTTTTAGATTACAAACAAGTAAAAAGTAGAGTACTTATAACTCGGCCAATCCTGACATTTGATCGCCCCGATCATTAACTACTTATAACAATTCAAATATTACATCATTATGATAAAAAAAAAAAAAAAATATAAGTACAGTATAATGTTAGTTACAAAAATTAAGATAATACCTAATCAAATTAATTAATAACTAATCAAATATATTCTTACACATAATCTTATAAAATAATAAACAGTTAACATTTTTAAGAAAATTTTAACAAAATATGACGTTACATAGTGTTAATTTTACTCAGAATTAATATCATCATCCAATGAACTACGCCAATCAGCCCAATTTCGTATGTGTCTAGCTTCAATAACACCGTCATATGGCAATTGAGTAAGTTGACAATTTTCAATGTCCCTAATTACATATCTGTCATTCGGAAGCACTTTATGAATTTTATATGGGCCCTTAAACGTATTTATCAATTTTTTGTTTGTTCCAATAGTTGAATCGAAATTTCTAATTGCAACAAACTCACCTTCGGAGAATTTTGTGTGTGGCCGAAATTTCTTTTTAATTAACTCTGAGTTTCGTTGCTGAGATTTTTCAATTTGCTTGGAAGCCTTTTCACGTATTCCGTCTAAATCACGATCAAAAGATTCAAACTTTTCATCCAAGTATTCAGTAAGGATATCAACTTTAGGACCCCGCTGATCTACCCCATATAGTAACTTGAAAGGAGTTTTGCCGGTGCTACAGTGCACAGAATTATTTATAGCATACTCAACGTTTGTTAACATTTGTGTCCAATCAGAATGTTGAATGGGTTCGGAAAGCTTTGCGAGCATAGACTTTAAGACTCGATTTACACGCTCCACTTGACCGTTAGCCTGTGGAGACGCTGTTGCTACTTTAACATGTTCAATATTGTTATCAATAAAATAAGAACTTATTTCCAAGGAAGTGAAACACGTAGCACGATCGCTAATAATTCTTCTAGGTCGACTGAAATATTGAAAGTACTTATCTAAACATGCACGAACTTCTTTGCTACTAGTGGAATTTACAGGATAAAGCTTCACATGCTTTGTAAATGCATCTACAATTACTAAAATATGCTTTCTTTTCGAACGAATAGACGGAAGAGGACCAAAGTGGTCAATGTGTACAGTGTCAAATGGAATAGGTTTCTTCGGTATAGAATGCAGGGTTCGATTATTACAATGCGACGGAATGGAATACATAATGCATTTTAAACAATTTTGAATGATGCGTTCAACTTTCTCCTTCATATTCGGAAACCAATAATTCATCTTAATTTGATCAAGACATTTGCCAGTACCCAAATGACATATTTTTTCGTGAGCAGCCCTTATAACATTACTTTCCATTTCGCGAGGAACATAGAATAATAAACGACCGTTATGATCCTTTTTATAGACTAGTCCATTATCTAAAACAAAGTCAGGAATTAATTCCATTTCTAACTTTTCTTTTAATTGAGCAATGTGCTCGTCACGATTTTGTGTGGCTTGTAGCTGAAAATCAATGTCGTCAATATCAATAGCGGATATTAAAGAATTCGATTTATTTTCTGTACAAACAGGAAAATATCGACTTAAAGTATCTACGTGCTCCATCAATGACCCATTTCTGTGCTTTATTATGTAGTTATATTTTTCTAAAGCTAGTGCCCAACGAGCTATGCGGGGATTTATAGTCTGCTTTTCTAAAGTTTGAGCTAATGAATTACAATCAGTGATTATTCGGAACGGAATACCATCAACATATGCATGAAATTTTTCAAGAGAATAGATTATAGCTAATGTTTCTAGTTCGTAGCTGTGATAACGAGATTCACAGTCGGAAGTTGCTTTTGAAAAGTATCCAATTGGATGAAACTTTCCATCATCCTGTCTCTGAAGAAGAATACCCCCATATCCTAACGAACTAGCATCACAATGCAATTCAGTTTCACGTGTTGGGTTGAAAAGAGCTAGTACTGGGCTAGTCACTAATTGTTCACACAAAGAAGTAAAAACTCGTTTACACGTTTCATCAAAGTTAAATGTTATATTTGGTTTAATCAGCTGTCTTAAAGGATAGGAAACTGTGGAAAAAGCTTTAATGAATCGACGGAAATATGAAAACAATCCAAGACATTTTTGTAATTCAGAAACATTAGAAGGGAATTTAAGATTCTTTATGACACTTAAATGTTGATTGTTAGGTCTAATACCAACTTCGCTAATAGTGAATCCCAAATATTCTATTTGGGTGTAACAAAATTGACATTTCTGAAATTTGAGTTCCAATCGGAATCCAGCTAAATGACGTAAGACACGTTTAAGTAAAATATAATGTTCTTCAATTGTATCAGATGCCAATGTTATATCATCTAAATAAACAACCACAGATCCTTCTTTTAAAAATGGACTTAAGACATAATTGATAAATCGCTGGAATTTAGGTGGACCATTTTTCAAACCAAAAGGCATAACTAAATACTCGTACTGTCCATCTGGGGTCACAAAAGCGGTGTACTTAACAGAATCTTCATCCATACGTATTTGATGGAATCCGTTTCTTAAGTCTAAAGTAGTGAAGTATTTTTTTCCTCCTAACTTTTCTAAGCAATCATCTATAAGAGGTAATGGAAAACTATCACGAACTGTTATTTTATTCAATGGCCTATAGTCTACACATTGGCGTTTCTCACCACATTTCTTTGGAACCAAAACTAGTGGAAAAGCGTAAGGCGATTCACTCGGACGAATAAAACCTTTTTCTAATAGTTCTTGGACATTATTCTGAATGATCTTTTTATCCGCATGTGACATTCTTCGTGGAGCGTAACTTATAGGTATATCGGAAGTAAGATGTATTTTCATCTTGTAATCGTGTTCAATAGTTGCAATTTTATCATTGTCTAAATAATCTGAGCGAATGATTCCTAAAATGATATTTTTTTGAACGGAACTCAGATCTGGGTTAATATTATACTTTTCTGAATCATTTTCAAATACATTAATGGCATAAATATCGGGCACTAAATGACTTTCAATGTTATCAGGTTTATCACTAACCATTACACATGCGCCTGATAGCTGTTGGCATAATGAACATACGGAATTAAATCTTAATTCTTTACCCAAAAACGAACTGTATGCACAATGCAATACCTTATTGGCAATCTTAATCTTATTAAAGTCAGAATCTATATTCAATTCAACAATCGGTTTCTGGATTAAATTAGAAATAAAAGATAGGCAAATTTTAAATGCTCGCAAGAAATTGCGGCCCAACAATAATGAATTTTTAATTAAATAATCAGGAATGACATAAATTTTGATTGGTTTGGTAACATCACGGAAGGTTACATTTATTTTAATTTCACCATTATGTACAGATTTGGAAATTGCCTACTCCACTAAAACCAGATGGCTGAATGGGTCCAAACTGTACTTCTTTGGGAACAGCGGAACGTTTAATCAAACTGATTGGACTACCGGTATCAAAAAGAGAGACAAATGTATTACAGTGTGCAACAGAACTCCTAGGCATAAAACTAACACTTACGTTATTTATTTCATCAATATGAGTAGTTTCTTCGGAAATTCTAGTGTTTATTTGTTCGCCATCAGAACCAAATCGAGATTCATCTATTAATGCCACTTGTCGGCTTGTTGATGGTTGTTTTGGGCAATTGTTGATTACATGTTGTGTGGAGCCACATCGAAAACATGATCCTCGTTCTCTTTTTCGTTCGGGACAAGATGATGAAAAATGTCCAACACCAGAACAATTGTAGCAAAGAGTCGGTTTAGGATACGTATTAACATTTTTTTGAATATTCTTTCCAATTATTGTAGACGAAGTCGCAGGTTTTAAATCAATTGAATGAGATACATTTACGTGAGCGGAATTCATATTACGTAATTGAGAATAACGGTGAGATAACTGTTTTAATTCATCAAGATTGCAAGCAGGATATAAAACAGCTATGTTATTTGAATTATCGCGAAAACCATCGATTATAAATTGAATTGTTTGACGCTCATCGATATTCGCACGGGAAGCCAGTTCTTGCATCTTTAAAATATATCCCATGATGGATGATTTTGAAGAGTTGAACGTTGTTTTCCGCATTTTGTCAATTACATCGGAAATTGAGTAATTATGACCAAAATTTGTGAGAAATTTGGCACGGAATTCTTCATAAGTCTTGGAGTTATCGATACGAACGAATAATTCTGCAGCGGAACCTTGTTTCATAAGACGACGGATACATTTTAATCGGAATGCAGAATCTCCATGAACTGATTCACAAGTTCGTTCAAAAACATCCAACCACATTTTGGCATCATATGAGTCATCCCCAGAATATTCTGAAATAGAATATTTTATATCTTTGAAAGAAACTTGTGAACTGTTGCCATGATTTGATGAACTAGCTTCTTCTAACAATCTTAATTCGTTGCGTAATGTTAGCAATTTTTTTCGTTTTTCTAATAAACGAATTTCCTTCTCAACACAAGCTTCTTCGTCATCCAATTGCGTAGTGTTACTCGGAATTAATATATTAGGCTGAACGCCTTGTTGCTCGGAATGTCCAGAAATTTCACTATTTTCTGTCCTTTCATCCTGTTCGGAAGTTGTTGACAGCTCAGGAACCACGGAATTTTCGGAATTTATCCCATCAGGTTTTGTAAGCTCAATATAAAGGTCTCGCAGCTGACCTATGGTTGCACTTAACGGAACTTCCACATTATTGGCTTCACACCAAGCTAGAAGATAGCTTTTATTCATTCTTGACATATCCGGAAAATGGTATTGTTTTTTTTTTTTTTTTTATAACTGCAACTATCCCACTTCTGAAGTTGTAAAGGCTTCTTTTGTTATAAAAGCTTCTTTATTGGAATAATAAATTAAGTAACAAAGTCTGTTCACATTCAGCTCAAGAATAATAATAATAATTGAAAAGATCAAAATAATAATTTCTATAAAAAGGTGTTCTAAGGTTTTTTTAGATTACAAACAAGTAAAAAGTAGAGTACTTATAATTTGAACGTGCTGTTCAATCGTGTAACTTGCCATGATGATTTGGCATAAACAACTGAATAATAAACAAAAGATTTGACAGATGTTACCAAAACAAGATGGCCGCCACGGGACGCCAAAATCTACCAAGAATTGAAAAATCCTTTATTTACCAACTAAAGACATTCTGAAATCTTTCCAAAAATCAGAATGGTTTAGAGAGCACACTCAACTTAAATCCTAACCAACCTCCCTGCACCTTCCCCAATCCTATTCATTTTCGCTGTTCGGTAAGGTGAAGCATGAGATCATCTGTGGACCTATTGTTGCACTTCTGTAGGTTATGAAGAAGGTTTCGGTCTTCGAGATATTTATTGAGATGATGATAAATTGATCTGCTATTTCATGACCTTAGAAATAAAAGTAGCTAGGACAATAGGTTATAAATAAGTGGAGGAAAAGGATTTGCCTTTTTGTGTATAGGCTGAACAAAATACTATTTTTACCATGACAGATAAAAAAGCTTTTCCAGCATTTAAGAACGCCTTTTCAGAACAATAGTAAATATACTACCACCCTGGCTAGAGGAGTTGTGCATATAGAAACCTCTTAGGGGTCTAGAGTACGAAATAAAACCAAGGGAGTATCTACAATGAAAAAGAAACTCGAAATGTTCCAAAACTAGAGTAAAATACTTAAACAGGTACTTAGAATTTTATTTTCTTAAACTATATTAATATTAACTATCTAATTAAATAACAATAATTTTGATTTTAAACGATTAAAACTATAACGTGTATCCACCTTGATCAGCCCAATGGACTCGCCGTCCCTCATAGTAATCTATGCTATCTTGAATTTTTCTTCGTTCTTCATCTAACGAAGCCAAACGTTTATATTTTTGTATTAAATAACAGCAACTAAACATAAGAGCCACCTGAATAATCAGCCAGAATATAAGCATTGCAATTAAAAGACTTTGATTAATGCAAATGTTCTCCTTCGAAGATCCATCTAAAAAATAAAGTAGCAGAAAAACCACATTAATACAAATGTTGATACACGTTGTGATTTCTTACCAACTCCTGCAACAAGCACAATTCCTCTTTCTCCATAGATCAGACCATTTGTATCGACAATATTTGGGCCACGAACGTTTATGTCATAATTTAATGGAACTTCGAGATTATATGGAAGTCTGCTAAACACCGCTGGTCCATTTCGATACGAGTCTGGAGGTTTGTAGTCGTTTGTTAAATTACTACTTACAACTTGTTCCATAACTGTTGACACATAAACTGGACTCTTTACGTGCACCGAATCACCGTACAATTGAAGCCCATCGGCAAATCTCCGATTTCTCTTCATAGATCGTTGGCACATTTTTGGCGGACATCTTCCGGGACAGAAATTTATTTTCACATCAAAGCTCACCAAAGAGTTGCCCGCAAATTTAAATGCATGGAATCGAGCATAAAGCATTTTTGTGTCGGCTGTTGTCACCTTTGTAAGGGCAGGGAATATTGAGACGTCAGTGGGACAACCTTTTTCGTCAATTAGAATAATTAAGCTTGTATTATTGCTCGATTTGGCAACTAGCGAAATGGCATCAAAATCGAATGGAGTATCAGGTGGCTGGGCACTAATTTGTAGCTCAAGACTTTGACCAATTTGAACGTCGTTTGTTTGATAGTTGTGATTTAGATCAATAACTTGCATTGATATTTTCGGAAGGTCTAAGTTTGTTGTGTTATTGAAATGGATAAATTCTTCATTTGGCAATTCACTGTTTAAGAAAACAGTAGATTGGATTAATTTTCTTGTTGTTTAAAAAAATCTTAATAGGTAAGAAAGCTCACTTTTGTGTAAAGGCAAGAGATGATTCTAGAGCAACAGCATTTGGTATTTGAGCTTCTGTGATAGTTGAATTACTTATAATGCAACCGACTTTGACTAAACGATCAGCTTGGGTTTGAACATTGAGGTTGTTTTGTACTACAATCATAGCAGATATAAAGGTTCTGAAAATATAGAAATTTCAAAATGAGTAACAATAAATAATTATACTTTTTTTATTTATCGGTTTAGTTTAAAAATAAATCAATTTTCAATTATGAGGTACGCCATCTAGTGGTTTATTTTTAAATCATAGGTTATTTTAAAACTGACAGCTATTTCCCACTTAAAATCTTGACAGAAAGTCAACATTATACATCGCGAAACAAAATAAATCGTTAAACGCTGCTGGAACAACGTTGGACAATTTTGAAAACTTATTTAGAAAGTTATGACTATGTAGCGCAAACATGGCGTTTTTAAAAAGAAGTTTTGACCGAAATTGTGTTGATGTGTGAGACTCAATTCACGAGCATCAAATCACCATAGACCTGAGCAGCTAAACATTTTACTCACTAGCCACTCGTTTACAAGGTCTAATTAATTCATTGGCCCTGCCTTTACTCATAAAATATCAACCAGCATCCTGTGGTATGTTGTTTTTCTAACAATTGTTAACAATCGCTGTTCGAATTATTGCCAGCAAGGATAAGAAACATTCTAGCCAAAGAACCTTCACCGATTGGGTCACTAAGAAAACAGGGGTGGAATCGGCTGAGGTGATAGTTGCCTATCAAATTTTTGATAGTCAAAATGACTTTCACCGAGTTTCCCGTCTGTGTAAGCTGATTCAATTCAATTCAATTCGATTGAACAATTCAGAATATAATTGTCACAATTCATTGTTGCCATGGTGAAATTTTGAAATGATTTCTATAAAATATCTAAATAAAAGTATTAAATTGGCTGTGTTTTAATAACATTCTTACTTTTATTGTGTTTTTTCGAATGTCGTAAGCTTTGTCCGTCACAAGAATGTGTTTTTGTACCTAAAAAGGGTAACTGAAAAAAATTTTTCATTCGTTTTTTGTAAGCATCTGGTAGCTCTATTCAGAACCGACATATTTGTAGGAAAATGACTATCAAATTTTTCTAGTGACACCTTTTTAGGTTTGATTATCACCTTACACAGATCAAATTCGATTATTTTGACTGTCAACAATCACCTTAGCCGATTCCACCCCTAATAAATTACTCGGAGAACCAAATGGTATTTCATAAGCAGACAGGATAAAATGGGACATTAACTTCTTTTTGCCTTTGAAGGCTTTCAACACATTGCAAAAAAGTGCAGCCCAAAAAGCCCTCACAGGCCTCAAAATTGAACAGTTTATCATGGATCATGTGTATGCTAAAGCATAAATAGATCAACAGTGAACTAGGCGGTACGGATTCTCGTCATGAACGAGATTTTTACCGATCTTGACCTTAGTGGAGTTAAAGTAGTTGCCTACGCCACCTATGACGTAGCTCTACTGGCAACAGGGAAATTCCTAACAACTAAAAGCGAACAACTGAACCAAGCCATAACTAGGATCTGCACCTAGACAAAAACCTCTGGTTTATCGATTAACTCCCTTAAAACATTAATTAGGGGAAAAATCCCAGACTATGGAATTCCTAGAATAAATGAAACCACACTCAAAATATCAGACTAAGCCAAATATATGTATAGGAGTGTTCTTGTGTACGCCAGATTGATCCAGGAGGATCTTCAATAGAAACTGGGTACCAAATCCTTAAATCATAAGTAGGCCAGTGATCACTTGAGGTAACGAGGTATGTTGGAAGGCTCTGGAAAAAGATACAAATCTTAAAACCCTTACAGTGGTACAGAGAATGTCATGTATAGGTTCAACGGGGGTCATGAGGACCAACCCATCTGCGAAATTGGACGCAATACTCAATCTCTTACCTTACATGCACAAGAAACCGCTGCAAACAGCGCCCTACGGCTCAGTGAAACCAGTTGCTGGAAAAATAACCAAACAGGAGAACCACGGATTTTACAGGCATATTTAGGGAACAATGAGAGCACAGACTACATGTCTGAACTTCACAAATACCTTTCCGGATAGACAATAATGGGTGAAAAATGTACCACACATATGTACATGAGTGGACTATAACTACTATATATCCTGTTAAGAAAACGTATAGTGGGGTAGTTGCAAGGGCGGATCCAGACTTTTCATCAGGGGGGGGGGGGGTCACACACTTAGATGAGTTTTTACTCACCGCTTAAAAATGTTCTTTAATGTTTTGTCAAGGAAATTTAATAATTGCTAAAATGACAACTTTAGTTATCAAATTATTTTAGAACGCTGTTGTTCAGCAAGGTATGGTCTAACTAATTAATTTGGATGACTCCCTTCATATGAAAGCATTCCAAGATTCCAACAATTTTCTAAATTTGCCATATTTAAGAGCTAAAACACAATAGTTTAGAGGGTTTTTGGTGCATTTCACGCAGAAAGCTTTTATATCAATAGATATAAAACGTTTATTATGTTTTTCACTTAGCCATTAGTTTAACAAAAGTGTCACTTGATTTTTTTGGAACTTTTTTATTATTTGAAATTCGTGTTTAAATCTCAGTTCTAGAGCATCCAAAGCAAATTCACTTCAAAAGTAGATTTAGTTAATTTTTTAAGATCTTTTAAGATCTTTTGTATTCAATAGAAAACCAATTTTGAAAGAAATAAAATGCACGACTGGGGCGCTAGAACTTGCTAATTTCTTCCAAAAAGTCTGTTTAAAAATATTTCCTATATTTTAAGATTTCAAAATGTACCTGCAAAATAAGTTTTTCTTAAAAATTTAAATGCCATTTTATTTGTCAAAATTTAAATGCCATTTTATTTGTCAAAAAATCTAGATTAACTTATTTTTTTTTTTTTGAAAATAATTTTAAATTTTAAATTTTGTCTTAAAAATATTTTTGGTAAGCACTAAATAAAGAGCTAATAAATATATGTACATTTTACATTTAAATTTCGTCAAAAAATGTTATCCCCTTTCTGAGATATCGAGGCTTGTAAACAAAATTAGTATTTTTTTTAAAATAAAAAAAAAATACATTTTTGATCATAAAAAATCATCATCAATTTGATCATTTGATCATTAACAAGAGCTTGCACAGAAAGAGAAGAATTTTGAAATCGGTCCATTAGTTCTTGAGAAAACTTAAAAACAAAATAAAGGTGGTTTGAGGGTTACTATTCTGGAGCAATACGAAAATATGTTTTTCTTGTAGAAATAAGCCAAATTAAGAACACACAATTTAGAGAAAGTTTTAGAAAAATCACATGTTTGAACCAAAAAATTTGTATGTGGACTGCTGTTATTTTTCGTATTAATAAAATGAAAAAAACGTCTTACACTAATCGGCTGAAAATCTTAATTTCAATCAACACAATTGTTTGGACTGTAGGGGCCAGGAAAGACAGACAAACGGAAGGAATCGGGGTACCCACTTTTTTCGACTTCTCTACCGACGTAATGTCATATTTGATTAAATGCTCTAGTTAGAAATTGTTTACTAATGCAAAAGTTGCCATAAAGTTCCTATATGTCGCAGTAAAAATCACTTCAATAATCACTATTTATGTGTATCAAAAAAATGTAATAATAAAATTGAAAGCTAGTTTAAGGAATTAAAAGGTAACTTAATATAAAATTGATGATCTCTTATTCAAGGTTTCTTTTTAAGAACCTGAATATTTGCTCTTTTTCTTAGAAACAATTTTTATGAAAATAATTTAAAGCATGACTAAAGTTTTTTCATATTCTAAATTGAGTAAAAACAAAAGTTTTAGTTGTTTTTGACAGCAAACCACTTTTTGGTGAATGCCGTTAAATTACTAATAAATCTTTAGATGAAATCTTAACTTATACAACTTAACTGTCTAAGCTTTATGGCTCATATGACCCCCCCTGGATCGTCCATTGGTCAAAAATTGATGAATTTGTGCTGTTTTTTTTGGAATAGGGATGAATATCCGTTTCATATTATGTTCTTGGTCTAATCTTCAGGCAAAAGTAGTACTTTTAGGAACAAAGTTTATAATGAAGTAAAATACAAATGCTGTTTTCATGTACAAAAAATAAATAATTCAAAATATAATGGGGGTCATATCCATAAACGCAATACGATTAGTTTTGAATTGAAGTGAATTCCTACAAAAAAGCAAACAAATTATCTCCCAGGGGGGGGGGTCATGACCCATACGACCCCCTACCCCCCCTGGATCCGCCATTGGGTAGGTGCAGGTTTCTTTTCGCACACAATTAATCTCGTCAACTTCTTCAGACTCCTCGATCAAAGCAGTGCCTTCCAAGCCAAGGTATCGGCAGTAACAAAAACTGTAAAACATGTCTCAATGATGGTGCTTTCACGGGCTGATATAGAAAAGCATTGAAACCTGCGCCACAGCTTGTGAGTATAATAACCCGCCACAACCTGTTGGAGTACCACAGGAAGAAAATGCGGCTTGTTGATGATGACATATGCAAGGGATGGAACGATGAGGAAGAACACGAGGGCACTACTCATTTCCAATGACACTGCCCAGCATTGTGCTACACAAGATACAAGTTTTTGGTAAGTTTTGAAAAAGTCGAAGACTTGGCAGAAAACGTTTTAGTAAGTTTTGAGGAAGTCGAAGACTTTGCAGAAATAAGTCTCTTAGGTTTATCAAAGCCTCTACACTCACTTTTCAGGAATGTTATAAAACTTGCAGGGTATCACAAGGGAGCATCTATTTGTATTAAACAAATTTTTATTTTGGAAGTTTGACAGATGAAACACTTCCAAATATAAAGTATTTTAACAAATGTTATCAAATTGTAACAATGACACTTGTCCAATATTTTTCGACACATCAAAAATACTTATCTATAGTCGAAAAGGAGCAAACCACTGAGGTCAAGCGAATGGTATTCATATCGGTTACAGAATTCCATAAGTATGCTACGCAGAAGAAGACAAGTGTTAATTTTGAAATTTCTACCATATTAGGAAATTCACTTCTGTTCGCAACTTATTTATGGGAATCTCTAATCGATATGATTTTTGTCGCTGATTCATAATTCATAAATATATATTTTTAACCATTGAAAAATAAATTAAATTTTCTTACCTTTGGTAATTTTTTGTAACTTCGTATGCCCGAAGAATTCCACATCGTTTTTCTTGAATTTCATTTCCAATAGCCAAACGCAGTAAAGTTGATCTAAAACAATACAAATGATATTTAATGTTTGTATTTTGTAAATAGTAATATTAACCTTGTTCCATTTCCCATTGTCATGCAATCTTCAGAATGTGAACGGACATAAATTTTACCACGGAAGAAGTCGTTCGGTGAATATTTGACAACCATTTCTTCGTGACTGCAGATAACTGATACTTTAAAAAATAAAAAAAAATAATCTTTTATTTTATTTATTATTTATGAATGTTTGTATTTATTAAATTTTTATTTGGTGCAAGTACCTTTTAGATAGATGCAGATGAATTCCTTGTTTTTTGTAGTGGAGTTAGCAAAATATAATATGGTTTATGGGTTAAAAGGAACTCACTTTCGGCTATACTAAGACTTAACTCATTTCAAAAGGTTAATTTTTCCAATTATTCTCCATCGCACAACTCAAATAGGAGAAAAAGAAATACAAAGCTCTTTTGATGTGGGTGGAAAATTCTGTTTATATTTGATTCTCCTGCTATGCCAAGCTGACTTAAGAAATTCTCAGAAATCTTAGATACATAAACTAGCCCATTGAGCTAGCAATGGAGTAGTGTGTTTGCACGGTAAGTAGAAAATCCTCCAATATCTAACAATTCAGATAACTGGTTGAATGGGATGCGCACTGAATCTTCGAAAAATAGAATCATCATTCGACAATATCTCAAAAAAAAAAAAATCAAGTTGCCATTATCTCCAAAAAGAAAATCTAGATGAAGTAAATCACCAAAAAATCAATTTTTGTTGATAAAATCCCCAAGAAATTTCCAAATTCATAATTTTAGACATAGGTCTTTCTTACTTACTTAAGGTGGCGCTACAGTCCGGAGCGGACCTGGGGACCTGGGTTTGACAGGGATGCCAAAACTAGACATTGCTCTGTAGAGCTCTTCCTTATAGATGCTGTCATACGCGGCTTTAAAATCGATAAAGAGATGGTGGGCATCGATTTGAAGTTCCTGGGTTTTTTACAAGATCTGCCGTGTGTGAATATTTCGTCGATAGTGGAGTTTCCTGGTCTGAAGCCACATTGATAGGGACCTATCAGGTTGTTGACGAACGGCTTCAGACGTTCACATAATACGGCAGAGAGGATCTTATATGCTACTACTGATGCCTCTATAGTTGGCGCAATTTAGAGGGTCTCCTTTCTTATGTACTGGGCAAACTATGCTGAAACACAAAAAGCCATTGCATTGCTCCAGGGTTACTGTTTGGTGCGTCTTATCCATGCATGGGATAATTGGACCATTTTTTTTCGAGAATACTAGGGGCCGATTACCGATGGATGATATCGGATTTCTTTTTGCCGAACCTGCAAGCTCATCCATTGCATCGTTTTCATCGCACACGTGGTTCCAAAAGAATGGTGCGTCCGCACGCACGGCTCGATGAATTTACTTCAGGCTGCTTTCCCTCAAAAACTTATCAGTTGCTTTGGGGAAATTCCGTGGTCACCGAGGTCCCCCGACTTAACCCCAATGGATTTTTTGAATGGGGCTACCTCAAAGAGAGAGTTTACTGCAACAGTTTATTGTAAAGTTTATAAATTAGGTGGCGCAACAGTCCTTTTAGAACTAGGGCCTGGTGACTTACAACTCTTAACCATTCCTGTGTGCGAGTATTACAGGAATGGAGGGGACCTACAGTTTATATGCTGAATCCGTACGGCTAATTTGAGAAAGCACTTTTCATGACAAGAATTACTCTTGAAGGTTTTGCCAATTCCTCGCAAGAGGCAGTACCCGTGAAAAAAACATTAGATGGCACAGGCAGAGATTGAACCCAAGACCTCTGGCATGCAAGTCCAACGCACTAACCATCCTGCCACGGGTACTGTAAAGTTTATATGTGTCGATTTTGTTTTATTTAAATTAATACGACATGTGTGCGTCATTTATCAACTGCATTTTACAATTTTTGCGTAGCCGTCGTAACGGAGAACTAACTAAAATATCCCTTCTATATAAAAGGTACAAGGTTGATCCTAGGACATTTCCTTATGGTAAACCGGCATCAATTTTTCTTAGTTTCAAGTACTTTTGGTCGTACCGTTTTCTGAAGAGTTGGTATGTTACATAGGATTTTATTATTTCGTAGTGACAAACCTTATCAAAGGCTTGAAATACTTTTTTTTTTAAAGTGCCTTTTCCACCACATCCGTTTTCACTATCGTGAAATGTTTATTTCTAGATCAAAACTGATGGAAATAATTTTTTTCCTTCTTAAGGGATTTCTAAAAGGGACATGTTGACTTTGAGAACTCGTGGCGGCCTTATTGTTTCTGGTCGTCCTCCCAAGTCGACTATTCAAAGTTTGTTTGCCCAACTCGAGTCTACCGGCTCAGGGAACAATCAACCAACACGACAACAAACGCAAGATCTGCCAAAAACACCCAGTGTTCCTGTTCGAAAGAATCAGAGGCAGTCAATTCCGCGTCAATCAAAAGAACTTGGCCTGTCGCAAACAAAATTCAACAGACCCAGAAATTGAAACCAAACAACCATACGCAGCGTTGTGTTGGATTTTGGAGCAATTGGAATTTGATCCCAACTTTAGTCGAAAAATCATCTTTAGCTATGAGGCCCATTTTTGGACGAATGGGTACGTGAATAAGCAAAATTGACGGATTTGGGACAACACTAATTCACGCGAGATTCACTAGGTTCCAATGCATCTAAGTTAAAGTTAAAGGTGGGGATTTTGGGCTGGAGGCGTAATTGCATCGGTCTGAACTTCTTCGAAAATGATACTGGCCAGGCCATCACCGTCATCGACGATCGCTGTAGGTCGATGATCACGAACATATTGTGGCCTGGCGATTCGGTTTTCCAAAAAGAATAACCATCTTTAAATTTTACAATTTTCAATGTTAGAGCTAGTAGCTGCTTTAAAAAAAAAAAAGGATAATAAGACTTTTACTAAATAAGATGTTTTTTCATGTGGCAATTCCAAAAAGATTCCGATCTTCATACATTTCAGCGATCTTTAAAAAGCGAGATACTTACCTACCAGAAAACTGTAAGGTAATCTGTTCTAAGTTCTTAGCGGAATTTTTACACAACTACTATACCTAAGGCATGTTATCTGGTTGAAAGGAATAATCAAGTAAGTTGCTTCCAAGCTGGATTCCGAGACAATCTCTCTACAGTAGATCAAAATTTGTACTCTAAATAGTGTTGCTAGACGTTTTCTTAATAAAAAAGAATTTCTAAGCATTTTTTTTTTAATTTCAGCGTTTAACACTAAAAACTGGAGGTTATTGATTTTCAAACTTACAGACATCGGCTTATCTACAAAGTTCACAAGACTATATGAACAACTACTACCAAATACAAGTTTAGTAGTTAAAATTGTTATGAGATTCTCAAATCAATTTAAATCTGAAAAGGGAGTTCCACAGGGTTACATTCCAGTCCCTTGATTTTTTCCCTATTCACCAATGACATTGAAGATCAAATTCCAGGGGGTGTTATGTTTGGAGACGTTCTTATCAATTTGCTTTTAATGCAGATGACCTTGTCATTCTTAGCAATATTGAGATACTTCGGACCTTAAAATTAATATTTTTAATTCAAAGATCATGGTTGTTAGATCTCAAAACCATAGTAAAAGGACTAATCACAACGGCATTCACCTTGACGACTCGAACATAGAAAAAGTGACTGATTTCAAATACCTAGGATTTACTATAACAGATAACTTAAATCCTGGTACTCGTTTCAAAAAAACGAAGGTAGAAAACGCAACTATTAATTCTATTTGATCAAAATTATTCAAAAGCAACTATATAGAAGCGTTGACTAAATTTAAAGTATTCGAGGCAACTATCAAAAGTTATTTTTTTTATGCTAGTTAGTCCAACAGTATTTTTTCAAACGTGTTTTTAGACTCCATTCTAATACAGCAAACTACTCTATCTAGTATCTACATTAAATCCGGTCTGCCTCCAGTTTACTTAAAAAACCTTTAAGCTAACGCAGACTTTATTGTTAAAGTCATATTCCGAAAAAAATTATTTTGACACCTCTACGGGGAAGGTACCCTCCTTTTAAAGAATGGTATGATTCGGCATCAGAATATAACTTTTCGTTGTCACTATTTATTGATGATATAGAAAATCGTTAGTCTTTAATTTTTGTGTTTTGTTTTGGATTTTGTGTAATGCCAATGAATGTTTTATAGATCCTATGTACATGTTTTATTCAAATCCTGGAGGACAGGAAATGATTATTCAACTTCGATGAATGTTTTTTACGAAAGTGGCACATTGTACAACTTTAAAGAACTATAAACGACTCATTCAGACAAATTAATTCTTGATTTATTGTCACGTCTCACGTTGTCATCTTTATTTTATAATTGGTAATAATGATACTATTTTCATAACTTTGCTATATGAAATTAAATACACACCAAAAACACACTCGACAAACCCAAAGTAATTCTAAATCTTACCGCATATAGGTAAATATTTTAATTGTTTGTTTCAAACTTAAATTTTCCATTTTGTAAGACTTACTCGTATACTATAAGAGCGAGGTGTATAACTAACTACTTATGTATACCTATTCACAGGAAGTTGTATCTTTCAACTTTGTTGTGCCGAAAGCAAGTTCAAGTTTGTTCTTTTAAACTATTTTTATTTCAAAAATAGAGTATTGTTTTGTATGGCTGGTTGATGTAAACTCTATAGGGGTATAGTATTTTGTATTTAGTAGGCCTAAAGGGAAAGACGTTTTGCAAAAGAGGAAATGGGTCTTATGATCGTGAAGTGTGTACTATGTACCTCTTTTTGTTGCAAATAATAATGTGGCGTTGGTGTACAAAAGTTTAGTTTTAGTTTACTGTGAGGGGAAACAATTTTAACAACTCGTGAAGAAGTTTTCATACATATTTATATATTTTATGCAACTGATGGAAATTTACATAAGGTACTATACCTACTCGTACTCGCTTACTTTTGTAGGTATACTTATAAAATTGTAAATGAATCATATGCATCTTTATATGGAACTCAGTCATAAAAGCCTACATGAACAGTTATAGGCTATAAGCATAAGGAGTTAAGGGTGATGGTGGTGAAAGAAAAAGGGCCTTTAGGATTTGGCATGATTTCTTTTTCCATGTATGTAATGCACATTATTTGGTTGGTACTTTTTGCTAAACTCGGTGAGTTGATATAGAGTTCATGATAAGAGCTTAGTCCTTTAAAGTTAGTTGAACCTACCAGGAATAAAAAAAATATTAAAAAAAGTAAGTATACGCCACCGTATACCACTCTAAAAAATACGACTAATCTCTTATAAATTTATGGAATAATCAGCAAAAATCAAATTATACTGGCCTACTAGGTTTTTTTGCAGGGTTTTTGATGGTTTTAATTTGAATTAGGCTCTAAAATCACTCTCCAGCGTCTTACTTTTCAAAATCAAAAAAAAAAACACATGTATGATAGATAAAGATATTTACAAACTGAAACTTTGTAAATTTGTTATTAGGAGATCGATAAGCTTTGAAAACGTCGTTAAGGATTTTTTGAAAACGAAACAAAAACAATAAAAAAGAGGTTGGGATGCAACCCACACTGATAACTTCCCATCCTGTCTGTCGATTTGTCTTACTTAAAAGTTTGTCTATATGTATCAATTTTTACCAAAACTATTTTTTGTACATTTTATTTTTTTATGAAAAAACGGATTGTTTGATTTTTATAAAAAAATTACTGAATATCGAAAACAATATTTTCTGTGAAATAAAATAAGTTTGAAACCAATATTTGTAATTTTTGAAAAGCTATTTGAGTCGAAAGTAAATTTTTACCAAGTTTTAGTATTGTTTCTTTTTAGGTTTTTATTTTTTGTAAAAAAAAAACTGTCAATTCGATTTTTCTCAAAATTTTATCGAATGTTGAAAACAATATTTCTTATAAGTTAAAATTAGTTCGAAGCCATTATCTCAATTTTTTGAAAAGATATTTGAGTCGAAAATCAAATTTTACCAACTTTTGTTAATTTTTTTTAGGTTTTTAATTTTTTGTGCAAAAACTGTCAATTCGATTTTTTTCAAAATTTTACTGAATGTTGACAACAATATTTGTTATAAGTTAAAATTAGTTTGAAGCCATTATCTCAGTTTTTTGAAAAGATATTTGAGTCGAAAATCAAATTTTACCAACTTTTGTTAAATTTTTTTTTCGGTTTTTAATTTTTTGTGCAAAAACTGTCAATTCGATTTTTTTCGAAATTTTACTTAATGTTGACAACAATATTTTTCGAAGGATTAAAGTAGTTTAAAGCCAATATCTCAAAGTTTTGAAAAGATATTTGAGTCGAAAATCAATTTTTACCAACTTTTATTAATTTTTTGTTTAGGTTTTTATTTTTTGTAAAAAAACTGTCAATTCGATTTTTCTCAACATTTTTCAGAATGTTGAAAATAATATTTCTTATAAAATAAAATAAGTTCGAAGCCTTAATCTCAAGTTTTTGAAGAGATATTTGAGTCGAAATTCAATTTTTACCAACTTTGAGTAATGTTTTTTTATGTTTTTATTTTTTATAAAAAAAACTGTCAATTAGATTTTTCTCAAAATTTTACTACATGTTGAAAACGTTATTCTTCGTTGCACAAAATTGTTTTGGAGATGAAATCATATTTTAGTCGTAAGATTGTCGAGGTGACAAATTTTTTTTTCAGTTTTTTTGATTTATAAAAAAAAACCGTTAATTGGATTTTTTTCCAAAAATATAATTGTTTTGTATCACGTTACAATATATAATATGAAATTTAATTCAAGTCTCTAGCGTCAGTGGTTCATGAGATAATCAGGTTTAACCAAAATTTTCACCTTTTTTTTAAACTGCTATGGTAAAAAAACCACCTACGAAATTTTGTTGAGAGCCCTTTCTGCATCTTTCTGCCTTTTTATCTGTATAACAAAATTTATTTGAAGTCGATATCTCTTCTGGTTCTTGAGCTATGGAAGACGAAAAAAACGTCGCGAACGTACGTACACACGCACGCACAGACATTTTTCTAAAAATCTTTTATTTCGACTCTAGGGACCTTGAAACGTCGAGAAATGTCAAAATTTTCAATTTGACAAATCGGACCCATTACAATAACTTTCTATGGGAAGTTAATTAAATTTCTTGGGTATCAAACAAAACATCTATTGCGGTGGCCATTTTGAATTTCTGTCTGACGTTTATTAAAATTTTTAATTTCTGTCTGACGTTAATTAACATTCAGTGACAACCTAAAAAAAAAGTGTATTTAAGCTTGCCTGCTGCAAAAGTCCTGCGCAGAATTGGTCTGTTCATTAGTGGAACAAAGAAGAAAAACTATTTTACTAACCCAAATTTCGGACTTTTATGAAAACACCTATTGTCGACCAGTGTAATTTTCAGATTCTCACCTAAGCCCTAATGATTTTTATCTAAACAGGGACCCTTTTTTGTCCAAACATCAGATCGATCCGAAATAACAATTTTTTTTAGAAAACAAAAACTGTAATCCATGACTTTAGCACACCTTTTCCAATCGATGGATCTATCATCAACATTCAATCATCATTTATGTACACCGCACACACAAGATACATCTGAATTCAATATGAAAAATAAAAATAAATCAATAGACATACCATCTAAGCATTTCACCCTTCGCATATACACGGACATCGGTTTGAATTTCAAGCTCCTCGGTCCCATCGAGATGATATCTTCCGAATGTAAATAGCACTCCGAGTTGGCAGTGAGTTGATCCAAAAAATACGAAACACCTTGGCAATAGAATTTCGTCTCACTGGAGCACCTGGCTTGGCACTGTACTCCGTTCCGTATATAGTAGATGGGTGTATAGATGTTTTCGATTGTTCGTGTTTCCAAAAAGCAGCAGTAGCAGCAAACGCACCAGAGCGCCAAGAGTACCAAGAGCAAAGCCGGAGCCAGAACACAAAGAGAATCAAATGTAAATCAAAGTATCTCGTTGTCATTTTAGATGAATTTTGATTTGAAGAACCCACCAGAAACAGCAACCAGCAAAAGCAAAAGCAACAACATCACAAAACCCATATATCAAAACTCACGTTTTGTTTGACAGATTGTAGTATCGTCATCGTCGTACCTATACTGTATGTTGGTTGGTTCTACTCCATCACCCCAATCTCTGTCCCCATGAACTAAGACCCAACCCAAACCCAAACCCAGAGATAGAGACAGAGACCCCCATCATTGCACTGCACAGTACTCACCTCTTTTTGGGTTAGTCCATTATGCCTGGCTTCCGCATAGATGAACGTACTATTTGAATAGAGCTCATAGGAGCAGTTTTCCCTCTCGATTGGGCGCTCTTGGCACTGGTTCTCGATGTATTCCTCTTCGAAGGGGGCAGCTCGAAAGGCATCTGGCTGCAGGACTTTATCCTTATCGCTGAGTACGCAACGACCCAACTTTTCGATTTGTGGCATCTGCTCGCTTAAGCTGCAAATGAAGTCAGTGTGGTGTGATATCAAATCATTGTCATTGTGAGAAGAGTGATGATCGTAGTCATGAAGAATGTTGTATCTTTCGGATAACATTCCATTATATATGCATATGGATGAGGCTCAAAAAAGGTGAGGTCATATTTCGATACTATACGTAGGAGTACATATATTTTGTTGTATGTATATTTTATTAACTCACCGAGCTTGATTGTTTTTGTATGATGGAGCAAACGAAGCTGAAAGGCAGGTGAACTGTTTTTCAAATAAGCATCGCTCAGCACATTCGCGCTTGGTCACTAGCGTGGGGATGGTCTTTTTTCCTCGGAAAACCAAACTACTTCCTGGCATTTTCGTTAAGATCCACATTTTCGTATTACAATTGTCAGGAACTAGAATTTTAAAATGCCTTCAATCAAAAATTATATATTAGATGCAGTTGTATCTCACCTTTTAAACATGTCTTTTCAAAATAAATGGCATTGGTATCGGCTATAAGTTCCAAATCTTGACCCATTTGTTGATATAGGTTTGATAAATCAAAAATAGAGAATCCAAAACATTGGTTTGTGTCTAGGATGAGGATGTAGGAAAGGCAGTTTTCATCTTGCTTACATAGATCCCAACATATTGGATTGATAAGATCGAAAGGATTTGCCGGATCAGCTGAGTAGAGAATGTTTTTTTCGGTCATAACATCGGTTGATGGACGGAATCCAACGATTTTTTGAAAATGCAATTGATAGATGGGGCATTTGAGAAGAAGAGCAACTGAAATGTGTAAGAAAAAAAGGACAACATTTTATTAATCAGCATAAAGTTATGAACTTTACAGAGCTTATACACATTGGTAACGTTGTACTTGAAACAATGTCTTTCAGATTGTGATCTGAAAATTGTTTTTACGACCTTTACTTTTTCCTTAACTTGTGAATATTGTAGCTATTTTTAACAATTCTGACTGTCTTTTTTTTTTCCCGATAATCTTAAGATCTACCGTAGGATTACGTGCATATTGAATTGTAATTTTCTTGTAGAAGACCTGGTGAGGTTGGTAGATTGGTACAGAATAAACAATCTACTTTCGATTACTATGCATTGTAAGGCCAATACTAACAAAATCGGAGTTTTGAGATATTGAGGAAATGATACAAAATTCAGCAGTGTATTGAAATAATTTGGATGGCGCAACGAACCACACAATCCACAAAAAAAAAGTTTGCTTACAAAAATTAAATAAAGTAGTCTCTGCAACAATCCGTTGAGAACTAGGGCCTAATGAACTACAACTCTTAACCATTCCTGTGTGCGAGTAATGTTGTCAGGAATTGAGGGGACTTACAGTTTTAAGCTGAATTCGAATGGCTAATTTGAGAAAGCACTTTTCATGACAAGAATTACTCTTGGAGGGTTTGTCAATTCTTTCCAATTCTGGCATGAAAGTCCTATGCATTAACCATCACGCCACGGGTACTACATAGGTTTGGTAACCGTGTTATTTCTCAAAGAACTGATCATAACTGGCCACCAAGATCTTGTGATTTAGCACTTTCATGGAATATTTTATAAAAAAAAATGATGCTACAACAGCAGACGTGGCGGCACTTTGGCTGCTATCATTTTCTATTGTTTATCATCATCGACTTGCCAACCGGGAACCGGTCCTGGCCTAATACAACTAGTCTTTCCATATATCACGATCGCTAGCCGACGCGACGCCATCTAGGGTAGTTTTTCTTCTATGTTTTTATCGGCTACTAAATACTTTTGACCGAAGGTATTTGAAGTGTTACGCAACGGCCTAGTCTCTGATAAAGCTTCGGTTCCCATCGATCACCGAAATCAAGCACCAGTGAGCGCGGTTAGTATACAGATGGAGGACCGTCTCGAAACCTAGCGCGTGCTTTTGTCATGTGTTCTTTCTGTAATGTAATGAATACGTATGTTGCTAGCAAAAACGCTCATACTTCCCATTCTCTCTTACGGTTGTGAAATTTTTAGAAATTGCGATGCATCTAGCAAGAGAAAACTTAATGTTGCGTTTAATAATACCGTGCGTTATGTGTTTAATCTGAGACGATTTGATCGAGTTTCAAACCATTCGAAGTTAATTTTAAATATGTCATTTGATGACCTCCTTGCCTATAGGACATTGGTTTTACTTTCGAATGTGATTGAAACTCGTCAACCTAGTTATTTGTTTGATAAGCTACGCTTTGGATCCTCTAGCAGATCTCATCAACTCATTCATCCACGATTTACATGCTTAACATCTGAGCGTCAATTCCTAGTTAACTCTATTCACCTATGGAATTCTCTACCAGGGCATATACGAAGGTGCGGCGGGACTGAGAGATTCAGGATCGAACTTAAAGCTCACTACTCTAATTAATATTTTTTTTTTTCCTCTTTTCCTTCTTTCTTATTTCTTATATTAAAACATAAATGGAGATGTATGTTTAAAAAACGTATTCATTTTTGAAAATTATTATTATTATTGTTATTTTGTAATTTTTAATTTTTTATATTTATATAATGTTATATTGTCATAAACACATATATATGTTCTGTAGCTCAACTCAAACTCAATCAAATTTTTAAGCTTCACTTGCTATAAGATAATTTAAGTTTTAATGTGTTAGCATTTATTGAAATAAAAACTAAACTAAACTAATGTAATGTATTTGAAGTCCATTGGGTCAAAAATAAAAATAAATTAACTTAAATTACAACCAACGGTGACTAATTCGAATTTTGCATTCCTTTGAAAAACTTGACAACCTTTTTTTAAACAGCTGTCACTAAGCTTAGTGAACTAGAGATAACTGTCAGCTTATCTGTCAAACTCATGAAGTTTTTTCACTCTTTTTCCATTATACTTTGACAATTCAACATTCAAAGAATTACACTAAAACAACGTTTGCATATTATGACATTTTTTTTTTAATTCTCTGTTTACCAAACTAATAGAAAACTTTTATAATTGAATTATATAAAATAATAAGGCTCACTCACCCGACTTAGGGGCCAGTTATAGCTATCATTGAAATCGATAATGAAATATTTTTGAATCGATATTTAACGGTGTTCTTATTTGATTAGAAATGAAAACTATATACTGATCGATCGGAAATCACACAAAGAATTTGTTTTGAGAAAAGAAGTGTTATTGCGCATTTATTTTTCTCTAAAAATTTATTTTTCTATTTTCGGGATGGAAATTAATTTTCCTGAACAGCTGATACTTTAATGTTCAAAAATGAAACGAATCGTTCCACTGATTTGTGTTCCAATTTCACACAATTCCAATGACAGATTTCTGTCAGTGGATTTTTAATGACAGAAATTAGTATATAAACGACCTGCCAAAAAAATTCCAATGATGAAAACCAATGATAACTATAATTGGCCCCTTGGCACGAACATTTTGATCTAATAGAGTCAACATTTTTATTATTCCATTGAACTTGTTGGCGCAAATTTTTAAACATTTAAAACCAACTTTAAATCATTTTTAAATTCGAAGTCGGTTCTAAAAATGAGTTTTAGAATGAGAGTTGGCTCTTTGACAATTTTAAACGATACATATAAAGTATACTTTAACGCTAAAGCAATCGTCTTACTTTAAAAACAGCAAAATACTTCTTTATCTATTTTAAATTATATTTTATCTATTTCACGTTTGTAATTTAATAACAAAAATTTAAAGACAAATTTTTTTTTTCTTTTTTAAAGAGAAGATGATTTTGAATTTTCTCTGCTTTTTAAATAAATAATTCATAAATGTCCAAAATATATGCAAAATCAAATTTGTGAAGTAAAACCTTGCCAATCCTTAAATAAAACAATTGACAGCTGTCAGACAAACTGTTGGCATATTTTCTTCCAAAAGTCTTACACTTTCTTTGTCACAAGTTTCGCTGATTTAATTTTGCGTGTGCGTAAAATATTTATTATATTTATACATTTGTACAAAAATGAAAAAATTGTGCAGCAAAAACATTTGTTTTGAACAACAACATCTAACAATTTGGAAATGCCAACTGACAATGACGTTTCTTTCAGTTTTGTGACGTAACGTTTCTTTCAGTTTTGTCACATAAAAATGCAAGCTCATACGACTGTAATGAAGTTTTCCTTTTTAAGGCCGTGTGTGAATTGCGTTAAAATTTGCGTTAAAACTTCTACCACGATTAAAATTTGACGTCTTCTTTGAGGTGGGATCAAATTTAGCCATTTGATGTGTGAATTGCGTTAAAACAATTATTTTAACCAAGATTTCTGCGCAGGTTAAAAAAATTTCCCTCGATAATTTAAGAAATTTCCCTGAACAAAAATTGGTTTTCTTTTTCGCGGAAAAATAATTTCTCTTACAAAACATATTTTTAAGAAAACAGGGTTAATAAAAAGTCTCTAAAACTAAAAAAAAAATCTTTTTTATTTATTGTTCTCGATTCTAATGTCATATTTTAAAACAACAGTCAAAAATATTTAAACAAAATTTCCCTTTTGATTAATTGATTTATTCGGTGTGGTAACACTGAAAAATTGAATGCAAAAGCAAGAGCAAATTTCTATATCAATAGAAACGTCAAATTTTAACACACTTTAACCTGCTCCACAGCTCAATAAATTTTAACCCATGTTATTCACCTCATTAGTGTCAAATTTTAACGCTGGTTAAATTTTAACACACATTTTAACGCAATTCACACACGGCCTAAAATAAATCAATTTATTTTTAATCGAGATTTTTCAAAATACAAATTTCCTCTGTTTTTGCATTCAATGGGACAAAATAAATTGATTTATTTTGTATTTAAGATCAAATCTGCAGATTTAGATTGTTCGGCTGATTTACATCTCGTTGCACTAATTCTAATATAATTACTTAAAAAATGCTTAGGTGGAAATTTGACAGCTATACCGAAATCGTTAACACGTACACGAAGTTACACTAAAACAATGACAAAAAAGCAAAATAATTCCAAAACTGTTATATTTGTGACGAAAAAAAATCTATTTTTGACAGAAATCTGAACTTAGCCATGGAAAATCCCTTAAGACACTTGGGTAAATTTTTGTACTAAAATACTTGAAGATCTACGCAATAAATTTATTTTTTTTATTTAATTATTTAATTATTTAATTTTTAATTTAATGCATAATCCCAATTATTATAAGTTAAATATTTCATTTTTTTTAAATTAAAATTCTTCCCGCATTTACAAATCGAGACTGGAAATATATCAATAGTTATTTGTGAATGCATATCATATTAATCACTCATATCCAATTTTATTCGTGACATATTATAATTATAGTTGTTTTTCTTTTCACAATGTTTTTTTTTGTTAACTGAACTTAACCGTTTGTTTGTGTGTAATTAATTGCATATTAAAATACTTCACAGAAAAAATAAAAATAAAATTATGTCACAGTGTCATCATCCCTTTATATTGCCACTCATATCGTACTCGTATCTACACGTCTTTAAAAACTTGTTAAATTTTATTTTTAGCTGGAAAAACTTTTCTGGTGTATTTATGAATCTTTAATTCATTAGCTCATACAAAATGTATATTAAATAACGATTTTTGTTGTTGTCAAGGATAGGGTGGCAAAATTATTAAAAAAAATGCAATGTATGGTAGCACAATCAAATTGTTGTTGTTGTATTAAAACCCTACTAAAACAACAAACTTAGGAGTGAAGTTTTGTAGAGGGTTGGTTCTTTTTGCACACCTTTAACTTATTTATTTAGGTACCAGTTACGTTGATTTACATAAAGGATTCATTTTAAAAGTTTAAATTTAAGATAGAATACATAAACATTTCTAAAGAAAAGTTAGGTTTATTCTGGTGTGAAAATTTAGTGTAGTATAAACGAATGGAGGTGCATGACTGCTTTAAGCCTAATGTATCTTAAAACATGACTATACACCGTTTGCCATGGTAAATATTCGACTCATATACACGATGTCAAAGTTTTATTTTGTTCCTTAAATGTTCTTTCCTGACCTTTCTGAACAAAAATTTGTACTTTTTCATTTTTGATACAAAAATTATGGGAATGAAAACGAATTCGTAAATATGCAATTTCAGTCCAGAAAAAATAGATCACTTCTATAGAGATGAGATTTGATAGAGTATTTCATTTGTACCTGTCCTAAGTATGGAGAGCGGATAAACGCATTGGTTTTTAAGTTTAAGGTACACATTGCAGCTCATGTAATTGTGCAAAAAGAAGATTTTTCGCATGCAATTGATAGATTTCTGTTAAACAATTGCAAACATTTAATTGTTGTACATTTAAAAAAATAATTCATTAAAGAATAAGTATTAATCTTTACTATCTATCAACAAACACACGTTTAAGAGTGACATCGAACAAAAATTATTTCATGTCATTTTGTTTGATACGAGAATATACACAGAAATTTTAGTTTATAAAGGGTCCGCCATCAAACGTTTTTTTTTTCAACTAGTGCTTATTTTGTGAATGGTAACACTGAGCTCATGTCTGATTTGACAGATAATTAGTTTTATCCTTCCGCTGAACGGGAAATATTGCGACATTACTTTGAAAATCATGGTAATTTTGCAGAATGTGTGCGAAAATTACGTACGGATTTTGGATGAAGAGAAGCACCGTCAGCTCCGTCAGCTCCGTATGTTCGTTATCTTGAAAAAGTGAAAGAAACTGGCATCCTATCGATAAACCAAAGCGTGTCAGAAAGTGTGCGTGAAGTGCCATCAACATCAGTTCACTGTCGTTCTCAACAATTGAACATTTCGGAGACATCATTGAGACAAATTTTGCATAAAGATCTAAGTATGACGCCATACAAAGTCCAATTGGTTCAGGAGTTGAAGCTAACTGACCATCCAATGCGTTTTCGCTTCGCTAAGTGGGCCTGCGATCGACTTAAAGAAGATGCCGATTTTGCCAAAAAAATCATCTTTTCAGATGAAGCTCATTTTGATGTTGGCGGGTATGTAAACAAGCAATCGCATTTGGGGCACAGAAAACCCGCACACATACATTGAAAAGCCGATACACCCAAAACGAGTCACTGTTTGGTGCGGATTTTGGTCCAGAGGCATAATTGGGCCATTTTTCTTCGAAAATGAGCCAGGAGTGAAGAGGAGGTAATTATGGAGGTAATTATGGAATATAGCTTCACACAATCGATAATGTGCCTCAAAATTGGACCGATCGTGTAGGCTACTGCATGGCCAGCCGAGGCAGCCACTTGAATGAAATTATTTTCCAATTATTAACCGGAAGAATTGTACTTTCAAATAAAAAAAGAAATTTGAGAAAATATTCAGTAATTTTTGTATAGCATTTTCAAAAAAAAAGTGTTATGGCCCTTTATTTTCAAAAGACATTTTAAAAACAAGTATACATGAAAGGCTGTTAGTGCTATCCAAAAAAGCGAAGGTATGTATTTATGATACCACATAAAAAGTCCAAATTTTCCAACTACCAAATTTTATTTAAAAAAAAAAAAACAAAGTATAATCATTTTGGTTAGTTTTTGTAATTTAAAAAATTGAAAAAAATATGTCAGACATTACTGGAAATACACCAATGCACGCTTCATTAAACCCTTAAAATTGTTTATTTTATAAGAATATTTTCTTGGTCGTTTTATTTCTCGAATAGAAGGTGATCACAATTTATTGGTCTTTGAGTTTTTCCACCATTGATTCAAGATCTTAAAGATGTATGTAGTGAAGTTATAGACAACATGCAGCTGCACATGTTACAAATTAGACATGTAATATTTCTAGAAGAGGATATGGTGCTGCAACCGTATCTGTGGCGGCTATTTTTCTGATATCGTTCATCAAAAATTATCTACTTATTGAAAAACCATGTAGCTTAAACGACTTAAACCTTCATCTTAGCTGACTACTGAAATTTGTAGTCTTAAAAAACCTTAATTTTAATCGACCCAATGGCTTAGGCTGGTATTAGTTGTTCATATATTCTTATGAACTTAGTAGACAAGCCAATGCCTGTAAGTTTGAAAAGCAGTAACCTTCTGTTTATAGGGTCAAAGGTGACTTTAAAGTCTACAAAAAATGTAGAGAAATTCTTTTTTTATCAAGAAAACGTCTAGCAACACTCATTAGAATAAAAATTCGGTTTATTTTATGAAGATTCGCTATAGGAACACAGCTTGGAAGCAACTTATTAACTTTCCATAGGAAGTTATTGTTATTTATTGAATTGAAAATGTTGACATTTCTCGACGTTTCAAGGTCCCTAGAGTTGAAATAAAAGATTTTTAAAGAGATGTCTGTGCGTGCGTGTGTATGTACGTACGTTTGTACGTTCGCGACGTTTTTTTCATCGTCCATAACTCAAATTTAGTTATGCAGGTAATAATGCCGAAATATTCAGAAAGGACTCTCAAAAAAATTGAGTGGGTGATTTTTTACCATAGCAATTAAAAAAAAAGGTGAAAATTTTGGTAAGCCCTAAATATCTTGCGAACAAATAACGCTAGAGACTTGAATTACATTTAATACCTATTATATATTGTAAAGTGATACCAAACAAATATATTTTTGGAAAAAATTCCCATTAACTGTTTTTTTTATAAATCAAAAAAACTGAAAAAAAAATTGTCACCTCGAAAATTTTACGAACAAAAAATGATTTTATCTCTAAAACAATTTTGTGCAACGAAGAATAAAGTTTTCAGCATCTGGTAAAATTTTGAGAAAAATCGAATTGACAGTTTTGTTTTTATAAAAAATAAAAACCTAAAAAAAAATATTACTCAAAGTTAGTAAAAATTGATTTTCGACTTAAATATCTTTTCAAAAATATGAGATTATGCCTTCCAACTAATTTTATCTTATAAGAAATATTGTTGTTAACATTCGGAAAAGTTTTGAGAAAAATCGAATGGACAGTTTTTTTACAAAAAATAAAAACCTAAAAAAAAAATTAAGAACAGTTTTTAAAAAAATTGATTTTGGACTCAAACATTTTTTCAAAACTTTGAGATATTGGCTTTAAGCTAATTTTATCTTTTAAAAATATTGTTGTCAACATTCAGTAAAATTTTGAGAAAGATCGAACTGTCAGTTTTTTAACAAAAAATTAAAAACCTAAAAAAAATTAACAAAAGTTGGTAAATATCTTTTCAAAAATTTGAGATATTGGCTTTAAAATAATTTCATCTTTTAAAAAATATTGTTGTCAACATTCAGTAAAATTTTAAGGAAAATCGAATTGACAATTTTCTTACAAAAAAAAGCCAAATGAAAAACAATACTTAAACTTGGTAAAAATATCTTTTCAAAAACTAAAAATATTGGCTTCAAACTTATTTTATCTCACAGAAATATTGTTTTCGACATTCAGTAAATTTTTTTATAAAAATTTAACAGCCCGTTTTTTTTCATAAAAAAATAAAACCTACAAAAAATTGTACGCAAATTTGGTAAAAATTGATGTTCGGTTCTTGACTTCAAATTAATTTCATTCATCCAATTTGTATTTGTTTATATAAGAAATACAAAATTTTAAGAAATGCTACTAAAATTGGTAAAAATTGGTTTTCGACTAAAAATCTCGGTAACAAAAATAGATTTTGAAATCAAACTAAATATTTCATTATATGCAAAATTTTCTTGGTAATTTTTAATGTTTTAAGAATAATTCAATTGAAAACTTTTTTAACCCAACAAGAAAACCTACAAACTTTTAAGCAAGACAAATCGACAGACGGGATGGTAAGTTATCAGTGTGGGTCGCATCCCAGCCTCTTTTATTCCTTTCAACCCAGGTAATAAGCCTTAGGTATAGTAATTGCTTAGTTTACCGGTAGGTAAGGATCTCCCTTTTTAAAGATCGCAAAAATATATGAAGATCGAAAGCTATTTGGAATTACCTCATCTAAAAACATCTTATTTAGTGAAAATAGAACGTGTTATAGAAATTGTAAGCTAGCATTTTTGTACAACTGCACTTATAGGGATTTAGAGAACAAATTATTATATTTGTTTTAAGGATTTAGAGCAACGCGAAAGATTTCTTCCTACTTCTCCTACATTTTTCGCCATACCAACAATATTTATATTTCTTTGCTCTATGTGAGAGCTCCTGACAGCTGATATCCTGGTGGGGTCAAAAATTAAATTCGTTGAGACATCCACTGTGTTAAAAAACAAATTTGAAATATTGATTGCGTGTTGAAATAGATTTTTTCTAAAAATATCATCAATCCAGCGAAACTTTTTGCATCCATTTTTAATTTGCTTTAGGAAATTTAATTCATGTGTCCTAAATTCGCAAGATATGCGATGAAAAGGTAACAGTTATCACCTCGAAATCATTCGCAGTTTCAAGCCAGTTACAAGCATTTTAAAATGAAGTATTTTGGCCAACCAGAATTTTGAAATTCAAATTTGACATGTTTTGAGAGTATTTCGACCCCAACCCAGAAATTATTTAAACAACAATTATTGACAATTTATTATCATTCAAGTATGATGGTTAGTGCGTTGGACTGTCATGCAAGGGGTCTTGGGTTCAATCCCTGCCTGTGCCACCTAACTTTTTCACGGGTACTGCCTCTTGCGAGGAATTGACAAATTCTCCAAGAGTAATTCTTGTCATGAAAAGTGCTTTCTCAAATTAGCCGTTCGGATTCGGCATATAAACTGTAGGTCCCTTCCATCTCTGACAACATTACTCGCTCACAGAGATGGTTGAGAGTTGTAAGTCACTAGGCCCTGGTCCTTCATGGACTGTTGCGCCACCTAATTTATTTATTTATATGTATGATGAGCATCTGCCGCCTCAGAACACAAGTTCGTATAAATTTATTTGTGTAAATCAACGTCCACATTTATCCCTAACGATCAATTTATTATTATTTGTATTAAATTGTATTCATCTCAAACTTACAATTTAATTTTACTCCATTAAAGACGATAATGAATAAAATTCCAATCAAAAACCGTTGACGTTTATCCATTTTTGTTCCTTGATTTCAAATTTTATACTTCGTGTTTTTATTTGTATTGAACTTCAATACTTCTGATTAAATAAATAATCACATTCACATAATATAAAATTGTCATTAGATATTATATGCAAATTATTTCTCATATTTTTTGAAATTTGATATATCGAATATTATTTGTTTAGTTTCCATCTTTTAACTTGACACTGAACAAAATCACATAATCGCACATTCAATTTATTAATTGTTTGCACAAAAATAATATATTTTTTTTTCGAATAACAATTACCAAAGTGACTTTTTTTTTTAAATATTTGAAATTGAATAGTTTTTAATTAAATTTTAGTAAGATACAAAAAACTTCACACGATCTTGAGAATATATTTTCAAGTGCAAACAGAGATGTACACCTATAAATTTACATATGCATGTATCGATCGGTTTTGTTGTAACGCGGTGATCGAGACGAAGGGCTAACAACTTTTTTCAAAACCGTTTTATTTTTATATTCCTATTGTTCCGTTTGAAGATCGCTTGCTTTGTGTATTGACTAGACTCGTATAAGCTGTGACTTTCCGACTCGACTTAACTATCGAATAAGCGATGATACCTACTATCGGCCCGATGCACTACCAAGTACTGACGATATTGTTATTGTCGTGATGAGATGAGCTTACACGCAGAATTCGAATTAATTACGAAAAAAAAACAGGGGGTATCTTTTCTATGTTTTTATATTTTTTTATTTATTTTCTTCTATTTGTTTAAATTTGTTTTCTATTACCTACCTTTATACGTGAATATGTATCTGCGATGATATAAAGTTTAAAAAAAAGATACATCGAATCGAATTGCCAGGTAATCGAAAGTAAGGGTCTGTGATATAGAGAGCACATCGGAGATTGTGAGTTGTACAGTGGTGGTTATAAAATTAAGCCAACAAATCAACAAAGTCAATATTGTGCTTCAATTTCTTTTATTTAATGATCATGCAACGTAATCCAATTGGATACAAATAACACTTTTCCGATGGGTTTTCGATGGCTTAATTCAAGTCCTACTCCAAAAGCACTTAATAACGTCAGATTTTTAAGATGATACAATTTGGAAAAAAAAACACATTAAAAGCCTTTTTGAGGCTTCATGAAGTAGTTTCTTTGTCAATGTTATCCGCTATAGTTTTCTAAATCTTTAATCCTTGCCTTCAATATTCATTTTAAATATTTACAATATTTCATAAAATTTTTTCAAAAACCTTTATTAGTCTTTTTTAAAATATAAAAAAACGCTGAACCATTTATGCCAAACATAGTTTAACAGTAAAAAGTAAAATCGGTTTTGTGATAAATGTATGTCGTCTAAGCAAGCCTATTACTACAAGTTTTTGAAATATATTGAAAAAATATATAAATAATGTTGAAAACGAGTATTATTTTAAATTTGAACATATAAGTAGTTAAAATTGAAGTGCGGAAGAGGTTTGAAAGGTAACCCCAAAACATATTTTTCAAAACCCATCAAAGCATTAGATTCATGGTTTTTCAAAAGTTGATATAAATGCAAATGAAGTTTCAAAACTTAAATTTAAGAAACTAAGTTAGAAAATAAAATGATTTAAACTGTATCTAGAAGATATAAATTTGTACTTTGCAAAAATCATAATACAATTTATTGTTAAGAACTATCTTGTTGTTTACCTTGGCCTTAAAGCACCATTTCGATTGTTTTTACTTTTCCAAAGAAGAATATTCTAAGACATTTTAATCCTTGAAAAAGTATTGTTCTGTCTTTGGGACATATTAAAGACTACATTTTTCCGACCAGTGAAAACATTAATTTCTTTAACTGTTTGAATAAGAATGCTTTCAAATTACCTGAACAAAATTTACTTAAATATGCAAAAATAAAAGTTAAGACAGAAAAATCATCTTAAAATGGCATTAGGTCTTTTTGGTCAAAACCATAACGCCCAAATCCTTAAATGTCATTAAGCCCACAATTTATCACAAGGCGCAAAAAGTTAAAAAAAATCCAAAGCGAATGTTGTAAAACCCAAATATATTTTAAAAAAGAGGCTGGGATGCGACCCACACTGATAACTTCCCATCCCGTCTGTCGATTTGTCTTGCTTAAAAGATTGTCTATATGCATCATTTTTTACCAAATTTGCGTACTATTTTTTGTAGATTTTATTTTTTTTATGAAAAAACGGACTGTTGGATTTTTATAAAAAAATTACTGAATATCGAAAACAATATTTTCTGAGAAAGAAAATAAGTTTGAAGCCAATATTTTTAATTTTTGAAAAGCTTTTTGACTCGGAATTCAATTTTTACCAACTTTGAGTAATGTTTTTTTTAGGTTTTTATTTTTTATAAAAAAAACTGTCAATTAGATTTTTCTCAAAATTTGATCAGATGTCAAAAACATAATTCTTCGTTGCACAAAATTGTTTTGGAGATTAAATCATATTTTAGTCGTAAAATTTTCGAGGTGAAAAATTTTTTTTTTAGTTTTTTTTGGTTTATAAAAAACCGGTGATTGGAATTTTTTCCAAAAATATACCTGTTTTGTATTACGTTACAATATATAATATAAAATTTAATTCAAGTCTCTAGCGTCATTGGTTCATGAGATATTTAGGTTTATCCAAAATTTTCACCTTGTTTTTAAATTGCTATGGTAAAAAAACCACAAACGCAATTTTCTTGAGAGCCCTTTCGGCATCTTTCTGCCTTATTATCTGTATAACAAAATTTATTTGAAGTCGATATCTCTTCTGGTTCTTAAGCTATGGACGACGAAAAAAACGTCGCGAACGTACAGACGGACGTACGAACGTACGTACACACGCACGCACAGACATCTTTCTACAAATCTTTTATTTCGACTTCAGGGACCTTGAACGTCGAGAAATGTCAAAATTTTCAATTGGACAAATCGGACCCATTACAATAACTTCCTATGGGAAGTTTATAAAAGAATTTTTAGTTATTATTTTGCCCAAACAAATTTGAATTAGGGTTTTACGACATAGGGGTTTGGCTGTGCTACATTTATTTTGGGCATTACGACGATTATGATTTCTATCGTTTCTTAGGTCTTTTCACGACATATAAAACAAATCATAAAATGACATAAAGCTTAAAAATAGAAACGTCGTGAATTAATCACTATGAAAACGTCACAAAGCCCAAATAAAATCTCATATCACCCAAATCAACTTTCAATGTTTTAACTTCCAAATTTAGAAATGTTTTAACGCCCAAAAGATATTTTGTTGTTGTTACTAAATTTGGCCTTTATGACATTTATGTTAGATAAAAATTTTGCGGCTGTTTGTGAGTTCCAGGGATGGCACCAAGCCCCCCTACGTATTTAACTGCTTATACGCCATAATGCTGGGTGGGAGGGTAGCACTGTGAGGAAGCAAACCATTTCGTTTTATTTCACTTTAAAAATTGGCCTTATTTCGTTTAATGAAAGTGAAATGAAGCCTAACAATATTTTTTACGCTTTCTTGACGTTCTGAGTTTTTTGACGATTTGACATATTTTTCGTTTAATTTTTGTCAAAATGCCCAAATGGGCAATACGTCGATTACTAATTTTGGAGTTTTGATATTTTAAAATTGATTTGCGCAATACCACATTGACTTTGGGCCTTGTGTCATTTTCTTCTCAAAAAGTTTTGGGAGATATGAAATTTTTAATATGTTGGCATTATTTTATTGGACAATAAAACCTTTTTATTTAGAATTTCATAAAACCCTAAAAAAATTTAACTCCCAAGGGTTAGGTAATATTGTCCAAATCGTACAACAACAAAATGCTAATACAATTGTTGTAGGCGCTATGACATTTTTAATTTGGGCGATATGGTTTTAGAATGCTATCAAAAAACTTCAATTTTTTGTTAAAGTAACCCTAGTTTCAAACTGCTTTCAGGGCTAATTCAGGAACGCGATTTGTATTAAACTTTTAAGAATTTATAACGATGTAGATATAAAAATCCTAAGGTTCATCAAAGTGGATACCTTCTTACATCATATCGTTAAAAATTAGAGCCTAAATAAAGCTGAAGTGCCATGTAAAGATATCTGCTATCATAAGAGGGTGATTCAAGAATAATAACTCGAATGGAAGCTTTGGTCGAACAAATAGTTTCTCGCGAAGAAATCTTCAGAAAAGTCCGTGTTTTTGAAATATGGAGTGACTAAATTTAAAGTATTCGGAAATGATGGAAGATCGTTCAAGTGTCTTTGGAATTAATTTACTCAAATAATTTAGTTTTTTTAACTTAAAATATAACTTCAATTTCAGTGGCTTAATTATGTGACTACAACTGTAGTTACTGCAAGCAATTGAAATAGAGCTACAGTTATTGAAGCGTTAAATGCAAATACTTAAACTTTTAAACTTCATACATTGAGCTTTTTTCAAATTGAAATTGTCGCATAGTTTATGTGAGTGGCGTTTTATATTAGAGTTAGGAAATTAGATTCACAATTCAGAGCCAAGAATTATAAAGTTTAAAAACCTTTTGTATAGTGTTTTGGTTGTAATTGTTTTTATTGTTGTTGTTGTTAACGTGATGATAATGATATTGACAAATTAATAGTTGCTAAGTACCTCTATATGCATGATAATTGTGGTCAAGGTCGATATTATTATATAGTTTGTTGCAACTTTAGCCTGCTATTATGAGTGGTCAGTTTTTATCGTCGAAACAAAGATAAGTATAGGTTTGTACTTAGATTATATTTTGCATGTCCAACATGAATATTATCTTACTGTTCATTAGATTAGTTTGACACAAATCTTATAGTAGGCAGATATTGTGCGGTTTATACATTAGTTATATAGAATTAAATATATAATATGTTCTTTATGTTGTATACAGAAACGTTCAAGTGTGAAGTGGGCCCTCCTTGGAGTCACAGGTGTACATCTTCTATTTTTTTGTATCGGGGAAAAAGCCCCACAAAATCTAAATTTACTGGCTGTATATCCATTTAATATGGATTACTTCTTAGTTAAACTGAGGTTAAAATGTATGGAGTCAGTAAAAACCCTTCTAGGCAAAATGCTCGAACTGAATTTTGAGTGGGATTGTTATGAAACTTCCCTTCAATGGTTAGAGTTAATATGTGATGTCTACATGCAATCAATGTACCAAATAAAACACCTAAAATAAGAACAAATTAAAGTAAAATCTAGGTAGAAAGTACTCAATACATACTTAACCCTAGACCCGTGTACTTACAAATTTCTAGTTTTAGCGTATGAATTCCCTAGAATGTGTCAAATAAACATACATACAGTGACCGACAAAATTCTTCTTACGATATACAAATTTCATATATATGTATGTTAAATTTGTGTACATATGTTTTCTGTTATATTTTTTTTAACACAAGTAGTCAAATGCTATTTATAACCTGTATGACTTTTATCACTTACCCACTTTACTTAACTTAATAATAAAAAGATGCAAAAGTTCATCACGTGAAACGACACAATTCATCGTACGATAACTTTTACCGTTACTTTTTTCCGTTTCTCTTTGTGGTTTGATCAAAAATTATGTCATTCTGCATTCAGCCGTTAGTGAACCAACATCTTATGGAGAAAAAAGTGAAATGTCAGTTCAACGAAAAAGAAAAGAAACGACGCAAGATTTCCGACAAGTGGTTGTGGATTTGTTTTTGAAAGAAAACAAATCTTTAGCTGAGCTTGCGCGTCTAGGTGGAAAACCTAAATCTACGATCCAGTACATCATAGAAAAATACAAAAAAACAGGATACGTTGAATATGAGCGAAGATTGGACCGCCCACGCATATTAAATGAAAGAAACGAAGGGGTTATTTTGAATATTATACGAAAAAACCCTAAGACGAATTGCCCTGCCAAACAAAAAATAGTCTGTGATACATGTCACAAAGACGTCAGTACGCGTACAATTGGAAGGACTCTCAACAGACATCAACTTTTTTCAAGAACAACAAGAAAGAAGCCCCTGATAAGTGATGTGAATAAGAAGAAACGGAAAGATTTTGCATCTCGGCACAAAGACGTTGATCTGGAATTTTGGAAAAAGGTTTTTTTCACCGATGAGAGCAAGTACAATATTTTTGGACATGATGGCCCTGCAAAAGTTTGGAGAAAAAGTGGCACAGCAATGGAAAGCCAAAATCTCCAAAGAACGGTTAAGCACGGTGGTGGCAGTGTCATGGTTTGGGGAAGCGTGACCTGGTCTGGCGTGGGAGAGCTGGAATTCATTGAAGGAAACATGGATCAGCACATGTACTTGGATATCCTAAGGGCAAATTTAGGTGCATCAGTGGAAAAACTCAATCTGGGCCGAGACTGGATCTTCCAACAGGATAATGACGCTAAGCATACCGCTAAAAAAGTAAAGGAATAATTGCTGTACCATGCCTCCAGACAGTTACATTCTCCTCCACAGAGCCCCAACTTAAACCCAATAGAGCATTTGTTTGACTATTTGGAAAAACAACTCCATAAACACCAAATTTCATCTAAAGCCACATTAAAACAAGCTCTCCAAACGGAATGGGATCGCGTACCTGAAGATTTCACGAAGAAGCTGGTTTCTTCTATGCCACGGAGATTGGAAGCTGCTATTAAAGCTGGTGGAGACGCAACACGTTACTAAAATGCAGATGTTATTAAAATATTTAAAAAAAAAAGTAGTCGTACGATAAATTTTGTCGTTTAATTATGATGAATAATACAATTTTTATTTAATTTTGAGAAAATAAAGGCCAATAAGTTGAATATTTTTATGTGAACAATATTTTTTTTGATCCCTTTTTTCAAAATGTCAGTTGATTCTTGGGTGTACTTTTAAGGAACTGAACAACAGAATTTATGTCTATTGTACGAAGAATTATGTCGGCGTCTGTAGATTTTTTTTACAAAAACTAATTTTTGTTTGTATATTATTTATTAAAAACAAAAGAGCTTTTATAAACTGAATACATTTTTTTTATTAGGAAAATATATAAAAAGAAATTCTTGAAATTACGTGGTATTTCTTTTTTTTTTTGGCGCTTTGCTAGTGGACCTGCTAAAGTTGACGGAAGTGAATTTTCATCTTCTTCGGTTTCCTCAGCATGCGGTGTAGTTTTGGCAACGAAACATTTCTCGCACACCCTTACATAATGTTTACTGCAAGCTGCAACATAACAAAGATCGCAGACAGCCGTAGTTTTGTTGCCTTTTTTTTATTTTTTGCAGGAATTACAGCGTTGCTTTATATTATTTATTTGTATTTTCGGTACGGTTTTTACGGATTCGACTTCGTAACCTATCAGTTTCATTTGTTTGAAGAGTGGATTTCTTATATGGCTATCAGCAAGCTCTAAACTAAAGCCAACTCCTTCAAAAACTTTTGTCTCTTTTCCGATCTCTTCTTGGTAGTTTACCAATTGGGCTGACAGACATCAAACATCCTGTAAAGGGCCTTGCACATGAGAGCGAACAACGAATGAACGAACGGACGAACAAACGTGATTTTACACATTTCAAAAAGTCAATTCCAAACAAAAACACATTTAAATTATAAGAAACCAATTAACAGTAATATTAGGATAATAAAATTTGCATTTTGTTCTCTAAAACAAGAAAATTTTGTAAAAACAATTTGGTAGTAACGAATTGCAGTATTGTTGCTACGAACTGTCAAACTCTATTCGCGTTCCACATACCATCCACACTGCAACGAATAAATTGTTCGCGCTCAACTTAACCTCAAAATTATACCACTCTTGTTTTGTTTTTGTGTGAAAGATCATGGCTGAGGAAAGTATGGAGAAAAGGGTAATTATAAATTGATAATTCGTCGCTGTCTGCGAATAGAAATAAAGCTCATGTGAAAGAAAAGTCATAATATGCGAACATCCACAGTTCGCAGTTCGTAGCTCATGTGCAAGATGCTTTAGATGCAATTCCTGCACAATCCAAATGGTTGTAAAATAAGGCAACTGGCCACCGATTACTCTTCCTCTTGCAGGTGTAAACTGCCGCCATACGGTCAAAAGTGCCATCTCCACCTTTCGCTGAGTTATAGTCCATAATGACAGCCGGTTTTTTAGTTGACCTCATCAATTTTGTCCTCATGATTAGCCGTTGAGAGCATGAGCACATTTTTTTTGTATTACTTTTGTAACTACATAACTGCATACACCTTGAATAACAAAATTTTTTCGAAAATTTGTCCCTCGATTGCTTGAAAAATGTATCCGAAGGTGTAAACTGCTTTGGCAATTGCGGCTTTGTTGTATTTTACTCATCAGTTCCAAGGCTAATGGTACTGATGTAAAATAGTTATCTGTTGGTATGTTTATAACATTTCCCTAAAAAGATTCAAGATAGCTTTTTATAGCCTTTATTCCAATAAAAATTTTATGAAAACTTTATGTGAATATCTTCCAGCTAATCGCATTACAAGCCGATGAGATATACCATCGGAACGATTATCAGATGGTTGCTGGCCAACATAAATTTCGCCCTGAAGAGGATAGCTGTTTACTGCGTCGACTATCCAGAAAATTTGTATTCCATATTTTCCAGGCTTGTTTGGCATAAACATTTTAAAAGGGCATCTTCCCCTTGAGCCGACCAATTGTTCATCAACTGTAAGCTATTTTGATGGTTTGTAGAACTCAACTAGATTCTCTTGAAACAAATTCCAAATGTACCTAGTAAATTGATAAAAACAATTATTTGTAAATGCACCTTGCATTCATAAAATATGTATCTTATATATCTTACCTAAATGCAGCCACTTTTTCAGTTTGAAGACGAAACGCTCTAGTTCTTCCGTCATCAAAACAAATAAAACGTCGTATTTGTTCGAATCTTTCTAAAGACATAACCAGAGAGAAAAAACTAAAAGAGCCAAATTTCCTCGTCTCCGTCTCTTCGAAACCTCTTACTCTCATTTTTTATAGCGTGTTGATGTTGAATTCGTATCGGTGTATACATGTTTTCACCTCGGAGAAGAGTACACAAAAAAACATCAGTTCCGGGAAATGCGACATTTCTCATTTTTGTTTATTGATAGGCATAGAGGAAATATATTATCTAGAGTCCCGACTTAATGGGTTTGCTCTCTTTCGGCCTACAAACTAAATTGAGCGAATTTTGCCCATTAGCATAAGCATGTGTTAGTTGTCCCGTGCATTTCTTATGGGAAAATGCAGATTCTATGTAGTTGTTACGGGCTTTTAAGAGAGTTACCTCAAATAAAATTTGAGGGTGTTTCAGGCAAGACGGGTACCAGTCGGGACTCTAGATAATATATTTCCTCTATGTTGATAGGCAAGAAGGCTATGTTTTTTAAAGTCTCATTATTATATTTGTAATTCTCATGATTTTCTTTCTTTAATTTTACTAACATCTTGTCGTTTTTATATCTACAAAAATACTCCTATAATTCAAATTAATTCTAGCAAAACATTTTTGTTTGTCAAAAAATAACGGGAGAAGTTGTACCGGTAGTTCGTGGTGAATTTGTTTTTCTCTTCTTTTTCTCTAAGTTACAGATAGATGGCATTAACAACCAAAACAAGAAAGGATGTGTGCAGAAAATGTGTAACAAGGTTAAGGTTTTTTAGACTAGACTTTATTTGTATGTATATTCGAACGAGTACATGCTTTTTATAAATGTATGTTATGTTTATTTCAATAGTAATACCTTAACTAATAACTTAACTACTGTATTATATAAAATATATTGCATTGAATTATTTTACATTGAATTATAAAAGGCGGAAATAATAAAGTTCTACAGTTTACCGGGAATATTTATATAAAATATCCATATCTTCTGCAATTGCGGTATCAATCGATATTTTCTGGAACTTAGTGTTAACTTAACATTTATTTGTCATGAATTACTTTTTCAGCTTTTTTATGCACCAACAAAATTAATTATGAAATTTGGCTGCGATAATAATTACTTGAACACAACATTTTCTATGTTTATAGTTATTCAGGTTTAGCCCTTAACTTTGATTTGCATTTATTTATGCCTAAAAAGTTTAGTAAACATCATGAATAAGCCACAATGCACTTTCAGAAAAACTGTAGTTAGAACTTTCCCTGACGGATTTTTCCTTGTCGCTTTATAACTGAAAGATAAGATATAAATAGTTAGAACTGGAAAACTTATAAAAATGATGCATAAGACTTAAATTTTGGTTGAAGAACAAATTTGTATATTCTTTTCACAAAACCACTGAACTAGCGAAAATACAAATGTTTGTACTTTAGTACAAAAGTACTTTTCGGCTTATGTAGCTAAGCCTTTAAAAGCAACACACTACCTTAGTTGAAAGCAGTAAGAATAGCTTATCACCTATTCACAAATCTTATGCAATGAAAATTGGCAACAGAAGTAACAAGTTGACGGTCTTTTTATTTAGTCTCTACTTAAATCACTTATTTTCAGCATTTTGGAAATGTCGTGAGTAATGTAAAGAAAATAAACAACGAGTATACACACAAATAAAATAGGAATGGAAAAAAGAGATAAGTATATAAAAATGTTTTCAATGTTCCATGTTTACATTCTGTAACTCTCGTTTTCAATGTTCCTGAAACTCTCGCATCGACAAAATTAAGTCGATAAACTCTGAAAATTGAAACAAATCTGAGTTTTTTTGCATTTTTCAACAGTCTGAGCGAAAATTATACGCATAAACGAAGCTAATAATAAAAATAATAGTTGTAGTGCTTTCAGAGTCTTATGGTTCAAAGGTGGTCGCCATTTTTCGAAGGTGGTGAGGAGAGAGAAAAGTTTATTCTCTCTCGTGGTGAGTATGCACACAAACTTGCATAAGTATTTGTTCCCCACATTTTTTTTATATGGAGTTACAAGCTGTGATTTGGCCACCAACTTGCATATGTATTAAGGCAAAAAGAGAGCAACCGTCGAAGTTGGTTCTCTCTATTAGTTCTTTTCTCTTTGACATAACTGCACGGTAGAATGGCATACTGGTTTGGTTTAATCGAAAAGATCCTTCGCTTCCACTCCGTAGGCGTTTTCAGAACCAGCGTATTACAATATTGCCATGCAAGCTTACGCATCTCTTCTTCAGATGTGTCATACCATCTGCGCATTTGCTTTGGGTTGCTGGACAACCGATTCTCCTCATATGTCTTCTTTTTTTTTTGTTCGTTTCAAGCACTATATTTTGAACAATATTTAGTGTAACTATAAAGACTTGAAAACCTCAGCCTTTCTCGAAAACAAATACGAACATTTTGGAACATGTCTCAATCGTTCATTTTTATTCCTTATTGTTCTTTGCCTTCGCTTTCGTCCGGCATTGACCACCAAATATTATTGAATTTGACATTCCTTGCAGCATACCGCATCCCCATGATACAACAAAACAAGATATGGCTTTCCGAGTGTTTATTTTTTCTCGTTCTGCACATTTACGTCATCGACGCACACTGTGTTTGTGCTTGATATATGACCTTCCCCATTCACTGCATTGAAAACATTTTCCAGTGATAACAACTGGGTCATCACAGCTTCGGATGGCTTAGAAAGTCCACCTTCATCCAGGTGGTGAACCCAGGAGTCTTGGTTTGAATTACCATCTTCCAAGTTTGTTACAGTGGCCTTTAAACGATGGCAAATATAGCCAGCCAGGTTCTCGAGGCCATCGTATGCCATTGGCAAATTCTTCTCTTGCTCACTTTCAAACGTTTTACTCACTTTAACTATGCTAAAAATCTTTCCTAAAAAATGGAAATCAACAAACGGAACACATGATTTGATAAGATTTAAATTTATTATATTAATACATATATCAAACCTGAGAACGATTCTTCTTAGAACCTCAGATCTGGTGTGTCATCTACACTAACGTTACCGTTCTCTGTTAGTGCACCTTCATTGTGGCCAAGAATATATGACCGTAGTCTATATTTAAATTCCTGGCGATCAGGATGGTCGTGAAGTCCCCCTTTGGCTCGAATAACACCAAAAAAGTTTTCCAAAACATCTTGGTTCAAACGGTAAGTCATTATGAACTTAATATCATAACGATCTTTCATATCTTTGTACAGCAACTGTAAGGCAGTATTAGATTGCACAATACCTTGAAAATAGTAAGTTAGATACATTTTCTTAAATACAAATTTATTTCATCTATATTTACCTTTTTGAAATAGAAGCATAGTATTTTTTCCAATGACCTGCATATTACAAACCATTTCAGACATTTTATTGAGAACCTCGTCCTGTGATTCCAAATGAAGTCCATAAGCATGGACTCTCTCCCTGGAATCACTGTAGAAATTTACGTTCATAACGTCGAACCAATCGTTTGTCTGTGAAAAAATTGTAATATGGTTCAGTTTTACTTGTTGATATTACGAGTATATGTACGTACATATTTTAGCAAGTTGTAGCATTCTTCCCAGCTTTCGTCTTGAAGAAGCCCAAGTCCCACTGCCCTCGATAAAGCTTTAGCAACAGTGTGCGAAAACAATTTTGTTGCCAGCTTCACCTTTTGTCGATCCGTTTGGACAACATTAATGCTCCTTGGAGAAATTTTGTGAGTTATGCTCAACTCTCCAGATGTGACCGAAAGGAGTTTTAAAATGATATCCTTTTTCACAATCTTTCCGTTGAGCATAAATCCGTGGTCGACAAAATGATTGCGTACAAGTTTTATGAGATGCGGAACGTCAGCAAATACATACATTTTTGTTTCTCCAAATAGGAACCTGCGAGAATAGTATTAAGAAAATAAAGGTGTTAAGTTTGTGAAAGATATCCAATTTCATACCATGGCGTATCCATGCTGACTTTAAGCTCAGTGTATAGCCCTCGGTTTGCACCACCTAAGTCACTTGTGATCGCCACTACTGTGAAACCACAGTTCCCCACCGCGCCGTTTCGATTATATCGAGCAAAATAATTTTAGTCATCTTGCAGTCAAAATCGTAAAAAATTGGTTGTTTCCATTTACCAATGAGGCCTGTTGTAAGATTGTTTATAATTAAAATAATACTTTCATAAATTTTTATTTTATTTTTACCTCTTAGCATCCCTACCTGGACGTAAGATGCGGGTTTGAGTGTGGTATCGGTAGTTCTGTCGTAGCAATAAGCTTCCTTAACTTTCATTTCGTCAAAACTAAGAACACATAGTTTTTGATTGGGAGTTAGCTCCTTTGACGATTTCATGATTTTTATAACAGGCATCATGACTCCTGGTGTTATATCTAGTTTCTGAGCCCAGGTTTGAAGTGTTCGTACAGCGGGAAGTGGAAAAGTTTTTCTTTTCAGTAATTTGTACGCTCTTAAACTAGATGAGTATAAGGTTATAGACCTAGCTATATCCTCTTCCGACCAATTTGATTTTGATCTCTTTAGGGAACCAATTTTTATTTTTTTTATTTGCCCGGGCGTAAAAATTTCAAGCAACTTGCTTTCCAAATTGCTTTGGTGGAACTCAGCTTTCTGCACTCGAGTTTCTAAAGATTATATTTTTTCTTCCGCACTCAACAGCTTTGAAGTTAAATCTTCATTTTCGGAACGTAACTTTTTTCTAAAAATTATACAAAATAGAAAATAAGAAAGTCAACTTTATATTTTGAAAAACATACATTTCTTCATTAAGATCGCTTATTTTGTTTAAAGATGTTGATAGTAACATCGACTCTGGGGCGTTACAACCTGAACTTTCATTTTCGTCACACTCATTTGGAATTTCTGGATCGGTGTCATTTGGAAATGAATCTTCCAGCAAATTGTTCAGCAATTGTTGATTATGCTTCAACTCCATTCGCTTTGAACGATCTGTTGATTCGGATTTCGTTTCTAAGGAAGTTCCTTTTAAGTGCACTGTTGGAAATGCATCCGGTTTCAAAAGGCGCAATGGAGTGAATCCTAAATGAGTATTATTTTGTATTTCCTTTAAATTTGTCTATCAATTTTACATACCCATTTCAAATCCTCTTTCAGAAAATGCAAACTACAAATCCTTGCAGTTTGAATATTAATATTATCCTTCCTTTTGCAAAACAAAGTCCACTGCTTTGAAAGATTTAAATTTCGCTTCGGAAACTTATGAAAACTTGTTTGAGCAGAAAGTTTTTTTCGTGTTGAGTTATTGCACTCAAAAACTGAACATATACCCATTTTAAATACTTTTTTAATAAAAACCAATTTCAAAATTATCTTATTTAAACACACCAAACCTTATTTCCTTTACAGCAGAGAACAGGAAACAAAGTAAAAGGAAATAAAATTGCGCCAAAAAATGACATTTTGATAGCTACAACACGAAATGTGCAAAGCCATATCTTTAGTAGTTGTATCATGCCGCATCCCTCTTTTAGGTGCAACAGGGTAATCGTCTTCGTGCTCATGTCGGTTGCCTTGCTGCTGCTGTCTTTTAGCCTCCATTTCTTTTTCCATGTCCAAACCAGCTTGCGTGACGCGAGTATCCAACAAAGCTGTATTTGGCTCAAAATTTGGATCATCAGCATCGGAAAAATCTCCATCATTGTCACTGTCATCTTCTGATTCATTGCGGTGAACTCCCTCCTCTTCTGCCTCTAGGAACCGAGAATAATTCTCGTCAAAGAATTCTTGCTCACTTCATATTCACAATAAAGCAATTATATCGCACTGAAATCACTTGTTTGAACAAACTAATATTTACTGGTGTAAAATGTAAAACAAAATAATTACAGAACGAAAACAGTCGATATCCTGCAACACGAAAGCTTTGTAATTAGAAAAAAAAATATAAGAAAACCAACTTAATATTTTTTTGAAAATCCATTTTGCACATTTTGATATCAATGGTTATAGAACAAAATTAGGAACAGAATATATTAAAAAAGCTACTTTTCAACACAATTTCTAACATATCTGTATGAATTGCACACAAGACACCTCTAATCAATTGTATGATAACTCTTAAATAGGGCATATTTAGAAAACTGTTCGAATCTTGGAATGATTCATCTATAAGGAGTCGTCCAAATTAAATAGTTGAACCATACCTTGCTAAACAACAGTGTTCTGAAAATGTAATAACTAAAATTGTCATTTTAGACCTTGAAATAGTAAATCTAAGGTTGAAATTTATATACATTATGTTATTATAATTTAGTCAGCCTCTTTTACAGAACATTAAAAGAACATTTTAAAGCGGTGCCCAAAATTCGTCTTTATGTTAAGTTTGTGACCCCCCTCAAAAGTCTGAATCCGCCCTTGATTACACTCCAGTACATTCAAACTGCATACCTCATTTTCATTTCTACCTTATTATTATATCATTGCCCGAAACTAGATATACAAATATTTAAACAATGTTTAACCTATTAACCGCAATAAAAATTAAACTTATTGTTTCCCATCTCACATTCCAGAGCAATGTGTTCTATACAAATGTCAACATCTGTCGCTGTCTCCGGTATTGATACCATCAGGTAAAACAAAATCATAAACAAGTCATTTTGACGGTATGCATCAGCATTGGGAAGACGATGACGCGACGAGACGCATGATGACAGCAATGCACGCTATAAACATTATTTTAGTAGACTGTAAATTGAATTAGGGAAACAATTTGTACTTAATGTGAATTTGTTTAAGTAAATCTGTCAGTTGACTACTGTCAAAACGTAAATATGTATATAAGGCTATTTCAACACATAAAACAAACATTAAAATGTTTAGCCTAAAATTCCATTTCTTTTTATTACAATTGTAAATATTGTGTATTCTGTTTAAAAATGATATAATCAAATCAACCCATAGCGATGAAGTTACCAATACGAATACAAAAAAAAGAGATTTTGAAAGGATTAACTTAGGAACATTGGTTTTGAATTCATAAATATTGCAATGACATCGAAATACAGAGTGATAATGCATATTACATTCAAGTTGTACGGCTAGAGAAAAAATATCTGCACTTGAAAGTACGAAGTTGGGTTAAAGGAACGCAACGATTTATTTTTTATTTTCAGTTAAAAATGTTAATTAAATTTAATCTTAAGTTATATGATCCGAAATATTTATCAGCATTAACTAACGTTTTTTTCGTTTTTAAAGTAATTTATTAGCGGTAAAATATTGAAGGCCAAAATTGACATTTTTACTAAACCAATTCGGAAGTTTAACTTTCAACGGAGATAATCACGAGAACGGAATTTTTGTGACCTTTGACCTTCCTTAGCTTAGGATACAGACACGATATTTTATGAACTACCGAAATGCTCTATGATCAAAAGGTAGATATGTGGTATACAAATTGAGCTGCAGAGAATCGAAGAAGAAAGACAGTTGAGAGAAATTCGAGACAAGGAAGAGTTGATGTTACGACGTCAAAGGAATGCCGAATATATAACAAAAAAGTACAAGGCGATGAGTCTGGCGGTTGATCCCTTTGGCGATGGAGATGAAATCGTTGATGAAGTGAAATGCTCAGATAAAAATAGCGTTGTTAAGACGAATTCGCGAAGATGGATTGAAAAAACGACGGAAAAGGTTTATTCGCACACTAAGGCAAACGCCGATGCAAACCCAAACCATTTCACTCCGAGTATTTCTCAACAACAAAATATTGATGAAGCGTGGAGCTGTTCTGGGACTCAATCATCGATCAATATTGACCGACAGCCAACAGGATCAACCGCTGCAACTAGTCATCTTCCATTTGCCAAGTCCCGTGAGTCAGCCCATTGCCAAAGGCAGGAACATCAACAACTACCACTACTAATGCCCTGCCCACCTCGCCGACTCTAACGGATGGGCCTCGGAATCTCTGTCATACACTCGTCATCATTTTGTCTGAAAACAATCAAGAAATTCGAAACTTGACAGACTCTACTCAAACACGTCGCTCGTTTGACAACATACGAGAATTCACGCCCCATAGTTTAGCAGCGCCGCCACTTAGATGAGTTTTTACTCACCGCTTAAAAATGTTCTTTAATGTTTTGTAAAGGAGGCTAACAAAATTTAAATAACATAGTGTGTACGAGTATATTAACCTAACCCTTACACATTTCAATTGCTAAAATGACAACTTTAGTTTTCAAATTATTTTAGAACACTGTTGTCCAGCAAGGTATGGTCAAACTATTTAATTTGGATGACTCCCTACATATGAAAGCATTCCTAGATTCCAAAAGTTTTTTCGAACTCAATTTTCCTGAGTCTATTATTACTATTGCTATCAGTCTGCTTACTCGTATTTTCATCTTAAAGGAGTCAACAAAACTTAAAAATTTTATAGAGAAAAATGTTTGGTTCTTGAATTTAAGGAAATAGGCGCATTTAAGATTTCTCTAAAAAATTAAATTAAAACAAATTAAGGTAAACAAATAAGTTGGGAAGAAACGTTTGTGTGGCACTCACAAATTACACGTTTCAGAATCTCTTTTCACTTAAAATCTCAAGAGATTCAAAGCTTGTAATGGGTGATTTTTTGAGGTTAGGATCTTCATGCATTAGTATTTGACAGATCGCGCGGGATTTCAGACATGGTGTCAAAGAGAAAGATGCTCCGTATGCTTTGACATTTCATCATGAATAGACTTACTAACGAGCAACGCTTGCAAATCATTGAATTTTATTACCAAAATCAGTGTTCGGTTCGAAATGTGTTTATCGACAAATTTTGTTCAGCGATGAGGCTCATTTCTGGTTGAATGGCTACGTAAATAAGCAAAATTGCCGCATTTGGAGTGAAGAGCAACCAGAAGCCGTTCAAGAACTGCCCATGCATCCCGAAAAATGCACTGTTTGGTGTGGTTTGTACGTTGGTGGAATCATTGGACCGTATTATTTCAAAGATGCTGTTGGACGCAACGTTACGGTGAATTTGGCGATCGCTATCGTTCAATGCTAACAAACTTTTTGTTGCCAAAAATGGAAGAACTGAACTTGGTTGACATGTGGTTTCAACAAGATGGCGCTACATGCCACACAGCTCGCGATTCTATGGCCATTTTGAGGGAAAACTTCGGAGAACAATTCATCTCAAGGAATGGACCGGTAAGTTGGCCACCAAGATCATGCGATTTGACGCCTTTAGACTATTTTTTGTGGGGCTACGTCAAGTCTAAAGTCTACACAAATAAGCCAGCAACTATTCCAGCTTTGGAAGACAACATTTCCGAAGAAATTCGGGCTATTCCGGCCGAAATGCTCGAAAAAGTTACCCAAAATTGGACTTTCCGAATGGACCACCTAAGACGCAGCCGCAGTCAACATTTAAATGAAATTATCTTCAAAAAGTAAATGTCATGGACCAATCTAACGTTTCAAATAAAGATGAGATTTTGCAAATTTTATGCGTTTTTTTTTTAAAAAAAGTTCTCAAGCTCTTAAAAAATCACCCGATATATTAATAGATATGACATGTTTATTATATTTTTCAATTAGCCATTAGTTTAACAAAAGTGTCGCTTTTGCTGTTTTTGGGATATTTATATTATTGAAATTCGAGTTTAAATATTAGTTCTAGAGCATCCAAAGCAAATTCACTTCAAAAGTAAATTCATTTAATTTTTTAAGATCTTTTGTATTCAACAGAAAACCAATTTTGAAATAAATAAAATGCACGCTAGAACTTGCTAATTTCTTCCAAAAAGTCTTTTTAAAAATATTTCCTATATTTTAAGATTAAAAAATGTACCTGCAAAATAAGTTTTTCTCAAAAATTTAAATGCCATTTTATCTTTGGAGATTTAGGCTACGTTCAGACGGCGACTATTCGATTCGATTTTTTCACGTATGCGGTTTTATCGAATACGAGACGGCGTTTCACACGAGAAATATTCGATTCCATTTTTTCACGTACGGGGTTTGAGGCGTGGCAGGGGACACAGCACTGTCGGCTGTCAACCGACCATCGTCATCATGGATCCACGACGTAATGAAAGAATTCGATGAAATTTTGTTCGTGTGAACGACACAATATAAAGATAAGCGCTACTAATCATGTATACGATAAAAATACATTCGAGATTTATCGAATCGTAGTGACAAGTTCGTACGGTATACGGACAAAATTATTTCACGAATACGGGATTTTCCCGCATAGGCTTCGTGTGAACGCACAAATATAACACTTGCTGCCACTACTCTATTCGATAAAATCCCGTGTACGGTATACGAGAAAAATATGGTCGTCTGAACGTAGCCTTAGGGCCTGGATATTTTTGTTTCGAGACTTTGCATGTGGGGATTATACATTGGGAAATATGTCAAAAATAGCCATCATTGGTTTTTATCATTGAAACCAATCATTGGATTTTTTTTGTCAAATCGTTTATAGCGATTAAACGAATTGAATTAGTGGAATGAAATAAATTGGACGTTTTCACTACAGACTTTAGTAGAGCATTTGATAAAATCATTCACCAAATTATTTATCTTAAACTTAAAGCCCTTGATTTCCCACCCTTTTTTATTTCATGGCTCAGATCATACTTAAAATATAGAGTTGTTTTAAGGTTTTCAACCTCTGATTCTATTTATGCAAAACTTGGGAGTTCCTCTTGGGAATCGCCTTGGTTCTTTGTTTTTTGTAGTTAAGCTGATGACATGAAAATAACAAAGGTTATTTCTAATCCTTCTGATTCTGCCTTACTTTAAAATGATCTTGACTTATGCTAGACCTGGTGCCACAAAAATGTCTGTCATTGAAAAAATTCCCTGATTTCATTGGAATTGTGTCAACTCGAAACACAAAACAGTCGAACGATTCATTTCACTTTCAGAAAAATGGGAAATAGAAAATTAAATTTAATGAGAGCAATAAATTGCCAGTTATAGCTATCATTGGTTTCCATTATTGAACATTTAGTTTCGAGATTTAAAATTGAAAAGGGCGGTGTCGAAATGAAGCTGATGACGATGAGATATCACATAACTTATATTTTATCAAATTATTAATTTTTCAATGACTTAATCGTGTTTAATGAACAGCTGATTTCACATTTCAGAACATAATGATTTCACTGAAAGCGTTGCATTTTCTTTGCATTTCCACCTATTAGTTTTCCTTTCAAATATCAACTCTAACCTCAAATGCTGGATTTCCATTTCAAGGAAATTCGTGTCCAATGACTGAAACATTCTACTAAACCTATAATCAATCTGTCAACAAAAATCCAAAAATTTTGTTTTATAGGTGAAAATCAATGATTACTATAACTGACCCCCCCTCTGACAATATTCTAAAATGCTTGTTATGAAGTTTTAACATTAGCTTAGAAACTTAGAAAGCTAACTAACCTGCTTACTAAAGTTTGAATAATTCAGCCGTATTTTGTATTCATTTTGATACAAAGGGGTCGATACTGGATAAATATAAAATTGCAACTTTGTACTACCAATAATAGAATGTGTGATATGCTGCCTACTCACAGGTAAAACAGTATAAATTACGTGTACCTCACCTCACCTTTCAAGTTGAAAATCGAAATATTGTAATCAATCCAATATCGATTGTTGGACTAATTTTGTAGACGATTACACATAATATTTGAGTTAGTTAATTTCGGGGCCAAAATGTACCAAGAAGCTCATATTTCATATTCCAAACTACATAATTGCAATCATATAATATCCTTCTGAATTGAAACACACTCTAATATTTTAACACCCATCGGCATTTTGTTGGTCAAATGATATGCGTGCATTGGAATTCAATAGCTTCCCTTATAAGGTAATTATTATTATAAATTTTATAGTACTCAACTTGTATACCTTCAATCTGCAGTCCACAGTCGAGTCGAGGCGGCATGAATGGCTATGGCATGGCAACGCATCGGCATTTATGATAACCAAGGGTAAGAGCTCTTGCAATTGCAACTTAGTTGGCCGACTACCTAACAATATTACTTGCCATCAAATTTCAACTTCATTACGATTGATTTCCAATTTGCAAATTCACATCACGGATCACGGATGATATTATTTTAGTATTTTTGTTTTTATTTTTAATGAATATTTGGTCGCTATGGCCGCGAATTCTCGATGAATGATGATTTCGCACGCATGAGCACTTTCCATCAGACACGGTAACATGTTTGAATCCGAATCCATTAATTTGCATACGAATTAATAACTGGGAGGCAGCCATCAGTATTTGAAGCAGGGGGAAGGAGGTGCGACGCGGGTCGTGGTGGTGCGGCAGAGGAGGTGTGGCAGGGCATGGACGAACAACAGTGTTGACATCGCATGGAATTTGTAATCATCGCGTTAGAATATGGTTCAAGGTGAAACGATAAACCTTAACTTTTTGTTATTCAAAATATATACGACCGACACATGATACACGACTACGATGACGGACGACAGACGACGGCGAACGACAGACGGAACAATAACATGAGAAGAGGCGGGAAGAAGGCGTTGCAGCTACAAAATGTTACTAGGTGTTCAGCATTCGGTTTATTTCAATGCGCCCCCCGAACGACCTGGATTTGGATTGGGATCGGTGGTGCATTGTTAGTTCAACACTCATCATCAACTATGTATACAAAGTACCTAACCTTAACTATATATTGTGCTACATACATACATTTATGGACATAAAAATAGGAACAGTGCTTGCTTTTAATGAAAAAACTGTTGTTCTCATCTAAATAAAATCGTGAAAAAGCGATATTTTTTTATAAATGGAGAATCTATTGAAATAGTCAAGGAGTTTAAATATCTTGGTTCAATATTTACGAGTACCCGTAACATGATGGTTAGTGCGTTGTACTGTCTGTCATGCCAGAGGTCTTGGGTTCAATTCCTGCCTGTGCCATCTAAAGTTTTTTTTACTGGTATTGCCTCTTCCAAGGAATTGACAAATCCTCCAAGAGTAATTCTTGTCATGAAAAGTGCTTTCTCAAATTAGCCTTTCGAAATCGGCTTAAATAGTGTAGGTCCCCTTCCTTTTATCCCTGACAACATTACTCGCACACAGAAATGATTGAAAGTTGTAAGTAGCCCCTAGTACTCAACGGACTGTTGTGCCACCTAATTTCTTTATGAACAGGAAGAACAATTGTAGGTATTGATAAGCTTCAAAAAGCTAAGGCAGCAATCAACCAGCCCAAGCTTGGGGACGAAAAAATTCGATTTCGTTGAAAAAACTCCTTATTTATTTTTTGAAAAGAATGTTTCAGCTTCCATCAAGCACTCCGAACTACGTTGTCATCCTGGAAACAGGAATCTCGCCTCTGTTTATAAAAACTCTTAAGCTTCAAGCGGATTATTTGCTTAAAATTTTAATGATGCCTTAATTTCGGTAGATGAGATTGGCGAAAAATGTATTATGGCAATGAATTTGAATGTTATATGTATGAAATTCTGTCTAAGTTTGATGAACAGTATAGAGCGGAGTATGAAGTGGAAGCAGCTGAGTCATTGCTTAGGTCAACTTATAGCAGACTTTTTCATAATCTTTCAGGAAATGCTACTGCTATAAAAAAAAGCATTCAATTGATTTCTATTAGGGTCAAGCTTAGAAGTGAAATGCTAAGTTTAAATTGTATCCCGCTAATACCGGATCTACCGATAGAATGTAGTCTAAGCAAATTAAGAGAACAGGAAGATGTAATTCATTTTGTCAGAAAGTGCCTAGTACTAAGCGAAGTCCTATGTGAAATTAATGAGATGGGTACTTTTTGAGTTTTCAGTACTCAAAACTCGCTCTAAGTTATAGACAACGAATTACCAACCAAGATATGTGAATCCTTTTTTCAAATTGTTTTTTAACTTCCCATAGGAGGTTATTGTAATGGGTCCGATTTGTCGATTTGGCCCTAGAGGCGAAATAAAAGATTTTTAGAAAGATGTCTGTGCGTGCGTGTGTACGTACGTCCGTACGTCCGTACGTTCGCGACGTTTTTTTCGTCTTCCATAGCTCAAGAACCAAAAGAGATATCGACTTAAAATAAATTTTGTTATACAGATAATAAGGCAGAAAGATGCAGAAAGGGCTCTCAAGAATAATGCGTGGGTGGTTTTTTTACCATTATACAGTTTAAAAAAAAGGTGAAAATTTTGGTTAACCTTAAATATCTCACGAACTAATAACGCTAGAGACTTGAATTAAATACTTGTGATACCAAACAAGTTTTTTTTTGGAAAAAAATCCAATTAACGTTTTTTTTTTATAAATCAAAAAAACTGAAAAAAAAAAATAATTGTCACCTCAAAAATCTTATCTACGAATAAAAAATTATTTTATCTCCAAAACAATTTTGTACAACGAAGAATAACGTTTTCAACATCAGGTAAAATTTTGACAAAAATCAAATCGACAGTTTTTTATAAAAAATAAAAACCTAAAAAAAATATTCTCAAAGTAGGTAAAAATTGAATTTGGACTCAATATCTTGTCGAAAATTGGAGATCATGGCAACCAACTTATTTTATCTTATAGGAAATATTGATTTCAACATTCTTTAAAATTTTGAGAAAAATCGAATTGGCAGTTTTTTACAAAAAATAAAAACCTGAAACAAAAAATGAATAAAAGTTAGTAAAAACTGATTTTCGACTCAAATAACTTTTCAAAAATTAAAAATATGAGCTTCAAACTAATTTTGTCTTATAAGAAATATTGATTTTAACGTCCGGTAAAATGTTGATTAAAATTGAATCGACAGTTTTTTTTACAAAAAATAAAAACCAAAAACAAAAAAATAAATAAAAGTTAGTAAAAATTGATTTTTGACTCAAATAACTTTTCAAAAATTTGAGACATTGGCCTTAAACTAATTTTATTTTTTAAAAAATATTGTTTTCAACATTCATTAACATTTTGAGAAAAATAGAATTGACAGTTTTTTTTAACAAAAAAATAAAAACCTAAACAAAATTATCAAAATAAGTTGGTAAAAATTGATTTTTGACTTAAATATCTTTTCAAAACTTTGAGATATTGGCTTTAAGCTAATTTTATCTTATGAGATAAATTGTTTTCAACATTCGGTCAAATTTTGACAAAAACCGAATTGACAATTTTCTGACAAAAAATAAAAACCTAAAAAAATTGATTAAAAATGGTAAAAATTGATTTTCGACTCAATTATCTTTTTTAAAATTGAAAATATTAGTTTCAAACTAATTTTATATAAACATTGTTTTGAACATTCGATTAAATTTTGAGAAAAATCAAAGTTACAGTTTTTAACAAAAATGAAATACCTTAAAAAAGCATTACGAAAAGTTCGCAAACATTGATTTTTGACTCAAATATCTTTTGTAAAATTAAAAATATTGTCTTCAAACTAATTTTACTCACAAAATATATATTTTCGATATTCACTAATTTTTTATAAAAATCTAACAGTCATTTTTTTAAGAAAAAAATTAAAATCTACAAAAAATAGTACCTACGCAAATTTGGTAAAAAATGATGTTCGGTTCTCGCTATCTCGTGAATAACCGAAAACATTGACTTCAAAATAATTTCATTCATCCAATTTGTATTTGTAAATATAAGAAATAAAAACCTTTACGAAATGCTACTAAAATTGGTAAAAATTTTCGACTAAAAAACTATTTCATTATATGGAAAACATTGTTTTGTAATTTTTGTAGAATAATTCAACTGACAACTTTCTTAACAAAACACGAAAACCTTAAAACTTTTAAGCAAGACAAATCGACAGATGGGATGGGAAGTTATCACTGTTTGTCGCATCCCAGCCTCTTTTTAAGAATGATTTAATGAAAATGAATTTAAGAAAAAAGTACGTAAGACTGTCATCCCACCAAAAAGGTATTTTTCACGGATACTACCTCTTGCAAAGAACTGATAAATCTTTCAAATGTAATACTTATGAAGATAGCTTTCTCAAACTAGCCGTTCTGATTCGGCATAAAAACTATAGGTCCCCTTCATCCCTAAAATGACTCGAACACAAAAAGGGTTTAGAGTTGAAGTTACTATGCCTAGCATCTCTACGGTTAGTTTTGCTACCCAATTTATTAATTTATTACCCATTCTTTCATGTAAATATATGTACATATATGGTATTTAAATTTTTAACGCCTCAATGTTACCAACCTTTTTTCACCAAAACCAGAGTAATATCAATCCAAGCATTTTCTCTACCCGGCCTCTATATTATTTAAAGTTTTGTGAATAAACATTTGTACATAAAGCATTCATTATTAAACTTTATACATATGTATATATACTTTTTATACTATACTTTTTAATGTCGCTCGATTATTTTTTTAATCATCGAAATAAAAACTGACAGATAAAAACACAAAGAAAATTTTCGTTCCACTGAAAATGTTCTATGTCAAGAGTTAGGTCTTCATTCAAAAAGATTTTTTTATTTAATTTTTTTTAAATTTTTAATTAAACCTGAAAACAAAGTATTCAATTATTAAAACCTATGATAGTTAGAAATGGCCCATATAGCTTAAGCGACGCAAAGGGCGGAATTCAACTTAAAATCTTGAAACAATAATTAATTTAGTTTTAATTTCAATGTATAAACCATTCCACTCTTAGCTTGTAAAACCAATGTGTAAATTTGCAGGAGACAGAATAAAACAAAATATCAAGTAGTATTTACAGCTGCGAGCAATGAAATAGTAGTGATTTTTCAAGTACATATATTCATATTCAATTTGGAATTAAGATAGATACAAATTGTATTGAATTAAAGTAAAATTTACATTACACACCAAAAATGTTTACAAAAATCATTATAGCATGGCGATTGCCGTCTGCCAGATCATTATAGCATGGCCACCCTTGTTTCTCTATGTAGGTGCTCAAGAACGCGACCAAACTTCAATGATATCCCAAGACTATACAGCTTATAGAATAGTGCACCTCGATCGATTGTATCAAAAGCTGCTTTAAAATCGATAAAAAATACTTACAGCTTTTTCCTTTGTTTCAAGAAATTCTCTGCCAAGCTCCTGAGTGTAAAAATGTTATCTATTGCTGAATATCCTGGTCTAAATCCAGCCTGGAACTTCCTCATCAAGTTTCCGGTCTCAATCCAACTAACAAAACGCTTATGCATCATCGTTGTAAATATCCCTCCAAAAACTGTATTAAAAAGTTTTAAAAGGTGATTTTGGAGCATGACAGTCCCATACTTAAAAAATTCCACTGGAATACCATTCGAACCGGCTGCTTTTCCATTTTTAAGCGTCTCCAGCTTTTCTTCCAACTCGCTAAATGTAAATGCACAGTCCAGAGAGTCCACTACGAATCCAGGTGCTGCGAATTGCCACTTTGTTGGCGTTATTGCAGGATTTAAAAGATCCTTGAAATGGGAAAGCAATTAGGAATAAAATGTGTTGTGTTTTATTAATTTGTATTCAGCACAACATTACATTTTTCTAAAAAACAAATTTGAAAAAAATTCATTGAAAATTGGTACTCAATTCCTCAAGAAAGATATCAATACCAAGTTCGACTCTATGAAAAATAGAATTGATTTAAGGATTTTTCAACTAAATATCAAAGGGATATTTATCAACAACAGTTTTGTCGAAATGTATTGTGTATTGACTTTTAAATCAAGTGTTATTTTATTTCTTCGGCTAGCTTTTCATTAGGCCCAGGCTCCAAAATCTTGACAACCAATATTATTATTTTATTAAATCAAAAATTAAAAGACATTTTCTAAATATTTATCATAAGAATGATAAAATTTTAGATTTGTTGTATCAAAAAATTAAGTTTTGTTAAAATTATTTTGGCCATAGCTGTAAATATAAACCGAAGGGGATGAATGTGGATTTATTGTTCTTCATTATTGAGTCACCTTTCTTTCACTAAAAAAAAGAACTAAAAATAAAGTAGGCAAGGATGAGGAGGGGAGCTGTGCCTTTTGTTTGCTTTTTTAATGAATATCAAAACTATGTGTATGTGCACTGCGGAAAAACTGCTGAATTTTCTGGGGCTACATTAAAAATTTGTATATTTATATACAAATACTCCATTTCCATCTCCGCATGCATAGAATTGTTTTGCATTAATAAATCATTCAGCCGCGCATAAGTTGAATCTTTGTTTTTTACTTTTTTTATTTGTTATAGTTTAGGTTGGAAAATGTATGAATATTTTTTATTATTTTGATATTGACCTTGAATCTGTGCGAGAATAATAATAAGAAGAAATGTATATTCATGGGAAACAACAAAAATAAATATTTTTTAACGCATAGTTTTGGCAATTGCTCGTGTTGTGTAAAATTAAGAATAATATTATTCTTTTTTAATTTAAGGCCATTGGAATATAATGTATGGAGAAGTTAACAAAGTATACCTATTATTTTTTGCATATCTCCTATGAGTACGAAAAAAGTATCATAATTCATGAACGTCATTCGGAGACTTGACAGCTTTTGATTTTAAAATTTCGACGAAAATGAATAATTACTTTACAAACACTATCAAAAATATTTTTGTTAGTTGACTATTAATTTGGATACAAGCCTGAGATTTGTGAAGAATCATTCGTATTTAACTAGTCATGTTATAAATACTGATAAAAGTCTAAACGCATCCATACATATATAATAAACTATTTGTTGCACATTGTTTATGTTTACTGTTTTTAAATCTCTAATATTTATGTTTCATTGCATCGTGAAAGTTTTTTGATGGCAGTCATTAATAATTATGAAGTGGGGTGACATCGAAAATCGTATTGCTTTCAAATTTAATATGGAATCTTGCAGCCGCTGGGAATCACGCTTTGTTTTGTGTATAGTACTGTAAAATTGCATGTGTAAGTGACCGCTAAATTTCTGGCGGTCTGGGCACTGTGAGGACTCTGCGAGCCATCAAAGCCGCGTAGGCTCGAATCAAAAGAAAACCATTATGGCTGAATCACAAACACGCTTCAGCTTCGGCTTCGTCTGCGTTAAAGTGGGCCTTCTTCGAGGTTGCTTTGAATGACATTTCTATTAATTTATCCCTCCAAAGAGCAAATATTTTGTTTGTTGTCAGACAAAGCAAAAGTTCAGATAATTGAACTAGAGCTTTGGAGTCACATTACGTTACATTACGTTCTTTTCCTTACCTTTGTCAAACGAAACGTGATGTCGAAGCTCCATTGTGATAGCATGCATTGAATTCCTATGGCTGAACTTGTAAACGTCAGGCGAAGCCGAAGCTGAAGCGTGTTTGTGATTCAGCCATTAAGAAAACAGAAAATATTTTCGCGAGAAATGAGTATCTCTCAGAAATTCATGTACAGCATCATTAAAGATAACTCAGTGCCTACAAAAAGGACACACTGAGCACCTGTTTAGAGGTGCATTGAAGAAGAAACCTAAACAAAAATCAAAAGCTCTGCTCAGACGAGGAAGGCTCACGGATAAATTCTGTTCACTAATACAACAATTTTCAAGTTCGAAATATCATCGAATAAAAAGAATGATCGAGTTTATACTCGGATATCAAGAGATGCGTCTGAGCTCATTCCAATGGTTGAAATAGACTACCAACTTGTAAATGTAATGGTGTGGTGGGAATTGAGCTTTAATGGAGTTACCGACCTTCATTTTTGTGAAAAAGGAGTGAAAACTTTGGCAAAAGATTATCAAACAACAGTTTTGAAGGATTTCGTCAATAAAACAATGTTCGAAAACAAAACATTCTTCTCCGGCTAAAACCACTCAAAAAATGTACCGGATTGTCATATTTACGGAAGATTGGTGAATTGGAAGTCCAGACCTTAATAATTTGGATAAAAAGTTGTCGAATAATTTACTCTACTCGACACCCAAATATTGAGTGGTCAAAGTGAGCCCTTGTTGGTGCAGTGAAAATTGTTTCAGGTGCGTGCTGCTATGGACAATGATGGGCAAGGGCGTCTCAGGTCGTGCAGTAAAGCCATTGGCGACCATTTTGAATAATGTCTTCTATTAAATGTAGGGAATGAAATACCTAATAAATAATACAAAAAGATTTTTAAAATCATAATTTGGCATTCATTTTTCTTTGTATCAGTATTTATGACTAGACTAGGTTTAAAAAACTTCACCTGAGTCCAAGATAGTTAACCAGTGTGGTCTGCAAAATTTAGTTTTTTTCTGCCTTACAAAGGCTTAACACTTCAAATGCAGGCAACCCTAGGTTATGCTAGTTTTTTTAAGCAACCCTATTATTTTCAAAATAGAAATAAATTACCCTTTGTTTATTTACTCCGTAGACTTACCTTACCTTCTTATAGGGCCAGGATATACATAGGTGGGCAATATTAGTTTTTGTTGCCAATCTTACGTCATGGCCTTTGATTATTATTATCCGATTTTTGTAAATAACAGATGACGGTGATTGAACTCAAAAAAAAAAGTCTTTAACTTTGCAACGACAGGTTAATATACATAATATATTGGTATAGCACTTTACATTCGCGCGTAGTACGGCTCAAGAACGAATATCTGTATCTGTATCTTGGGTGAAATAAAGAACATTCTTAGAAGTGTGAATATTAGGGTTACATTGTTTAAAGAGAGGAATATATCTGGCTATTTATATAGACCATAGTCCGTTAAAATAACCCTTAAATAGGGTGAGGCAAGAAACTTTATGAGCATGTTTAAAGAGACGTAAATGAGTCAATGATGTTATTGTCACCAATCATTTTAAAATCTCTTCTTTGAATGCTTTCCAAGAGACTTAAGTCATTTTCTGGAGCAGCAGTCCACAGATGGGTGTTATAGTCAATCCTTGGATTTTATAGATTGTTGGCAGATCAGAAGGAGAGACAAATTTCTTGCAACGTTTCAGAAAAACCTAAACATCTTGCGCATTTTTAGTGACAGTGCGCTGTGACCATTCTTAAAGAGTTTTTCGCTTTTCAGATACATGAATTGGGTTTTCGAAGCATTAAATTCTAAGCGGTTTCATATTCCTCATTGCACATGCTGCATAATTCTCGGAATTTAATGAGCTTATCATATTTTGTCGTTGCAGTATCACATTTAAAGAGGAGGGATGTTAGTCTGGAAATGAATATAAAATGCTAAGACTACTTTCGTCAACGAAATAATTTATTGGATTAGAAGTTGAAGAAAGGAGATAACTTATAAACATGAGGAAGAGGGTTGGAGAACGAACGGAGCTCTGGTGCATAGCAGCGTTCATATTGTTGAATTCCAATAAAACGTGTATTTAACGATATGAAAGGTAATTTCTATCTCAACTAAGTAGAGATTCATCGATATCAAATGTACGAATTTTCGGGGTTGGGTACCCTAGCCCCAAAAGCAAAAATCCCCAAAACAAAATCCCCATAACAAAATCCCCAAAACATAATCCCCAAATCTAAAATCTCCGAAACCAAAATCCCCAAATCTAGAATTCCCAAAATTAAAATCCTTAAGCACAGATTCATCATATTTCGAGTATATCTAAGAAATTATGTGAATCTGTGCTTAAGGATTTTGATTTTGGGAATAATTCAGAACAAAGTTAAGTTGTGTTTATCTTTTTATTAAACAAAAACATAAGAAATTAATACTATCTATGTTTTTTAAAAATAAGGAATATATTTTGAATTCATAGTATTAAATAAACAAATGAAACAAATAATCATAGTAGATAATATGATATACATTTTAAAAATTAAATTTTTTCAACTTTTGAACGCCTTGTTTTTTTATTTTTAACTTCTTGTATGTTATCACGCTGGATTTTTCCAATTGACGTTTTTCACCGCTGCTTATTTTCTCAATTGTGGTAACAACATCATCAAGAACAACAACAACATCAATCATTTCCGATTTAAGGACAAAATTCCCAATCCGTGTGCAGGGCCGTCGAGAGGAAATCCGGGCCCGGGACGGAAAAATCTCGCCTACTGATATGGTACGTTCTAATTTCCATTACGAATAGCATGAAATTGGTTGGAATTAAAGGAAATAATCATTTTTTGTTAGCAAAATGCACCGAAAAAAGTGTTAATCATCAAATCAATCAATACGGGTATCGTTTAGTTTAGTTGAAATGGAGGACGGATAGAAAATAATTCTACATGCGATTAGATCAGAATCCGAACAGAATCGTACAATCAATTCGATATTGCCAACGACATGTTAGTAACTGATAATACGGTCGATTAACTATTAAAAAAAATAGCATGAAGATCTATTACCTACTATGAAAAAAAAATAGAGCGAAGTAAAAGTATTTGAAATTTGTCTTTAAAAAAAAAAACCAAGTATTTTAAAAGTTTTACATTAAATACTCTTTATTGTTTTTCTTTATATTGAAATATTATTACAATTTACAATGCTTTATTAGAGTGAGTTTGCATTCAATGAAATATTTTCTTTTGGCAAACGAGCTTTCCTAGCTTTCTGATCAGCAAAACAACTTATAATTGCATCGAAATTCAATTTCCTTGCCAAAGGTGCTTCGATGTATAGTGTAGCAAGTCTGGAAACACGATCTTGTGATGAGCAAGAACGATGAAAATTCTTTGTTCTGGCAAGGACTAAATGAACGTTCGGCACTAGCTACGGTTACAATTATGGTGGAAAACACACGGAGAGCAACACAAATGCTGGGGAAAATCGTCTCCAAGTTCTGGGAATAAATAGTATTGAGCAAACTCAATGGCGGAAGTTCTGCTTCAAAATTGGCTTCATAAATGTGTGATGAATTATTTCTTTTTTTAACTCTTGAGACACATGCGAGTTATACTTTTGGATGAACCTTGTAGCAGAGTTTTTAATATCAATTTCGTCCATTGTTGAAAACTGCCATAAAAATGAAAATGTAGCATTCAAATTCTTCATCGTATCGAACCGACGAGAAATTCAAGATATAATTGAATCAACTATGATGTAAAAGGTGTTTCTCTTGAAATGTATTTCTTCGTCTGTTTCAATTTGCTCTCCGCCTCCTCGATTTTCTCCAAAATGTCTCTTTAATTGCCTTTTTCGGTTCGATGGGAAAGATTCTGGAACATCCCCCAATCCAGTAGCAACTGCTTTGCATTCAGATAAAATTTGATCCCATCCGTTTCGAATAATGTTCAAGTCCGAGATCAAGTTGTCAAGATTTCGAATTTCAACGTCAATAGTCATGTTTCTGGATTGAAGAATGATACTTCTTTCATTTATAGCGCTAAGAACCTTGCACCAAATCGAAGACATCAGGACGCATTCAAATTTGTGCATACATTTTAAAACGCCATTTACATCTCTTCGAGCTTCAGCAGTTAAATTAATATCACTTAAGGCTTCTAATGATGTTGTAAGGTTTTTCAGATGATTTGCAAATTGTTTCCCTGCCTCAATTCTAGCTGACCATCTTGTATCGGAAAGTTTGTGAAGGTATCCGGGCACATTTTTCTTAAGAATTTCCCAACGTTGAGCACTGCTGCTGAACAAGTTGAAACACTTTTGAACAACACCAAAAAACGTGATAGCCGCAGTACAACATCCCGCTTAATCGACTACACGCAAGTTAAGGCTGTGAGCTGCACATGGTGAATACTCGGCATTCGGAGTTTTTGACTTTGCGCACCATTATACAGTCCTTTCATATTGCTTCCATTGTCATAGACTTGTGCACAACAGTCTTCTAAAGGGATTCCGTTCTTTTCCAATGTTTCGCAGATCAAATCAGCTATTGCGGTGCCAGTTTTTTTTTTTTTTGTTGCAATCGACAAATTCCAAAAACCGTTCTTGGATGGTCAACACATTTTCTTCAAAGCGCAGATATCGCAAAATAAATGTGTTTTGTTCGACATGACTAGAATCGGGTGTTGCATCGACAATTATAACGAAGTATTTGGCGTTTTCTCTCTCCTTCAAAATAGCTGAATTCACATGTTGGGCACAAATTTGAATGAACTCATTTTGAATCACAACGGAAAGGTAGAGGATTAGAAAACGTTTGTGCTCTTGTTGTGAAATACACACTTTGAAGGGACTTGATATCCTTCAAATCTTCAGTAAACAATTTATTCAAAATATTAATTAATTAACATTACGGAAACCACAATTGAAAAACGTTTGCGTGGGATTTTCCGGTCCCCCGAAAACGAATCAAAAATTTCGTTCCCAGCAGAAACAAAAATAGAAGAAAAGAAACTTTATAAAAACAGAAACCGAAATAAATATTTCTCTTTTGTTTTAAATTGTGCCGGGCCCCTTATTTTGACTTTAAAAATTTTCAAAATAAAATAAATTTGAAATTTACGTTAAATTAAATAAGAAAAGCGAAACAATTTATTATAACTTTCTTTGAATAGTTCAGAGTTGCCCAATTTTCCATTAAATATTAAAAAAAATGTACGCCAATAATAATCAGGGGCCCAGATCGGCAAGCTTGTGACTGAAAGATTGGTAGTTAACATACAAACAGGGGCCCGATTGCGAAAGCATGAATGATTTTTAAATTTTCGGGCCCCTAAAAATAAGTGGGAATAGGTATGTTGATGATGAATATAGAGTATATTGAAAAAAAAAAACAATCTTCTCATTGCTTTCAATTTTACGGGCCCCTAAAAAATCCCGAGCCCGGGGGGTTTCCCCCCTTCCCCCCCCCATCTCGACGGGCCTATCCGTGTGTCCCACGTAAAGAACGGACCCTGGAGATGTCTGTTCTCATCAGTAAAAGCAGTTTATGCTTTTAACCTTGATGAACAGTTTAACATTGTTGTTAAAATAATTCTTAAGAAAAAGCACAATATATCACCAAGGCCTACACACAAATGATGAAAACCAGCAGGCATTGACGGAGTTTGAAAATTTTAGATTTGGGGATTTCATTTGTGGATTATGGACATGGGGATTTAGATCCTGGGGATTTTGTTTTTGGAGATTTTGTACTTGAGGATAACGAATTTGTGGATTTTTAAAAGTGTGGGGATTTTGTGATTGGAGATTTTGCACTTGGGCATTATGTCGGTATCCCGAATTTTCGTTAGCATAAGCTTGATGGATAGTCTATCAAATTCTTCTGAAATATCAATTGCAATGATATTTATTTCTTTCTCCAAAACGATTTTTTCCACTGTTCTGTGAGATGAACCGTGAGATCACCAGTAGAGATTGCTATACGATAGCCGTATTGCCGATCATTAAGAAGCTTTTATTCTTCAAGATAATTCTTAACATTAAGCTGATAATGATAATTAACCAGCGTTTTTGTATGATCTCCGAAAGACAAGGTGTAAGTGCAATTGGTCTATGATTATTAGGGATGAGGATTCTCATCTTTTTGTATATAGGCTGGACGGATACAGTTTTTCAACATATATAAATAAGCTTACGCAGTGGTTTTGCAAGCTTTAAAAAACAACTCTTCATAAATTTTCTGCATTAGGATCATTTAAGACCTTAGTTACAGTACAATTGCAAAAGAGGATTACTCCCATCAAACCATTTACGCTCATAAGTACAGTCGTCACTTTACGTAGACCCGAAGAGTGAGTCAAAATAAAAATTTTCGCAAATAAAAAAATAGGGTTTAAATCGATATTGGTACCAAAACCTAATTATAATAATATAATAATTAGGTAATATATTTAACAGCGGGAAACTCATAATGATCAACAAACATTTCCATTGAACAATCTTATCTAATGATGAGTTGTCCGCTCTACTGAGCTATGCTGTGTGATAAGGTGTGAGGTGATGAGTTGCGTTGTGCCCAAAAGTCACCGGAAATAGCGGATTAGTTTAAAAGTCTTACCTACAACTTTCTAGTGCCACTTCTTTGTAATTTTTTCTCTCGATCCTATTTTTATCTTAGATTCAATCCCAGAATTTTGCACCCTTGCATCTTAATAAAATGAAACCAATTTAGCTTATTGTATGACTTTTATTTATTTCAATAAATAAACATCATATTATTATAAACAACTTAATCAAAACACAATCATCATAATTTTTGTTTTTAATTAGTTTTACTTCAAAATCTTTGTTTACGAGTATTCCATGTGTGTGGTATTTTTTCCTGTATTTATGTATATTTTTGAATGTTTTGTATAAGTGTTAGTTTGTGTGTGTGTGTGTTTATGTATGTGTCAATTATAAATATAGGTACGAGTATAAATAATTAATAATATTAATAAATAGTTGTTGTTATGTTAAACATAAATCGATTCATATTAATTTATTTATTTCTTAAATAACTCATTTATCATTTTTGTTCACTATCTTGCTTAAATTTATATTCTGATTTTTATTTTAGAACTAAGGACGAAATATTATTAAATTTAAAATTTAAAATTTTAAAATAAATGTATGCTTATAATGGAGGGATAGGATAATGTTGTTTTTTTGCAATTGTTTTTCATTTTAATAATATTTTTAATTTTTGTTTTTGTTGTAGTTTACTTTAACATAAATAACATCAAATTGCATTTGTATTCTTTTGTTTTTACTTCACGTTTGTTTTTTGTTTTTGTTAAATATATTTTTGTTTTATACACGTAAACTATATGTCTATAAATATTTTAGGTTTTTTTTTGTTATTCTTTTTTATAAAAATCATTTTTTTTTTGTTGTTCGCATTTTACACAATTTTGTTTATTTTATTTTAAATATTTTCTTTTCTTGTTGTTGTTTAAATTATCAAAGCTTAATTTTTGTTTCTTATTTGTTTTTTTAAAAGTGCTTAATTACATGTATGTATTTAATTTTCTTTTTTTTTGTTTTAAATTTTAGTTTTGCATATTATTAATAAATTTTGTCTTAAGGTAGCGATATAGCTAATGCTATTAATTGATTTCATTATGTTTTCTTTTATAATTTGTGTAAGCACGATTATTCTTCTTTTACTGCACTTAACTAATGTGTTGTTATGGATTTTTTTGGTTTTGGTTTTGTTTTAGTTTTATTTAAACTACATGTTATTTTTGTTTAAATGTTTTCATTTTGATCAGTTTTAATTTAATTTTTTAATATCTCTTTTTCTTGCATTGCACACACAATGATTTTTTTAGTTTTATAAAACTAAAAGTTAGTTGGGAATAAATAAATTATATTTTATTCATTTAAAATTTTTAAGTATGAGTTGTTTTTTGTTTTTGAGAATATCAAAAGTTTTTATATTATAAAATATTGCTGGTGGGTATTAAATACAAGCATATTTAAATGCATTTTTCATATCGAAGAGGTAATCAACCACTAACAATGTCATAGTTCACAACTGTCATTGTCATCTTTGCCTGACACTACGACAAATTATGGAATGTATATATTTTAAGAAATTGAACTACTTCAACCAATCAAACGACTTTAAACGGTAAGTTTAGAATTTTCCTTTCCTTGACATAATGAGCTGTTGCTGTTAAGTAAAAACTCCGCATAAGAAGTCTCCAAGATTACACACTTTCTATGAAAAGTCTTCCATAAAGAATAAACAAATCCATAGAAATGTCAAATAGTAGTTACTTTTAGAGAAAATGTTGAGGAGAGGAAATGTTGGCGCTGTTAACGTTTTTAACATTTTACTACTTTGACAGCACTTCAGACGACTGTTATAGCTACTCAATTGTTTGGAACCATTTAAGTTTAGCAATTATAATTAATAAGAACGTAGACTTTTACGTGAAGTAAATTTTATTTATGATCTGTTTAAGCAAATAGCTTTGTATGACTTTAACGGGAATAGGGACAAAAAAAATATGTAGATATAGTAACTCATGACGTTTTAGACTTACAATTATTTTATTAAAATTTTATCATACACAAATAAATGCCATTTTAAGTTTTGAAAAGATCATCAATCATATGACGTCCATCTTATTCGTAGCACGAAAAAAGTCGGTCCAACAAATTTGAGTGAAAGCGTTTAAGCAAGTTTTCGTTTATTAATGCAATTTCCGTTTTTATTGCATCTTTCTTAAAGTTCGTCTAGTGTACGTGGTTTTGACTAGTAAACTCGTGACTTCAGATAACTCCGAAGGAAAAAATCGTACACCGTCAAGTCAGGTTGATCTAGGAGGCCAATGCACATCTCCAAAACGTGAAATGAGCCTGCAGGGAAAAATCTCGCGTACGACGCGACGTTCATTGTGGCCATCGCTACACTATGTGAGGAGGTGCTCCATCTGACATTTGACGAGATGATAATTCGCCTTCTTTAACGCAACTCTGGTTTTAAAAAGTTATCAAGCATGTCAAAGTAACGGATTTTCTGCAGCATAATAACGGAAATGTTGCTTATTAACAAAACCGTCGAGGTGAAAATGCGCTTTATCACTCAAAAAAAAAAAAAAAAACAGGGAACCGTACCGTGACGGCCAGTGTTAAAATTAATTCTGAATGCAAGCTGTACTTTTACTTACGATTCGTTGTTTTTGACAAATGAGTCGTACGCAAACAAACGGTGAAGGAAACTTGACTGCTCCATTGTGGAAAGTAAATGGCACTATCTAAAGCCTAGTACATACTTGTGAACCATCTCGTGAATCCATACAAATTTCGGTTTTTGGTTCACCCGTGAACGTGCTCGTGAAGCTGAGTGGAGAACAAAGTGGAGAGTTTTCGTTCACGGGCAATTCACGTGCAAAATGTACGGGAACTGTTGGTGAAGCTTTGACATTTGGTTACAAAAAAAAGAACAGTTTTCAATTTGTACTAAATACTGATACTGATTCCTCATTTTAAGTTTGTGGCTGCTTTGCGTGTGGTTTTTAAAAAAAAAGTTAAAATGCATTTATATGAAATAGAATACAAATGTTCACAACGTGTATTCACAAGTGTGTACCAGTGAGCAATTTCAAAAGTTCACTTTCTCCACTGGCAAACGTTCACTTCACGAGGAAGTATGTACTAGGCTTTACTGATTAAATGAGACCTTTCCGACTTACTCACACTTAGCCTACGTAGAGAAAAACCCATCTATTTTTAGCCCTATTCCCTTGAACCACCCTGTACTTCCATCAAATTTCTATAAAAGCATCAATACTACAAAAAAGTGGAAGGTTTTTTACTGCGGGATACATCATAATAAGATCTGGTTTTCACTTCAGCGTTCAGCAATGATCGAGTAAATGTTGGGAAAATGTATAACATCACTTTCTTTAATGTCAGCTACTTTACAATTCCTAAACTAAAACTGTTTCCAATAGCTAGACTATTTACTTTACAGAATATAAATGACGTTTGATTTATTCACCTCACATGAACATGTTTTTCACCACACATAAAAGAGAGGAAGATTTTTAGGTTTCAACCTCATGGAACATGTTAATGACTGGAGCTGTTATTAAATCACATCTTGCTGATTTGTTGCCACTTTTTGTGGTAAAATACAAAGTGGGAGCCCTTGCATACGCTAGAGAAATAACATAGACAAGTGGTGGTATCGCGTAAAACATGTATGATCGTTCTATAAATTGACCAGTTTATATTGCTTAGATCTTAGAGATTTCCGTATTCTCAAAAATATAAACAAAATTTCTCACTTTTGCCGTCAGAAATCTGAGAACAGAAATTTTATGATGCAATTTTTCAAGAAATGCAAAACTAATTTGATTGCTAGGTGAGAATTAATAGTGAATTGTGTTTATATTTCATTCTCCTGTTCTGTCAATCTGTCTGGGAAAATTCTTAGAAATGTTATAAAGAAACTGGCCAAATTAATTGATTGACGATAGCTCTAGAACGGTAGAGAGAGTACAATAGTCAAATCTAATATCAACAAATTGAGAATCAACTATTTATCATCTTAGGGTTGGAACCCCCGATACAGAAAAAAGCCTTGTTCAAGGGGTTCAGAATCAGTGCCAAGACGTCAAACCGATAATTTTGTGATCTTAGATTTTTTTCAGATCAATGAGTGCTCTGAGCTGACAGTAAGCATCTGTAAACACAGTTAACACATTTTGTCCCAAAAGTTTAACAATTAATTTCAGATTCAATTTTGCATCTGCAAAGAAAATTTATCAAATGACAATGTAAAAATATTCAGCAATTATCAGATGTCTTTAACAAGAACAAATGACAGTTTAAGATGTCACTTAAATATGATTGAAAATGATGACTTTAGGCATTCGAACATGGTTCTTATAAACTTGGTTCGAGTAAACCCAACAGACAGAGAGAATAATTTTCTCTAATTTGATTTCTATTTTGAATTCGTTACTTTTTATAATCGTTATTGGGAGTAGTCGAATGTTTTCAGATCAGCTATCTTCTCACAACATTGGCAGATCTTGTCCCAAAAGTCTATTAGTTTAATTGTCAGACGGTAAACTGAATCGATATGACAATGAAAAAAATATTATGGAATTGACTTTGACAACAACATTTGACAGTTTCAAAACCTTTCTAAAAATAGGTGACAATTCAGAAAATATTGTCAACAATAAAATTTTAAGAAGACGTTCGACACTAGAACTAGAAAATTGGATAAAATGAAACCAGTTAAACCAATTTTCTGAAAATTGTGTTTCAATTTGCATGAGTTACTTTTTACAATCGTTGTTTTTCTACTGCGTGTAACAATTCGTAGAAATGAAAGGATAGTGTAAATTAACGAGTAAACTACTCCGATGACACTCGACCCTTAATCTGCCCTTGATCATTAAAAAGTATCAAACTCTGATGTTGGTGTACTCTAAGGAAGTGATCGAGCAACATTCGCAGAGGTTGAAAATCAACTCGAACATAGTTCGTGCAGAAAATTCCAGTGTCTACAGCCCGCTTAAAGTTTGTTTTGGGAATGTGTCCCAAATGTTTTTTTGACAGTATAGTAAAGTCTGACAACTATTTGTAGCAGACTTAAGAAATATTCCTACTTCCAAATCTGTTTTAGTATCATAAAGGAGCAGGAGCTATGATTTTCATCGAGTTTTGGTATGTGTTCGAGTCTGTTGGAATTGGTTGTAGTTAATACCAGAGAAGATGCAAAAGCTTTTGCTGTAAAAATGACTGAAAAACACTTATACACTCACACTTAATTGTTCCAATTATTTTTAAAAATAATTAAAAACATAACTTAAAACAAATATTTTATTGTAATAACACAATATTATTAAAAATTACAATTAAATTTTAATAATTTTAAACTTATCACAATAATTTTTAATTTTCATTCATTTTGCTTTTTAAAATTTTTTTTCTTTTCATCTATATATTGGGCGGAATATTAGCTTGCTTCATAAATAAAATAATAATATAAAACGCGCAATTTTAAAATGTTGCTTTTGTATAATTAATGCATGAGTAAGTACATAATAATGTTTAATGTAGGTAAAAGAGTATAATAATAATATCAATTTCTTTCTTTTTTCTCCTACAATTCATTTCTTGTTCACTTACCAAAAAATTGTATTTTCTTATACATTTTCTTAATTTTATGCATAAGAAAGACATAAGACATAAAAAGCCTTAATAAAAGTTATGCGCGCAATACACAAGATACAATTTTGTTTTTAATAAATTGTTTTTTGAATTTTAAAAATAAGTCATTTCGTTTTAAGTTTTTGCTAATGATGATTTTAGTGATTTTGTTAAAAAATATAATATTTCTATATAAATATCATGTTGCCTAATTCTCGTTGCAAAAAATGTTTTTCTTTTTTTTTTAATTTAATTTGTTTTTTTAAATTATATTTTGAATATAATGAGAAAAAAATGTTTTAATTATAATAATAATAATAATTTTTTTAAGATTTACACTAATTAATGATTTTTTTTTAATTTTCTTTTTAAATTTAAGTTTTGTTTTTTTTTATTTTTAAAATTAACATACGAGTAGAAGAAGATGTTTTTTTTTTTAATTTTCAATGATTTCATCGCGCTGATTTGATTTGGTGAAAGAAGAATAATTTCTCCTGATTTAAGCAATTTAATGTGAAATTATAAAAATTCATATTACTTATTTTTTTATTTTTAATTTCATTTTAAGTTGCTTATTTTCTATTTTACCTAGTTTGCCAAAATCCGTTGCTTTCTTTTTGAAAAATGTTTTTCTGTTTTTTTTTAGTAAAAATGTTGTGTTTACTTGGGATTTTGTATCTAATTTATTTTTGTTATTCTTTAAAATGTTGATGTCATTTTTTGGTTTTTGGGAAATGTCTGATTTATCTATTTTAATGTTTAATGGGAGCAACATGACATTTGGTTTTTTTTAATTTGTTTTATTATTTTGCTGATGTTGTTTCTTTTGGTTTTTGCATTTTTATACGAAAGATGTTGATTATGATGTCTTCGTAGAAATATTAATTATAATGTAATAAAAAATATTTACGAGCTTAGAAAACTAACATTTGATCAGCACTACCTTCCGCACTATCATCATCATCTGTTTCTTCGTCTTCATCGTCTGATGTCAATGATGAGGCATTGTTAAGTACATTTTCTGAAATTTTTAAAAGTTTAAAGTTTTTAATGAAGTGGTAATTGATATTACGTGTGTGATGTTTGCATTTCATAGAAAGTTCGACAATTTAAATAAATAAATAATGTTTATATTTTTAAAACATTGTAATTTATTGGCAATTATTAATAACAAATATTCTGTTTTAGTTTTAAGGGCTTAGTTATTTTTTAAGTTTAAGTTTTGCGTCTTAAATAAAATGTTTTTGTCCTTAATATGCCAAAGACACAGTGTGAGCATTGGGAAAAGAGGAAAGGTTTGTACATTGATTTTGAATTCCTGAACATTGCAATGACAGGAAAATATAGAGCGTGGCAAAGCATTCCACATTCGCGTAGTACGGCTAAAAAATGAATCTCAAGCAAAAACTGAGGGGCATTCCTAGAAGTGCGGGTATTACAGTAAAATTGTTTAAGGGGAGAAATGCAACTGGCTCTTTCACTAAACTATAGTCCGTTGATGATGTAATGTCACCAATAATTTTAAAGCTCTTCTTTGAAGATTGTCCAAGAGCCTTAAATAAGTTACTGGAGCACCAGCGCAGAGATGGGAGTTCAAGTTTCGGATGTATATAGGTTTTGTAGATTGTCTTGCATCGTCTCAAAAAACCTAGACATCTTCCGGCATATTGAACGACATCTCGTATGTGATCGTTCCACAAGAGATGGTAGCTGATGCACATTCCGAAAATATCGAGATTTTCAATTTTGTTGAACCAAGTGCCACTCAGAGATAGTAGCAGGGAGGGATCTCTCTTTGAAGGAACAAGACAACATTGAGTTTTCGAAGTGTGGAATTTGACCACACGGTTTATTATTCCCCATTGTGCAATGCTGTGTAGGTCGGAATTTATTGGGCTTATCATATTATGTCGTTGCAGTTTAGCATATGAAGAGGAGGGTTGTAAGTCTGGAAACGAATATGAAAAGCTGAGATTGCTATCGTCAGCAAAACAATTCATTTTATTAGAGGAAAAGGGTCGGAGACAAAACTCAGACTTGAATCCGTTTAAAACAACTTGTATTAAAAGGTTCGAAAGAAAATTTCTAATCCAACAAAGAAGAGATTCGTCGATAGAAAAAGCACGCATTTTAGATAAGAGAGCAAGATACCAGACTTTATAAATGCCTTTGAAATAACAAGTGCAATAATCTAACTTTCTCCAAAATGATGTAAAAGGTAAGGCAAGTTTTTAGATGTGCCACTATCAGATGAGATGAACCATGAGATCACCAGTGAACCTTTTGCTGCGAAAGTCGTATTGCCGGTCACTAAGAAGCTTTTATTCCTAAAGATTTTTCTTAGATTCCTGAATGTTGAGTAATTTTAGTACGAAAAAAGATTGGTCCCATAAAACCATTCACTTGTTCAAGAACTAAGTTAGCCGTGAAAATATCTGACAAAGAATTTTTGGCGAACTGACTTGTCCTTTGAATATTAGAGTTGCAGACCTTCCTGGCTTGCTTAAACCTTTTCTGGTTTTCCTCAGTTGTGTTGGCTCTAAAACACCGGAAGCTTACCTCTTCCTCCTTGGTAACCTCTTTGCAGCTTGAATTGAACTATGTTTAAGCATTGTGTTTAATACTTTTAACCCTATTCGGGATAAAGGTTTCAATTCCCAAATGAATCTTACTAGGAATCTTATAGCTTCACTGGAGTATACATCACTACCGAGGAAGTTTAGTGACCAGTTAAAGATTCTGGAGAAATAATTGAAACCGTCCCAGTTGGCTTTCTCGTAATGCCATACGGTTCTCTCTGGAGCTCTTTCTTTAAATGGTTTTGTTTGACACGATAAATTAGCAGATATGACACTATGGTCCGATGTGCCTAGATGCGTCAATACACTGATTATGTATTTATCAGGATCAGAAGTGAGAAACAAGTCAATCTCGGCCATTAACGTCAGATATTCGAGTAGGCTCATAGACAAGCTGAATAAAATTATTTAAATGTACACAAATGATATCAGAATATATGTATATTTCATATAATTAAAAGACCTAAAGAAAAACGGTAGAAAAGATTAGGTGCGTTTTTTTGGTAAAATATCCGTAGTGAAGCTTTCAAAAACACTGCAGATAAAAGTATAAGTAGGATCTAATTACGGATAGAATTTTGACGTTTGCTAGAGTCTTGAATGTATAAATGTTGTATTGTTGCTACAATTTATATCTCTTGTTCATCTCAAAGGCATGTTCGTAGAGTATGATAAGTAGTGTGTTGTTAAGCGTTTTACATTTTTAAGTGAGAGCCTTTGATTGTTTGCTGTCCTTTTTTGAGATTTCATGTTTGTGCAACCAAAGTACAAAAATAAAAACGCTGCACTATTAAAAACGCGTATTAAAAATTTGAAGTAGCACCGTAACACATGGCAAGTCTGCAAATAATGATGAAGACAAGACAAAATTCAAATCTTACTTCTCATTCTGGTTTTCATAAAAGCGCATATTTGTTTACAATTCTGTAATAAATTATTCTGACAAATGTTAACATAGTTGTATCGGCTTTGAAATATAAAAACCGCACTAAGGCTCGTTTCACACTACACGGTTTTGGCTGAACTGAAAAAAACCGGACGGCATAAACCGGATCAATTGGCTAATTACACATTATACGGTTTAACCGTACGGTAAAACACGATATATGCAGGGTTCCTGTGCTTAGTATACTTTTTCACAGGCTAATCGAACTCTGCCGCACGAATAAAATCGTATGATGTGAAAACATGCATTTCGTTACGTACGCCACTAAGCTTAGCGCGTTGTCCGGCTGCCGTATATTGTAGTGGCAGTAGACGGTTGCTACACGGGGCGGCGCGGCGCCGGCATTTTGCCGTGACCGTATAATATGAAAGCGTATATGCTCTTCTTCACGCCTCTAACAAAATGTCGCCGTCCGGTTTTTTGCCGTACTGTGAAACGAGCCTAACGCTGATCGTTTTTTAGCAATTTCTCACGGTACTATAAATGGCCCATTTATATTCCTAAAAATAAACACCACTATCGTCTGTTTTTTCAGGATAGTGGTATTTTCCTACAATATGACTCTCAAACCTTATTTTATAAGAGAAAGTAATTTCAATACATTGTCGTTCTACTCCAAATCTATTGTTTGTAAATAAGTGGTTTTAATATAAACTACTTTTTCTGAAGCAAAATAAATAAACGTGTTTTTATGCAAATGTTTGTAGCCGATATGCTTACAGTTGAAGCATCGTATCCATTTCATTAAATTTTCTATGACTAATACAAGAATTTGCATAACTTCATAAATTCCATCTTTTGATTGTTGGCCATTGGCATAGAATTTATCTTTCACGTGGCATGGCACAAGATCTTTGTGGAAAAACAATAATCACCTTTTCGACAAATAACTTTCCCAGGAAATTTGCAAAAAAAAATTTGATGGAAAAATGTTTAACATTTCTGTGGTGAATTTTGACAATTTAAATGTCAAAATAAAAAACTATACATCATTTTTAGCAATGGTTTAGTTTTTAATTGTCAAAAGTGACATCTTCTCAAATATCGGATAGCTTTTATACGATATAGTAAAACATACTAAGGTGGCTTTATATGTAGGTATGTATTTTGACAGCAATAGCTGTTTCCCGCTTAAAATCTAGACGGAAAGTCAAATTTTCTAGTTGTCTTGGAGTTTAAAACCATTTAAATATTCAATCCATGAATGAAAATATCAATAAAGTCTTAGATAATTGCCGAAAATAACAAACAACTTTCTGAATTTGTTTGCAAGTCCTCTCTGGATATTTCTATGTAATTTATGGTATAACAACATTTAATTAAAGTTGATATCTATGCTAGGCAAAGAGGGTAAATCAGATACCAGGTATACGGATGTACAAACGTACACATATGTTAACACGAATACTCTGGCATCTCTCTAAAAACCATTGATTTGGATACTTGCAAACTTGAAACGTCAAATTGACATATCAGCTGTCAAACAATTGCCTTCCAATTAAGGCATCTTTATTGGAAAGTTGACTGGAAAGTTAGTCAAGAAAAATTTCCCTAACTGTCAAGTCCAGTCAAATCTACTTATGTCAAAATGTTTTATTTCCTGCACAATTCCATTTAATAGTTTGTGTGAAAGGCCGGTTCTTTGTCAAATTGGAAAAGGAAAAAGTAATATTTCTTTCAAAATACAAATCGTAATAGACTTGTAGCTTACCTGAGAAGTGTTTTTGGGTTAGCGGTTAGTGAGGTAAGGTTCTGAGTCTTCGTCAAAATGTACGTTCAAAGAATGCAATAGACTGCAAATGAAGTAGCTAATGTGGTCTCAACCCGCCCAATAATTTCCAAAGAGAAGTTAAAAATCGATTTGACATTTCATAAAAAATAACTTTGCAAACAGTTTTCAATTATAAATAGTATGCTCGGTAGAGTAACTCCGCTTTTTGATACCAGCAGTAAAATTGATCATCACCCATTCTCGCACACCCTTTAAAAGCGTCTGCACAAAAACAAAATCCACTGTGTCTCTAAGCTCATTTTACAAGAAAAAAGTGCAACTGCTTTTTCTTACCCTGAAGACATTTAAAAAGAAACAACCAAGTTTTGTTTTGAGGCAATTAAAAATATATCAGTGTTGCCATTGCAATCTCACAGTCATACACTCTCTCAAAAATTGTTATTCGCCATTTAAATTTATGAAAAGGAAAAATAAAACAACATTGTGGTTACAAAAATATACTTAAGACTTACAGAGCTTCAAAATACAACCCTTTTTCGTTTTGGTATTCATTTTTTAACATAAGGATTTTGAAATTTACATGCGAACGCTCAAAGTTTTTAAATAACATATAAAAGCACAAAAATGCCACCGCATTTTAATTCATAGGTCATACTTTATGATATAGCTGTGTGTGTTTGTGTGTTTTCAGTATATTTTTAAATACTTGCTGTGAAATATCTAAATTTTCATCGCAAAGAGCCACTTGAGGTAAAGTGCACTAGCAGGTATCTAAAAATCCAAAGTCAGTACTTGAAGTACAGTCAACAGGGCTCTTCATGAAAACACCTTTAAAATGCTTCATCCATATGTATATGGTATAAGTGTATAAGACTTGGGTATATGCATATGTATGTATGTATGGAGCTAAAGCTACACTATAGTGTGATTTTTAATTACTTTTTTTTTTGGACAAAGATTCGTTTGTCTATGTTTATTCTGGAAGCTTTTGTAGAATTCACCCTTGAATAAATTATAGCTCCACTGCAAAGGTTTTCCATAAAAATACTTACGAGTATATAAACATACAGGGTGTCCCTTAAGTAATGATCCAAACTGAATATGGTGAAAGGTCGGTTCATGACCTAACAGAACTTGGTAACTTGGTTCTATTGCAACCTAAAGGTTTTCGGGAAACACCTACTTTAAGTCAGTCTTTTACTCGTCACCTGTCCATAAATTATTTTTTTGACATGTATTTTGAAATTACTTCATGTAAAATGAATGGAAATTGTCATTGCACTAAAAATTATGGATATACCTTGAGATTTTTATTAAACCCAATTTTATACTCCAGTCTTTTATGTAATGCTATCGATCGTAGTTGATTTGAGATTCAAACTGAAAATCACTTACAACTTAAAAAATAGTCTTATCAATGAAACCGCAGTGTAAAATCGCAACATTTAAATAAAATGTCAACAAAGTGATCCTGTGACTAAGATTGTATACTTTTTGGAAACCGTTATGGGCTTTAAGTCTGAGAAGGTACTCCAAGCGTGGTTTGATAACGTAAAATGTCACCATTTTTCTTAAAATAAAAACAAATAAGTTAGAACTTTCTGAAAAAAGGAGACCCTCTACACTGCAGCAACCATAGAGGCATCTGTCTACTTAACGTCGATCAAATTTACAGTAGATGCTGGAAAAAACCCAAGAACATCAAATCGACACCCACCATCTTTCCATCGATTTCAAGAAAGAATAGTGCAGAGCTCCCACGTCAACACTAGAGGCACTATACTTCAGAAGTCTGTCCAATTACTAGAATATGCTGATGACATTGACATAACCGGAAGAACTTAGCGTGATGTAATGGGGCTTTTGTGAGTATTGAGGCAGAGGCGGCAAAAATGGGTTTAACGGTTAATAAGGACAAAACAAAGTACATGCGGTCATCAAGAAAGGACCTACAAAAAAAAACTGTCAATTTGACCAACACGTCTCGGTCAAAATGTCACCATCGACAGACGAAAGTTTGAGGTAGATAAGGACTTCGTCTACCTAGGCTCCACTATGAACGTAGAAAACAACACCCACGCTGAGATCAAAAGAAGAATAACTCTTGCTAACCGCTGTTTCTTTGGGCTAAGAAAGTAATTGAGTATAGCAAAGTCCTCTCTCGAGCGACCAAAGTGTCGCTATATAAAACCCTCATCATCCCCGTCCTGTTGTACGGTGCAAAAGCATGGACTATAAAAAAAGCGGATGAAAGCACCTTGGGTCGTTTCAAAAGAAAAGAAAAAAGAATAGAAGGGGAGTGGAGGAGAAGCTGGAACGACGAGCTGTACGGGCTGTAAAGCGACGCACGTCCAGAATTGTTACAATCCAACGACTAAGATGGCTGGGTCACGTAGAGCATTTGGAAACCAATGCTCAAGCCCGGAAAGTCTTAGAATCCACACCCACAGTAGAGCGCAGTAGAGTGACCTCAACCAAATTGGAGAGCGAAACTGGAGACATCTAGCTAGGGACCGAGCTAGATGAAGAAGTTTGTTGGGTGAGGCCCTAGTTCACTCAGGACTTTAGCGCCACCTTAAGTAAGTAAGTTAGAACACTATAACCATTAAAATATAGTTTTTATATTTATTTGTTCTTTAACCTTGTTTACGTGGATGTAGCTTCACCATCATCATCATCATCATCGAAGTCATCCAGTTGATCAACTCGAAGCTTCGGGTGTTCTGGTCTACACTATATCTCTCTAGCGTACGCATGGTCTGCCACGCTAACGTTTATCATAATATGTACTAAAAATGACTTTAATAGATAGGTCCTCTTCGCTTATACTAGATATGTGTCCAGCCCAACGGAGTCTACTGAGCTTAATTTTTGCCAAAACATCATGTTCGAGGTAGATTGCATACAGTTCACAATTTAAGCATCTCCGAAATCATTATTTCCCATATAAGGGGCCAACAATTCTCCGCAAGTCATTCCCCTAACGCGCCTAAGAGGAGTGCCTTTTACTAAGCATCTACGTCTCGGAACCATATTTGGTACTGGCTGAACTATCGTACTACAAGCAGCTTGGAAGTTGTGGTAAGGTTTTGGATTTAAAAAGATTTTAGCTTATTTACGGTAAAATTCACTTTTTTTGGAACAATCTTTCAAATTAATAAAAAAAAAGAAAATTTTTGGAATAAGCAACCAACATTAATTTTTAGTGAATTGGCAAACGCAAAGCTATTCAAATTTGTTTTACTAAAAACACTGCCCGACAAAGTTTTGTTCCTGGTAATCAGATTACACTTTTTCGATGGGTTTTGATGACCTTAATTGAAATCCGTCTCAAAAATCTTGATAGTTTTTCAAATCTTTGATTTCAATCCTGAATATTCAGTTAACATATTTAAAGTATGTACTTCAAAAAATACATACATTTAAAAGAAACAATATTTATGCTTCGAAGTTTTTTAACAGAAAAAGAAAAATGGTTTGAAATTAATATTGTTTTTGAAAAATATTGAAAAAAAAAATACACAAATAAGGTATAAAACGTTTATTTTTTTAATTTCAGTAAAACTTAAAATTAACTGCAATACGTTTTTGTTTTTCAAAACCCTGAGTTCATTAAATTCAAGGCTTCTCAAAACTTCATAATGACAAAGGAAGAGTCCTCACTAAAGAGAATTTTCAGAAACTAAACCTAGAACTACCAGCCAACATAAATTTGCACCTCCGGTGGTACAACGACGTAAGTGCAAATTTTGAATTTTCTCAGTTAAGTATGTCACAACTCTTAAAAAAGGTACATATTTGCTTCCAATAAAACAAAGACCTAATTGAAATTGTTCTATTTGTGTCCAGAGGACAGATATGTCTTTGTACCGTTACAATGTTTTTAAACTAAAGTATCGCAAGTACATTGACTTATCTGTCACTTGTGTTTCAAATCTGCAACGAACAACGCTTTGATTAGTCAGACAACGACCTATTTGTATGAGTTCCAAAACTTTTTGTATAAGTGTTTTATTATTTTCGGTCGAACAAAGTCGTAAGTGCACGTTATGGCAGTTTTCTGTCGAATTTTTTAAATATTTTCCTAATATTTCAGTGAGACATCGACACAAGTGTTAAGTTTATTTATTGCAAATCACTATTTTGTTTATTTGTACTAAAATTATTATTAACACTGCTAGAAGCAGACAAAAATTACTGAACTTCCAAAAATTGTGTTAAATTACCCTTGAATAAATATGTAGTTTTTTTTCATAAAAAAAAATTATGCTTTTTTTAATTAAACAAGTTTTCAAAATGTGAAATCGTGTTTTCCGAAGAACAGATTTTTTTGTCAACGCGTTGACTCTCTCACAATAAAATCAAAATTGTTTGTCAATGTCCACAGCGTCAATGCTGTCCCAAAATGCGTTGACGCGTATGTGACTCAACGTGATTGATTATCATTGTCAATTCGTTGAATCGCAAAACTTTGACGATCACACAATTTCAAAAAATGTTTGTGTATGAGTCAACTTGACATATTACGAGTCAACCTGTATTTAGAAAACTAAGTTATAAGACAACTAGCTTTTTACCCGCGGCTTCGCCCGCAGTGGAGAAATTAAATAAGTATGAGAGATAAAGGGTAAGGGTATAATAATAGAAATGAGTCAATATAATAACTAAATTTTATTGCTTGGCTGAGATCAACAATTTTTAAAAATTACGACAGACAATGAAGTTTCAACACCTTAATATATGCTTATTGAAATGCAACAACAAATGTTAAAATATATTTCACCGTAACAAAAATAAATAATTCTGAATTCTAACAATTTAAAAAAATAAAATACAAAGTATTAATTTAAGATATTTTTATAGACAATGTTATAAGTTTTCCCGTCGGGTGCAAGTATGTGTAAATTCCGGGCATTAGATACACGTGAACAGGCTACATAAAGTTGACCATGAGAGAAGAATGGGTTTTCTAAATGCACTCCTGCTACCTGTAATGTTTGTCCTTGTGCCTTGTTTATAGTAACAGCAAAGCTAAGCTTGACGGGAAACTGAACCCTTGTAAATTGGAATGGAAGGTCAGTGGGAATAATTGGTATCCGAGGTATTATAACACTATTTCCCTTACCGACACCTGTTAAAATAGTAGCACCAAGTATGTTCTGTCCCAATTTTGTTATCCGAAGCTTTGTTCCATTACATATAGCCGAGGAGCATCTAGATTTCGCATAAGCATTACTGGTACATTTAGTTTCAATTGAAGTTTATGTGACGGTACACCCGATAGTTCAAGTGAATTTAAAAACTCCACAGGATATGAAGTACTTAGTTCCGTATCCATAATTGCATCCATTGACAAATATTCCTTCATTTCTCCTTGAACCTCGTTTAAAATGTCAGTGTTGATCCTATTTACAATTTCATTTCTTGGTGCTTATATTGCTCTTGCACACAACCACTGATCACTACACAAATTTTGTTGCAATTCCGGAAAAACATTAGCAATGAGATCCACATCACTTTCTACTAAATTACAAAATTCTCTTGACAGTAATATGTAGCCTTCAGCGTCAACGTCTAAACAACCATCACCAATTTTCAACAACATTTCTGCGTAAAGTCCTGAATCCACGTCATTATGAAGATGCACTCTCATATTCGTTTTCAGGCGGAGTTTTTCAACTGTCGGCCATAAGCTTGATGATTTAATGCACGCTTGAATTTCATCTGCTGGTGTCCCCCTTTGAATCACTGGGAGGGTTTGACGGAAATCACCAGCCAATAAAACTACCATGCCTCCCATTATATCTGTACTATCTCAAATGTGAATAGTATTATACTGCATGTAACGACAGAAGAAAATAACAATAAATATAGAAAAATTAGAAACAGTTGAATTAGATATTGTCGTCACCGTCGGTAATACAGTGGGTTGGTTGAAACTTCATTACTATGATGCTAGATGATGGTAGATGGCGTTGAAGTAGCTAAATTTGACGATATTTTGACAAACAATTTTCTTATGTTTACGTAATTTTTTTTATTTTTTTTAATAAAAAGTATCCTATGTTACTTCTAATACCTTCAAGAGTGTATGTGCAAAGTTTCATGATGATCGGTTAAGTAGTTTTTGCGTGAAAGCGTAACAAACAAACTTACATTCGCATTTATAATATTAGAAGAAGAAGAAGGGATTTTCAAATTCAAATTAATTTACAGATTATACGTTGCTATAGAAATACATACATTAAAAATATGCATTGACTCGGTATTAAATTCTGCCCTATCAGTGTTGGGAAACAGTCATTGCGATTACCGATATTCCCAAAAACGAGTCATCGTGTCCCACCCCCGCAATACACGGTCACAAAATAGCGTCATCAACGCGTTGATTTTTTGTTAACGATCACAAAACGTGACACCCTTGGGACAGATTGTAACGTAATTTTTAGTTCAGAGAGCCAACGCGTTGACCGTTTACGTTGACCGTCTAATAGTAGCTTAAGTGATTTACTTAAATGATTTAAATACTTTGTAAAATAATCAAATGATTTATTGTCTGTAACATTTTTAAAGAATCATTCGGAAGAAGGATTCGAATTCAGGACAACTTAATCCTTTAAAAGTTTATTGCCTTGTTCATGGGACATACAAATATCTTAGTTTTAAGGACCAGGTCAAAAACATTAATACCTTCACAAATCATTTGTAAACAAGGTGAATAAAAACTGACTAAAAGAAACACCGTATTATTAAGCTTAGACCATAACTTATGGACTCCCTGTAAGTTATGTACATTATGCAGATTCGGCATCATGATGGGTTTTTATACAAAACAAAATACTTAAGCATTTACTTCCTTTCGGAAATCAGTAAACCGTTTTAGCTGTATGTTTTGTTTTATTCATCCGGTTCAAAAGGTCAGCTTTGTTTATTTTAATGCATGTGTATACTATATTGGTATGTATGACGTATGTGTTTGAAGTTGTGTGTATGTTTGGTTTCAATTTGCTTTTACATTAAAACCACGGTAAGTGCACTTAAGTCAAGTGCATTCCTTGCAAAATGAACAAATAAAAATATACGAAATATATGTATATTTGTACAATACGTGTTGCATATTATGTATTACACCACATCAAAGCAATCCTTGAATTCATAAAAAGATTCATTAATTAATTTATTTACTAAACATGAATACAGTGACTAATTTAGGAAATATGTATTTATGTAAAATGGAGGTGAAAACGCAGTTAAGGATTTGTTTGATTTTTAACTTCCCAAAGGAAGTTATTGTATTCGGTCCGATTTGTCGAATTGAAAATTTTGACATTTCCCGAAGTTTAGAGTCGAAATAAAAGATTTTTAGAGAGATGTCTGTGCGTGCATGTGTACGTACGTTCGTACGTCCGTACGTTCGCAACGTTGTTTCGTCGGTCCATAGCTCAAGAACTAGTAAAGATATCGACTTCAAATAAATTTTGTTATACAGATGCAGAAAGATTTGTCACCTCAAACATTTTACGAACAAAAAATGGTTTTTTCTCCAAATCAATTTTGTGCAACGAAGAATAAGAGTTTTTTTTGATAAAAAATAAAAACTATAAAAAAAAATTACTCAAAGTTGGTAAAAATTGATTTTCGACTCAAATATCTTTTCAAAACTTTGAGATATTGGCTTTAAACTTATTTTATCTTTAAAAAAATATTGTTGTCAACATTCAGTAAAATTTTGAGAAAAATCGAATAAACAGTTTTTTTACAAAAAATAAAAACCTTTAACAAAATTAATAAAAGTTGGTAAAAATTGATTTTCGACTCAAATATCTTTTAAAGACTTTAAGATATTGACTTCAAATTAATTTCATTCATCCAATTTGTATTTGTTTGTATAAGAAATACAAATTTTTAAGAAATGATACTAAAATTGGCAAAAATTGTTTTCGACTAAAAATCTCGTTAACTTAAATAGATTTCGAAATCAAACTATTTCATTATATGCAAAATATTATTGGTATTTTTTGAGAATAATTCAATTGACAAATTTTTTAAAAAAACACGAAAACCTACAAACTTTTAAGCAAGATAGATCGACAAACGGGATGGGAAGTTATCAGTGTGGGTCGCATCCCAGCCTCTTTTTGCTTTTAATTTGAATATAGAGAAATGTTTGATGTTTCAAAACTTACCTAATTTAAGCGAAGAACGTATCTAGGTAATAAAGGTATCAATAAATTTAGTATATCTTGGAAAGCTTTGAGTTTAGAACCAAAAACTGTGGCATTTAAAGATGTTTAGTTTATTATATGCATGTTTGAAGTTCTTTTCTTAGGGACGTGTGTTTTTCAATCTTTCAATATTTTTTGCGGTATTAGTCATTTTGCTGTCACTTGATTTATGCTCAGTTTGGTTTTCCATTCTAATGAAAAGACAAGCGCACTGCGTTCAATATTTGGTAACGCCGCCGCAGCCCGTTTTCGAAGACATTATTACTGCTGTGGAGCAGAGTATCGAAGAAGACGCGGATGAATCCATCCACAATTAGATGAACCACTTTATAAAAAAAATTGCTAAAGCATCTTGGTTTAGTGGCTTACAAAATCAAAGTTGTGTAAGAATTGAAGCCGAACGACCATCAAGAGCGTCGCACGTTTGGTGAACTTGACTAAAATGAGACCACCGATTTTCATATATGAATATTTTGTTCAGCGCCGAAGTTAATAAAAAAAATTGACATATTTGAAGTAATCATAACCCGAAGCCATTGTTGAGACACCGCGGCACGCGCGCCGCCGCGCCACCGCTAAAATCCTCAAAAAGTCACTGTTTGGTATGCTCTTTGGAGAGGGAATCAATGGTGTACAAATTTCTTCAAAAATGTGTCAGTCGATGTGGAACGCTGTAGAGACATTATTCATTGAAATTTGTATGTCTGAATTGGATGATGTTGATGTGGACGACTTTTGGTTCCAACAAGATGGCGTGGCTCTACACAGAAAAAAAAAGTTGTCATATTAACATTCGTCGATAGTCAACTTGAAATTTGGTGAAATTGTAGCATTTACTACCAAAATACTACTGTCATATTGACTACCAAAATTGAATATCGAGAATTGTTATATTGACATATCTGGTACTCAAATTAGATTACGGTTTTCAGAAAAAACTGTCATATTGATTACCACAATTGTCCTATTGACTACCACAGTTGTTATATTGACTATTATCATAATTACTACTGCAGTTTTCATATTGACGAACGCAGTTGTCATATTGACTACCGCAGTTGTCATATTGACTACCACAATTGTCGTAGTGACTACAACATTATTCAATATGACTACCAAAACAGTCAATATTATGACTTTTTTTGTAGGGTTATGTGAATTTGGTTGCCTACGCAAATACGCTCAAGACCATTGACGCCTTGGAAGAGAATATTGGGCACGTTATTGCTACCAAACGGCCCAAGTATTGTTTGTCGACAATTGGGCCTCTCGACTGGAAGTTATTCGAGCCAGGGTTTTCCAATAGGGAGGGGTTGATTTTGAAAGGCATTAAAAACTGGAACTTTCGAATACGCGGCACCCAGCAAAGTCGCGGCGCCATTTAAACGAACTTATACTTCTCATATAATGTCATTGATAGGGTTCTCAAATAAAGATAAAACCTTATTGATATCTGATATGTAACTTGTGTTATTCAGTTTTAAGTCGACCCACCGTTAATGGAAAATATTAACAATAGTGGTGAACTTGGGCCATGCCATCAACTAACAAAAATGTACAATGCTCCCTTTCCCAAAATGTCTATGTTTTGTTCTTACTTCATCAAAGACTTAGATCTAGATCTCAGCTCATAGTTAAAGGATGTAAAAAATATAACAACGTCTAGTTGTATAAAATTCAAAAAAAAAGTACACTGACTACACTGAAATTTTTTGTAGCTGTGAAGTAGCGTTTTTAAAAATTGTACAATACATACATTTAGTTTCCACATAGCAGAGATCATGGAGGTAGGCATACATTATGTTCAAAAGCCGTATTGCGTAGATGATAGTCAAACTCAGTTATAACTTGCTGCAGTGTCTCGTTATTTGGAGTAGAAAATTACAGAGTCCATTTTTGATGACCATTTTATTTCATTATAAAGATTTTGCTTTGTCATTAGGTGAGACAAAACAATTTTGTACATGGGCGCCTCAGAATTAGCGGCATGCAGTTCTTTTGAAGTAATTTGTAACCACTTTTTTAAACATTTGGAGTGGTATCTAATCTATGGCATAACTTGAGTAGTACTCATTGTTGGGGTAGTAAGTCCCAAAAATTAAGCTGTTAGTCGACGACATTGCTCTCGCAATGTGACCCCTACCAAGCTTCAGCAAGAAATTATCTATTCTGTTTATGTTGGCTCTGTTGTATAGAACCTGGTTGGAATAGTAATGTTTGTACTCCGACTCTGGTGTTCTGTGTAGTCCAAGGCAACATCGCAGACATTGTCTCTCAAACACCCGAATCTTTTCCATTTGAGATGGGGCAACGTTGGACCATACCGAGCACCCATATAGGCAATCATCGGCCGGATAAGGGCCATGTAGCAAATCACCTTCACCCTGCTGTCAAGACGGCTGCTAAAAAACGACCGTTTTGTCAGGGCAAAGGCTCCCCTAGCTCTGGCCAGAGCAGCACTCATATGTCTGTTGAAATACAAGCACTGATCCAACCAGATGCCAAGGTACTTTACTAAACTTTTATTCGCCAGTGGCTGTCGATTTGGTCCAACGATCACTAGATTTTTCCAGTTCTTTCTCGTATCCCTTGAGGCTCCATACAGCGGAGTCCTGAACAAAATAGTTTCGCATTTCTGAAAGTTGATTTTCAACTTCCAGTCATGGCAATATTGCTGAATCTTGTCGAAGTCATCCTGCAAAAGTGTCTTGATAACCTCAATTTTTGGGGCCGTTCTGTACGCAACTGGGTCGTCGGCATACACTATCGCCTGAGTCAGATTTAATATCAGATTACTGGTGTAAATGCTGAACAAGCTGTTGAAGACCATTTTTAATATAAAAGGTTTTGGTAGATGTTAAATTGCCAATTTTGACGACAAACCATCTACCATTATGCATGCATGTCATAAAGCATATACAACAGTGGTTTACTTATGCCAAGTCTGTTTTTTTTAGATACAGACCCTCTAATCATACGGTGTCGAAGGCCTTCTCCAAGTCAACCAGACAAGCACCTGTACATTGCCTTTTAGATTTGTTCCACTGGATATCAGAAACAATCTTGAACGCCGCATGAATAGAGTCATGCCCCGCTTTAAAGCCGAACTGATTATCTGGAATTATTTTGTTGCTCTCAGCCCACTTGGACGGAGCTCTATTTATAACCTTCTCGAATACTTTACTGATACTCGGCAGAAGACTTATCGACTCTGGAGATTCGCCGGATTGGAGTTGTCCTTTCCCTTTTTCGGGAGAGGATGTATTACAGCTGTATTCCAACGGACTGGATAATTTGCATTATTTAGAACGTTGTTAAACAGAGTGGTATAAATGTCCACAGCTTCCTGAGGTAAATGTCTAAGTACAATGTTGGATATAACATCGACACCTGCTGACTTCTCTTTCTTTAATGAATCAAAGATGAGCTGGAGCTCTATCTTCGTGACTAATAGGCTATTAGCTCCGTTTTGCTCGGCGGTGATGGCATTTGCCAAAAGTTTTCGTCATTGAACCTGGTGAAACCGAGGTTCTTAGATCGTCACTGCGTTATGTCATAACGCAGGTAGAAGTAGTGCTACAGGGCTCTATTCTCCAGGTCGTGATTAGAGCGAATGCTAGAATTCACCTCGATTGCTTTTGTAGTTGGTTGATTATGTCGACCATAATTACCGCGTTATGCGTGCAAATGCTTTAATTATTTTAAAATATTTTTCAATTCTTACGAGATCCATCATCGTAAATTTCAAAAGTATCAAACTAATATTATGACACTTCAATTGATAGCTAAGTTTGACAGGGTGTGTATATCATGCGAAGTAGCAAAAATTTCACCAATTTCCAACAAAACATATTTATAGAAAATTTCTTCATAAATAAAATTGTGAATTTTCTAAAAGTAGAGAATTGTTTTTTTTATTTTTCAAACTATGTACGACAAATTTGTGGTAATTAATTTCCAACTTTGCAACTTCGATTTTTAACAACAATAAGTACAAAGAACTGTGCCTTACACACGCCAACAGAAACAAGCTGTAAAAAGTTTTATGATTTATAATTTCTCAAACTTAATAACTTTCCAACCTCAAAACACACTCGCCATGTATTCAAAAACAAACAATTATAAGAACAAAATAAATTCAGGTAAAACTCAAGAATATACAAACCACGTTCCTGATACCTACAGTTACGTTGTTATTCCTTAAGTTTTTCAAAAGTAAAAATAAAAATGGGTATGTTAGCATGTCCTTATTGTTTCGATTGCATTTTAATTAGGTTTTAAGCTCAACCCTCAGACCACCATCAATGCAGGTATAAGTATTGTTTTCTTTTTTTGAAAATATCGATATTTCTTAAGTTTGAGTTGTTTTACCTACTTAAAAAAAAAAAAAACAAACATATCAAAGCATTTAATGGGGTTCAACTGTATTTATATACATACTTTCGCGTTTTTCTGGTTCAAGAAGTGTAAAAGTACATTGCATTTTCTAAAACCCAAACCCAAACTCAAATCCTTTACTCAATTCGATTGGGGTTTGAGCAGCAAGGGGTCTACCGGGGGGGTCGAAGAGGGGTTTATATAGTATAAAGGAGATGCTACTTACCGCAATTTGGTTTTCCCCGGGTGCGGGTATTTGCAAACTCCACTCCATGTTTGTCGACACACCAGCACACACCGACCGAATTGTGACATTGCGTTGGCTTATAGAATCCTTGAACGTCGCAATCAGGTGCATAGGCTCCTTGAAAAATAAACGAAAACAAAATTCTCCAATTAGCACGGAATCCAGCAAGCGTGACGCGTGAGTAAAGTGTTCATAGGTATGTGTATATTGTATATATATATATATACATATGTATGTGTTTAGTGAGGTGTATATATGATATGCAAGTGAAGGGTTTTATGCATTTAAAAGCGCGAGAGAAAGGACATTTTCTAGCGAAGCAGAGAGAGAATACTAAATGAGTATGCAGTACCACATACAGCTTTGGCCAAAATAATAGGAACAAAACCTAATTTTTTATATAAAATCTTGTATGAGACACAAAAAATCTAAAATTTAAAATCAATTATAAATATTTTATTAATGTTTTCTTAATGTATTGTTTAAAAAAAATTATTTAAAGTTCGACTTTTTGAACATTTAACATTTCAACAAAAATTTCAATTAATGTTATTTTTTCGTAGATTATATTTGAAAGTTAATTTGAAATTATTTGCGCAAAATTTTAAACAACCTTTTGTTAAGGGTTTGACAATTTATTAGTTAGTAATTTTCTAAATATTTAGCAATTTACTAAGGGAGTCCAAAATTTTAAACCTTTCGTTTTGCTAACTAGTAAATTGTTAATTGGATTTTATAAAAAAACAAGCAGTCATAAACAAAGCAAATACGCTTAAACGGACCTATTAATTGGAATTACCAATTGTTGACTGAACAAATCCATCCACTGTTCTTATAAGAATAGTTGTGCAGATGTCATATGGATTTAGAAAATTGCTAAAAGTTAAAGTACCCATTCCCTGATTTTAACTTTAGCAAATTCAGAGTCATCTTTTAAGCTTAATAAATTGCTATATATGACTTTAACAAATTATTTATGATGATGCTCCGTTATTTTTATTTTATTAAACTAATTTCATTTTTTATAGAGCCAAATTAGGTACTAACATTTATCTTGAACATTTCAGTGACCGTGCTCCAAAGATTCGTTTTCTCAGAAGTCTTATGTCTACTCGATAAAATCTTACATTCAATTAGAGAATTAGACGGTTCTCTGAAGACACTAGCTAAAGGCAACTGTTTTTGGTGAAGGATATTTTATTTAAACGTGTTCTTTTTCAATCTGGAAACATTTTGTTTTGAAGTAGGTCTTTTTGCTATTTCATAATAAGTAGGCTTACTGCTGAACAATGTTTTACAAATCGTGTAAATTTGTTACCAACTTAATAATCTATACTAATATTATAAATGGGAAAATCAATTTGTTTGTTTGTTTGTTTGTCCGCCTTTTACATCGCAACGGAGCAATATTATGACATGATTTACTGTGTAGAGGTAGTTAGTTACAAGGGAAGTGTTTTAAGCTTATTTTTACAGCAGCGGTACAATATCTCGTTCACAGCTCATTCGAGTAAATTCGCCGGTAACACTTATAATAAGATATGCAATATATTCTTCTTTTTAGAATACTAATTAGATGCATTTTATTAGGTGTTGCCTCCTGCTCATCTTGGCCTATTAATAGGCGTTTCTTATAATGCATTTAATAAGCGAAACTATGTTAAAACAATATTAAAATAGGAGATGAGCGGTTGAAAACTGATGCCAAGGGCTATGTGACACTAACGGAAAATGTTGGTAATTCTAAACTTATTGCGAGTGTTTATTCTAATTTACAAAGTAACACGCATGACGATGATGTCAAAGGGCGATTCTAGCACTAAGAAACGATTTTGTTTTGTGTATGAACTATGAAGTAGCACGAGTTACTAGAGTAAAATAAAATAAATAAATTAGGTGGCGCAACATTCCGTTGAGAACTAGGGCCTAGTGACTTACAACTCTCAACTATTCCTGAGTGCGAGTACTTTTGTCAGGGATGGAGGGGACCTACAGTTTTAAGCCGAATCCGAACGGCTAATTTGAAAAAGCACTTTTCATGACAAGAATTACTTTTGAAGGATTTGTCAATTCCTCGCAAGAGGCAGTATCCACAAAAAACTTTAGATGACACAGGCAGGGATTGAACCCAAGACCTCTGTCATGACAGTGCAACGCACTAACCATCACGCTATGGGTACTGCTCGTAACCTTACCCTCGGTTATGTTACGGTACAAAACTTCGTGTTAGACAACTTGGGCAAAACGTTATTAGTGCTAATATCTTAACCGGTAGCGTAATAATAATTCCCACAGATTTAACATTCCAATTTAAAAGGCTTCAATACCCTATTCAAGTTAGTTTTGCTATGACAATAAAAAAAGGCGCACAGACACTTAAATTAGTGGGTTGAACTTATAGCCCGTGCTTCATCACTTTAACAGTAAACAGCGTTACTTTTGGTTTCTTTATGTTTCTTTTGATTATGGCAAGCTTACCAACAAACTTATACAAACTCATATATACTGCCCATGGAATGTCTCTATTTTGATTTTCTTTAAGCACGCAGATAAAGCCGCGGGTAATAATAAAATAATCCACTTTTGGTGTGGTTATGTGAAGTCACATAAGCCCGAGACGATTGACGCCTTGGAAGACTATTCGGGGCAGTATCGTGAAGTCAGATAAGTCCGATACTATACATACGGCCCCAAAGTAGCTCCATACGAAAAAAAAGTGGTGGACATTTGGGACCCTCGGGTGGAATTAAGTTGAGCCAGCCGTGGCAGCCACGGCTTTTAGCTTTATAATAAAACTAAATCCTTGGTTTTAACATTAAATTATTGGCCATAAGCTTAAATTATATGCAGTTTTGTTTCTTCTTCTAAACCGATACGTCTTAAAAAAAAAAACACTCTTAATGTCAAAATATACTACTTTTTCAAAATTATTTCATTTATAACAAACATTGGACAAGTGGTCACACAACGAGAGTAACCCTTAAGTATAATTCTGTCACGAATTGGTGGAAAGCTTCTCACATTGGGCAACGTATAAACATTTCTTAATGCTTTCCAAATAAACAAATTTAAGGAATGTATATTTTACTCTTTCTAGTGTCAAAAACTAATTGAAATCAAATCAATCGTTGGATACGAAGGCTATGGTAAGGATATAATTTGTTTCGATTCGGTGAATATAAAAGTATTTTAAATCATTGTCCGTTTCTAGGAAATGGAAAGAAAGACAAAGAAAATTAACATAAGATTCGTGGATACAAAAAAAAAAGAAAAAAATTGTTTAATGCTAAACGTGACATTTGATGTCAAAATGGGTTATGTCAAACAAAAACCCTAACATTTTTGTCAAAAACACAGTTTTGCGTTTAGTGTGAAAATTCTTCTAGACACAAATTTCGAAATCAATCCAAAATTAAAAATCCTACCTAAAATAAATTTTTTAATGGTATTTTTCTTTAAAGCCTAGTACGCTGCTGAGCGAAACGAAATTTCCCATACAAAAATGACATGACGAAATCATAAACGAATAAATTTCGCTGTGCCGTTTTTCAGTGCGCTGCTGAAAGACGAAATGTGTCATTTTAGTGGATAGCTGTACTAGATTTCTTAGTACAATTCTCCACTCTTTTCGTTCTCAATTTAATTGCCCGGTATATTAATTGCTTGCGAAATTTTGACGTTTAATTTATTTATTGAAAAATTTTTCGAAATTTTTCGTTTATGATTTCGTCATGTCATTTTTGTACTAGGCTTAAAATTGAAAAAAATTGTTTACTCGTGGCTTTCGGTGTTTTGATTTGGATTTATCTTTGATTTAAAATTTAAAATAAAATGGATTTCTCTAATGTGTTCCAACATTGCATTTCTGAATCGGAAACTCAGGATGTTATTGGTGATGTGCAAGAAGTGATGAAGACAAGCAGTGAACTTTAACTTCCAGACAGAACTCTCCACAAATATTTTTCCGCTGTGGTTTTCGTTTTCATTTCGCTCTGCACTTGGAGACCGCCGAAAAAATTCGTTTCAATTCAGCTGCGTACTAGGCTTAAATTTTCATATTATTTTGACCAACTTTGTTGTAGGCCTCTACTAACTAAGTGCACTGTATGAAACATACCGTTTGTGTACCTATTATGCAAGAAATGTTTCTATTATTTTGGCCATAGCTGTATGTATTTATAAATGGCAAAAGTATCAATGTATGTATGTATGATGTACATGTGTGCATTTGTTTTGTGATTTAGGTGATATGAGCGTTTTACTGAGTATAGTTCTCTGTGTGCAAACGTGCACGGAAAATGCAAGCAAATAATGCAAAGCAGACTGAAGCAGATGTAGAGCGTATACGGGCGGAAGTAAGTTGTTAAACCACCCAAAGACGACAACGACTACGCCGACATACACCCCACCGCCTACAACTGTCATTTTGATAAGTGTCACTTTTAAGCTTCAATGACGGTGACAGCTACCTATAACGGTGAATACGAAAACTATCGAAAATGTACATAGCTATAGGTGCGACAGAATCACAGAGTGATAGTGCCATTGCATTTGCAGTTGCAGCAGCAGCGTTCATGTTGCATCTCTTAAACGAGAACGACTATATATATATAGAGGCAAAGCGTAGCAAAGTAGGAGGAATATATATTGTTGTGAAGTATATTTATGTCAAAAAGTCAATATATACCTATCTCACCTGCAAAGTCGCCAGCGATTCTTCGTCTAACCGCGGCGCAAGGACGATCTGTCTTCTCAAAGCATCGGCACCATTCGCGCGTATTAATCGTGCTATCCTGGTCCAGGTCGCATGTGTCAATAAATGGCTTAATGCAACGTTCATTCTGGTCATGTTCCAAATCGTACATTTCCTGCAGGGACAGGAAGCCGTCATTGTTCAAATCCAAATGTCCGAACATCCATTTGGCTTCGGTTTTGCATGCGGGTGGGAAGTGCGCTTTGGACTTCTGATTGTGCTGACGACGTTTCTTGCTGTCGGCCATTATGACGGAGAACCAATCCAGAAGGCGGTTGCCAATCGCTGTTAATTGCTGTGGCTTGCATTCTACCGATTTTGATGGATAACCTGGATTATATGTGTGTAAATATGTTCACAATTTTACATATACATAGAAACATTTTTAGTTTGAACCAAACGTGACATTTGACATTTGGATTTATTGGTCGATATGTGATTTGTGTTGTATATGCATTTTCTGCATAGAAACACACCAAAACGAAAAAAGAATAAATGTTGTATATTTACCGTTGTTGGTGATGCTGGTCTTGGCGTATTTTTGTGGCTTCTCTACCACCTCATTGTAGCCTCGAATTTTATGTTTGTCATCCTGGAATTGATTGTCCTAAAAAAAGAAAATAGAGAAGCATAAAGTTAATGTGGGTCGATTGAAATAAACGTACTGTACAGTGTACTGTACGTCCGTGCATACAGGTCATAGGGGAGGGGGTAATTATTATAATTTCCATTCAATTTTCGAAGCAAAAACTAATTCAAATTAATTTGATATTCATTTTGAGGTTACGTATGCAAAGCATACTCGTTTATAGTTCAAGCTTTCTACATACATATCATTAATATAAAATAACGGACGATGTCCCCGCCGCCATGCCAGTAAGTGGAATGCAGGTGCAGGAACTGTGCAGGTAATTCTTGTTATTAGCACACACATAAAATAGGGTTAGATTGACCCGTTTTCGGGATACTTATGCAATTATGTAAGTTCTTCTGTTACAATTTTTATGAAGCTTAAAGTTTCATAAGAATGTGAATGAAAATTCTGTGAATTGTTACGACTAGTTTCGCAGGAAAATATGTTAGGTAAAATTTAGAGTAGAAAACGCTTTGTCGCGTATGACAGCTCATAGAAAAATGTGGCATTCATTGACTAATTAATATTAAGTTTGACATTTAAATGACATTTTGATTTTGTTATATGTATACTTGTCAACTAACGATAATTTCGTGCTGGGATCTTAATTAGGTTTGCTAGGATTTAGGATCAGCTTGTGGTCCTGAATTCAAAACCACATCGTTTTTATAAAAAAAGGTAATCGGTTATCGGTAGTTTATATGCTAAATATAATTTATCAGCCAATATTCCAAGGTATAGTCAGTAGGCTGGTTTGGTTAGATCTTCCTGAAGTCATAGCGGTTCATTACAGGTGGTGTTTAAGTCCACTTTTTTTATGGTGAGTTTAAGACTCTCGAAATATAGTTGTAGAAATATATTTATATTACATATTTCCAAAATTCGAAATAGGCGAAAGACACCAGTTAAGCCAAAAAACAGATTACATGAAGATGTCAAAGGTACAAAACAACAAGCAATACAAATTCTCATCAACAAAAGTACTGCATGTCTCTAGGCTATCAAAACGAAAATTCTTTGGGCCTGTTTCATGGCACGTACAATTATTGATTTTGACAGTTGTTATCTTTTGAAATATTTACATCTCAAATTTTGTTTAAGGGTAATTTCTAACTATTAAAAAGGGTTTAACTTGGCCAAATTTATAAATTCATACAAAAATTAACTTAAAATTCAGTTTTAGACAAAATTTAACAGAAGAAAGAAATTTTAAAGTGAAAGTTTTGTTTGGTAAGAGATAGAAATTATAACAAAATTGTATATGCAAAATGTTGAACAAATGTTTCTTTACATAATTTATCTTTTTGATAAATTGTTGAATCATTGGAATAACGACTATAGTGCATTCAACGTAAACGTTTTCGAGGGAGTCTTAGTAAATTTCATAAGTAGACTATGAAAAATGCAGACTTCCCATGAAGTGTGAGGTCGATTCTAATAAAAAGTTTTTTTTTGAAGGATTTAGATTTTCATGAACAGTGAGCAGCAAAAAATGAGCAGCAGCACCAAAGATGAGGAACTTGGTTTCCTTTCCTTATCGCTTTCTTTGTGAAATTCTACAACATCAATTTGACCGTCGCTTTCCATTTGTCACCGCTCGCTTTGATCGCGTTCTGTTTGAACAACAACGTATGATTCAATAGAACACAGGGTAGCCATTGGCTGCGTTCATTCTCGTTTTGGATAGAATATACTCGGTAGTTAATTTTCTACACCTTGTGCCCGATTACACGAGATGTTTTTTCGGTTGTTTCCTCTTTCGTCTTTTTGGCAGATCGGGTGAGGGGTGTAGAAACGTAGGGGGAAAGAAGTCGTGAAAAGAGTCCTGAAAATGTAGGGACTTTTTTTGGTTGAACTTTGACGTTTATGCTTTGACAACCAATAAAAAAAAAACAAAATGCATAATTTACAGCTATAAGTTCAGTTTTCCAGAGAACGGTGTAGTAAAGGCAAATATAAACGTGAAATAATGTAAATTTAATTATTTATTTAAACGATTTAAGAAATGTGGACAAAAACTCAAACGGAAGTATTATTAACGCTGTTTCAAAGTTGGCCCAATTTGTATAACAAGCTAAACAAAAATTATAAAAATAGAAATAAAAGAATTGAGGCACTTGAAATTATTCGAAAAGAGCTTTTAAAAATCAAACCGGGTGTTACAATTTCGGATATAAAAAGTAAAATAAAAACAATTTGGTCACAAACGTCAAAAAGAGGAATAACGAAAGGAACGAAAAAAGGAAAGGTGTAATCACGAGGGTAGGTACCTGTCAAAAAAAGACGAAAGACGAAAACGAACGAAAAAACATCCCGTGTAATCAGGGTCCTTATTGAACGAGACGGAGAAGTGAATTGTAGCAAACTGTCAAAAAAGATAAACCAATCTCAGCTGTTCACAAAAAGCAGACCATTCTAAAATAAAGTTTTCAATTTTAATAAAGCAGCGGATTTATTAAAAAAACATACAAATTTAAAATCAATTTCCAGCTGCTTTCAAATTCAGTTATATATGTATATGTATGTTGTTTGATTCGTTGTTTGATTTTCATAAGAATAATTGTAAACAAAATAACCTTAAGCTAAGTGTACACGATTGCCAGGTCTGACAATCATTGTCAGATCTGCAAACGTCTGACAATGTGTGAAAATGAGCTGACAATGAGCTGAAAATTTAATTTGTGTGTACACGGTTTGCAGATATCTACAAACATCTGCAAATCTGTTGCCAAATATTTGTCTGACAATGTCGACAAACTAATTTGGCCAAATAGCTAGCAATAGATTTGCAAACATTTGTAGATTTTCTGCCAACCGTGTACACACCAAAAATTTACTTTGTAGTTTTTGCCAAATTTGTCTGCCAATGAATAAATTTGCAAATGTTCCTCAACCGGCATCTGCAAATTTATTCATTGTCGGACGTTTGCAGAAACGTCAGAAAATAAAAAAAATTTGGTGATCTCCCAATGAATTTTGTGTACACACGATTGCCACATCTGCAAATTCATTTGTCTTCAAAATTATTGATGAACAAATTTTTCTGCAAATCAATTTGGTGTGTACACGGTTGTCAGTTTGCGTGTACACGATTGCCAGATATCTACAAATTAATTGGCATATATTTGTCTGCAAATTAGGAGCCAAACCATCTGCACATTAATTTGGTGGTGAAACAAATTTTTCAGTGACAGATCTGGCAATATTTGCAGATCTGGCAATCGTGTACACTTAGCTTAACCTCAAATGCTTAGTTATAACTAAAGCTAAGTGTACACGATTGCCAGATCTGTCACTGAAAAATTTGTCTCGAATGGCTGACAATTGTGGGGGTTGTGGAAGCTATCCGCTTGTACGTAGGCAAGCTAAACGTTGGACTTTATTTAGTTTGTCGTGGTTTATAGCTTTTTCTAAAGCAGTCACCATGCTGCTTCACCGTACATTAAAATCGGTCTGATTACCGATGTGTATAACCAATGCGTAATTCGGGGTTATAAGCCTCATTTATTACCAATGACTTTTCTGCAGGAGAAGAGAGCTTCAGTAGCTTTTTTGACTCTTTTTTGTACATTGTACTTTAATTGAATTTCTTTAATAAAGGGTGTCCCAAAATTAACGCAAGATTTTAATTTGCCGCCATTTGTGCAGTAAAGTGTTGGCAACCCTGAAAAAAAAAACAATTTGACAGCTAACAGTATAGGGTTATTAAAAATGGAGCGTTACACGATAGAACAACGTGTCTTCATTATTAAAGAATATTTCAAAAATAGTGAAAGCTTGGCGGCTGCAGTTCGAAAATTTCATACAAAATATGGTCGGAATAGTTTTAACTTCGTCAACTGTGAAGAGATTAATTGAAAAATTCATGGAGACTGGATCCGTTGGAGACGCCAAACACACTGGTCGTCCAAAAACAAGCCGTTCAAATGTGAATGTCGTAGCAGTGCGTGAGAGTGTTGCTGACAATCCAGGAACCTCAATTCGACGTCGTGGACAAGAATTGCAAATTTCAAGAACCTCTCTTCAGCGTATACTCACCAAAGATCTGTGTCTTCATGTTTACAAAATTCAATTAGCACAACAATTGAAGCCTAATGACCATGCACAGAGAAGAGAGTTCGTTGAATGGATTATTGAACATCAACAAATGGACCCTGATTTTTCGAGCAAAAACATCCTAAGCGATGAAGCACATTTTCATCTTGATGGCTTTGTCAATCGCCAAAATTGCCGCATTTGGGGTTCGGAGAACCCACATGTGATTATCGAAAAACAAATGCATCCACAACGCGTGACTGTATGGTGTGGATTTTGGGCTGGAGGCATAATTGGGCCATATTTTTTTGAAAATGATGCTGGTCAAGCAGTGACTATTACTGGTGCTCGATATCGCGACATGATTACACAGTTCTTTCTGCCAAAATTGGATGATATTGATGTGTCCAATATGTGGTTTCAACAAGACGGTGCCACATGTCATACAGCCCGTGAAACAATTCAATTACTGCATGAAACATTTCCAGGTCGTGTACTCTCTCGTTTCGGTGATCAAAATTGGCCTCCTAGATCGTGTGATTTAACACCATTAGACGCTGCATCAACGAAATTCAGCCACATTTATGCAGAATGGTCATGGAAAATTTCAACAAAAGAGTGCGCATGTGCATGCAAAGCCGTGGAGGCCATTTGTCCGATGTGTTATTCCATACATAACCCTATCCAATGTACTTTACGAGTCAATAAAAATATAACTATCAAAAGACTAAAAACGGCGTTTTCTATTTAATTCAAATCTTGCGTTAATTTTGGGACACCCTTTATGAGGAGGGTTAGCAAATAAAATTTTGCATTTCCTGGAAAATAGTCCACACCAATTAGCCCGAAGTATTAGTTTGTCTAAGGCATTTTCTAAGAGTTCTTTAAGGGTGTTAAGATGCTTTCCTGAAACCGCTATAGCAACGTCATCCGCATAGGCAATCACTCTGAAACCCTTCCCATCCAGACCAGTTAGGATTTCATTAACCACCAGGATCCAGAGGAGAGGGGATAGAACACCACCTTGCGGTGTCCCTCTAGTAACGAAGCTTCTATCAGAAGAGTTGCCCAGTTTTGATTTAATTATTCTTCTAGTCAGAATTAAATGAATTAACTCCCCAAGCGAACTCTCTACGTTCAGAAATGTTAGTGCAGATGCAGATGGTATTGCAGATGTGTTTACGTTATTAAAAGCACCTTCGATGTCAAGGAAAGTGAACTCTCTATAATGGGATGGAGTATTCGATGGTGCGTAGTAGTGTGTGTAACGCTGTTTCCACCGATTTGCCTGTACAGTAGGCATGTTGAAACATTGACAGAAGTCTTGTATCAATACTTGTCCTTTAATGGATACTAATCAATCTTTCTAAGATCTTAAGAAGGAATGATGATAGACTTATGTATATGTCGTAGATAAAGGCTTTTTGTAGTTCAGCTGGTATCATGGTTGAGCTGCATAGCAAATCCTAGAAACTTAATGACGTCTAAAGTTAATAAAGACATTAGCTTTGAGGATAGATTTGACTAAGCCTTTCGTTAATATGACACATATGTAAATTTAACCTCACTCCACAAAAAATAACTAATTGTGGTTGTTATCCCGATATGGGTGGTGTCATATTATTGTCAACAGAGAAATCTTAATACACAGAAAGTCCTATGTTTAGAGATTATTTCTTTGGAAATTTGCATGGAAAAGACCACAATATTATAACAAAAGGGTGCCACACTTCATGTGATTTAAGAAGAATTTAATATTTTCAAGAAAATCTAATCATATTATACGAGTATAATAATCATCATCAAATCATGTGTCAAAACAATTATTTCTCTGTAAAAAGTTTTCTTCGGTTTCTTTGGAATTCTCAAATGTCTACCTTGAATTTTGATTACTTTGCCAAATTATGATGAAATCAATTTGCCTCATAAAAATACTTATTTTTAGTTTTCTCTGGGAACTAATATTTTTATTTTCCTTAGAAAACTGTTTATAAAAGATTTTTATGAACTCAAGAAACATTTTTGAAAATCTTTTTCATATTCCAACCGTGAATATAAAAACACAAGTGAGTTCTTCGTAAAGTATATAGTATTTTTGTTTTTTTTTGCAAAAAGAAAAAGAAAATAATTTTTACAATGAAATCCAAATACAATTCTGCTTTATGTTCATAGAACACAAGTTTATAAATTTCCAATAATACTTTAAAAAAGAACAATCTGAAAAAAAATGCAGGAAGGAAGAGATAAAACATAACATAACGGTTTTTGCACCATATGGGAACAAATTTTCACTTCCGGTATTACCTACACCACAAGCTTACACTATAAACAGCTGCAACTGCAACCCACACAAAACAACTCAAAACAACTTCTTCTTTTATTTCTACAAATCCATAAAGTTAGTCCTTCATATAAACTTATTGTTGTCTATATGTGTGTGCATATCCTATAAATGTCTATCTTTCCAAGACCTAAAGAAACAACAACAGTAATATTCTCATACCAAAGAAGATCCTATTCCCGACCGACAGGTAAGGCAGCATTTCCGACATTATAATTGAAAATTTAAAACACTCAACAAAATATCATCTCTAGTCCTTTGGAGTTTTCCCACACGAAACCCCAACACTCTATACCCAAAGCTCCATCCATCTTTTGTGTAAATCTATACCTACCTACATATGTATATTCTGAATATAGTTAAGGTAAACATATATAAGAGCCTTGACATAACCAGGATTTCTACAAACAATATCTAAAGCCATCGAGGAATACGAAATAAGAATAATATATACAGAATACAGCTCTAGCTTTAAGTCCTTTCGTTTTCTGTAATGAACTCACTTTATATGTAGAATATATAAACCCCTTAGTGAATTATATCGGGCTGGATTTAACAACTCCAACAGAACAGCCTACCTACACATTCTATAGGTACCTACTTTGATTACAACAATGCGTTCTATAAGATTTATGAAACGATAAACGATTAAGATACCACATGGTTCCCTCATTAGGCCTACCCTATTCACCCTTTTTCTCTTCATCTTCTTCTGCTTCTACGAGTACTTCTGCACAGCCCGACATTATTTCAAATCGAAACAAACCCCCAGCTTTATAAATAAAATAATCGTACATAGGTATAGTTTGATGGAGGATTGAGGAAGTATTCTCTCCTCCTCCTGTACTCACCTTCTTGTAGGCAGTGTACTTGAGATATTTGTAGTGTTTGTTATCGTACTTGATTTCCTCAGGAGTGAAAGTAAATTGCGAATTAATATGATTATAGTGCCGATTGTTGTCGTCCTTCTCCTATATAAGTAGTAACAAGAACAAAAAAGTAAAATAAAGTTCCGTCACGCGGAACATGATTACCCAGCCGTTCTGACATTAAGTTCGTGCAATTCTTATTCTATGTGTACTTACATCCTTGAGCATGTTATTAGCGTCCTTATACTGTTCGAGAGTTTTCTTATATTTGGCATTGAAGGCACTCTGCCGTTCTCCGACTCGTTGCAGTCGTTTGCTATCAGAAGGATCTGCCAGGATTAGAGAAGAGAAAACAAATTAGAATTCTATACGAGAAAAGCAGGCTCTTCATTAAAGAAGAGGCTACAACTACAATAACGACGACGATGACGAAGACGACGACGTCGACGTTGAAGACGACCGACGCTATATATGTACTCAAAAAATAACAACAAACAAAACAAAAATTTAAGAATGAAGAACAAAAGGAAAGAAAAAACTAAACGCAATTTATTTTTATGTCTCAGGCCATCATCATCCAGTCGTAACATAAGAACATAAGAAGAACTCACCCTTGCAGGGACAGAATCCTTTACAAGCTATCCGGATCGATGTGGAGTGGATGCAGTTGTGGTAATCTAATCTGCATAAGGATGAATAGGTCCTATTGTCGGCGCCACACAGGAAAGTCGGCTTTGCGACGGGACAGGGCTTACAATTTCTGTTAGGAGGTTAAAATGAGAAAAAAAAAAACAAAATGATGAGTGGTTAGGGTACCAGAGTTTTATAAAATAATAAAAGAAAATGTTAAAAACCTCCGAACACTGAACACACGTAAAACAGAGAATAATCCAAGTCATTCGATTAGGCCATAATTTCATTAAAGCTTTATATACTATACGGGTGTCTAAAATTATTGTGATTAAATCAGCATTTTTTGTTTGATTTTGAATTATTCCTTAAGGGAAGAAACCTTAAAAATTATTTATTCGTATACTCATTCAAATCCATTTAAGGGCAAGAATTGATACAAGACTTCTGTTTACGTCTCAACATGCCTACTGTAAAGGTAAATCGGTGGAAACGACGTTACACACATTAGTACGTACAATCGAATACTCCCTCCATCATAGAAAGTTGACTATGGTTGCTTTCCTTGACATCGAAGGCGCTTTTAACAACTTGAACACATCCGCAATGACATCTGCACTAACATCTCTGAACGTAGAGAGTTCGCTTGGGGAGTTAATTTATTTAATGCTGACTACCAGAATAATTAAATCAAAACTGGGCAACTCTTCTGCTAGAAGCTTCGTTAGTAGAGGGACACCGCAAGGTGGTGTTTTATCCCCTCTTTTCTGGATCCTGATGTTAAATGAAATCCTAACTGGTCTGGATGCGGAGGGTTCCAGAGTGATTGCCTATGCAAATGACGTTGCTATAGCGGTTTCAGGAAAGCATGTTAACACCCTAAAAGAACTCTTAAAAAATGCCTTAGACTACCTAATATTTTGGGCTGATCGGTGTGGACTGGGTGTTAACCCACACAAAACCGATTTGGTCTTATTTTTGAGGAGATACAAAATTCCATTTGTCAACCCTCCCCATATTAAAGGAATCCAATTAAAATTCTCAAACAACGCTCTTATTTTAGACAACAAACTAAATTGGAAACACAATATACATATACAAGAAAGAGGCAAAAAATCTACTGTAGCTCTCTTTTCTTGGAAAAAAGCGATTGATAATAAATGGGGCTTACAACCCCGAAGTACGCATTGGTTATACACATCTGTAATCAGGCCGATTTTAATATACGGCGCGGCGTGGCAGTATGGTGGACTGCTTTAAAAAAGCTATAAACCACGAAAAACTAAATAAAGTCCAAAGATCAGCTTGCCTATGTACAGGGTTTTTCAACAGGGACTCTACAAGAGTAGAGTGGCAGGAGCAGCAAATGACGCCATATTTCATGCCGCTCTTTTGACATTTCTCTTTAGTAAGGTTTGCCATTTCGATTTTATCATGGAAAGATACACAAACCCAACAACGAGTCGAAATTATTAAAATTTACTACCGAAATTCGGAGTCAGCGGCCTCAACGTTAAGAGCGCTACGTCCAATATATGGTCGTCATAATCGTCCTAACAGATCAACAATTGAGCGTCTAGTGGACAAATTTGAATTCACAGGCATAGTACAAAATATTCCCGTGCCAGTGAGACAAAGAAGTGCCCGTAGTGTCGAGAATATTGTTGCCACTGAGGCAAGCTTTGGGCAACTCTGTGACGTGCGTCGTTGTGGCGAATTTTGCGAAAAGATCTTTAATTGACGCAAGAACTGAAGCCACTTGACCACCAGAAGCGTCGTATCTTCGTGAACTGGGCTGAGCAACAACTTGAAAATGATTCGGATTTTCATCGAAAAATCATCTTCAGCGATTAGGCTCACTTCTGGCTCAATGGCTTCGTCAATTAACAAAATATGCGGTATTGCTTATAGCAGCAATCCACACGTACTCCATAAGTCATCATTGCATCCCGAAAAAATAACGGTTTGGTGTGGTTTATGGGCCGGTGGCGTTATTGGGCCATACTTCTTCCATGATAACCAAGACCGGCACGTTACTGTGAATGGGAATCACTACCGTTCAATGATAACCGAATATTTTTGACCCCAATTGGATAATATGTACTTGGAGGACATGGAATTCCAACAGGACGGCACCACAAACCACACATCGAATGTCACAATTAATTTATTGGAAACCAAGTTTGGAGAACGTGTTATCTCACGAAGTGGTCCAGTCGCTTGGCCACCTCGGTCGTGCGATTTGATGCCGTTAGACTATTCCCTGTAGGGCTACGTCAAGTCTATGATCTATATCAACAAGCCAGCGATGATTGATGAACTTCGAACGAATATCTAACTTGAAATTGCAGCAATATCGGCCGATTCAGCGTCTGGACTTCTGCAAGCGTGCCCGTGGTGGCCATTCAAAAGAATAGAGTTATAATAGATAATGATATCAGTATCTGATATCAGTATTTTATCAGATAGGCAGGCCTCTATCAAATCTCTGAACACTTTCTCTATAATAGTCTATAACTATCGGGTGATTTTTTAAGAGCTTGAGAACTTTTTTTAAAAAAAAAACGCATAAAATTTGCAAAATCTCATCGATTCTTTATGTGAAACGTTAGATTGGTCCATGACATTTACTTTTTGAAGATAATTTCATTTAAATGTTGACCGCGGCTGCGTCTTAGGTGGTCCATTCGGAAAGTCCAATTTTGGGTAACTTTTTCGAGCATTTCGGCCGGAATAGCCCGAATTTCTTCGGAAATGTTGTCTTCCAAAGCTGGAATAGTTGCTGGCTTATTTGTGTAGACTTTAGACTTGACGTAGCCCTACAAAAAATAGTCTAAAGGCGTCAAATCGCATGATCTTGGTGGCCAACTTACCGGTCCATTCCTTGAGATGAATTGTTCTCCGAAGTTTTCCCTCAAAATGGCCATAGAATCGCGAGCTGTGTGGCATGTAGCGCCATCTTGTTGAAACCACATGTCAACCAAGTTTAGTTCTTCCATTTTTGGCAACAAAAAGTTTGTTAGCATTGAACGATAGCGATCGCCATTCACCGTAACGTTGCGTCCAACAGCATCTTTGAAAAAATACGGTCCAATGATTCCACCAGCGTACAAACCACACCAAACAGTGCATTTTTCGGGATGCATGGGCAGTTCTTGAACGGCTTCTGGTTGCTCTTCACTCCAAATGCGGCAATTTTGCTTATTTACGTAGCCATTCAACCAGAAATGAGCCTCATCGCTGAACAAAATTTGTCGATAAAAAAGCGGATTTCACATTTCGAACCGAACACTGATTTTGGTAATAAAATTCAATAATTTGCAAGCGTTGCTCGTTAGTTAGTCTATTCATGATGAAATGTCAAAGCATACTGGGCATCTTTCTCTTTGACACCATGTCTGAAATCCCGCGTGATCTGTCAAATACTAATGCATGAAAATCCTAACCTCAAAAAAATTACCCATTATTTATCATCTTTAAAGGAGATGGACAAAAGTTTAATATTCACCTTTTCTAGGCACATGAACTCGCCAGAAATGGTACAGTACAACCCATTCTACCACGTTTGGGATATGCTGTCTACATTTAAACTATTACTAATGCAAGACGCTATGAAGAAGGCAAACATCAGGTGGAATAAGATCACTAAGTGTCACATCTGGCCTACGATAGATTTAAATCGATCAAGGTGCTTGCTAGCTCTAAGCAGATCGCATAAAAATAAGCTCGATAGTAATCTATGTCATAAATGGGCACTTTCTAATAGGAAAGCACACCATGTGGCTAGGCGTATTCTCAAATGATTTTTTGCTGATGCTGTATAGATGAGGAAGAGAAGGAAACAGTTCTTCACCTACTCTCTAAATGCCCTGCTCAAAAACGCAAGAATTGCTTAGGATAATTCTTCAATAACGATCTAAACGATCTCAATCATATTTACATACATAATCAGTCTCTCATGTTTCGAAAGCGTCTAAAACTAGAAGAAAGCCTCAAGATTCATGTGGTATCAGAATGGACCATTAAACTGGCCTAAGTGTGTCCTACTCCATCACGGACAGCTACTTTAACCTAACCTAACCTAACCTAACCTAACCATACTCAATCAAGTGACATTGAGTGTAATGTATGTCTGAATTTTATTGATTTTTCTTGTAACGTACATATAGCGACATAATGTTGTCTTTATTTTAAGTGTTTTTGCATTAAATTATCGTTATTGTTATTTTTCGCATATAAAATTAAAATGTTATGCCCGTCAGTCAATCTTATTTTTATTTTATTTTCTTTTTTCTCTTTCTCCACATCTGTCGTCTTTTTCTTTCTTTCTTTCAAAATAAAAGGGTTATGAATAATTTAAGAGCATTATATTATGAATATAATATTTGGCATTTAGCCAGTGTTTCTTTTTATTTTTGTGTTTAATTTCAAAACCTATATCACAGCCCAAGGTTATAATATGAAACTATTCATGATTGATTGAAGTTAAATTAATTGGAATGATAAACATTATCGGAAAAGTTAGGACTGAGAGAGGAAGATGGAGACCTTATTCTTATTCTATTTATAAGGGAAATAATTATTATTGAAAACGGACTCTATTATAATAGTATAGAGATAGACGGTTTGAGGAGGTAGATTTGAAGGTTTTATTTTATGTAAATAAACGTGTTAATGCATATTAAATGTTTTGTTTTTAGAAGAAGGAGTTGTTGTATATGTCTCAATGTGCCTATAATTAAAAAGGAAAAGCTTTTTTGAGAATATAATCTGAACTCTTTTAATTGTTGTATCTTTTTTAATAAAATGGTCGATTCTTCAAGAAGTTTCTAATTAATGTGTCGTATTAATTTTGACATATCATTCTATAACGAATGAAGTTGTGATATATTAGTCGCTATACTTCGTCCGATATTCATGAAATAGGGCTCATTTTGAAGGTTATTCGAAAAAGCTGTAAGTTTTTTTAAAACAAAAAAAAAACAAGTAAAACAAAGGCTTTTGGTATACAAGACACAAATTACAAGTCTTTCAACACCCGTTCTACAGAAAGATTGTTGTTGAAATATTAAAACAAAGTAATTCTTTGACTTCTACGTTTTATTATCTATGTATTTGTCCGGATTTTGCAAATTGAAATAAGCTAACTTAAAATGTTCACACTTACGCTAACTAGGATCCATTTGCTGGAACGAAACTTAAGGAGCTTAAGTAGAACATGAGCACTTATGTGGCAGTTTATATAGAGGAAAAAGTAGAACATAAATATAAGTTTTGTTTCAGAAAATGGACCTTAGTGCTTAAGTCAGGTGATTTTCAAAAAAAATTTAGAACTAGTCGTTTCTTACACAATTTGTTTGTATCCCCTTCTTCTTTTATTGGCTTTCTCAAATTCCACACACTTTTCGTCAACACTTTGAAATTTCTGGATGTGTGGAAAAGCTATTACATAAAACTAAAAAATTGCATGTTTCACCGGAAGACATTGAAATCATCGGCCGGTCCAAGCGACCTAATCTAGAAGCATTTACAGCTAAAGATGAACATACGAATCGCGTTGGTCTACAAGTGAATGAGGTCAATACAAAGTATATGCTATCAACAAACATAGCCTCATCTGTCTACCACCCAGGGGCGTCCTTAGACTTTTGGGGGCCCTGGGCCCAATAGGATTTGGGGGCCAAAAAAAGTAGGTATAATATATTTTTGTTTTAATTCTATAGGTTAAAAAAATAATTTTAAAATTAATTTGTGTTTTTTTTTTATATTTTTACTTTTTAAAACAGATATTTTTTTTGTACTTTTATATTTTTTTTTCATTTACCTTCAATAGTTGAACATTTTTCTTTATAGATTATTTTTGATAACTTTTATTGTTTTTTTGGTTGATTTCTAATGTTTATATATATTTTTTTAAATTGTAGATATGTAAGTTTATTTCTTTATATTTGCATTAACATCTCTATGGTTTTTTGAAAACGCTTCAAATTTATCACAATTCTCCCTTATATCATTTATGAAAGAACATAGTGAACAAAGCAAATTAGCAGCAACGTCAATCGTTATTTTTTCTTTTTGAAGGCTTTTGCTGGTATTATGAATTCTTTCTAATATTGTGCTCCAAATTTCTGTTAAAATGAGGAACTCCAGTTTGGACATTTTCTTAGACAGGCTTAGCGCTTCGCTTTTTGTATCTGGAGTTTGCTCTGGATCTCTTGAGATAAATGTCAAGGCTTCAGTAATTTGCGTATAACCATGATGGAGCGCGTTAACTGCATCAGCTCGTGCAGACCATCTTGTTTCAGAAAGGCTTTTAAGAACTCTATGTAAGGCGCCAGTTATAGCTATCATTGGTTTTCATCATTGAAAACAAACATTGGAATTTTTTTGACAGGTCGTTTATAGCTATCATTAAAAATTTCTGTCATTGAAAAAAATTTCCTGATTGAAAACCACCGAAAAACTTTTACTGACAGAAATCTGTCATTGGAATTGTGTAAAATTGGAACACAAATCAGTGGAACGATTCGTTTCACTTTTGAACCTAAAAGTATCAGCTGTTCAGGAAAATGATTTTCCGTCCGGAAAACAGAAAAATTCATTTTTAGAGAAAAATAAATGCGCAGTTACACTTTTCTTTCTCAAAAAAAATTCTTTGTGTGATTTCCGATCGATCAGTATATAATTTGTATTTCTAATCAAAGGGAAACACCGTCAAATATCGATTCAAAAATTTTTCCGGATCGATTTCAATGATAGCTATAACTGGCGCCTAAACCTAAACATTCATTCAATTTATTCCAGCGATGGGTAGAAGCAGAAAAAGCACACAACCAGCCTCATGAAGGCCTATTAAGTTAAGAGAATGTGCTGCACAAGGTACAAAGGTAGCAAATTCGCACTTCTCCTTTAATCTTGCTTGCAAACCATAATATTTTCCCGACATATTAGACGCATTATCATAGCTTTGTCTTCTACAATCCTCTATTGAAATATCATGATTTTGCAAAAAATGTCAAGATTGTGACAGCCAAATATTCAGATTTATGCTCTTAAATAGGTATAAATTTTAAGAACCTTTCGATGGGAACACAATTTTTAACATACTGAATTACAAAAATCAACTGGTCAATATGAGAAAGGTCGGGTGTGCTGTCAACACTTAGGGAAAAATATTTTGCCGATCTAATTTCAACTAAAATTTTCATTAGGACGTGTTTTCTTATTATATCAATGAATTCTTTGCAAATATTTGCTGATAAATGGGAAGTGTATCCCTTTCCTGAGTTCCCACATTTTTTTAAATGATCTGCAATAAATGAATCATCATGGGACAACTTTGTGTTTGTTTATGGAGTGAGTTGAAAAGTCAACATGTGTGCAGAACTGTAGAGTAGAACGAAAGCAGAGTTGTTAAAATAATGTTGACAGCGTGTGCAGGACTATGATTAAAGATTCATGTTGTCAGAAGTTTAAGATGTCGAGGAGGAGAATTGCAACGGAACGGAGAGTAAAATGAAACTTGTTTTTCTGTTACTGTCTACTAACCTAATTTCGTTTTCTATATAATTCTTGTATAGATTCATTCATTTTGAGTTGGTGGATTTGGGGGCCAAATAATTGCGGGCCCTGGGCCCTGGCCCACCGGGCCCATGCCTGAAGACGCCACTGCTACCACCTAGGATCAAAACGTCACTGTTGGTATCAGTAATTTCGTCAAGGAGTTCACCTACTTCGGAACAAGTAGCAATTCCACACACGAATGGAAATCCGAAGAAAAATTACCCTAACGAACCGCTGATACTTCGGTTTGGCCAATCAAATGGGTTCAAAACTTTTTTCTTGAACGGCAAAGGTTACGTTATAGAAAACTCTTATTTTACCAGTTCTACTTTACGACGCCGAGTGCTGGACTATCATTAAAAGAGGGCAATTGATACTTACATTGGAGTAATAACTATTGACAGTAATCCAATAAGGGTGTCGATTATAACGCCATAAATAATCGCGGGAAAAACTAGTAGCATTGCGACATCTCCGGTACAGTATGGGGCTGAAGGCAATGCTGTCTCGTCAAACGTACTATGCGCCCTTGTGTTACAAGCAAAGATTGTGGTACCATACAGTATAGTTAATAGTACATAATCCCATACTTATAGGAGTTGTTGCAAGTATGGGACTCCAGGCCATACTAGCATTGTCATAAATGCTATACACTTCTTTCCGTGTTCTTGCCCCAATTTCGACATTAAAAGCTTTTTGGGCTTGGATTGGTTGGACCTTTCAATCCCATTGACTTTTCGTTGGGTTTCTTCTATTATTTAGGAATTTGGGTTTTGTGTTAGGTCAGTGGATTCGCAAATTTATATTGCTTAAGAGAGTCTAATTATCTGCCTTATTACGGTTGTCAAAGATCAATTAATTGAAAATTGAAACATTTTGTCAATTAATTGATACATTGGTATTATAAACGCGAATTGATCATTTTTTGATCCATTGTGAACAAAGATCAAAAATCTATTGTGAATAGTGCCTATTTACTTCTGACGTTTCAATTTCATTTACAATTTTTCAACGGACTGCTTTTGTTTCGTGTGACGAATTTTATTTTGGTTGATTTGGATTAAAAATGTAAGTAGTTTGCAGTTCAATTTTAAATGTTTTCTTTACGTAGGAGTAAAATTGTAAGTAACAAAAATCAGCTAGCCAGATTGGTAGAACGGATGGAAGAGAACCCAGACTTCGCTAAGGGTGTTTATTCAAAGCCACTCATGAGTAAGAAGTGGGCAGAGATTGCGGTGGAATAAAACAGCTTAGGCCCACCAGAACGAGACTCAACCAAGTGGCAGAGGGTTAGTATTGTGTTGCGGATATAAATAAATTTATTAAAAATTCTTCTTAACGCAGGTATGGGCTGAACTAAAATGCAAAACCAATAGTTCAATAGTAGACATGCTTTTGGCTTTCGCGATCCGTAAAATATTTTATCAACAAGGAATTTGTGATTGACTGAAAATTTGATAATCAACAAATATTTTGACAACCATAATACCAAGACTGTCAATTTGAATCATTCACAATAGATCTAATTTCTGAAGAGCGTTCACAGTTTATCAAAAATTTTGATTGCTGACAACGATATTACCAATTCATCAATTTCATTGAAAAATGTCAACTAGCGTATTGATAATTGATAACCGTAATATTTTTGTATATCTTCAGACAATACATAGTTAGTTCTTAATTCCTCATTGCTTATACCCAAGATTAGTTGCTCTGGTAACAAACCATCCATCAGCTGATGGAATCAACAATTACTTGCTTGAAGTCGAAGTCTGGATACTATTTCATCGTACTCTTGTTTCAAAAGCTTCTATTCCAGCACCATATCTCTTTTGCGCTTCACGATAAGGGATTTTTGCGGATGCAGAAAACTACAGTGGTTATCTGAAACTTTTGTTTCTATGAATTAAATACATTTTATGAAGTTACTCGGTAAATCAAACCCTTTAATTTTATTATGTTAATTTCAATTTAGTTAACTTTAAATTCATTTAATACAAATTAATACAAAAAGTAAAAGTTACAAATTTCACGTTAAGCCTTAAGTGTAGATTATCTTCTTGACACATTGGTTGATGGTTGACTTTTCGACGTGCAATGTGGTTTCTTATTACAGAAAGGAGAGAACTTAAATTATTCTGTTGTAGAATACACCTTTACTCGTTACCAACTCATCGGCTTTACATCCTACAGCATATAACTAAATCATTGAATCTTCTAAAATGATGTATTCTCCCAGATACACCTACGTCACTTGGACATTTTTGTTAAAGTGTTTTCTTTATACCGGTTAACTTTTTTCTTACTGTACAGTAAGCTGCTATTTATGAGAACTGGCTCTGTGCGAAGGATTTATATAAAATAATTTTCATTTCTCTTCCAAACCGAAGTAGAAGGTGGTTTCCTAGACTTCCAGAAAGCTAGTTTCCAGTTGGATTCGGTTTGCCATCTCTTCGAGTTTTTTTAAAGAACCAACTTAAGTGTTGGATTGAATCAAAAACATGGCCAAGAAAAGCTTGATACTTTTTTATGTTCAAAGGTAGAGATTCGTGTTTTTGGAACCAGTTCTGCAGAGTGGTTTACTCGTATATTTACTCTACTTCAATACTTATAGAACCTTTGTTATGGAAAAAGCAAGTTATATTCTCCCCTTAAAACAATTCAACCATAATACCTGTACTTCTAAAAATAATCAGTAAACCCTTGTTTACAATAATTATGGACGTACTATTAAGTATATACATTAGGGTGTCCCGTCGATGTATGAGAACATTTTTTTTCGAGCTACACTATCAAAAGGGGTATCAAAATTTGCGTAATTTTACACAGATAAAGAAAACGTCAAAAAAACTGAAAGAACATGTTATCTTGGAGGTAGTACCGGGCTTTGAAGATTTTTAAATTTCGTGTTTTTACATACTTTAACCGTTTGAATAAAACTATAAAAAAAATAAGTTTTAAACGTATTTTATTATTAATATTATATCTTATTTTTGTCTATAACAAGAGTTGAATCTTTGGAAGAAACCAAGCCGACATCAGCCAAAACAGCAGAAGCGGCAGCAGCAGCAGATATCGCGTCGATAAACCGTATCGATCACATACCTTGGCAACTGTTGGCAACATCAATCTATTGCGATAAGCTCTTGAAGTCGATGGTGCCTCTGTCAAAGGGGGGTTTGTTGGGGATGCCTCTGTTACCGAATGTGTTTCTGGGGAAGATTCACGCACCAACTCTTCATTGCAGTTTCCTGAGACAATATCCGTTTCCTGCGTAGACCATTTCTTTGCTTCTCTCTTTGACTCTTCAATTTGCCTCTGCTGTCGTTTCTTCAAGATATTTGTTTCTTTCTTGTCAGCCCCGCTTAAAACCATTTTCCTTTCATTTGTTTGATCCAACAAAAAACTTCTCTCATGGATGGGAACTTTCTTTGGTTTTAAACACGAACAAGTTTCAAATGAAGTGCATTTACAAGCAGCAACGTCGAAAAACTTCTCAGATGACTCTAAAAAACACTTCAGTTTGTTTTCGAAACTAGCATTTTGTTTGCTTTTGGGATATCGCTTCACAATATTGTACCTTTCGAAACAGGATTTAAGTAATTGAATAACTCTTTCCTTAGTTACAATTGGAATCGAAGCTTTAGCCCAAATATTGTCGATTTCTTCAAAAACAATCGCATATATTTCTGAATGGGAAGGATCCTTTCCGTTGAATTTAAGTTTTAGTTCGTTCCTTACAAACAAAATGAATTTAATGACATCTCTTGTAGTTGGTAGCTGCCGATCGTCAAGTTTTTTGTATGATCCCAATATAGCACAAGTAGTCCCACTACGTCTTGAACTCATTATTTTAAAAAAAATAACAAAAATTGCTTTTAAAACTGTTACAACGCACTTTACACAACCCGTTGAGGATCTCGAATGAATACTAAGGACTTCAAAGTGTGGCTTTTGTATAAGATCAGGTCTACAAATTATGGAGTTCAACAACCCATTTAGTAGATATTTGTCAGGTAGAAAACAGCCTTCAGTTTTAAATCCGACTTTATTACCGGATTGAGTTGTGTATTTTACAGGTAGGAAACAGGTAAAAGCCCATATCCTTAAAGGACATCAATAAATTAAGTCATTTGTGCAGGTATCAAATTTATAAACAAATTTTTCTTCAAAATCGGATAGGTATAGAAACTTTAATTCAAATTGTGTCAGATTTATAGAGCAGTGGTTTTAAGTTCCAAGAAAATGATGATAATAGCAATATGCGCCAAAAATTAAAAAAATTCAATTTTGGTATTTTTAGCTTAAAACCTTATAAATTTGAAACCGCAGGAAACGTATTGTTGCATGCAAATCAAAACGTCAAATATGTTCTTAACCTAATAAGATCAAAAAGTTAATATTTTATAATAAATAGTAGGTCAGGAACCGAAATTAAGGAAGGGAAAAAAGCATACAAATATCAATTTGTCAAAATTTTAAGGGTCGGTACAACCCCCTAGACAAATTTTAATTTTTTTTTTATATATTTTTGTAATCTAAGTCCAATTACGCAAGTTTTGAGAGGTCTTTTGTTCGGAAAATCCAAAAAAAAAATTTGTCGGACACCCTAATATACATCCTTTTTTTAGCCGCACTATTCGAATGTGGAATGCTTAACCTGTATCAATATTTCCCAATGTGCATCGGTGTCTCCTTTTCAATCCTTTTCCGTTCTCCTGATATCTTGCACTGTGTTTATCATTATAGAGCTATTTATAACCTTAGTGCGAATATAATATTAAAAAGGTTAAATTATAAATTTTCAAAATGCTTTAAACATTGAATTGCCTTTTTGAAGAAGCTTTTGCTTAAAGTCTTTTCTGAAATTTAAAAAAATATATTTGTATCTCAGTGAAATTTCAGAAATAATGAAAAACCTTTGAGTTTATTAAAATGGAATTCAACTTTCTTCTATTTTTGGGAAATTAAGAAAACTGCCGATTACTCACTTAGGTCATAAAGCTGTTAAATAGGGTGACCGCTAAAGTCAAACATGGCAAGCCAACACACAATATAATAATAAGTTAGCATTCTTCTTATAGTTCAAAAACACACAAAAACTATCCAAAAACATCTTTCATTAAATAAAAAACAAAAATAAAAAATATTCTATACTTAGGTTCATAAAAAATTCAACAGAAAACATGAAATTATATCCTTCTTATTCTTTTATTGTCCATTGTCCTACATTCTCAAAGTAGGTATTTTATTGATTTTTAGTCTTTTTCGTTAAGAATATTTAAAACCTTGTAAAGTCTTGTTGAAAAACTACATATTTTATGGCTCTTGATCCCAATGTTAAATTTTAAATAACTTTTATGCATATGCACATATGTATATAAATAAAATATATGTATGTACTCTTTTCCACTCGTGCGGACTTATATGAACTTATATAAGTATGTGTGCAGGACATTTATATAAAATTTAATATTCTCCTCATACAAGACGCAATTTATCCTAGAAAAATATACATAAACACAAACTTAAATTTTTCCTACACCCAAAGTTAAATTATAGCTTCTCACGCGAATTGATGGCCTTTTTCTTGGCAAATTGGGGGCATTCGTGTACGAGTTTAATCCTTAAGCTATAACATGCATACAGCGATGGTCAATAAAATAGAAACACTTGAAGAAAACCTCATACAATAGTCTTGGCTGGTTAAAAAAGTCAAATTCTCGGTAAGATTTTTAATCTGGGAATATGTATTTTCGATGATATTTCAAAGTTTTCTTTAAATATGTCACATAGAAATAGGCGCAGCGAAATTCTGCACAGAAAACATCTAGAATGTATATAGTGACATACGGATGGAAAAGTCAAGAAATCTACACCGATATTTTGACATTCAAGTCAGCTCTACGTAGGAAGGTGGATATTGCAGTCCCGAGCAACTCTTGCTTCGCCACTCAATTAGCGTTGGCATTCGCCGATATCATATGAACTCGTTAAACCTGTGGATGAGAAATGATGGCGCCGTGAAATAAAGCCAAGTGAAATAAGACCAAAGTTCAAAAATTTGACTTATTGCACTTTAAAAACTGAAATGAAGACAATTTTAAGAAGTTCCCCATTTTGCACTTTGACAAAGAAGAAATAAGACGAAATTATTTTGAGAAATAAAACCAAGTTTTTTTTAACAATTGGTATATACGCGAGTTGTGTAGCCCCCTGCTTGAAAACACTACAGGATTAAGGGTAGGTGCGAGGTTGAGTGTTGTCTTCATTTCACCCTGCTTAAGCGTAACATAGCAAACATCTTTGCAAACGTATGCTAAAATTCTAAAAGTGCATGGTGATACTGCTCTTAGTCCTGCCCAGGTGTTTAAATGGCATAAAGAGAGTAAGGAGGGGCGTAAAAGGTTGGAGGAGGGGATAAGTACACAAGTTGAGGTGCAAACTGACGCCAATGCTCAGCAAGTGCGCGCCCTAACCCGTGAGGATTGGCATTGAACAATTCAAATGGTGTCTTCGGAACTAGGTATGAACGGCCAAACAGTCAGACAAATTTTAACCAACAATTTTGGGATATAAAAGTTGGGAGCGAAGATGGTTCCAAAGAACAAAGCAAAAACAGCATCGAATGACTGTAGAAGAAGACTGTTTGGAACAAGTGGTAAACTATGCTTCATCGAGTTATTAAAGGCCATGAGAGCTGATTTTTCCAATACGACCAGTACTCGCAAATTGAGGACATCCCAGTCAAAGCGTTCCAGAAATAAATGTTACGAAGCATGGAAAACGCGCAGAAATCATCGCCCAAGGCGAGGCAGAGTTGTAGAATAATTTTTGAATACACATTTGTATGGAACCAGTTTCAATACTTTATTGTCAAAGCTGGTCAAAGCAGAATATTTGCAGAGGAAGTGAATCCCAGTTGCCTTTTCATGTTGGTCTCTGCAACAACCGCAATGAATAATATGCGGAATGCCAATCTTTGATGCATATTCTCCTATAGACCAGTGTACGAAAAGCTTTGAAGGGCCGATCATTGCCGAACAACTCCACAGACCAGTTTATTGTCGAAAATGGCACTAAGACCTGGAACTCAACTAAGAGTAACATGGAGGTTACTTTGAAACTTAAAGCGCTGAACGAAACTAAATATTTAATGCGTAGATCAAGTGCTTGGAGGTGAAGAATATTTAGGGCAGGATCGAAAAGCAACTGTAGTGCCGACATAAGTTGTTCTTTGAACCTTCTTTAGTCTATCGATATTACAATTCTTGTTAAGTACGGGCCACCACCAAATTGGTTCATAAGCGAAAATTGGTCGTACAATCGTTGTCTGTGTCCAAACAATTATCTTGGATTGAAGGCGTAAAAGGCAACGCAAACCTTCTTAACCCGTTCTTCCATTTTAGCTTGGGATCTAGTATAACTTCTTGACATTTTGAACTAAAAAGTAAGCACAGATTTTAACGTTGAGTGATGGTAGAGTGTAGGTAGATATTTAAGTATTGATAGTAAAGAACATAAGTTCATTTTTAATCTGATGAACGCCTAGTCGACTATTATAGGTCTAGTTGTTAACTTTCTTCAAAGCCAACTCTATGATTTTGCTTATAACGGTGACAAGCTCTCCTGAGACCAATAAAACCAAATCATCAGTCTTCAAAAATGTTTAGTTTAACCAGAATTTATTCATCTCTAAGATCCATAAGAGTGGAGAGAGAACACCGCCCTGGGTTGTTCCAATCTTCTCATTTTTAAAAGACATTGTGGTACTTAAAACTAAGCTTGAATCCTTCTTACTTAGCATTGAAATTATCCATTTTTTGAATGATATAATTTCAAACCAAAGTAAATGAGTGATTCATGTATGAATTCAGTTTGGACTTTTGCAGCAAGAGTCTATTTTTTCAATTGACTTATCTTCTCAGTTGCGCGCACTACCCCATACAGGACCGTCTCTGTAGACTTGCCTTTGAAATATTTGACGTTATTTGTTTATAATGTCTCTAATATGGGTATCTGGGATAAGTTCTAGTGTTTTAACCAAAACAAATGTCAAACTTATTGATGGAAAATCCCACAAAGATTAGTGACCACTTACGGAAGAAAAACTAATTTATCTTTCTGTATGACTCGATTACATGATTGGAATAGATGAATCTCTTAAAGATCATCGCAAGCCATGTAAAAGATAAGTTTTGCAGTTTTTGGAGTAGAATTGGTAGTATTTCTTCCATAATAAAATAAAATAAATTAGGTGGTGCACGTTCAACAGTCCGTAGAGAACTAGGGCCTAGTGACTTACAACACTCAACCATTACTGTGTGCAAGTCATTTCAGGAATGAAAGGGACCCACAGTTCTTATGCCAAATCCGAACGTCTAATTTTAGATACAACTTTTCCTGAAAAGAATTACTCTTGGAGGATTTGTTAATTCCTTCCAAGAGGCAGTACCTGTAAAAAAAAACTTTAAGTGGACACATGTTAGTCTTCTAGCAAAATTAATTTTCGGAGAACTGTCACTGAAATGTGATACTCAACTTTTGAAAAAAGATGCCAGTTGCCTAGTTGACTCAATGGAAATAAATATGGACATATTTTGTTCAAATGCAAAGTTTTTTGAAGTTAGAAAGTAAAGTGGTCCCATGTTTCGATCTGCCTGTAGAAAATGGACTCCAAAATCTTGATAATTATCATTAGTTTTTAAAAATCACAAATAAAGAAACATTAACAAAATATTTACCAATAAATTTAAATTTAGCAAGTGCTAAGGGCATAATGACCATAAATTAGGTTGTGTTTCTATTATTTTGTCCATAGCTTTATGTACGTACAGTTCGTGAGGTATAGAAAATATCAGAACTAAAAATATACACTACATAATATAACACATTATATGTATGTTTAAATAGTACATCAGTATTGGGTTAAATAAAAATGCACCTTCTGACCTTTAGCGAGGAAAAGGATTTCCAGCTGTTGGCTGATTGTTGCCATTGCCATATCACAACGCGCCGAGCCGTTGCCGCGCCACGCCATCCATGCCATCCAAAGAGAACAAGAAAACAACATGAATGAACCTTGGAACAAATTCGCATGACTGGCTCCGGCTCTGGCTCATGGCAGAAAAAATAGAAAAATTAAAAATACACGCTAGCTAGAACAATTTATTTAACTTTTGATATTTTTATACAGAAAAGAAAAGTAAAGAACAAAAAATTAAAAATTCTAGTATTTTTTCACTTCACACAATAAATACCTTACCTACATAAATTAAAAATTGCCTGACATTGTTTATGTATGTAGGTAGAGTTACCAGGGTGTTTAATTGATGTTGATTTGACGCATTAAAGTTAAAATTTAAAGGGAGTTTCTAGGTGCTTTTTAATATGAACTATTCTTGAAAACATTAAATCAAAATTATATTTTATGGAAATAAATAGGAATAGAATTTGGAAGAAATGATTCAACGACTCAATCACTGACCGTTGTCTTCTAAAATAGAACAGATAATCAATTAAAGGCTCTCAATTCCTGGAAAGTGACAATTCATACGCCAGAAAAATATTTCAATATTCCGTTTCATTATGGTCTAGTCTAAACAAAGAACTCACTCGAATTTATTTTCGTTTTAATCTTTTTTCCCTAATTACAAATTACTGGTAACTTCTTTCAATGACGTACATTCTAAAAAATTTAAGAAAAGAGCTTAATTAGCTTATATATAGCGTGTTTTTGAAGGGAGTTAATTTTGATGTCATTTAGAACTATTCAATGTGAAAAAACTGATTCTATAGTATTATAGTGAAGAAATTTCTCCTTGAAACAGGAGCATTATGATTTCGGGAGAAATAGTGTCTTCAGTTATTTTCCCTGGTTATATTGAGAACAGGTCCGCATATTTTTCTATCCCTGTTTAAAAATAGCAGTAGAAGTCTTTTTTAAGCATTTTTCATTAGAACAAATTTTAACTTTAGACAAATATTGAAGGACATTCCAGGGTTAAGTACACATGAGTCAGTTGGTAAGCTTTCCAAAGTAACACTGTCATTTGTTAAAGGGATAAATATTAAATATATTTCAAAAAGGGATAGGTAAGCCCGGATTTTCTAGGTTCACCCCAGCTACTTTTAGTGTTTTAGTGGGGAATTGAAGCCTTTTAAATTTGAATTATAAATCTGTAGGAACTATTGGAATTACAGGAATAATAACGTTGTCATCCTTTCCAACGCAACGCCGCCGCCACTAGTTTTGATCAGGTTGTGTGACACGAATTCTTTTGCGTTACATATTCTAGGGGCTTTAAAATTTCGCATAAGCATTACTGACAAGCCCACCGGACAGCTCAATCGAGTTAAGATACTCTACTGAGTATGAAGTCTACTGTTGTGAGTCCATGAACGTGTCTAATGACACATACCCTGTATGTTATTTTGTAAATCAGGGGAAACTTTTGCAATAAGTTCAGAATTAGTATGTACTAAACCCTTAAACCCTTTTTAACCGACCATAATTTTTGGTAGGGAGGAAGTCTGTACCTAACCCACTAAATATATAAGAAGAAATGCCTAATGATAGGCAATGTTGATAGGTCCAAAAACAGGAATCACCTAATGATAGGCTCCTAATTCGTGTTCTAAACAAATAATACATGTATTATCGAATATCAAATTGTAGGTGTTACTGGAAGATCTGCTCGAATAAGCTGGGAATAATATATTATAAAAATAAATAAATTGGGTGGCGCAACAGTCCATTGAGAACTAGGGCCTAGTGACTTACAACTCTCAAACATTCCTGTGTGCGAGTACTGTTGTCAGGGATGGAGGGGACCTACCGTTATACCGCAGTAAAAAAGTAGCTCAAAACACTTTTCGGCCTCGTTACTACGTCCACACAAAAAATCACGTCAAAAAATTACTCCGTTGCGACGTGAAGGACGGACAAACAAACAAACTGACTTTCCAATTTATAATATTAGTATAGATTTACATAATTGCACGCGTGGTATGATGGTTAGTGCGTTGGACTGTGAACACGAGACAGGCTCCACCTACAGTTGTCCCAAAGGCCCCCGTGCCTAAGGTACCAGAGGTGCAGCCTGACATTGTGATTGTAGCCTTGTCATAATAATGCATATTATCCAGTGCATTGGAAGACCGCTGTGGTTCATCCTCTCCCGAAAAAGGGAAAGGACAACTCCAACCCGTCAAATCTTCGGTCGATAAGTCTTCTTCCGAGCATCAGCAAAGTTTTCGAAAAGATCATCAACAAGGCTCTGACTAAGTGGGCTGTAGACAACATAATAATTCCGGATAAACAGTTCGGGTTCAAGGCGGGTCATGACACGCAATTCATGCTGCGTCTAAACTCGTTTCTGATATCCAATGGAATAAAACAAAACAACAATGCACAGGTGCTGTTCTGGTTGATTTGGAAAAGGCCTTTGACACCGTATAGTTAGAGGGTCTTTACCCAAAACTGAGCAGGCTTAGCAATGGCATAAGCAAACCATTGTTGTTTATATTTTATGATATGCTTAACGGTAGAAAGTTTCTTGTCAAAAGTGGCAATGTAACTTCTACCACAACATTCTTAATTAAAAATGGTCTTCAACAGGGAGCGGTGAATTCGCCGATTCTCTTCAGCATTTACACCAGCGATCTGATAGATAGTCTTACAAAGGCAATTGCATACGCCGGCCGCGCCGACGATATATTTGCGTACAGAACGGCCCGAAAGGTTGAGGTTATTAGAATTCTCTTGCAGCGTTATTTCGACAAGATTCAGCGATATTGCGACTACTGGAAACTGAAAATAAATGTCCAGAAGTCGGAGATAATTCTGTTCCGGACTCCGTTAGTTAGGGCCGCGAGGGATACGTGCAAGAATTTGCGAAAGATGGTCATCGTTGATCTTCACGGGCAGCGATTAGGGAGCAAGAGTGTAGTGAAGTACGTCGGTATTGCAGATCAGTATTTATATTTCGACAGACATGTAAATGCTGCTCTGACCAGGGCTAGAAGAGCCTTCGCTCTGACGAAACGGCTGTTTTTTAGCAGTCGGCTTGACCCCAAAGTGAAGGTAATTTGCTACATGGCCCTAATACGGCCAATGATCGTTTATGGTTGTCCTGTGTGGTTCAACGTTGCCCCTTCCCAGATGGAGAAGTTTCGGTTGTTCGAGCATTAGGGTTTACAACGCTGTACCGGCTTATATCGAACATTATCGAACATTACTATTCCAACGAGGTCCTATACAACTGGCCTCGAATCAACAGAATTAACAATTTCGTGATAAAGTTCGTTCGAGGTCACATTGCAAGAGCTATGTCTTCGACCAACAATTTAACTTTCGGGGCGTTCTATCCGAACGACGAGTATTTTGAAAGTGCAAGCTTGAGCGGCTTCATTCCACCAGAGGCATTCCTCTTTTTAGACAGATGCGGTCTGATACAGGATAGATTGGCAGTTCCGCTAATCTACCACGTCAGAAGCAGGAGAACCAGTTTTGGTGGCTTCAATCGGCACTTGATAGTGGGTAGTCGGGATGGGGTTTTAAGCCTTGTCCGGCTAACATAATTAGGCTAGTTTTATGAATTTTTGTCTAGCTTTAAGATAGTTTTAAGATTTTATGAATAAAAATGAATTCAAAAAAAAAAGTGCGTTGGACTGTTATGTCAGAGGTCTTGGGTTCGATTCCTGCCTACGCCATCTAAAGTTTTTTTCACGGGTACGGCCGGCCTCTTGCGAAGAATTGACAAATTCTTGTCATGAAAAGTGCTTTCTCAAATTAGCCGTTCAGATGTTTGGGGAAGCATTTCGTATTCTTGATTTCTGTTTCAAAAAAGAATCGAAATATCCAAAGACATGAAATATTTTTGTTGTTTTTGTTTTTTGTAGTATTCAAGTTTTTAAGAAGTTAGCAAATTTGTATAGAAGGTTTGCATCTCTTAAAATGAATATTTAAGGCTGATGACACTGTTATTAGCGAAACAGTTGGATATAAGAAATCATTTATGCATACAATAAAGAGAGTAAGAGACAGTACAGAGTCCTGTGGAACGCCATTTTTTATTTTGCGAGTTAACATGCTTGTAAAAGAAGACAATGTTTTGGGAATGCAATCTTTTATGAATTCAATATAAAGATTATATTTATTGAATTCCCCCAAAGTTTGGGACTTTAAATTTTGCAATATCCAATTATTTGACCATAAAAAGACTGCAATCATTTTTTCCTCCAATCATTTTACTGCAATCTTTTAAGACTAAATGCATTCTTTGCATTCACTTAAGAACTTTGCATTAATTTGAAGTCTTTGCATTTTTAAGTAAAGACTTCAAGTAAATGAAAATAGTTAAAAGAATGCAGTATTCAAAATAATACAGGGGCGTCAAGTGAACGCAAGGATTTGAAGTGAATCAAAATACTTCAAAAGAATGTAAAAATTTAAGGTGAATGCAAAGATTGCATGAAGTCTCAAACAATGGTAACCATTTAATTTGATTGAATTGGTCAGATAAGCTACTGAATGACATATGTTACACGAGCCATAGTGCCGGTCTTTACAAATCTTTCGTTCTTCTAGATTTAACAAATGTATGATTAATCAGAGTAAGTTTCAACTACTCGGAAAGAAAGCGTATGGCTAAAAAATATATATAAAAACGAAAACGGATTTAGTACCGAATATTATTTCAGTATTCAAAATACACAGTTTTTCATCCCTTTTTGATAGCGATATCATTGAAATTATTTATAAATTGTATATAAAACCGTAATTTTGGAACATATTTAACTATAGAATAAATTTGGTCCCTTTTTTGGTTTCAAACGAAAAATAATAATACTTGTATTTTTTAGTTTAAATTATGCAGGAATCTATTTTCTGTTTTTATTGATATTCACCTTAACATATACCTACAATGCTCTGTAAAAATTATATTTTTTTTTGTGCATTAAAGATTAAAGCAATTTTATTTTAATTGGCTTTCTGTAGACGTATACGAATACATATTCAATTGAGTAGGTAATACCGCACAGAAGTGCAAATATACATTTTTTTATTTGTTCAAATCAAAAATAATTTCAATCAAGCGTGGAATTAATTCATTTATTATCTTCTTACATATGAACATTATATTCAAATACGTACACTCAAGCATACCACATGATATAAAATATATTTTAAATGCAATAACCAGCACATCTGATACCTTTTCTTTTTTTAAAAATCATGAGGGCGGTAAACTAGGTGTAGAATTATGTTTATGTATAGATCTAAATTGGTTTTTTATTTTTTATTTGAGTGTGATGATAAAAAGATATTTATTCGTTTTTAAAGATGAGCGATGAGCTTTAAAATTGTCAGCATGCAAATTTTAATCTTAGGGTTGCCAACAATTTTGTACACAAATGTAAATGTAAATTGAATAAAAATAAAGTAATCAGTATTTTTTTAATTAACTGCATGAGGAGTTTCGATGGATGTTGTCTTTGGTTTGACAGTTTAGAAAGTCAAACTTTGTTGAAATTTCTGTTGAGTATTGTTTGTCAGTTAATCGTTGTATGATTTTAAATTATCCAAATTAACTTTAAACAAATAAACACGTTCGCGAAGTTGATAGAGCATTTCGACCGAAGAATTGTGTTCATTGCTGATGGATTCAAGACAATCCTCAAGCCTCGATAAAGGAACCCACATTACATCCATTAAAATTTACTCTTTGGAACGGTTTACACGATCACCGGTCTTTATTTCTTTCCAGATAAGGGAGGAGAGAGTAAAACTAATTTTTTGTTTTCAAAAATTAAAATTAATCAGCTCAATATCGAAGATATTTTTTCCAAAAAGACGGTTTAGTGACAAATTTATTTACAGAAGTGGTTCTATTATCTGGTCCCCACATTTGTGCGGCTCAATGCTTCTCAAGAAGGTACTTTTGAAATTATCCACACGGTAAGCTGAAATATATTGGATTTTGAATATTACATCTATCTATACATCTATACATCTAATATTGTATCTATGCATCAGACCACAACTAAATTGGTTAATATTAATCAACCTACTCGATTTAATACCCGTGTTTTGTTGGCAAATCTATCCATAGTATAGTAGGATCTTACACGAATAATAAAAACAGTATCCATAGTATGAATAACACCGATAAAAGTTAGAGTAGAATCTCACTATGGATAGGTTTTTGACATTTATACGAGCCTCGAATGGATCTTATGTGATTTCGTTCTCAAATGTTGGTACGATTGATATTGCATTTGTATCTCGATGGCTGTGTTCGTTGAGTAGTTGTGCATTTGGAATCATGTGTGTTTTCCATTGGGGGAAAAACCAATCTATTACTGTTGATATTAGTTAGTTTTGTTAGTGATAATGGACTAACTGGGCTTATTTTGCAAGAGAAAACAATAGAAAAGATAATTAAGTTTTGCTATGTTTAGACTAAAGGTTTATCTCAGTTTAGATTAGATAAATCTTTTTGGTGTTTCCATTGCACAAGAAGATTTAAAAATGATTAAGTTTGACAGCACTTTCTAAAATGCAAATGGTGTTTCGATGTTTCTTATGAAGTGCAAGTGAGATAGTTTGATTCGTGTTAAACAATGAAAAACTGAATAGTTCAGCACCTTATAAGAATATGCTACCTACTCCATGTGCATTTTTTTTTTATTAAAACAAAACTATTTTTTTTGTATACAAACATGCAAATAAACAGACCATAACGCATTATCTGTAAAACCAACTCCTCCACACAGGTTTTTCTTCACAAATGTTGACTCTTCTCCGATCCCCGACCGGAATCGAGGCAAATCCAGCTCATTTCAACTCGATTCAGATATATAAAGAATTTAGGCGATCTTCAAGCTCGCTTCAACACCACATGTTAATGTAGTAGTCTACGAACAAACCCCCTTCTTGAAGTTTTTATTTTATGTCAAATTGTTTGGTTAAAACTTTGAAATCGAATATCACATTACACAGACGTATTTTCTTGATTTTGATAGTCAATTATCAAAAATCAGCTTACACGATTTCACCCCTGGTTTGAATTTCGCTATTTTTTTGGAATTTTTTGATAAAATATTCTGGCAAATATTCAGTTGTATCAACTTTCAAATATAAAAACCGGACTACTGCGGATCGTTTTGTTGGAAATTTCTTACTTTACTATAATATATGGAATGCGAACAAAACGCACTTAATGTAACCATCTACTTTGTGGAAACTAGCCAACCTTACGAATTAACAATACGCACTCTAAACTCCACCGTATTTACGATTTTTAGGTTTTATACAATTATATAATTTTTAGAACTTTTTTAAACTAGGTAGGTGATTATGAAAACAAGATTGGCACTTATGGGGCTCCACATGTGATTAAAGAGTTGCCATCACATTGTAAGAAAGTTACAGATTGCTGTGCTTTATGGTTAAAAAATGTATTTCGCCGAAAATGCTAACGGTAACAGAAAATTTGGAACGATATGGTGGGATGTTAACCGATTATTTTTGGCCAGGTTACGAAATCAAATGTAATGAAATCTGAATCTAAATTGAAAAAAGTTAAATTGTTTTCAGGGTTATATCGATTGTTCAATACCAGAGCTGCCAATACTTTTCGGGTGAAATTAAAGCAGCTAACATGTATACATTTTTATATCACATCCAGTTATTGAACAATTTTGTTGGTTGTCATATTTTGTAGTGTTTTTATTTGCCTTGTGCTGATGTCCTTTACAGCTATCTGCAGATTTGCGTTTCTTCTAGAGAAGTAAGATTTCAAAAATCTATTGTTAAAAACTCCGATGCTAATGTAATCGGAGGACGGTCAAGAATGTGTTTTGAAAGTTTTAAAGAACTTTGTTTTAATTGAAATGTAATAGGAAATACATTTGTCATATCCGTTCCCTCAAATATGAAGTAGTAGTCTATTTAAAAAATAAGTTAACCTTGATTTTCTACAATTGAAATTACTTTTGTTTTAAAACAATTACAGTATTCCCCGCTTAATTGCACTGACCATTTTGTCAAATTTTTCGGTCAATTATCCGGGTGGTTCAATTAGCGAAACACCCGCTTAATTGACATATCTGTTCAATTAAGCGAAACCCGAATAATTGCACGAGTAGGTCAACTAAAAAATGAAATATTCATCACAGAAATTTACTCTATAAACATTTCAGTGTCAACTTAATTTCGGCGTCTGTTAGTTCGCCATAACATGATATGTTATGTCATCACATGCCAAATATGGATTGAAATCTGCATTGTCCTCAAGAACATTATCTATAACGACGAGATCATTTTCCGGCTGTTCTTCTTCTTGGATGAAGCCTGCCTTTAAAAATAGAACTTGCAAATGTAGGTTTAGTAGTAAAATATTTCCAATATTACCTTTCTAAAACAATTTCTTATAGTAGAAGACTAGAAGGTGTTAGAAGCCACAAACAATATTTGCTTATGTGCATTGCTTGCAAAGATGTGATCGACTTCGAAAATTCTCCGATAGTTTTTCCACGTTCGATGGCTGTAATTTGTTTCCTTATTATATTTTGCTGATAGAAAGCTTTGAAACAATGAATAATGCCTTGGTCAAGGGGCTGAATGATGGACGTTGTATTTGTGGGTACAAACTGCACGTTTATATTTTTTAAATCCTCCAACTTCTTATGACAGGCAGCGTTGTCGACAAAAAGAATTATTTGTCTGTTCTGCTTTATCATTTCTTCGTCAAATTTATATAAAATTTGGGCCCATAAATGTTGGGTCATCCATGCCTTTTTGTTGGAGGAATATTGCAAAGGTACAACCTTATTTTTAAAACACCTTGGCGTTTTGGTTTTCCCAATCAAAATAATTTTTTTGTCCGTCCAATTATCCGAAAAATTTCCATGTATTTAGTTTTTCTGCTGCATATTTTTAAGATCAATTAAGCGAGTAATTCAACTAAGCGGGGTTCAATTAACCGTCTTAAAAGCTTTGCTACTAATACGGGAAATATTCGAAGCCAATTTGTTCGATCAATTAAGCGGGATGTTCAATTAAGCGTGGTGCAACTAAGCGGGGATTACTGTAGCTCTTTTCGAATTTAATCAGATTTATACTTCATTTTCATTCCTTTAATCGATAACAATATTGATAAAAGTGAATTTCAGAACTCCAATTTTTATTTTAAAAACTAGATGACCCGGCAGACTTCGTACTGCTTAAATCGATATAGATAAAATACCTAAATTAATTTCAAAACAAACAAAACGTATTGAATAAAAAAGCATTTTTTTAATGAAGCATGAAGTTTTATTATTATTTTCGACACATCATGTTGCTTACTTAAAAAAACAGAGTTTTCCTGAAATACTGACTATTTATAAGGTTTAAATTTTTATTAACAGACACACACTATTATGATACAGTTTGTTTAATCAATTTTGTTTGTGGTGCGTTAATAAACAAAGAAGACGGTTTTCCGAAGCGCGAACACTCGACGTATAATTATCCATGCGCGAAACAGGGAAACTCCAAGTTGATTCCGCAAACTTCTACAGACTGTCCTTGCGATTTATTTATTGTCATCGCAAAGGCCAGACGTACCTACTGGAAATTGTAAGCGTTTAAAATCGAATGGTAAATCCGTTGGAATCATCGGTATTCGCGGGATCAAGACATCCTCTCCTTTGTATTTTCCTTTTATGATTGTTGCCTCAATGACGTTATTCATCAGCTTTTTCACAGCCAGCCTTGTTCCATTGCATAGTCGAGGTTGATTAATGTTACGCAGCATGATGACAACTGATCCTAGTTTTAACTGCAAATTGTGAGGTGGTAATCCAGGCAATTCCAGTGAATTTAAAAACTCCGTAAGATAGTTGACGACGTCATCCTGGTTCATATCGGTGTCGACTGATTTGAAGGAAACCAACTGTCCGGGAAGAAAATTCTGAATGGTCGCAATGAGATCCTCGACATCTTTATTTTTCGCTGCCAATATTGCTCGTTCACCCAACACATTTGCAGTTTCATCATGTTGCAAAAATACTCGCATGTTAGTTGTTAATTGGAGTGCTTTACGTACTGCCACAAATTCGATGATTTTAGGCATGCATTTAGTTCATCAGCAACAGTTGATCGGGGAATAACTGGAAGAGTCTGACGAAAATCACCTGACAACAGAATCATGGCCCCACCAAAAATATTTTGGTTGTCACGAAGATCTTTCAATGTTCTGTCCAGCGCCTCTAGTGACCTCTTATGTGCCATTGTGCATTCATCCTAAACAATTAATTTGCATACATGTAGGATCTTGGCCATTGCGCTATTTTTGGCGATGTTGCAAATTGGTGTTTCGGTGATTTGCATCTTTAATGGTAATTTCAAGGCAGAATACGCAGTTCGTCCGCCTTCTATCAGAGTCGCAGCTATTCCAAATGAAGCCAACGCTAGAGCAACATCATTTCGCGATCTGATCCTCGCCAAAAACAATGAAATTAAGAACGTTTTTACTGTTCCTCCGGGAGCATCAAGGAAATAAATTCCACCAGGTCCACTGTTCACAGCTTCTATCAAAGTATCGTTCGCAATTCTTTGTTGTTGATTTAATTGTGGAACATTTGTACGAACTGTTTCGGCCAACGCTTCAGGTCGTCTTCTTCTCGGCATCGTAACGTAATTAATCAAAGTGAGAAAATTTCTCGCTCACTTAACAGTAACTTAACAGTAAAGTGTCACTATCACAAAATATCAACAAAAAAAGAGCACACTACTTGGAATCACAAAGGATCACAAAAGTAAAGAAAGTTCTCGCGCAAGTAGCGGTAATCGTCACTCACAAAGATAGAAGGATGCACTCATAGAATACCGTACCATGATCGTAAGATAATATCGTCAATCGTAATACTTTTTTCCGTGTTCTGATTTTTTTATTTTTTATTTTTTTTTGGGAGTTTACATTTAAGCCATAAATCTCCGTGTTCTGAGGTAAGACAGAATGATTGACATATTAGTTGGTTGTCAAATCTAATGTCAAATATTATGGTTGTGTTCAGAAACTTTTGTGACAAAACTTAAAATTTATCAAACTTAAAAAAATTATTTGATACAGTTACAACTGAAGTTAGCTAAAATTAAGTTTCGCGAAGCCGACCAAATTAATTGGAAATCAGTACTACTAATAGTTTATTAAATTTTTTGTCGCGTTCGCGATTCACTTTTGTTTATTTTCGGAACGCGACATTAGATCCTCCAAAGCGCACGCGAAGACTATTTTCATAGATATGATTGAATTTCAACTTTATGCAGCTGTAATAAATGGCAAATTGACTCTTTGACGTTAGGAACACACCTAAATTGCTTAGACAACAGTGAGTGATTATAACTCTATTGAATAGCAATAAAGTTCAAATTGACTCTAGAAAACGTTTGTATGGGAAATAGAAAAGGGTTGTTTTTAGGGTTTTCCCGGAAATTATTCGATTTTTTCTCGCCTTTTAAACCTTCCCTAGACCTCCACGAATATTTCAAGCCTAAGATAAGATAAATCCGTTCAGCCGTTCTCGAGTTTTAGTGAGACTAACGAACAGCAATTCATTTTTATATATATAGATATTTCAATTTTATTTCGACGGGTCAACAAGATTTGTGTATTTAAAAATTTGGATTTATTGTGTGAGAAGTTTCTTCTTCTTTTAATTTCACTTTTAAGCAGCGTCATTTGGTCATCAAATTAATGCACCTTCACACTGCTAGATATGTTTAGTTTATGTGTGGTTACGCAAGCTCTAGAAATATTAAGAACCAACATTTCTGAATTTATAGCCGAGATGCCGCCCAAAATGTGCTCAAAATGGTTAAAAATACATCAACAGAATCGCATGCTACTAATTTTTCTAAAGCAGCTACATATTTGAAAATCAAAACTTTTTAAGAAAAATATTAAACACAAATGTATAGCTGTGTGTTTTTTTTAGCTTTACTTTTACAACCGAAAAATGAATGACCCTTTAAAGGTTGGCTGACAGTACAAAAGTATTATACAAAAGAAAAGTTCTTTCGGCAGCACTGCAAAGCAATGTCTGATGATTACTGAGATGTTTCCTATACATATATTCTGTGAATTACTTAGCCAAAGTTCATTTGTCTTAATTCCAACTTCTGCATATTTAATACACCTTGCTTCTCCCAGCTTCCTGTTCTTATGGTATTTTCTTTTATTAAATGTTTCGATTTTCAATTCTTTTAAAAAATTTGCATTTAAGGACACTAAAGGGTCTTTCTTTTAATTAATTCGAGGATACACAGTCTATTTGATTAACTTATTATCCAACACCAATGCACAACGAGATTGTTAGCGTTTCTGCATCTTGGCCATTTTAAATTAATTTTTATGATAACACTTGAAAAGTTGAAATGACCGAATTTTACACATCCCTTGGTTGTTATAACATTATTGTAAAATACCTGCCCCTAAGATCCCTTCGCTATTTTTAAAAACTGCATGTTTCTAGTTAAGAATTTACGTAACATACATTGCATTCCGACTAACTCTGTACCTAAATATCAACAGGAAAAAAAGAATACTTAGGTAAGTAGGTAGGTACCTATCTATAACTTGTATTCCGAAGGAATCAAAAATTCTTTCGAAGATTCCAAAGTTTTAACATAGCTTCTCTGTTTCTGTACATGTTGAACAATTTCAAAGTCTTTATATATTTTATGGATCCTTTTGAATTTTTTAGTTTCTCTGTAGGTACAAGCGAATATATACCTAAGCTAGGATACCTCTCTTCTTATATTGTGCATCGTCTTTTCCTTTGGTCCCATCATGCAATTGCCATCACCCACAGTTATCCTTAAGGGTTTGAAATGTCTTTTGCGGACACTGGTCTCACATTTATTAAAGATACGTATAAATACCTATTACACATGTCTCTATTCGGTTTTTGACTCATCGCTCACTGCCTTACCTCTCTTTCTTACTCGTTATGAAAGTAGGTACGGTAACGGTACATATAAAATAACTTACTTAATAACATTGTCCCTCAACGTACATTCAAACATAAAAGAAAATATTGAGATGCTCCATGATGAATATTTAAAGCAAAATATATGTGTACCTGCATATATCTTCGTTCTTCATTTCTTGTGAGCATTTGAAATGGCACATTTTTGTTTTTTCCCACACCCAAGTGCCCCAAACTAACGGTCTGTCTACATTGCATCACCCACTTTTCTTATAATAAATTTATTTATTTATTTATGCGGATTCTGACTTTTTTCTCTGTTTTATGTTTTATTTTTTTGTTGTTCGAAAGAGAAGAAAAAAGAAGGAATAAAAATATGTAGAATTGTAGGTAGTCGTAGATATAAGAAAAAAATATTAAGTATTCAATTTACTCATCGTACTCTTCATCCTTGTCACTTGGATCGGTTTCATAAAAGACATCATCCTCTTTGGAATCCTCTTCGGAGCTGGTGCTCTTATCCTCGTCGTCTTCTTGATTCACTTTACGTTTGGCTTCCTCCTCAAGATATTTGGCCTTGGAAATTATTTCATCTCTGTTCGACAAAGTCGAATGTTGAAAAGAGAAACAGAGCAAAAAGGAGTTAGGAAAACAGAATTAAATAATTTAATTAAATGTATGTATGTATATGCAGCCTTATATTGGATATGGTATTCCTTTTCCCAAGTCCCAACCCAACTCATGCCATCCGATCCGACATGACTGGTGGCATAATAATCGTTATGAACATTTTATTAAAGGTACATATATACACACCTGTTTTTGTGTAGTTCCTTCTTTGACACACAGACGGCACTGTATTCATCTTCGAGCAGACAAATTTCCCTCTTTTTGCAGTTAAGTGGCCGACACAAATCACCTGAAATTTTGAATAGGATACAAATTTATGTAGGATCTATGTAGTACGAGTAGTTTTGGTTTTGTGGATTAGGATATTCAAATCTAATTTACATGCAAAAGGTTTCTCTAATTGCTTATAAACTTGGGCTTCTGTAATAAAGACTCATTTTATGAATATACATATCTTTAGGCTATGTATCTACTTTGAACATTTTATTGTGCTTATAAACATCTGTCTGTATACTCTCTTGTAGTGTACTACATAGATGTTGTGTATGGTGAAAGTTTAGCAAGGTAACGGTTTTAACTTTAAAGGCCACTTATCATAAGGATGACCTAGTAAGAATTTGGTTTCTGAAGCTTATGTGTATTTCGAATGGGTTGGAAATTGTGGAACACTAAACTATACTTAAGGGCATTTTAACCAAAAAGGTTTTCATTCTCCTGGGTGAAAATTCACTTAAGTAGTAGGGGGGGAATTTAAATTTAAACTAGTATCTTGTATGAATGTGAATTCTTGACTGGAACAGAAAATTTTACATGTTATATTTTTGAAAGTACTTCCCTTAGAAATAAACAAAAAAACATTTTTTTCCTTGATGTTAAAGTTTTATTCTTAAGCTATAGGCATAGACGATTGAAGTATTTAACACTATTGTCAGATCTGTCAGTTGCAAAATATTCTCAAATGTCTTACAATAGTTTGCAAGATTATGATATAAACGTCATTTTCAACTTTTATCAGATGACAAACTTTCGTATTTTGGACTTAAATATTAAATCTTAAGCAACCTATTCTTAAGGACTTTCAAAACGAGCATTTGAACATGTCTAAACAATGACAGTTCGTAAAAATAAACAAAGCAAACAAACTTAAACAGACATAATGACAGTCAGATGTCAAAACTAAAACTTAAAATCTGATTTTGTTTATTATATTGTAATGTGTATACACCCTTTATCTCTTTTACTCTAATATCGTGTTATAGTAGAATAAGTACGTAGCAACCGTTTTATTTGTAATAGTAAACACTTGTGTAGAACATTTAGAATAAGGGGCAACATCTAGTGATTAAGAGGAGAGCTCGCTTCGTTAAGCATCGAGAAACATCTAGTGATTAAGAGGAGAACTCACTTCGAAAACATTCAGCGCCTACAAGAACCTAGTAGTTTCTCGAACCGATTTGAGGTATATATGTAAATAGGCGCTCGGAAGCGAAGCGGTTCATTATGGGTTGTGAACTGCGATAAAGTAAAGACTTGAAAGTGTTCAATAAATAAGTTTTGAACAATTTAAATAAAGTAAAATTGTGTTTTATTTACAAGTGTAAATAAGTTTTAATTGTCGGACCAAGATATTCGGCTTGTATGTTTAAATAAAACAATCTACTATTCAAGAAATAGCAACAAATTCTCAATTTGGAGGCAGAGAAAAAATGAAAGAGACCAATACAAAATTAATATTTTCATTATTTTTATAAACGATGTAGTAGATGATCTTTCAGGATAAGTGCGAATAACTTGTACCACAATCAATGTATTGTTATGTACCGATGATCTCGTTAACCTTTTTGAGTCTCCGGAACGCAACTGATGATTAATCGTTTATCATGCTATTGTAAGTTGGGAGCTCACAATCAGTATTGATAAGTTGAAAATGGTACACGATTTCTAAGAATACGCCAAGAAAGACAATGAAAATTTAATTGCCATCCATTGGAAACAGTTAAGGAGGCTAAATATTTATGTATATTTTGAATAAAATACTGTATTTTAGTCAATACCTTACAGAAAAAAGCTAAAAACTCATAAAATTGTAGGTAATCTTTTTTCGTAAACGTTTTTTCTTACAAGAGAGTCGTTCTTTCCGCAAGGTATACAATTTTTAACAAAGTTATGAATCAACTCTTTGTTTTGGTTCTCAGGTTTGGAAAAGTAATGAGTATGAAGAAATTGAAACGTTCCAAACGAATATTATTAAAAAACTGTTAAATCCACTTCCACTTAATGCACCCTCCTTAACATCGCATACAAAATTCTCCTCTGCCGTAATATTATGTGAACGTCTCGGTCAAAACGTCAACATCCACAGACGTTACTTTGAGGTAGTTAAGGACTTTGCTTACCCAGGCTCCGCTGTGAACGCAAAAAACAAAACACAAGCGCTAAGACCAAGCGAAGAAAGCAATTGAATAGTAGAGCCCTCTATCAAGCAACCTATAAAAGACCTTTATCATCCCCGTCCTACTATACGTTGCACAAGCATGGATTATAAATAAAAGAGAAAAGTTATTCGTGTGATCAACGGTCCCGTATGCATAGAAGATGTATGAAGGAGAAAATGGAACAACGGGCTGTATGGGCTGTACAGCAACGTAGACATATCCAGAAGGATAAGAGTCCAACGCTTATGGCTGAATCACAAACACGCTTCAGCTTCGACTTCGTCTGCGTTACGGTGGGCCTGCTTCGAGCAAATATTTTGTTTGTTGACATTTTTTACAGCTGTTGAGCTGTCAGACAAAGCAAATGTTCAGATAATTGAACTAGAGCTTCTGTTTGGAGTCACATTACGTTCTTTTCCTTACGATTGTCAAACGAAACGTGAGGTCGAAGCTACATTATGATAGCATGCATTGAATTCCTATGGCTGAACTCGTAAACGTCAGGCGAAGCCGAAGCTGTAGCGTGTTTGTGATTCAGCCATTCAGTTGGCTGGGTCACGTAGAGCTAATGGAAACTAATGGCTGAATCACATACACGCTTCAGCTTCGGCTTCGTCTGCGTTACGTTGGGCATGCTTCGAGGTTGCTTTGAATGACATTTCTATTATTTCATCCCTCCAAAGAGCAAATATTTTGTTTGTTGACATTTTTTTACAGCTCTTGAGCTGTCAGACAAAGCAAATGTTCAGATAATTGAACTAGAGCTTCCGTTTGGAGTCACATTACGTTACATTACGTTCTTTTTCTTGCGATTGTCAAACGAAACGTGAGGTCGAAGCTCCATTGTGATAGCATGCATTGAATTCCTATGGCTGAACTCGTAAACGTCAGGCGAAGACGAAGCTGAAGCGTGTTTGTGATTCAGCCATAATGCTCAGGCAGGAAAGTCTTCGAATCTACACCCACAGGACAGCGCAGCATAGGAAGGTCGCAGAGCAGATGGCGCGCATAAGAGGAAAATGACCTCACCCAACTTTCTAGAGACCGATCTAGATGGAGAAATTTGTTGGGTGAGGCCCTAGTTCACACACAATAATAGTGCCCTCCTTAACTAATTAAGTAAGCAACTAGGCTGATTGCTTAGCCATAGCTTTTAAGTTCTTATTTTGAAACCACGGGTTTATTTATACATTGTAAATAAAATGCATTTTAATTCTATTATTAAAACTCTACTAAATTAATGTAGGTAACTGGTGTGATTAGTGCTTCCTTAAATGTTTGAATTATTAATTTGTTGAATTGTGTTTTTTTTTAATTTATTATTTTGATGGCCTGCAGCGTTAAACTTTCAAATGTGTGGTACACTGGTCTTTAATATATTTTTAAGAACACTCTAACTAATGCTAAAATCAAAGGGGTTTGATTTCATATTTAAAATTTTAGAGATGCGAGTAAATGCTCATGCATGGCATAATTAGTGCGGTTTTGGAAAACATTAATTAATTGGAAACTACGAGTATTGTGGTTACCTCCATGGTTATTTAAATTTATACAATTTAATATATACGGTGCATTAATTACACCGATTAAAATTGTTGAACAAAGACAACATCATTATAAATCCGCCTTTTCGATATAAATTGCATTTGACGAAGCTCCATGCAATGTTTATAAAAAGAAACGTTGTAAGGATAAGACCAATGTAGAGCTCTTAAGGCGAAACGTATTAAGATACATTGAACAGATTCTATCCTATTCTGGTGGATCTCGTAAAAAGGCTTGTGTAATGTGTACTCAAGGTTTTGGAGGACCAAAGTGTTGTATACGTTTAACAAATTAATAAAGTTGGCTTTTATAACGATCATATTAATATACTCCGTAAAACAGAGATAAGAATTAAAAAGAACGCGAAGATCTTTAAAGGTATGAATTCCATGTAAAGAGTGGAGCGATATGTTATAATCAATCAAACTAGTAGTACGTTTTTTCGAGAAAGTCATTGCCTGGTATTTAATTGGGTTAAGGTTTATTCCATTCTTTTTGCACCAAATAACAGAACTGTTAATATCCTCTTGGAGTTATAATCGATCGCTTATTGTATCGTACACAAAGGGGTTCACCATTGATAGTTAAGATAAAGACTAGAGGTCCTAAATGACTACTTTGGAGAACTCCTTCTTTGACAATGAAAGGGTTGAAGAAGGAACTTCTGAATTTAACTTAATAAAACCTTTTCTGCACATAAGACGAAATCAATGTAAACTGAGAAGGAAACCCAATTACCTTCAGCTTAAATGTGATTATATTATGAGAAAGTTTGTCAAAAGCCTTAGAATAATCAGTCGAGCTCTTGAAAAAGTTCAATGTTATTGGAGCCCTTATGCAAAAATGCAAATAGATTAGTAATTATCGAAGTGTTTCGCATAAGACCAAGTAAGAGTTAAGAGATTGGTCTGAAATTACTTATGTCTGACTTGTTTCCCTTGTTAAACCTTAATTTTTTTGAATTTCTACAATCTAAGCATAAATGTGAACTCAATGAAATGGGGAAGCAATTAATAGTTAAGCAAACTTTAAAAAAAAAATTGTGATTGGGTTTTGTATGTTTAGGTTTTAAATCAATAACTGAACTGATTCGTTGTCAAACCTATACTTTAAGTTAAATCTCAAATTGTACACCTCTTCGAAGTGTTTTGATCAGGGCCCTATTTTACCAAATACTTTTTGCTTTGCAACTTTGCACTTTTAGTTTGAAAATTATGTTTCACCAAATAGAAATTTGCAAGAAAGAAATTATTAAATAGAAAAGTTTTCCTCTTTTTTACGTTTCACCAAACTCAAATTTTGTAAAGTGCAGTCTTTTCTGAAAAGTTTTGTTAATTTGCAAAGTATTAGTTCTTTCAGTTTCACCAAATTAATTGCAAATTTTATTTAAAATTTTGAAAAGCTTTTCAGTAATATGTAAACAGAAATTTATATTTCCAAGAAAGAGTTTATATTGAAAAGTTACTAATACAAAAAAAAATTAACTTCGATATCGGAAATGTTTTTTAAGACGAAAGAGAGATTTCGATCAACGAAAAGTCTTTGGTCTTAAATAAACTACAGTCCAATAAAAAAATGTGTTTAAGTCCTTTGCAATAACTTTTATGTATACTACATTGAGCTGTCTGCAGAGTAGTTTATCGAGTGTCGAATGTTATCATTGATCAATTTTTCTCCAACACTATTTGCTGGGCACAAAATTGTTCAGACATAGCCTCGCAATTTTTTTTCTCCAGAAGGATTTGATTATGTAGGTAAATGTGTTGACGATACCATGATAATTATTGATTCACCAAATTTTATTAAATGCATAAATTTCGCAATTTTACTTTGCAGGATATTTTTTTTGCAAAGTAACAAAGTGAAAAGTGTTTGGCGAAATAGGTGCAAGGTCCTACCACATCGCACTTTTGTCAATAAATTCGAGCCTTTAAATATTTTGAAATCTTCGTCTTCCGAAAATATTTCAATAATAAAAAAAAACGCAATTGTAGCTCAACAATTCTAAAAACAAATCAAACTAATCAACTCTTTCAAATAAAACTGTTAGACATTTTTCTAAGATAAGATACAGCCCTGTTCTACTATTCATCGGGGGGAATTTTTCTTGAATTTTCACTAATCACTGTTTCGCTATTCGTTCGAAGTGAATCTGTGTATGTCGGTAACGTCGGTAATACTGCTCGGTATTCTTCTATTCACGTGAACGCTCTAATTCTATACAATTCAAATCCGCATACGAAATGTAGCGGATTTATTCATTTGATGTCTGGTTTGTTAATTGTTGTTAGCAAAATGTAAGTTAAAACTAATTTATTGCTTGATTTAGAATATTTGTTTTTAAAATAAAAGATTATTAACATTTTTAGGGAAAGAACGACACACAAGGAACAATTTTTCTAACATTTCTCCGAAACTCTCTGTTTGAGGAATCTCTTATTCCTCTGCTTACAATTGGAATAAAAAGTAAAAATAGTGTCCATTTCCAAAAATTACACAAATTAAACAATTAATTCTGTTGATTAAACTTAATTTTTTTATGAATCAAAACAATTTATCCAACATTCTCAAGATTGTCACATGAACAGCTGTTTACGTGATTGACAAATTGGTTTGGGATTGGGATAATGTAGTTCACCTGATGGATAGCAGAATGCAAAGGCAGTGTGAAAGGGAATCGAATGGGTGAATCGAATATACGATCCACGTGAATAGCAGAATAGGGCTGATAGACTTACCAAATTGATAAAACTTAAAGCAGCAATTCTTTTATTTTAACATTAGCAACATTTTAAGGGATAGTAAGATGTTTAAATAGTTTAAAAATAGCTAAACCGTTTTTAAAACTTAATAAACTGCTAAAAATGGCTTTAAAATTCTGTACTCTGTTAACTTTTTTAAACTACTCAATGACTTAAAAAAACTAAAGTTACTGCAGATGAATTTACTTCAAATACCGACTTAAATTTAAAAATTGAATATTATAATTATAATCAAATTTACTCACTTGTGGGATCATGTATCCATTTCTTTCTATCTGTTGTCGTCTTCTGTGATGATTGTGAATTTCTGTTTACCTGCAATACAAAATAAATACTAAATTTTAATATTGTATTCATCAACTTTTAAAGAGATTTGTAATTTTGCTTTTTCTCTTCTTATTTGCGTCAATAAAATTCAATGGAAAATAGGTCAATTATATAATAATATCATCCTGAATTAAAATCCGATATTTTCATTAAAATTTGCAAATCAATGTGAAATAATGAAAGACAATGCAATTCATCAATTTATTAATGAATTAAAATGAAAATGTCATTTCGCTATTATTTCAATTTCCCTTAAAAATAAAAATCTCAACAATAAAAAAAAAATATAAAATAAATCCCGTTACAAACAGGATACATCCGGTTGCAGTTAAAGTCAACATTTTCCGCCGAGTTGAAAAATAAAAAACAAAAACATAAATAAAATAAAAATCAAATTGGATAAACTTACATTGCTCGAGATGCGATGGCAGCGCCAAATGATTTATATTGCATTATTTGTTTAAATGCGCTTATTTATCCAGCCATATAGCTGCGAGGTATGTGCATAACTTTTGTACCTGAGCGTGATGTAGCGTGTGAAGTGACTGTATGTACTTATGTACATAAATACGTTATTTCATGCCAACGCAATGGTATGATAATGTTCAGTTTGTAAATACAAATTATTTGAATTCAAATTGGTGTTTTTTATTGTTGTTGTTGTTGTTGTTATTTTATTTTAATTTTCAGAATGAATGAGACGTCAAATTTTAAACACAAAAAAAAGGTTTATATTTATAGCAATGGGATATTAATTATTGTGCGGGATTAATCTGAATTAATGATAAATTGGATAGAGTAATTCATCTTTGTCCTTTGAGTTGATTTAAGTCTTTATTCAAAAATTATTATAGGTGCAATGGGTGTCTTTTTTCCCCAAACTTTTGACTTAAAATTAAAAATTTATAAGAAAAATATATTAACGCCAAGAAAATATCATTATCAGCTTCAGCTGATTTAACTATATGTGTACTTTAAGGTGCTGTTTCTTTTCAATTTGTTTGTGATGGTAATTTGTTAGAAATATCAAAAAAACAACAATTACCCAAAAATGTCGGTCGTTTATATTAATATTTATACTTGCAGAACAATTTTGAATAAAATTGTTCCCCGAGAGTAAAATTCTCTTATTACGAATTCGCGGGAGACAATTTTTTCCTTCAAACTCGGGAATGAAAATTTTGTATGTTCGAAATACCTGTTGCAAAGTATTTGACACAAAAAGAATGAAACCGAAGTTTCAGAAAAGAAAAATAAACATTTTGAAATTGATATTTATGCGTAAGAAAGTAGATTAACTTAAAAGATGTTCAGCATTGCAGCAAGAATTTTGTTTGAAGAGGAGTTAGAAGAACATCAGAACCCAAAGTTTGTAAGAAGATCCTTTAGGGAAAGTTTAAACCCTCTAGAGTTGGTTAATGGTTTTAAATACTCGTAAATTCTTAAAGGTATATTCTGAATTTTTGTAACCTCTGCAACGATCCTGTTTTAACAAACCTTGTAGATACGTCTGTCATTGAATTCAAAAGAACTTCAATAATATGTAGAGAAATTAAATTCTGTTAAAGACATTGAATATTTGATATGTGATCTTAAGAATAAAAATCTCCTGGAATAGATGGTATTTTAAATGAATTAAGAGTACTAAAAGAACTTCCAATGAGTGGATTTGTTTATTTCTGTAATAAATGCCTGTTTTAAAATTCAATATATTCCACTAAAATGGAAGATGGCAAAAGTTGTTACAATATTGAAATCTGGAAAACCCTGAAGTGATCCACTAAGTTCTAGGCTAATAAGCCTGAAGATTTTTGAAAAATTAATTCGCTGCAAATTAGAATCTTTTTTGAATGAAAAAAATATCATTCCAATACAGCAATTTTGTTTCCGAAAAGAACATAACACGTCACACCAGGTTTTAAGAATCTGTAGACACATAAAAGAAAAATTTAGAGAAAAAAAATCAACAGGATTAGTTTTGCTAGATGTTGAAAAAGCTTATGTCACTGTGTGGCACAATGCACTCATACACAAACTTATTATAAATGAATGTCCATCCTTTTTAATAAAACTTATACAAAGTTTCTTACCTTAAGTGATAGAAAATTTATAGTTTCACTAAATGAAAAAAACTCAATCTCGAAAACTGTTTTGCTGGCGTTACTCAAGGATCAGTGTTATCTCCTACTTTGTTCAATATTTTTGTCTCCGATTTTCCATTCTCGCAAAATTGTGTATTTGGTATGTATGCAGATGACATTGCGATATTCTCATCCGATGAAAATCTTGCCAATATAATAAACAATATTCAAACTGATTTAGAAATTATTTTTGAGTATTACAAACACTGGAAAATTAAAATTAATTCTGGGAAGAGTCAAGCTATCATTTTCACCAGAAAAATAAAGGATTGTTTTTTACCTAGACGTAATATCAACTTTAATAACTGCGATATACCTTGGGTCAGCTCTGTCAAGTATTTCGGTATTTACTTAGATAAGAAGTTGACCTTCAAGGAACACACACAAATGACAGCAAATAAAAAAACAGGCTGGGATGCGACCCACACTGATAACTTCCCATCCCGTCTGTAGATTTGTCTTGCTTAAAAGTTTTTTAGGTTTTCGTGTAGGGTTAAAAAAGTTGTCAGTTGAATTATTCCCAACAATTTTAAAATTAAAAACAATAGTTTTCATATAAAGAAATAGTTTGGTTTGAAAATCTAGTTTTGTTAAATAGATATTTAGTCGAAAACAAATTTTTACCAATTTTAGTAGCATTTCTTAAATTTTTACAAATTGGATGAATGAAGTTAATTTGTGAGATATCAAGAACCGAACATCAATTTTTACCAAATTTGCGTATACTATTTCTTGTAGATTTTATTTTTTTATGAAAAAACGGACTGTTGGATTTTTATAAAAAAAAAATAATGAATATCGAAAACAATATTTTCTGTGGAATAAAAAAATGTGAAGACAATATTTTTAATTTTTGAAAAACTATTTGAATCGAAAGTAAATTTTTACCAAGTTTTAGTATTGTTTTTTTTTTAAGTTTTTATTTTTTTGTAAAAAAAACTGTCTATTCGATTTTTTTCAAAATTGTACCGAATGTTAAAAACAATATTTCTTATTAGATAAAATTAGTTTGAAGCCATTATCTCAAATTTTTGAAAAGATATTTGAGTCGAAAATCAAATTTTACCAACTTTTAATAATTTTTTTTTACGTTTTTATTTTTTGTAAAAAAAACTGTCAATTCGATTTTTTTCAAAATTTTACAAAATGTTGAAAACAATATTTTTTGAAAGATAAAAGTTTTTTTTTTTTTTTTTTTTTTTTTTTTTTTTCGCAGGAAGGTGAGAAATCTTCAGAGACACTATAAGCCCGATGCTTATAGTAGTGTCAGATTTTTACTGACTAAAACTCACCTCCCTTATCTTCTATATTATTACTACAACTAAGTCCAGCTTAACAAGTAGTTTTAGCGTCATTTTGTTCGCGTTTTGTCAGGAAGCTCCCCAACGAGAGGACCTGAAGATTCCACAAAATTCGAGTGGAGAGATTAATTTGTTTGCGCTAGATCAGAAGGTCTTGTTCGGTGCAGACGCCGAAAAACGAACGCCTCGCTAACAGATTGTTGGATTAAGTTATTACTATGAGTTCTAAGTCGTGATCTTAGCTCTGTAGCAAATTTTTTAATTTCGTCTTCTACATATTTTATATTTAAATCTCTATGTAAGTCGCTATTTCTTACATACCATGGAGCATTTACTATTATTTTAAGTACTTTGTTTTGGTATGTTTGCAAAATTTGTATATTTCTTTCGTTGGTACAACCCCAAAGTTGTATACCGTACGTCCAAACTGGTTTCAGTACTTGCTTATAAATAAGAAGCTTGTTATAAACGCTTAGATTGGAATATCTTCCAATAAGCCATGTCAATTCGCGGAGTTTATTTTCGAGTTCATCGCGTTTCTTTTTTACATGAACTTTCCATTTAAGTTTCGCGTCTAGAGTCATGCCTAGATACTTCGCTTCATTAGCGTATGGAATTTGTACAGAATTTATATAAATAGGTAAGTTATATACTTTCTTATACGTAAAATTTGTGTGCGTCGATTTCGTTTCATTAAGAGCAATTCGCCATTTCTTTGTCCAATCTGAAATGCTATTTAATGCCTTTTGAAGCTTAGAGGTTGCCGTTTCTATTGAATCCGATATTGCGAGTACAGCTGTATCATCGGCAAAAGTGCCTAAAGTTGTGCCTTCTGTTTGGGGTATATCTCGGGTATAAAGAACAAACAAAATCGGTCCAAGGACGCTTCCCTGGGGAACCCCAGCGTTTATTTCTTTAAACTCCGAATACTCCGTTCCTTGCTTAACTCGAAAGAATCTATTTTCTAGGTACGATTCAAGAATGTTATATATTTGCTCTGGAAAGACTTTTAATTTATATTTTAGCCCGTCATGCCAAACTTTATCAAAAGCTTGAGAAACGTCAAGAAATGCAGTTGAGCAAATCTTTTTTTCTTCAAATGCTTTTGCAATTTCGTTAGTTATTCGGTAAACCTGATCAATTGTCGAGTGATTATTCCGGAAACCGAATTGGTGGTCGGGAATTAAACGTTTTTCTTCAATAATTGGTAGCATTCGTTTAAGAAGCAATTTTTCAAATATTTTAGATATAATTGGTAAGAGAGAAATTGGTCTATACGATTTTTTCTCATTCGGTGGCTTACCCGGTTTGGGGATCATTATTACTTCGGCGGCTTTCCATTGCGTGGGTACGTAAGCAAGTCTTAAAGCAGCGTTAGTGAGCTGTAAGAGCTTAACCATTGCTTTTTTAGGCAACTCTTTGAGGACACGACCGTTAATCAGGTCGTAGCCAGGAGCTTTATTGTTTTTCTGCCGTTTTATTTCCTGGACAAGTTCAGTCAAAGTAATATTCCTGATAGAAACATTTTCCGGCGCTGGTTGGAGCTCTCCGTCATTAGTCAGAAGCTCTTGACCATCGAAAGGTTTGAACGTTTCCTCAAGGTGCTTAGCAAATAAATCCGCCTTTTCCTTATCAGTTTTTGCCCATTCAGAATTATTTTTTCGAATAGGTGCCGACATTATTTGAGGCTTTTTAATACCTTTTATCGTCTTCCAAAGAGAATAATTCGTTTTTTTGTCTGCTGTTAGGCTTTCAAGATAGGCAGAATTCTCGCTGTTTTTAAAATCTCGTAACAAATTTTTAATCTTGTTTGATAAAAAGTTGACGACACTTTTATGCTGAGGAGTACGTGATTGCTGCCATACTTTTCGAGCTTTTCTTTTTTCGCGTATCAATTCTTTTATATCTTCTGGAATTTTTTCTTCGTATTGCCTTGGCTTTTTACTACAGATCGGAGTATTATTCCAAGCTGCTTCTTGAACAATATTTATAAATTTTTCTGTTTCATCTTCTAACTCAAACGGAGTTTGCAAAAAGACGTTCAGTATAATTCTATTTTCGCAATCTTCTTTGAATTTATCCCAATTTGTGTTATTATTTGTTAAAATTAGGGGCTTTTCTTTTTCGATTACGTTACTGTTTATTGTTAAGATAACGGCCGAGTGATCCGTAGAAAAATCGAAGTTATCATCTACTGTCATATATTTTCTGTTCATTCCTCTTGCGATGAAAAAGTCAACAAGATCGGGTGTTTTCGCTGTATCGGTTGGCCAATACGTTGGTTTTCCTGATGAGAAAAATTCAACGTTACATTCAATACCCGCTTTGTAGAGTTGTCTACCCTTCGTCGAAATGCAACGTGATCCCCAAAATTAATGTTTCGAATTGAAGTCGCCGCCAATAATAAATTTTGGACCTAAAGCGTTGAAAAGATCTTTAAAATCGTTTTTGTCTATCTTGGACCGAGGAGGACAGTAAATAGACGCAATATTAAAAAATACGTGTCTAACTTTTATGTTAACGGAAGTAACTTGCATTGGTATCGAGCTCGATATTTATCTCAAACGAATGATTGATATTTTCTCTGATAAATACGGAAGAACCACCCCTTGCTCTTTCGGATGGATGGCATGCGTGGTAAGCCGAATAACCTTTAATACTTAAATTTGAGTTTTTTTTCAAATGAGTTTCAGAGATCAAACAAATATCTATTTTTTCGTTAAGTAGAACCGTTTCTAGTTCTTCGATTTTTGCGGTAAGTCCGTTCGCGTTCCATGTTATTATTTTGAGTTGTTGGGACAACTGATCCATGTTTACGGTAAATTTGGTGTTTTAAGAGCCGCCGACTCAAATTTGTCCAATTTCTCAAAAGATAAAAGTAATTTAAAGCCCATATCTCAAGTTTTTGAAAAGATATTTGAGTCGAAATTCAATTTTTACCAACTTTGAGTTATGTTTTTTTTAGGTTTTTATTTTTTATAAAAAAACTGTCAATTCGATTTTTCTCAAAATTTTACCAGATGTCAAAAGCATTATTTTTCGTTGCACAAAATTGTTTTGATGATGAAATCATATTTCAGTCGTAAAATTTTCGAGGTGACAAAATTTTTTTTCAGTTTTTTTGATTTATAAAAAATTCGTTAATTGGATTTTTTTCCAAAAATATACTTGTTTTGTATCACGTTATAATATATAATATAAAATTTAATTCAAGTCTCTAGCGTCATTGGTTCATGAGATATTTAGGGTTAACCAAAATGTTCACCTTTTTTTTAAACTGCAATGGTAAAAAAAACACACACGCAATTTTCTTGAGAGCCCTTTCTGCATCTTTCTGCCTTATTATCTGTATAACAAAATTTATTTGAAGTCGATATCTCTTCTGGTTCTTGAGCTATGGATGACGAAAAAAACGTTGCGAACGTACGGACGTACGAAAGTACTCCAAGTCCGTTTTTTCATAAAAAAAAAAAATCTACAAAAAATAGTACGCAAATTTAGTAAAAATTGATGTTCGGTTCTCGATATCTCTCAAATTAATTTCATTCATCCAATTCGTATGTGTTTATATAAGAAATAAAAAAATTTTAAGAAATGCTACTAAAATTGATAAAAATTTGTTTTCGACTAAAAATAATCTATTTAACAGAACTAGATTTTGAAACTAAACTATTTCATTATATGAAAAATATTGTTGGTGCTTTTGAAATTTTTAAGAACAATTCAACTGACAACGCGAAAACCTACAAACTTTTAAGCAAGACAAATCGACAGACAGGATGGGAAGTTATCAGTTTGGGTCGTATCCCAGTCCTTTTTTTTTTTTAAATAAGACCAGTAGTTCTTGAGATTAGTGCGCTCAAACAAACAAAAAAACCCTCCAGCTATATACTATTAGCATAGACGTTCTCGAACAATTCTGCAGTACAATTACTACAAGATCACCCTTGACCTCAATTTCAGACATGCTGTCAAGTAGAGAGATTCTTTTTTCAGCCACACATCAAGCATGTTTACTGCTTTAATCCTTTCATATTGAGCATTGAGTCTGTAAAATGTCGCTTTAAACTTCAGCATCTTGCATTAATAAAATTAGGTATAAATATCATCCCGCCTTGTTTTTTGACGCTTCTTAAATTTTTCAGTCACACGACCACTAACATGAAAGAGCAGAATAAGGCTGTATTGAAAAAGTGCTCGTCTTACGCGGTTTTGCTTTAATAAAGTGAAATTCCGGACCCGATTTGTATTTGTATTTGTATTTTCTTCCGGATCATATCATCTTTAAGCTCAGCTGCTGGGATTTTAAAGTCACAAATATAAAATCAAACATTGTACTCTTTTACCTAATTTCAGTTGGAAAAAAGAAAATATTTAAATGATGACAATATTCATTGTTCTCCAGAAGATCATCAGTACAAAAAATTCGTAATCGGTTTGGCACGAAAATCACATAAAACCACACCAGAAATCAACTTTTCTGTGGCATTTATCCTCGATGTTAATTCAACCCTTAAATAATAAATAAGAGCAACCCAAAAAAAAACATCCAAAAAACCCTGATACCCAAGAGAAACAATACAATAAAACTCCGCTCGTATTTAATAAAATAATCGATTCAATTTTAACAAGGTAAATACTTGTGAATCATATTGTCCTGTCCAATGGCATGAATTTTATGAAAAAAATCTTCTCAAATATAAAATTAATCACTGGGAATTTATGTCACTTGGTTTAACATTCTTTGTATTTCTCCAACAATGTTCATCGTCCCGTAAGAGCATTGATATAAAATTGCATCGTCCTCCGGCGATGACGACGACGGACGATCGTCCTTTCGATTTTTAATTAAAAGAAAATAAGGGTTCGTTGCCCTGGAATAATTGAACTTATTAAATTCACCAGCACACACACAGGATTATTTATTTTTTGTTGTTTCCTATAAAAAAAAAAGAGAAAATGCATACACTCGTACAATGTGTACCTGGAGGTCCTATAAAGTATCCTCTATCAATTTCCATATTTTTCCTGATTTTTGTTCTTTTTCTTCCATTGCATTAAAAATGCTTCCTTAAATTTTACAATCAGTTACCAGTTACCTATGTATAGCTTCATTTTGGGTGCTCTGAATCGCAAAGCTCAAAGGTACAAAATAATTGACCTACAAAATTAAAAATTCTCATATGACTCGTTCTCTCGATCTCGACTTTTTCGCCTCGCTTCTGATTGCTCCTTTTTTAGTTTGAATCCTTTTTGTTTTTGAATTTTATTTTTTGAAAGAATTCCATATACAAAATTTATTATGTGCTTTTGACAGAAATTGAGAATAAATACTTATGTATGCATTCTGATGTTTCCTCTTCGATATGGGATGTTTTATAGTATCTTTAAAAGAAAATAAAAACTTGAAATTCAGATGGCGCTCGAAGGCGTTTTTCGTTGTTTGCATCACAAAGGAATATTCAATGAGGAAAGTATTTCATACAATATATTATTATGTAGCGCATAGTGAGAGTGTCTATGTATACGAGTACATGATGACGATGCAAGGAAAAGAATAAGTTTTCCTTTATAATTCACAATTTGATGCCGACCGACAACATCATAATCATCGTCATGGCATCACATCGCCAGGCGCATTTTGAAAATTCATATACTTTTTTGGGTGAAATTTCATGTGCGTTGTGCAGCCCCTGAAACTATGGATCAAATATTAAGAACATCACAATTATGTACTAAAAAGGCTACTGAATACAAAAATAACAATAACAATAACAAAAAGAAAAAGAAAATAACTAAAGGAAATTGAAAATTTAAAACTTTATAGCAAAGTATATTTTCGCATTGAAAATTGCAAAGTAGCCAAAACATTCTTTTGTGTGTTTGAAGGAAATCAAATAAACACAATTAGGAAGATGAAAATGCTGCAGCATCATTCTATGGGGTTGCATTAAGATACATACATGAAAAACAATCAATGCACAGTGAATTGAATTTTTAATATTTAAAACACACACTTTGGAGTATATAAAAATACAGTAAAACAGAGTGAGGTATATTGTTTAACATTCTTGATGTGCAGCTAAAAAAAAAGAATCTCTTTAATCGACGTTCGATGCATTTTAAATTTAACTCAAAAAATGACTAAGTCAAAATCATAGATGTCTGCTGTTTATTACGGTAATTTTTTTAAAGAAGGGAGGGGGCTAGTGGTCATGTAACTGCCTATTTTCAAAGACAGTTTTATGTACAAAAATCGATAAAACGATGAAAGATATGAAACATACAATCAAGAGAGAGACAAGCATTTCGATTGTAATTGTATATTGCCTTTTATTATTTCATGGATTTTTACCAAAAGACGAAATCCTTAACAATGAGCAGCATTCATGGTAACGTCGAATATGACGTGTTCATTCCACAAGAGCTTAAGGGTACAACAAGGGCACTAAAATTGATAAGATCATCGCTGCAAGCGCCGGTAAGGGTTGGGTTACACTTTATGATGACATAAGGCAGCAATGGTTTCTCGAAGAATTTAATTTTACTTAGTTAGTAACTTCCTATTAGCCCTTGGGAGATGACAGTTATAGTTCATAAAATAACGTGACATAAGATATATCTATAAATTAAATCTTGTTGTAATGATGTTCCCATGGCGGATTACTTTACGAAACGTTTTGCATCCGCCGATCAGGTTCCAATCAACACGGCTGCCCTACACAACAAGAATATCGGTAACACATTTGGTAATGCGTTAAGACTCGCCCTCGATGATCAAGACGCGACGGAGAGAGAGTAGGTCTTGGGATCAGTATGCCAATGCCAGGCGTAGAAGAGAAGTGGGCACGCCTTAAAAATACTCTCATTAGTAGTGCCGTGCCATCTTATGCAGCAGTCGCAAAGATCGGAGTGACTGGTTCGATTATGAATTCAAACTACCTCCCAGAAAGTGAAGAGGCACTGGTATTCTGCGGATGCCCTCCCAGTCATTGCTTACCTTCGCAATGGTTTCTCTAAGGAATTCCCTGGAAAACTCATCAGCGCACTTGATTAACCTGTATCCCCTTAACATTTCACCAGAGTCAAAACATGGGTAGGGGCCCCTTCCTTTTGAACAATGTTTAGGTAAAAACCATCTCAGACAGCTTGCCCTCGATGCAGTTCCACACCGCTAATGTTGGTGGAGAGTTGATCCAAAATCGATATGGGAGATCATCCTTGGCAACCTTAGAATATGCGATTGAGCTGCTCTGGGAGATGGCAAAATATCTTTTTTTTGTTCGACCGTCAAGCTTACTCTTTTTCGCAGTTTTAAGGGTCTCTTCCTGAAATCTGTTAAGCTTAACGGCCTTTTCTCGAATAGCCAAAAAGTTATTGTACTCGTCGATAACCTTTTATAACTTTATTTTGTCCTCAGCGTCTTTCTTATGAATTGTTCCAGCCGCTTCATTTTTGGCAATTTAGTCAAGAATGAAGGTGGCCCTTTTAAACTGTTTCCTGAGAAGAATGCCAGATGACTTTTTATTTCCCCCAGTAGCTCTGTTATGGCTGGCTTTACTATCCGAGGGTTTGGTTTGGTTTGTTAGTTATGGCTGGTAATCTCTGCATTCCCTGAGGGTTGGGGAAGCATCACAGCATCGGAAGTTTCAGTGCTGTGAATACTCTTCGTTACGGTTTAGCAAAGTTTGAAGTGAGTCTTGTCAGTAACGTCCGTAGGGGAAAAAATAGATGAAGGTCCCACGAGGAGGTCAGCTCCGGCAGAGCCGATTACCTGGGTAAGGCAATGGCAATAAGACGGACCGTGGCAAGGCGTCTGAAAAACTCATTATCGGCTGGTTTACCCCCCCCAGCCTTTCATTCTTCGGCACGGATTATAAAAACGCTCACACCACCACTGGAAATTATGAACCCCGTATCAATGGTGAGATCGCCTTGCTGCAGGTTGAACTATTGAAGAGTAAAGGAACCCGCGAACAGTTCGTTCTGACCTTAGCTGATCCAGATCTTGACAAGTCTCAAGACAGCTGTGGTGATCATAAACACCCGGCACCCACGGGAAGGGTTTGATAGAAGGATTTTTGCCGAGCACAAAGTACCGTCGTGCCAGCTTTCATCGAGTAGTTCATGAAATTATAATTCACATACAACAACCGATCAGATTTTTACCCTTAGACAGGTTTGATAGAAGGATTTTTGCCGAGCACAAAGTACCGTCGTGCCAGCTTTCATCGAGTAGTTCATGAAATTATAATTCACATACAACAACCGATCAGATTTTTACCCTTAGACAGGGGATGTAAAAATGTCTAGAATTTAATATTCAAACTTACCATCTATTTATAGACTTTAAGGCTGCCTACGATAGCACAGTCAGGGTAGAAGTATACAAAGCCATGAAAGAATTCGGCATCAAAAATAAATTGACACGACTTAATGGTTGACCAGGACCTGTATAACAAGCCAAGTTAAAATAGTCTGATTGCTATCCAGATCAATCAATATCTACAATGGACTCCAATAAAGGGATAATCTGGCCAGCCTCCTCTTCAACAAGGCGTTGAAGAAAGGTCCGTCAATAAGAGGGACCATCGTCACCAGGTCCAGCTAGATACTGAATTATGAAGACGACATTGTCGGGAGAACCGAAAAAGCAGTAAGTGATTCCTTCATCCAGGTCAAGCAGAAGGAAAAACAGAGTACATGGTGGCGTCAAATTTGAGAAAAACATTTGGTTAGCCAAGAATTTGAAGTAGTGCATTCTTCACATACCTTGGGTCAACAAAAAAAGAAGAAAAATCACGCAGGCGGTTGCTCAAACAAAGCCAATAGAGCCTACCTCAGTTTATCAAAGCCCTTTAAATTTAGAAACCTTGCATTAACTTCTAAGCTGCTGTTGTACATGACGATGGTTCTATTATATGGATCCGAGAGCTAAATACCTAGTAATAGGCACTCCGACATCTTAGGGCCCTTTGCAGGGAAGATCTTACGGAGAATTATTAGCCACTTATGTGAGGAAAGACGATTTCGGAGACGCGACAAGATAAGAAACAAATATGAAGAGTTAAGAATAATTTTGTCAGCAAAATACTTCAATGGAAGGAAGAAGAAGAGAGCTGAATACAAAACGGAGCCCTGTAGAATACCGGTAATTGTTTTGTTGGTTTAAAACAGTAAAATAATGAGACAGTCCAACAAAGTTTGCATTTAACGGTTAGAAAAGTAAATCCTGATGTTATGAAGAAGAAATTCATCGATACTTAAAGCAAGAATTTTCGTAAAGAGAACTTGATGCCAAACTCATTGAACAGTCCTACTGATTAATCAGCGTGATCCATGATCATGGAAAGGTAATAGTTAGGGAGGCAAAAAGATATGTTTTTATTGAACAAATGCTGCTTCCAATCCACTAATAAAGCGATGTGTAGAGTGGGACGGATGAAAAAGCTAACGCTACGTGCTTTTTCTATTCTTGAAGAATACCATTCAAAATACTAGGTAGGATACTATCTGGGACAGCAGATTTGTGTATGTCAAGCTCTTACAGTACCTACTTTTGGAAATGCAAAAATCAGGATTGAGTTTCTCCTATCAAAATATTTTCGAGCCTCAGGTTGTCTACAATCAAATTGTGTTACAAACAAATTGGCTTTATCTTTCGAGGTTAAAAAAGACCCTAGTAAGCTTTCTAAGATTTCCTTTAAGTTCGACAGGTCTTCAACTATTCGATATTAATCTTCCCATTCCCATACATTAAAGGGAGACGTCATTGCTAATGAAGAAGCATGCTGATGACCAGCTTATGTTTCTGCAGAAGTTTTTAAGACCGTCCTACACTGGTAGGCGCTCTCATATCGCTTAACGGTTCTAGTTAAGAATATTTTTATCAATAAAGGACTTCCTAATAAAAATGTCTTTCTAATGTTCCATTTGACTTATACAAAACAAAACACTCCGAAATATGCCCAGGTATTATTTTCGCAATAAACCTTTAAGGGTTTTTGTCTTTAAAACAAAAAAAATTAAAGTCAACTTTGACTCTTTAAAATATAATTACACATAACGGAGTGATAAAACCAGTGTAACGGCATTTTTTGAAGGAAGAAAAATCTAATATTAAAATTCAGATGGCTTTTATCAAAACTGATACCTTCATAACTTAAGTTAAGGAAAATTCCAATAATTTCGGTACCCTAAACGAAATGCGCAGTAATTTTTTTTTTGAAATTCACGGAGAAAACGATACAATTTTTACAGTTGAAATGTCATATCGGGAGTGAAGTACAATATTGAATATTTTCTTCTTGGGATTTCATTTACATAAATCATATTTTTCCTCGTAAAGGATTCTCATATAGTAAATGTACCTTCATATGCTTGTGATGAATATGGATATTAAGTTTTGATGAAATGGATATACCAGGTACTTTCTTTTCCACTTGTTTGATGTCACTCATTTCAAAATCATTTCCTACAATTTATCACCCGTTGGAATTTTTATTCTCCTGAAAGAGTTTATTACCTTCAACAAAAAATGTTATTTTCCAAAACAAAAAAGAAACAGGAATAACTGAAGATAAAGCTTAGAAAGAATAGCTATCGAAATTTAATGGAAGATTTTAAACAGTATTGTTGAAGGTTCTGTTGAACAAACTTCAATAATATTTTAGAAAAGGCGAATCTTGTATGTTGTTCCTTTTTTAAATATAAAAACAAAAACTAGTCAACGTAAGCTGTAAAATGCAAAGGCTTAGAGTGTAAGTAGGAATTTCAAGCTTTTCACAATTTATTAAAATGTGGCGTATTCAAGAGCGGTATAACTAAAATAAACTTCACCCTCTAGCCTTTAATTTAAAAAATAGAAGAATTTCTGTTCGTTATTTAAGATTTCAATAAAATAAGTTTATCAATCAAGTTATAATATATACAGAGATCGCCATCAAATGGTTTCTTTTTGGTTATTGGTTATTTTGATATTGACAGCTATTTCGCGCTCGACATCTTGACAGAAAAACTTTCTGCGGAAGAAAATGTGTCACAATTGGGCGAAAAATCATCTTGACGAGACGTGTGGCTACGTTAACTAACAAAATTTGAGCACCTGAGGCTCAAAAAATCCCAGGTTGTTGTGTCTCGCCCTATAAGGGCCAAGAATGAGAATAACCTCAACAAAGGGTTTATTATGGAGAAAGCGTTGACGGGATAAAGTTTTTACACGCTTTCATACAAAAGTAATTGACTGAAATGAGTTTTTAGATCCAAGAGCTCTTTTTACACCAGACTTAGAAAAAAAGGGCTTAAAGCTAAGCTAGACTTAAATCAATTTTTTATTTTTGTTTTAGTTTTATATTATGTTTAGGCTTACGGTCCGAAAGCCAACACAAGGCAAAACATTTCAAAACGAGTTGTAGAGATTGTTTCTTAGGAAGGACGGACTGGTATGGAAGTCAAAGGTGGTATGCACGTTATATAAGCTAAGCGCAGCATTCTTGTAATAGCTTCAAAAAGTCCATAATTTGTAAAGTGATGAATTGATGAGGAAGAGAAAAGAGAGGGACCTGTCTGATGTTCCTTGGATTAGTATTGATAGGAATCTTTTCTAGAAGAAACATTGAGTCTATGGTACTTGCTAAAAGCTGGTGATGAAAGAGAACATCAGTGACTTCGCGGCTTTTTGGAGGGTTTGCAGATTTATAACTTTTAAGCGATCTTCATAAGGTGGTAAGAGTAAGAGTAATAGTAAGAATCAAAAAAGTCTGCGTTGTACAGATTCAATTCTTTGAGAGTGAGAGTTCTGATGAGGAGGTGAATAGGGATTTATTGTTCGAGAATTCTTTTAACCAAGCAACGTTTAATGAAGCCAAGGCATGACTTGGCCTTATTCTTAAGTCGCAAAAAGCTTCTAGGTCGCGAATAGAATAGACAGAATGAATGGTTATATTTTGAAGACTGTAAGTTCGATATTATTATTTGTATTAAGCTACATTAACTTCTAAGAAATTTTTGTCGCCAAGTCTGAAATAAGTCAAGATCATTTTGGGGTAAGACAGAATCAGATGGAGTAGAAATAACTTTTGTTAATTTCATGTCATCATTAAGGGACTCCTGAGATTGCATAAATGGGATTGGAGATTAAGAACCTTTAAACAACCCTATATCGGCGGCGGGACTCAAGGTACGGTCTGAGCCATGAAATAAAAAAGGCAAATCAATGGCTTTAAGTTTAAGATACAAAATTTGGTGATTGATTTTATCAAAGGCTTTGCTTAAGTATATGTAGTTATAACGTCCACTTCATTAACTTTCTCTAATTCGTTTAGAATTTTGGACACAAATTCAGTAAGATTGTTTCTTTGAAACCATATTATTGTGAAGGAAAACTATATCTACATTTAAAATAGAGAGAGTCGTAGACAATGCGTTCGAAGAGCTTTTGAATTGAAGAAAACTTGGCTATGGGCTTTCTTTTTATGAACAGGAAAAATAAAAGAATCTTTCCAAAGCTTTGGGAAGATAGATTGAGAAATTGAAAGACGAAACAGTACTGAGAGAGGTTTACATAGGGAGATTAGATTGCACATTTTTTTGATAAAATTGCAAGCAAACCATCCGAACAGAGCCATCTGTTGCACGGGAAGATTTATACACAGTTTGACTATAATCAACGAAAGAACCCTTTTCTTTGAGTTCTTATTTCATTCAGTTTTAATTATTAAAATTGAAATGATGTGAAAACAAAATATTAATTATTCCAAATATTATCTAACCATATCCTCTTTAAAATTGTTTATTAAGTTTAAATTCGTTCTAGTCTGTCAAGAAGACAAAATCAGAAAGCTTAAAGAGTATAAGTCTATGAGATATTTGTTCAAAAGCTTTGCTAATGAAAAAAGAGTCAACTTTTTTTCTTTTTTTTAAAGTGCTCAGACAATTAAAATTCCACAAGGTAAGTAGTTTTGGTTTGAATGAAACCCTCTCTTGTTAGATTATAAATTACGTTTTGGACCGTTCAATACATGTAGTATTGGATGGTTCCAAGTCTGAAATCTACAAACCTCTCTCTTCATCCCCTTGTATCGTTGAAGAGAGATACACCTCACTTGCCATTATCCATGGGTATTCGTCCAAAGCTTCAGTATAGCTCCCATCTCTGAGTTGGTGCTCTAGAAAGTTGCAGTATTTAACAAAGAGCTTTTAAAATAATTGGTGATATTATCATAGAATCAATTAAATCACTCAAACATCGTCGGAATGTTTCTTTTCTGACCCATATTTTAACGGACTATGCTGTGGCAAAATTGCTAGCTGCATTCCTCCCCTTAAACATTTAAGCACTTCAACCGTTATACTCGCTTCTTAGAATGCCCATCAGTTCGACCTTACGTCCACATTTGTTCGTACTGGTGAAGAACAGATATTCGTTCTTTAGCCGTACCACGCGAATGTGGAATGCCTTGCCACATTCTTTCTTTCCCTGGCATTGCGAAATGTTCATGAATTCACAATAAATGTACACTGACATCTAATTTCTAACACCTTTTTCTTTTTTTAATGCTTACACTGGGTCTGCATCTTCCCAGCAATCCATGAAATACATCTTCAGCCTAAGCAGCTAATTGAACCGAGTTATTTTTGATAGTTAAATGGGAATGTTCACTCTAATAATTCAAGGAATTCCTCTCATTTTATTGCATTTTTAAAAATAAACTTGTATCGTATTTGCCCCACCCTTTACTAAATTTTACACTTAGTCTATAAATTCAGCCAAAATTATTGGTTTTTAATAATAAACATATGTAATTTAATATTCAAATTTAAATAAAGCAATCTTTTAAGTACATCATTAGTAATTAAGTTAACATCTAAAAAATTAAAATATTAAAATGAATAAATTGTTGCCAAAAATTATACGTAATATGATGGCGATCGAATACTTCCTGAGTATATGTACTTAAAGTTATGAGATTTTTCATAATTTCAATATACTGCATTTTAGTCTACCCTCAGAATATACCATTAACCACAAACAAACCATAACCATACCAAACCCTCTAACCAAACCATCTGTATCAATATCAAACACAATAACAAACGTATACTCTTTCACTAATTTTAGTTATTGACAATTCAATTTAATTAATTAAATTTATATGAATAGAAAAAGGTTTATACATATATAATGCACTCGTATAACAAAAATTATAATGATTCGGGTATTTTTGTACATATATCATTTTGTTTTTGAATTTGAAATGAGAGTAGGGATAGTTTTCTATTTAAACAAAACTAAAATCTGGTAAAGTATTCCCCAAACGCAAATGCAATATGTCATTCCAAAAACTATTCACTATTTCCAACAACAACAACAACAACAAAATCAAAGCATATTTATTAATGGACCTCACCCCTCTATGGTATGTATGTAGTAGGAAGCTTGCAGCAACTCAAACTGAGAGCTATTGATTGGAATTTTCCGCTACAAAATTTCCAAATTACTTGCCATAAATGAAAATGTTTTCGGAAGAGAATTCTTGTACCACCAATACCCTTACTATCACCATAGATAATCTAGGGTATAGAAGGCGCATACCCCACCCATATAAGATCCTACCTCGTATATAGTATATAAACCCTGCTCGTATATCAATATGCAGCTGAATGGTGATATCTGGTAAACATTTAGAGATAGATTTCGGTAATAATTTATTATGGATCGGGTGCATTTACAGTTGTGGTCACATAATCAAGCCATTCAAATCAAAAGTTATCTTTTTTAGTTAAAAATTAAACGTTCAATGAAAAATTTAATTTTTAAACTAATTGGTATAGGTCCAATGTGTCAAATTGAACATATTGCCATTTCTCGAAATTTCGAGATTTCTGTGTGTTTTACCTTTTTTCGTCGTCCATATCCTAAGAACCAGTGAAGAAATCGACGTAAAATAAGTTTTGGTTTACAAATAATAATAACATTAAAAGATGTCAGAAAAAAAAACTTTCAAAAAAGTTGAGCATGTAGTTTTTTACTACAGCAATTTCGGCGTTGCTGCCATATTATTCAAAACAGCAGGCGATGACTTGGTAGGAAGCATGATCCAACTCTTCTGCAAAATATGGTCGGAAGAAAGCATGCTCGATGAGTAGAATCTCAGCATAGTTTGCCCAATACAGAAGAAAGGAAACCGTCTAAATTGCCCCAACTACAGAGGCACCAGTCTCCTGAACATTGCATATAAGATGCTTTCTGAAAGTCCACCATTGACCAAATATTCACATAACGGCAGATCTTGGAAAAAACTCAGGAACTTCAAATCGATACCCACCATTACTTTGCTGATTTCATGGTCGCGTATATTTATAAGGAAGAGCTCTAGAGATCAATGTCTAGTTTTTGGCATCCCTGTCAAACTTATCCGTTTGTGCAGAATGACGATGGAGAATGCACGCTAGTCTATCAAGGTGATGCACCCGCATGCGACTTCTTCAACATCGTTCTGGAAAAAATTGTGCATTGGAGCGTTTTTGAGCATTGCGATGGAAGCGGAGAAGATGGGTTTAATGGTCAATGAAGGCAAGACCAAGTATATGTTGTCATTAAAAAAGGACATTGAACGACGACGTCTTGGACAAAACGTCACCATGGACAGCTATAACTTTGAGGTATTTAAGGACTTTTTCTACCTAGGCACCGCTATAAACTCAGATAAAGACACCAGTGCTGCTTCTTTGGACTTAGAAGGCATTTGAGTAAAGTCCTTTCTCGTGCATCTAAAATCGTTTATGGCGCTGAGACCTGGAACCTTTCAAAACAAGATGAGAGCGTCTTAGGATGCTTCGAGAGGAAAATTGTTCGAGTGATTTTTGGTCCCGTATGCATAGATGGAGAGTGGAGGAGAAGATACAACGATGCTGTACAGCGACACTGTTTAAAGAATAGAAGTCTAATGACTGGAACATGTAGAGCGAATGGATGTCAACACTCCAGACCAAAAACACTCCATTACCAAGACCGGAATCTCAGACTGACATTTCGGTTTGCCTACAAGCTAGAAAGCACTAAATGTGAGAAAGTGTGCGTGAAATGATGCAAAAAACCAAACACATTCTCACATTTAGTGTTTCGGCCCATCAAAACGCTTCATTATAGTAATCAGCCCCATGTAAATGCTTCATTTTGAATGTTTCATGGCCTCGTTCAAAAACTAAACAATCCTAACCAACAAAATCTGAAGTGCTGACATGGTCTTAAATTGGAAGATTTGTATAGCTTTTTAATTTCAATACAAATAAATGTTGTTAATGTATATTAAATAATATAAAATTGACCAAATACATAGTAAATGATTTATTAGTGCTGTATTTTGTTTACTTAAATTATTTGCGAACGCAATATGCGCTGCAACTGGTTAAGTATAATTAGAAATGGACAAAAGTGTAACTCAATACTTTGTAAAACAACAAAACAGACAATTTTTTCAGCTGTAGTTTGCTTAGAGCATTTTCTTGGCGACGACGTTAGAAGTTCAGGTGGAAACAATAGGCGGGTGCCTCCGTATTTTTTTGTACACACAATGCTACGAGAAGCATACTTGTGAAGTTCCATTGCCAAATATAGCTAGTTCAGATTCCTCAATTAGATTAGTACTTTCATCATTTAAGCAGTTCGGTAGTTGCAAGACCAAATTTTAGTTTTGTTTGTTGCAGAAATATTCCTGAAAATTTCTTTTTAAGGGACTATGTTAGAGTTAGAATTTTGTTTGTAGTTAGATTTTGGAATACAAATTTGAGGAACCATGTTTTAAAAATAAGTTGCTTTGTGTAAAGCATCTTTAAGGAATAGAAATAGGCAATATTTTTCCACACAATACCAAATAAATGAGTGCAATAAATAGATTTATGTTAACGCATAAAATTACGAATTTTGTAGCGTATGAACATTTCTAGACATTTTACAATCTGAAAAATTAATTATGCTATGAAATAATTGGCTACTATTAATGCTAAATTTTTTTCTAAAAAGTTGATGAAGGTTAGCCGAAGCGGAAATTTCTTTAATGAACGTATTTAAAATATTATTGGCTTTCTCAAAAATATTTTTCTACGCTAACCTCTGCTTTATATCTGAAAACTATTGTTTATGTATATTTTCTTCTATGTTCTGCATTTATAAAATGTAATCTACGGTAGTATTTATTATATTACGAAAAACAAAAAATTATACGTAAAACTCATTAATTTTTTTTCATTATTAGCAGCATTTTTATTAAACATACTTTTCAAACAATAATAAGTAAACTTGAACTTTGGTAACTAAACATTTTTAAGGAATGAATGAAAATTATATTTTGCGTTAAACTGTGGAAATGCACTAAAAATAACTTCTGAACGTCAACAATTAACATTCATGACGATTACATTATGAATTAGTTGTGAATGAATTCAGAACGATGTTAAAACGTTTTCATTTTGTGATATATGTCAAAATTTACATTTTATTTGCTCTGCATTTATTCAACAGGTTCGCTATAATCGTTCTGATTACTTTTTTAAAACATTTGTGTTCCTTTGATGCATAGTTTTTTTGTTGATAGCAAATACATGTATGCTTCCATCAATCAAGAATGTTATGGATAAGATATTTTTCGATTATAACTCTTTTTTTAAATATACAAACTATGAATATACTTGAATTAATTAAATTGATACAGATTTTAATTACTTGCAAACAAAATATTTGGGCCGTTCGTTAACGAAAATTTATTAGAATTCACTACAAAAATTGCACTCGCACCCTTAAATTGATGGTTCTTCGAACGCATCTTTGATACAAAAATCCGAGGTTTATTATGAAATTTAAAGAATTTCGTAGTGATAACTGTAAATTAGTGAATTAATTATAATAAACACTATCCACAAAATGCCTGCAAAATTAAAGCTTAAAACTGACTTTTTCATCGAAAAAAGTAAAAAGAAAAACCTGAAAAAAACTTATTAACCCCTCCATTTTGTTTTTGCTTTGCAAAGTGCCGCTAGCCCACGGCATCGTATTTTTTTGTTTGTGCTCACATCTATTCATGGACTAATTGTCAAAATTACAAATACAACAATGTAAACAAACGGGTTTTTGAGAGTGAAACGTACGAAAGATTCCGGTCTTGGTAATGGAGTGTTTTTGCTCCAGACCGGAAGGTCTTTGAATCCATATTCCGAGGGACGGTGCAGTAGACGAAGATCGCGATTCAGGTGGCGCAAGCAGGTGAGGGAAGACCTCAACCAACTTTTCGTGTGAAACTGGAGACAGCTAGCTAGGGACCGAAGTGGCTAGAGACGCATGTTGGTTGAACATTTTATATGTAATATTTGTAAGTGCTTAAAAGTTGAATTTTCATTAAAATATCTTGAGAACCAAGAAAGATACTGAATTTTAAGTTGTTTCACCAATGGGAAGTAAAAAGACATTAAAATACAGATTGTACAGAAATATGTTTAGACTTAATAAAATTATCTACAATGAAGAACTTTTTGTCTTACATTTAGTGCTGCTAATATTTCGATGGAAATCCTTTTTGTAACTTCTGCAAGACTTTTTGATACTGCACCGAACAGCGCTGCACATTGAGGAGAAGTCGTTCTAATGTGCTCCTATTCAACTATTCCCCAGAGTATAGCTTACTTCATCAATTTACGCTGCGCAACTTTCCGTTTGATGTAACCCATGAATTGTCTATGGTGTTTAAAACAGGACTTTTAGCTTCATTAGCATGATTTTAAAATCTGAGAGCACTGCTTCGTATCGTTAACTCTATTTTAAATTTTAGTATTAATTTGTATAAAAGGTCTCACGGGTGACACTCGGCTGGTCGGCACCGGTACTCGGACCAACTAAGAGGGACCCAACCCTATGATGACAGTGGAAAACAATGCATATTAAATCGGCGAGGATATTCGTCGATCTGTAGAGGTCACTGCTACCGCCATCGGCATTGTCTCAATGTCGGAAGAAGAAATCGCCAGTGGCAAACTACTTTGATCGTTTGAAACTCGTTCACAATACCAAATTTATTTTTCGGTTCTTTTCTTTTCCTTTCTTTTATTACAGATTTGTTTTTAAAAAACGAGTTCTCTAAATCCAACAAGGAAACCAACAAACTAACGTCATCCTGGCAGAGGAGGAGGAGAACCTCCTAATGAACGTCTTCCATAACCTAGTCATGGCGGATAGAGTTAGCATCGGGACAATTGAAGTTGGCATTGTTAGCAAAAGTTGCTCCGTTGCGTTGCTAGGTCCAACTTCTCGGGTTTATCTACCTTTTTCAGGCACAGTAAGATATCCAAGTGAAAGAGGGCGATATGACATAACACTCGCAGCTTAATTGAAAGAGAGTGCTCTGGAAATGACCGTCTTCTTGTAGGTCCTGAGCAGAAATCTCTCTCCAAGAAAGACAAGATAGAACAAGAACGTAGACGAACGCAAAGTAGCACTTTTGCGTCAAGACATTGATGGGGCAATCATCTTTTATGGGCAGTATCCGGCTTAGAATGGACGACGTCAACCCATAGGTGTCCAGTGCACCTACTGACAATGTGAATGAACCGACCTTTATCTTCTTGACGATCGGGCCAAGCCTCTGGCCTATTGTCCGATCTGGAATTCAGGCAAAGACAACGTATAAGAATGTAAGGAATGGCGAACAAACTCATGGGCCATCCAACTCGCCAAATGAGCCACTTATGAGGTCTCTTATCCCAGTTTGCCCAGCTGAAAAGAAAGATGCCCAACTCTGGGACCGTACGGCAGGTGAGGCAATTGATAGCGTCGTGACTGTAGTTAAGAACAAGGTAAAGCAACGCAAAGCTAAAGTTCTCAACTACAGGATAATAAGACGCAGACAAAAACGCAAAGCTGAGAGAATTGTTCGTGGCTTTGCTGATGGCAGGAATCCTAAATCCTTAACGGAAAAGGAGGAGCCAGCCCTGAGGAGGTCCGATTAAATACTAAAGACATTAACAGCGAACCCACACCAACGACAAAGAGACAATATGAACGGAATAGTTATGGGACACAAGCTCGTCGTAGCTCCAAGTAGCTATTGTCGACTTCTGAAAGTCTACACGTAACTGTCGAGGGACCAATGGCAGTTGCTGGAGCTTAGGTAAATGAACGATTGTAAAAAACAGGGTCCCACCATTCTTCGGCAATCTCAGAATGGTAAGGATTCAAAACTTTGGCCTCTAGAATGGTTCTTAGAGTTCATCCGCAAAATCGTTGCACCTTGTCCAAATGCTGGTCTCCGCCTTATTAATAATATGGAGATCAGAAAATTCTCCTGATAATAGGGCCCACACTAATATATGATCGGTTTGAGAGATACATCTTATCTTTAAATACCGATCGTTATAAATCTTCGAAAGTTTTTTAATTTAAAAACACAAAGTGGGTGCTTGACTTAACTTTGAGGAAAATCATAGATTTGGGCTATCTTAACAAGGTTTTAGAGTTTTTGATGAAGAAAATAATCAACCCAAATTTATAAGGGCTTAAGTTGTCCTGAATTTAAATCATAACTTTTGAATTTGTTAAAAAAAATTTTGAAAATTTTTAAAGCCTCAAAACCCTGACTTAATAGAGTGATTTTTGAGTTGGATTTGAATTGAGGCCATCAAAACCCGTCAGGAAAGTGTAGTTTGATTTTCAGAAACAAAACATCTTTGACCACCGTTCTTTTGTCCGCTTGCTTTACGTTATTTTAGTTCGTTTTGTGGTTTAATTATGTGACTACAACTGTACTTGCAAACAAGCACACTCCTACATATTATGTGTGACTTTGGTTTGATGCTGCCATCAGCCATCCCTTAGCCAGCCATTCAGCCAGCCAACTGATGATATGGTTAAATTCGAGGCTTTAGTCATTCGAGCGCAAAAACATCAGTTTTTCAGATTTTTGCAATTATGAGAAAACACCGTGATATATGTCAATTTATATACAAATCTATATAAACTTTATGCATAAAGTTGTTGTATAGATAAAAATATGTGTTTGACATTTTAACATTTAACGGAGATGCTTTTCAAATGGTTTTGTTGTCTGCAATATTATTGATGGTGGTTGGAAATATGGAAAATGAATGAAGGATAATATTGGAGAGGAAAAACCTCGTTAGTTCAATTGACAAAATGTGTTCGCATTTTTTTTTTTTTTTTTTAATGATGCGTCACTGATCTCACTCACTGCGTGTACCTACCTTCATATACACATTAGGTAGGTAAAAGTAGGCAAATCCTTTTATATTATATAGGAAACATGATTTATCCATTTTAGCCATGGTTGTCTAAGCTTTGAAAAAAGGGCATGCAGATAATGTACATAGAACACGCAACTTTAATTCAAGAACTTTTTAAGAGAATATGAAATTGTTGCAATGTTTGTATGCACTACTCAATAGATTAAAATCGACATTAAAAATTATTGACGCAGATGAAGTGAATGAGTTTAATACAAACATATATATGGAAAGAATTAATGTTAGACATCCCTCGAAATTGTCACGTTTTTCAAAAATCATAATGATAGTCATTGAATAAGGTGTGAAAATATCAAAATAATAAGGTGAAAGGTTTTATTAAATGAAAAAAATAAAAGTATGCATACGATTAGTGTGGCATTATTACATTTTAAAATGTCGGAAAATTTTCGTTTTTGAACTGTTTATATTTTGCTTAATTGATTGCTTCAACTTTAGTTTTAAAAAACCTTTGTATTGGCAATCGTTTTAATGACATAAAGCCTTTTTGAAAGAGAGTTTACAAATTAATTAATTCTTTAACGTTAAGCAAAAAGGACTTAAGTCAGAAACTAGTCACACAGACTTAATGAACTTAAGGTATTAATATCAAAACAAATATGAATGTTCTTATCTTATTATCAAAAGACTAAATTAAAACAATATTTAGCAGTTCTTACAGACTCAAGTTATTAGTATTAGACGAAAGGGAAAAAAAGTCTATTACACCAAATCAAAAACCTTAAATACAAATTTTGACTAAAGATTTTTTTTACCTAACGCCAAAGAATTACATATGTATATGTACCTGTATTTTTAGGGATTTAATGTACAGAGTGATTGATATAAGGTGCATCAAAACATAAAGCAAGTAGGTTTGGTTAATACAATAAAAACGTATTAGATAGAGGAGGGAAGCTCAATTTTCTAAGGAATTGACTTAAAACAGAAAAAAATAACAATTCCACTTACGAAGTCATTCTGTAGCATTTTGAAAAGCCAAAACCCATTACGTAATTTATTATCAAATATTGTTTTTTGAGTGAATAGATTTTGAAAAATTAATTTTTAAACTTTAATTTAAAAGAAAAAAAAGGACACTGGGATGCCACCCACAACGATAACTTTCCATTCGTACCCTTCTTTAGATATTTCTGAAAGTATTGAAAACAATAAGAAAAAGTTTTAAGTCAATCAGCCCTATCATGAATTTCATCGTAATCGGAAATTTTTACGAATTCCGAAAGACTGTATCATGAAATCCGTTCGTAATGCAAAATTGTATGAGATTTTCCACTACGAACGGATTTCATGATACAGTTTTTCGGGATTCGTAAAAATTTCCGATTACGATGGAACTCATGATAGGGCTGAATATTTTTTTTTTCTCAACACACTTGAGTCGAAAACAATTTTTTATCATTACTTTTTATAAATAAAAGCATTTAAATTCTTTTGCCATGGTCTTAGGCGTCTGTTAAAAATAAAGTTCTGTTTAACCTTCTTGAATTTATAGCTTGGTAGATTTGTATATCTTATTATTTCTTACGGAAGGCTTATTGCATATGTTTTTTTTGTATTACAGCATAACTTGCTTTCATTTTTAACATTTCTGTGTTTTCTATGTTATGCCATTAAAAACAAAATTTTAATAGTGACATAGATCACTTCAGACAGAGGAATAAGTAAACATAGTATACTCAGGCGTATACGTATTTTTTTAAACTATTTTTTTTATTCTAGTGTTTATAGCATAGAACTTAAATTTTATTTATTTATTTATTTTTTCTTATCAATAACATATTTTAAATATACTATTAATAAATGGTAAATAGGAGCACTAGCAGCAGAATACTATCGGCTCCTAGAACTTAAATTTTAATTATTATTATTTCTTTATTTCGTTATAATTTTTTTCAAGGATTGCCATCGCACATTTTACATACAGAGATTTGATATTTAATATCTTTCTACTGAAACATTATTTTTTCTTACAATGTATTTATTTACATAATAACAGAGAGTTTGAAGGAAAACACGAAAGAAAAAACCTTCATTTAAATTTAAAAAAAAAAAACAAAAATATATATATACATATATATACATACATATGTATATATCTATATATATAAATAACAATAATAATAATATAATTCATTTATCAAATTGTATTTTAACATTTTTTTTATATTTTATATATTTCTATATAATTTTTTTTTTTCTTTTTATGATTTTTTTTTGTTTTGTATTTTTTTTTTATATATAAAAAAAAGAAAACTTAAAACTAAAATGACTAGATGATTAAAAAATAAATAAATAAATATATAAATATATTAATAGATAAATAGAAAAATAATTAAATAAATAAATAATTAGATGAATAAATAAATAAGTGAATAAATAAATAAACAAATAAATAAACAAAACTATAATTGAAATAAATAAATGAATAAATAAACAAATAATAATTACAAAAAATATATACATAATTAATTAACATGTAAGTAAAATAAAAAAAAATATAATTACAAGCAATATATGTAACATTAATTGATACAAATATGTACATATGTAAATTCAGAAAAAAAAGTATTTTTATAAACAGTATTCACTAATGAGACGTTTTTCAGCAAAACTACATTTTAACATAAATCGCTCATTTAATCTTTGAATTCTTTCGTAAATCAATTCAACACCTGCTCTATTATGAAGTTCTTGTGTTGAATAATGCCATTGTAGGTTCAACATCATTTTTAAAATCTTGTTTTGCGAGATTTGTAGCTTTTGTATGTGGCACTTTGCACAATCTCCTCAAACGGGACATCCATACAGAAAGATAGATTGAAAAATTACTTTGTGCAGTATTATTTTATTTTTATGGCTACACTTATTTTTCAGTGTTATATTTATATGTTCCTGAAACGTTAACTTAGAATCAAGGTGTACACCAAGATATCTAACTGATTTTTCCCAATCAACATTTATACCACTGATTTGCAGCTGATTACTTGGAAGATATCAAGCTTTTCTTTTTCTTGAAAAAAAGATCGCTTGCATTTTTTCCAAGTTAAGCTTAATTTTCCATTTGTTATAATAACATTCCAATACTTCAATTGCATTTTTGAGATTCGTCTCAATATTGAGACTGAACTTATGCGATGATAGTATTGCTGTATCATTAGCAAATATTGCTGATTCACAATCTTCAAGATGCGGAAAATCTGAAGTATAAATGTTGTATAAGATTGGCCCAAGTACAGAACCCTGGGGAACACCAAAATTGAATTCAAACAAACTAGAAACACCACAATTTACATGCACTTTAAAGCGACCGACCGACGTTTAGACAGAAAACTTTGAACAATTTTACTCAAGTAAGGTGGAAATTTATAATGTAACAATTTGTAAATTAAGCCATGGTGCCAGACCGAATCAAACGCTTTTTCAATGTCTAAAATGATCATTCCACTAGATCTATCTAAAGATCTATTTCTTTTGACGATTCCTATTTTTTGTTTAAGGACTTTTTCTAGGATTTTACTTACTCTACTTAAAAGGCTAATTGGCCTGTAACTTTGTGGACTTTCTTAAGGTTTACCTGCTTTGATGATGGGTATAACTTTAGCTTCTTTCCAAGAATTTGGAAAGTGTTGCTGTTTGAGGCAAGCATTAATTATGATTGTAAGATGTGCATAACCGATCGGAGGCAAATTTTTAAGATAAATGTTTTTAATATTATCAATACCACCTACTTTCCTTACTTTTAATGTTTTAACAATATTTTTAATGTCATTGTCTTTCACAAAATGAGAAGGAGTTATAATTTCTAAATTATTAAAATTTTCTACAGCTTCTTCAACTAGTGCATTTGTTGTGTTTTCTCCTAAGTGTTGAGTGATCCTATGGTTTGTTAAAAAAAACTGCGCCAAGTTCTTCAGCTTTTTCAAAGTCAGTATATAGTGTTTCAGACTTAAATTTTAATTTTTGATTTTTAGTGTATGTGTATGCATTTATATTCGTATTTTTATTTATATGTATCAATATAACTAAATAACGGGTTATCCATTTAACGGTTTCAAAAGTATATGGCTGGAATTCAACATCTGTTAAACTAAGTTCTTAAACCTTTTTTTTTCAGTAGAAAGTCTGAAATTTACGAAAATGGATCGCTTAACTATCGCACAAGGCATCCGAATTGTTAAAACATAATACAAAAAGAGGCTGGGATGCCACCCACACTGATAACTTCCCATCCCGTCTGTCGATTTGTCTGGCTTAAAAGGTTTGTAGGTTTTCCTGTTTTGTGGAATTATTCTAACAAATTCCAACAATATTTTTCATATAATGAAATAGTTTTATTTCGCAATCTAGTTTTGTTAAATAGATTTTTTGTCGAAAACCAATTTTTACCAATTTTAGTAGCATTTTCTTAAAGTTTTTAGTTTCTTATATAATCAAATACAAATTGGATGAATGAAATAAATTTTTGAGATATCGAAAACAAAACATCAATTTTTACAAAATTTGCGTACTATTTTTTGTAGATTTTATTTTTTTTATGAAAAAAACGGATTGTTGGATTTAAAAAAAAAATTACTGAATATCGAAAAAAATAAGTTTGAAGCCAATATTTATAATTTTTAAAAAATATTTGAGTCGAAAGTAAATTTTTATCAAGTTTTAGTTTTGTTTTATTTTAGGTTTTTATTTTTTTCAAAAAAACTGTCAATTTGATTTTTCTCAAAATTTTTCCGAATGTTGAAAACAATATTTCTTATAAGTTAAAATTAGTTGGAAGCCATAATCTCAAATTTTTGACGAGTTATTTAAGTCAAAAATCAATTTTTTCCAACTTTTAATAATTTCTTTTTTAGGTTTTTATTTTTTGTAAAAAAACTGCCCATTCGATTTTTCTCAAAATTTTACCGAATGTTTAAAATAATATTTCTTATAAGATTAAATAAATTGGAAGCCATAATCTCAAATTTTTGGAAAGATATTTGAGTCGAAATTCAATTTTTCCCAACTTTGAGTAATGTTTTTTTTAGGTTTTTAGTTTTTATAAAAAAAAAACTGTAACTTTGATTTTTCTCAAAATTTTACCAGATGTTAAAAACGTTATTCTTCTTTGCACAAAATTGGTTTGGAGATGAAATCATATGTTAGTCGTAAAATTTTCGAGGTGACAAATTTTGTTTTCCGTTTTTTTTTTGATTTATAAAAAAAACCATTAATTGGATTTTTTTCAAAAAATATATTTGTTTGGTATCACGTTACAATATATAATATAAAATTTAATTCAAGTCTCTAGCATTATTGGTTCGTGCGATATTTAGGGTTAACCAAAATTTTCACGTTTTTTTAAATTGTTATGGTAAAAAAAACACCCACGAAAGTTTTTGAGAGCCCTTTCTGCATCTTTCTGCATTATTATCTGTATAACAAAATTTATTTGAAGTCGATATCTCTTCTGGTTCTTGAGCTATGGAAGACGAAAAAAACGTTGCGAACGTATGGACGAACGTACTTACGCACTCACAGACATCTGTCTAAAAATCTTTTATTTCGACTCTAGGGACCTTGAAACGTTGAGAAATGTCAAAATTTTCAATTCGACAAATCGGACCCATTACAATAACTTCCTATGTTAAGTTAAAAATATCCAATTTTTTTTAAATTTATATTATTATTTTTAGTCTTAATTGTTATGTGCTTCAAATTCCAGTTTAAAATGTTGAGGTTTTAAAAATGTATTTGTATGTGATATGTTTAATCATGAGTTTAAAGTCAACGTATTTCAAAATTTTAGTAGTTCTTTTCTTTCAAGATCGAATTATTTGTGTGTGTGTTATGTTGCGTTCAGTGTACTGTGATTGTGAGCCCTAGATATTTTTTTTTATTCAAAGAACTATCAATTTTTAAAAATCATAAAATACAAACATTTTACAATGTAACATCGCGAATTAAAGGTCTAATATTGGAGGATCATTTTCTAATATGATCATATTTTTTAATATGTTTATGTTAAGAAATGGAAATTATTTGTTTCTAAAAGTAAATTGTTTGAACTAAAAAATGCGTATTAATTTTATACCAAAAATTTCCTCCTTTAAAAAAAATAACAAAAAGCCTATTTCTTAAGATTTGTACCAAATTTGATAAACACTATTATTTTTGTAAAAGTATCACTAAAACAGAAAAAAAAGAAAGTAGATTTGCAAAAATAAATATGATATAAGATTTCTATCAAAAGAACAGTAAAAGAGTTGTATGCGAAAAAAACAAAATGTCGACATTTACTTATCGCAATTTTTTCGTTTTTACCAAACAAGCAACCTTTAACAAAATAGTAACCTCATTTTAAAGGCAATTACGTAGCTAATAATTGACTTATAGATATTTTTCATTAGCATTGTCATTTGTTAAAAAATAAATTTATAACTTTTTGCATATTATAAAAAAATAATGTAGAACTTTAAAAAAATAGAAAATAGAATAAAAAAAAAATAATAAAACTATAGTTATTTTCTAAAGAAATTTTAGATAAAAAGTAACGTTTAGGCAGAATATCTGAAAATCGATATTTTTGACATTTGATTCTTTTTGAAAAAGTAACTTAAGCTTTTTTATAGTACGATTGGCATTTTTTGAAATCACTTTAACTTCCTGCCTGCTCGTACAATAAAAATTTGTAGCATTTATCTTAATAGTTTTGTATGATCACATGGGGAGTTTTTGTCACTTTATAATGACAATGTCCTCAATTTCTGTGGAGAATTATTCTAATTAATCTTAAGTTATGAACGTCACTTCAACTTGACGACATGTAATTAAAGCCATATCAAACCTATCCTAATGTATGTCTATACGTATAGTACCTTGGTACATGTACATATGTACGTATGTAAGTCTTTTCAACAGAAGTTAACTTTTTTAGTTCAAATGATTCAAATTGTTTTTTTTTTTAAGTTTAAGTTTAACAAAGAATTTAAGAAACAACAGAAAAATAATCTTCTTCGTTATAATAGTGACAATAAATCTCCTTGAAACCTTAAAACAAAACAAAAAGGATACGAAACGAAAAAGAAAAACAATAAGGAATTTCTCATTTTCTCATAACTTTTCCAGACACTCATATACAACACATACAAAAAGGCAGCAATTTCATCCTCGTTGTCGTGTCGTCTTGATATCTCGTCGGCGCGGTGGCGGCGCTCGGTGCGGCGCACAGTGGGGCAAACAGGGAAAAAATTCCATTTTTTTTTATTTATTTATTGCGATATTTGATATGCTATTGTTTTCATTAATAATGAGAGAAAACAGTTCTTATTCGTTTTATTTATTTTATTTTCGTTTGTGGCTCTGAGAGACTTAGGAAGTTCAACAATATTATTTTACACAAAAGTCATGTGTTTTAACTACTGAACATTTTCGCTTGCTGTGGTTTTATTTGTAAAGATACAAGTATGAAACTCACCACATTTGTAGTTCATATAGTACAAAAAAATACAAAAATATAAAATAGCCCACATTTTCAAAATATAACATTAATAAAAATAATAGAGCGAGTGAGAAAAAATAACCAGATAGTGTGGACTTTTGTAAGCCTACAAAAAAAGCTCCGCTGAGCTCCGGTCTAAAATTGTAATTTTCTTGAAGCTTATACTATTAACTAATATTCCTATAAATTTCATTGACAACTACAGACAACTGCCGAACAAAGTAATAAAAATGAGAGTTGAGAAGCGACTTTTCAAAAGGCTATAAAATCATTTTTTACTTTTTTTAAAACTAAGTATGAAGTTCTGTTCTACACATTCTAATGCAAAATAAAGGTGGTTGAAGTTAACTTAAAACAAAACTGAACCCTGTAAATCGGACTTTGAACACAAGCGAAAAAATGAAATTGTAAGGAAAATTACAATTTAGCTTTATTTTTTTTTATTTTCTGAGAAATGACTATAATGGTATTTATAATATCTTTTGAAAAGTCACTCCTCTCTTCAAAAATTAAATTGAAGTCTGCACTGCTTTCTCACCGTTATATAAACATTAAAAGTTTTAAATGTCACAACAACAATTTGGTGGTCTATTACAAAGAAAGTATGAATTTGTCGTAGACCACCATGTTGTTGTTGTTGCATTAAAAACTTTCAAGGTCAATGTTCCGAAAGCAATGAAGAAAAGAGTATAAGTAGTTGTTGTTAGATTCAACACCTTCAACAACAACTAACAATATTGTAAAGTGTAAGGAGGCCCAAAAAAGTCGAAACAAAGACTATAAAAACTACCGCCTTCATTTTACAAGAAAATGTTCCCGTAAGGCCACGAACGAGGATGTATTGCATAAGCTTCTAGAGTCTTCAGATCCCTACATAACGTACATGAGACCTGATACCAAAAAAAACACCTTCCTTTCAGTGACGAAGCACTCCAGTTGATAATGTGAGCCAATAATTGTTTCCTTTTTACTTTTCAGAATTAAATTTAGTTAAATTGAATTAATATTATGTTTAGTTGAATTGAACTAGGTTAAATTGAAATTAAATTGATTTAAAACACTGTACTTAAGTTGTGAATTTTATTATAGAATAAAATCATATATTATATAATAACATGAAAATAAAATGAAGTAGAGAAAAATGGAACATTCTTTCGGTTTTTCCCCCATTTCTTTCTAAAAACAATAACATTTGTTAAAACGCTTTTTTACATGTAGGTTGAATTTTTCACTGGTTGTTCTGTATACTATCCTCTACGTCTACCTGTCTGTAAAATTTCATAAAAATCGTTCAAGTAGTTCAAGTTTTGTTGAACTAAGAACACGTCTGTTCAAACAAACATTAAAAAAGCTTTGTATTAAAACAAGAAAAACTAGGCAGGGTATCGGGCGGAGACTAATAGTGTAAATGTCTTATTATTGACTATCATTCCTGAAAATTTCAAACAAATCGGTTAATTGGTTTAGTTTTTATGGAGTTTTTTCCGCTCTCCCATACAAGTTGCCCCACTGTGCGGCGTCGTATAATAATGAACAACATTGCAGACTAAATTATGACATCTCCCATTCCTCATACTTCATAGCCCCTCTCATACATATTGTCTTCCTTTCCTTAATTTTTGTTCTTGTTGCTATATACTTATTTTGAGATATGCTCCACCTACCCAATTGAGCTAAGATCAGAATAATTTATTACTCTCTTGACTATTTATCGCTACAACCCACAGAACACGAGTGTTTCGAGGAACTTTTTTCTTTTTTTGAGTTCCATGTTTGATAACCTCAAAAAAAAAGGAAGAAAACTGAAAAATATTCTGTGTCTTCACAAAAATTGGAAAAAAAAAGGAAAATCTATTTGCTAACGCATTGTTCCATTTACCACCAGAGAATCCCAGAATATAAGGGTTTGTTATATCTATGTAGGAATAATTTGTCTCCCCTTTTCGGTCTCTATCCATACCTACCTAGGCCACATATAGGTTAGGTACTAAGTTCCTGTGTAGTGTGCACATCACATCTTCCACGTGTGTTCGACAAAGAGGAAAACTCGATACCCTGATGATGCTGATGCTGGCTGATATGGGATGGGGTCGGGGTTTTCAAAGCGATTTCGGAATCTTGCCAAAAATTCATTCAACTGCAACCCAAACTCAGGATGGCCCGATGGCCGGGTGTCGTCGTCATCGCCATCGTGTCGTCGTTTTGGGACACACACTCATCCTGTTATCTTCCTTTCTGCACAAATGCGATTGGAAGGCGTTCATTTGAGTTTTTTTTTTTCGTTGTATCCTTTTTTCCGCCGGTTTTCCGGACGTGCAGGATTATTTTTGGCTTCCTTCTTTTCAAAGCGGAAATGCACTGTCATTTTGAGTTCATTGACCGTTTTATCATCCAAACATCCATCGTATTCTCTGTTATTTAAGTTGTTGTATTTTTGTATTTTTTTTTAGTTTTATTCGGTTATTTTTATTTTACTGCAGAAATTTTAGTGTTGTTGGATATTTTCTTCTTTTTCTTTTTCTGCTTACTTACCGTCATATCATCAGGATAACGACTTTATGCTCCCAAAACAAACAAAAAATATGATGCAGTCTATACAATATATTATACAAAAAGGGAATGATAGATGAGAATATATAGGGAAGGATTTTAAGGCTCAGTCATAGCCATAGAGCAGATGGTGTGAGAGAAAGAGAGAGAGAGAGAGAGAGATTAGGTAACAGGAAACGGAAACACCTGACAATTTGATCATTTGTGAGGGCCCATAGTGTAGAGTAGAGGTACATATAGTGTTATTTTAGTGCAGCATTGCATTCCGAATACTAATTAGTTAACCCTTAGTTGACTTGAATCCGAATGTACATTTAGGTGTACAAGCTGCAAGCTGACATTCACAAATAAATAAAACAAAGGGTTTATAACAAAGGAAGCGATATTAATTATTCCACATAGAGCGGGTTAGCAAAATATTATAAAGGAGTTAAAAATGTTTAAGTTTTTTTTTTTTTTGTTTCAGCACAAAAGTTTAAGCTTGCATTTTAAATAAATTCTGTAACTTATTATAACTAATTTATCTTAAGGTCTTTAGGAAATTGTGGGTCCCCCTCTCTTTATGTCAGTTAATTGAATGGCATAGTGTGTTATACACGACTAACTAGGTCTCAATTGTATTTGTCAGCATACATGATATGATATACATACATTTTTTTGATATTTATTAAATACGTTAAATGATAATGTTAAGTTAACAATATTTATTTTAACTACTTATAGCAAAACAATTAAATTAAAAGCTAGCAAATTTCAGATTGTCATTTGAAGCGTTAATGAGTATGTATAGAATTTCCTTAATATACTGATTAATTGATTAAGAGGACTGGTAGCGCCATAGTTCGATCTGCTAAAAATATTCCTAAAGGGTAAATTTGTTCTTAAGCTAACCTGACTCAGAATGAAATAAATGAACATAAATTTTTTCATTCAATACACCAGCTCTAAAGCAAAGAAATGCAATACTTTCTGTGACCCAAAAGGGATGGAAGATTTATCAAGCGAAGCCTTTAAGTGTATGGAAGTAATAAGTCTTTCAGAAAAGGGGACAAAATTAAGACAAAATCTTAAAAATCTAAGTGGAATACTTTCTATTCTATCAATATGAACAGAATGGGTCTATGAAATAACTCCCACGAAATAAGTCCCACTTTTAAAAACGAAATAAGTCCCACCAAAAATTGCTATTTTGAAAGTGGGAGTTATTTCGTTTTTAAAAGTGGGACTTATTTCGTCAATTGGTGGGACTTATTTCGTTACGCGTTTTTATTTTAAGTGGGACTTATTTCATTTTGAGTGGGAATAAATTCGTTTTGTAAAGTGGGAGTTATTTCATACCCCTAAATTTATATTTTGGTGGGATTTATTTCGTTTTAAGCGGGACTTATTTCATTTTCATAATTTTGCATTTTAAGTGAATGCTTAATAATTTTTGCCGTTATTTGTTGCTCTTCACGTTGTTTCTCATTGAATTTCATAATGTTCTTTTTGTTGCTTTTTAAAAAGAACACGCAAAAATGGTTGATTTATTGTCTAGAATAGCTACTTTTCTAAAGTTTTTTTGAATTTATGGCAAGGCGTACTAACAGCTAGGTATGTAAGGGGGGGCATGATGCCCCCCTGCAACCCCCCTGCTTGGGATCACTATAGGATGTGGGGTGGGTGCGAGTTTGGGTATATGCAAAGAACACGAATGCGTTGTGATTCTTTCATAACTGTGAGCCATTCTTGCTTTTTTTTTGTTGGGAATTTCTTAGATTTTAGTGCTCAAATGCAAAAGTTCTTTGCATATACCCAAACTCGCACCCACCCCAAATCCTATAGTGATCCCAAGCAGGGGGGTTGCGAGGGGGCAGCATGCCCCCCCTTACATACCTAGCTGTTAGTACGCCGTGCTATCAATTCAAAAAAACTTGTTTTAGCATAGAGAGAAAACAAAATATAATTTTACTTTATGTTTTTTCCTAATTCTGCAAAATTTTAAATCGAAACAATGCCAAATTGCTTTTATTTCGTTTTCTAAAGTGAAATAGTAAACCCAAATTGAAAATTTGGCCTTATTTCGTTTTCAAAAACGAATAATGCCAAATTTTTTGAATTTGGCTTTATTTCATTTGGCGTTATTTCACGTCACCTTTACGAATCCAAACGTTGTTACTAGTGGGACTTATTTCGTTTATGAAAGTGGGACTTAATTCATTTAAGAAATATATTATTCAAGGGGGAGTTATTTCATTTTGAGTGGGAGTTATTTCATTTCAAGAAAATTTTTAAATCATTTCATTTTGGTGGGACTTATTTCGTTTTCAAAAGTGGGACTTATTTCGTGGGAGTTATTTCATTTTTTTAAAGCAATTTTTGGTGGGACTTATTTCGTTTTTAAAAGTGGGACTTATTTCGTGGGAGTTATTTCATAGACCCGAACAGAATAGTACGCAAACGTATTCAAGAATTGGACTGACAAAAGAAACATTGAGAATTGTAATAACACCGAACTCTTGGAAAAATCTTATCAAGTGTTTTGTTAGCTTTTCATAAAGTATAATACTAATAATAAATAATAATAATATTTTGTTTGTATGTTAAATTTGTAACAAAATTAAAAAATACATTCAACATCCCAAACGCTAGTTGTAACCTGATGACAACTCAAAATTTTTTTTAGCAAAATCAATTTGACAGTCAACACTTGGTCGACAAGCTTAAGTGCCCGATTACACGAGATGTTTTTTCGGTTGTTTCCTCTTTCGTCTTTTTGACAGATCGGGTGAGGGGTGTAGAAACGTAGGGGGAAAGAAGTCGTGAAAAGAGTCTTGAAAATGTATGGACTTTTTTTGGTTGAACTTTGACGTTTATGCTTTGACAACCAATAAAAAGAAACAAAATGCATAATTTACAGCTTTAAGTTCAGTTTTCCAGAGTACGGTGTAGTAAAGGCAAATATAAACGTGAAATAATGTAAATTTAATTATTTATTTAAACGATTTAAGAAATGTGGACAAAACTCAAACGGAAGTATTATTAACGCTGTTTCAAAGTTGGCCTAATTTGTATAACAAGCTGAACAAAAATTATAAAAATAGAAATAAAAGAATTGAGGCACTTGAAATTATTCGAAAAGAGCTTTTAAAAATCAAACCGGGTGTTACAATTTCGGATATAAAAAGTAAAATGAAAACAATTCGGTCACAAACGTCAAAAAGAGGAATAACGAAAGGAACGAAAAAAGGAAAGGTGTAATCACGAGGGTAGGTACCTGTCAAAAAGACGAAAGACGAAAACGAACAAAAAAACATCCCGTGTAATCAGGGTCTAAATGTCAATTTGGGAGCAGAACTTACGAAAGAGCATTGTGATGCTCTGCTTTCACCAGACGTCATATTGCGTTTTTCTTTTTTAAGTTCGAAACAGAATTCGAACTTTTAAACTCAAAAAATAGTTTCTTTTTTGTTCATTGCGTTCAGAGCTTCATTCAGATGTTCAGAGCGTTCTAAGTAAAATTAAACACATCAAATGTCATAAAGGAAAAAGTAAGTATAAACAAATGTCAAAACTATTTGAATGAAGGGTGAAGCATTTTGCTTGATCAATTACTAAACTTTCAATTTTCAAAGTTCGATAAAATTTTTATAATTTCAAAAATTTTCAATTCTAATTTCTTGTAATAGAAATCACAAATGTCAATAAGTGACAGCTAAATGATGAAATCACAAATGTCAATAAGTGACAGCTAAATGATCGAACTGATGTCAAGAAGAAACCTCATTGTTCAGAGACAATGTTTTACCATCGTAAAAAACATATTTCAAAAAGAAACAGCCAGACTTAATTAATTGGGAGCGAAATAATGATGAGTTTCCTCAGAAGTGTCCAATGAAAACATAGTCAATAAAAGCACTTTTTTCCTACATATTTTAAGTGTCGAATTCTTTTAACATTATTTTGAAATTGCTAGCTGATAAGACCATTAACCGTCTATTAATTGAATTTCTAACATGTCACAATGTCTGTATAGTCCCCTTAATGATCCAAGCAAATTTATTCACACTTTCATCAATTCAATAGTCTGTCAAGCTTTGTAATAAGCTTCAATTGGTTTCATTAAGTAAGAAGGGAAAGTCTCTAAAACAAGCATGGAATTACAATAAAGGCCAAGAGCCATTGCTAAACTGTGTCTTTTGACAGCCACTCCGACCTAACATAACCTAGGTTTACCATAAATTAAATTATTATAGTTACATTTTGGAAAACCTTTTCGTAGATGTTTTACCTTTGAGTATTGCAAAATTCACAACAAGAATCATCATCTTACATAATTACATCATCAATTTTGATTTTTACCATTATAGTTTTGGAGCTTGAACAGAAAATGGAACTAATTTTATATACATTTTGTTGATGTAATTTTAAAAGTCGTTTACTATTTCGTTTCGCAAATGTTTAGCAAGGACAAACTATTAAGCTTTACTACAACTTGACTTGGTGCATATAATTTCTCTCCTAATTGAAGATAACGTTTGAAATTAATTTGTTTGTTCATTTTTACTTGTGTTTTTTTTTTTTGTTCTTTTTGAGGGAAAACTTTTTTGATGGAGGGTTAACTATTATTTTTGTTTGAAAGTTAAAAACAAAAACTATGTTCATCATTAGGAAGGTACCGTTTTCCATGTTAAGGTTGCAGAAAAAGATTAAAAGCACAAATATTAGAAGGAATCTTAGTAATACATAATATGTAATGTATATATATAAATATTGAAGGAAGTATTATTTGAGTTTGATTAATAGCTACAAAATGTTTTTAGTCGAGGAAAAATTCCTCGATTTGGTGTTGTAAATTTTTAACAAAGGTACATAAATGGATCAAACTCAACTTAAATGTCTATCTTTTCCTTTACCGTGCTTTGAGCTATGATAAGAAAAAGGCAACAAATATTGTATCAAAAAGTCTGTTCAGCGAGGATTTTTCTAGATCAGAACAGCACAGGACAGCACAGTTTCGTGAGAAACGTCAGATCAAGTTAGAACAGTCAGTTAAACATCAGTTGCAAAAAAAAAAACAAAACAAATTGCAAATTGTGTGAATTTTTCGTTTCTCGCTCATTTTTTTTCATTTTTTGTGTTTTTACTGTGAAAAATATTATTAAAAATTATTGAAATGGAAAATCAAGTGATTGCTAAGATAATACTAAATGAAAATGTTAGTGTTTCAGACACCGATAGTGATTTTTCGTCGGATTGCTCTTCAGATGATTGGAATGAAAGTGTGACGAATGTTATTACCTTTTCTTTGATGAAATGTAAAATGTATTTTATATAAATGTATTTTATAATTATTTAATTAAACAAATAAAACAAATTGGCAAAATAGCTTTATTTTAATTTTTTTAAATCACCAGAAAAAAAACACAAAACACAGCCAAATCAAAACGTAAACAAAAAAAATGACAACTTCGATTTTGACATTTCTCACGAATCTGTTCTAACCTGATCTGACTCAAAAGCAAGAACAGAAAATCCTGTTCTAGGTTTGTCAATGAACAGGAAAGTAGAACAGTTCAGCACAGAAAAAACCTCAATGAACAGCAAAAAGCTGTACTTTTCTGTCTAGAACAGTCCAGCACAGCGTCACTGAACAGACTTAAAGTATATCAAGTTTGGGATATAATAGCTTAACAAAAATCAAGACTAATTTTGAACTTAAAAATATTCGCCTCGTCGTAAAAAAATGTTTTGTAAAGGGGTTTTAATTGTCCTGCATAGATTTGGCAGCAAGTGAAGGCCATTTTATTTTGATGACATTTGTCAAATTGTTGGGTTATTATTCAAATAACTATGCCAAATCATCGTAGCAAGCTATACGACCATGCAAAATGGTATATAGGTATTTATCTAAATCAATCAACAGTAAATGTTTATCTTGGTTACTTTTGGGAGGAGGGGTATCTGGGATAAGCATATTTCCAAATGTCTTACACGCAGGTAGATTGTCAGAAGAGTTTGACGTCTAAATAGGGGTCAGGTAGGGCTGCATACTGTCACCAATACTCTTTTTATTGGTGATCAGTGTTGTGCTGGTAGCCTTGACAGAAAACGATGAGACAAGATGGTTTCTAACAACATACTCGTACGTACCTAAAACTTGTACACTATGTCGACAAACAACACTTGCTATCTCACAGGATAATGTATATGTATCTTCATTAATTGAGAACAAGAGCGTGAAACATGGAGATAGAAGCAATAATAGTGGAACTGAATATCAAAACGCGCAAAGCTGAGTTATCCTTTTTAAAAACGAAATTGCTCAATAACTACCTGAGAAAGGAGAGAATTTACAGTTTCTTGGAAGCATTGTATTTACTAAAATACTCGAGTTTGCGAAAGAGCTGAAGGGACCTCAAACACTTCACCATAATCCGCACACGATATGTCGCGTAGGAATAGTTAAGGCCCTATGTCCCGCTAGGGAACACCTTTGATGGTAGTCTCTCAGTGGAGTGGAGATATTAATTGGTCACCAAGATCTTGCTATTTCATCTTTCTAAAATAAATCTATCCGAATCTATATGTGGAACAATCATTACATTGAAGAAATTGTTCTGGAAAAGAAACCTTTAGAGACCACGGGTACAACTCACTCATATGTAGCTTGTTAAATTTCATCATCAACATCTACCCACTATCCAAATTTTTTGCAAAACCCTTTAGATAATTGTACTTTCTGGAAGTTGTAAGTCTTAAAATATCATATTAAACAAAAAATGTCAACATTCACAAAGAAATGTGATTTTAAAGGTCATAAAATAAACTTAAGTACTTGAGATACAACGGAAATGTCAAAGTCTCCAAATTAATTTTCACAAAAAAAACAAATTACTTTGAACCGCTATATAACTTCAAATATTCATGAAATTATCACGAATTTTAACCCAAACCCTTTTTGTATTCCTTTTTATTTTTTTGAATAGAAAACCTTGAGTCAAATTACTGATGCTTATCAAAAAATATAAAAAAAACACCACTTTACAAATTTTGAAATCGGGACAAATATGAAAGTTTTAAAAAGGTAACTTTTCGTGTTTCAACTTTTTTATAAATACTCGCTTATCAAAATGTACCCATCTTTAGAATTCAACTTTGGTTTCTAGAGATGGTACTCCCTCTACCGGCAGAAACAAAAAACAAAACATTAAAAAACATCCCGTCATTAATTAGCGCATACACCGTGAATCACTCATCTAAGCCGCAAACGGCAAACTACATTCATACAAAACTGTCAAACATTAATTAGATTTAGATCCATAGGTTGTATAAAATGCGTGTAGTACAAGTTTGTGCTCCGAAATATTTACAAAGCAATCAGCATTACATCAAATCAAAGCAAAGCATAAACTCTCTTCTCTATTCCATAAGGTTTTCAAAGGGATATACATACATAATAATAGATACATGTGACGAGTAACGAATAACGAGTGTACATTCCAACTTAGCTATAAAATAGAACTTCCTACAGATCAGGGATAAGTAATTGATTAATTAACGATGTTTTATCAGCTGATGCATTTCATTTTTAGCAAGGCCATCATCGCATTGCATCGCATCGCATTGTGTATACACGCGTTGTGGGTTAATCAAATCCCATAGGAGGGCCTTAAAATGAACTGATGATGGTGCATTGGGTATAGGCATTCGCATACATAATATAAATAGAAAATGCTTCTTTATACAGCTATGGCCAAAATAATAGGAACATTTTTCCATTCAAATTTAACAGTTTTAACATAATTTAAAAAGATTTACAATCTTTAGCTGACCAAAATAATAGAAATATCTGATGCCATATCTTATACAGAAGCATAGTTTGGATTTTAAAAACCTTAGATTGGTTTCGAAATTATGTCTAAGTTTTCTTTAGTATTATGTCATGAAACACTGTAATGCATAAAAAAAACGTATCCATAAGGGATACTTCAAACGCGAATCCAGACTTCAAAGAATTTTTGGGAACCGCTTAAAAATGTTCTTTAATGTTTTATAAAGGAGGCTGACAAAATTCATGGGCGATTTTAGTTATTAGATTTTTCTTAGAACACTGTTGCCCAGCAAGGCATGTTCTAACTATTCAATTTGGACTTCCTACATATGAAAGCATTTCAAAATTCCAACAGTTTTCCAAATATAGCGCATATTTAGAAAACTGTTGGAATTTTTAAGAGCTAAAACTAATAGTTTACAAGGGTTTCTTCCATCAAGGCCCTTTTTAGAGGTTACTGTTGAAAGAAATGTATTGTTTAATTTATAAGAAAAGTTAATTGATGAACGATTTCGAGAAAAAGTTTAACTTTGACATTTTACAATATTAAGATGTAAGGAGTTTATCAAACACCTAATTGATAATCTCTCAAGATCTTCTTTGCAATACTGTTCTGTTTTTATATAGGGTTTTAAAATTGGCGCCCCGTGGCGGCCATTTTGTTTTGGTGACATCTGTCAAATCTTTTGTTTATTATTCAGTTTTTTATGCCAAATCATCATGGCAAGTTACACGATTGAACATCACGTTCAAATAATAAAACTTTATTATCAAAATGAGTGTTCGTTAAAGCAAACGTTGCGCGCATTGCGCCCATTTTGCAGTAGACGTGGTGGCCCTTCACAGTCGACTCTTCAACTTTTGGTATCCAAATTTGAGACGACAAGTTCAGTTCGAGGTCATAAAATAAAAGCCAACACCCGTACGTTCAAGGAACGAAAGATCGGCCGAGAACATTGCCGCGGTCCGTGAAAGTGTACAGCAGACCCCAAGGCAGTCTGTTCCTCACCGTGCACAAGAACTCGGCCTTCCGCAGCCTTCAAATTGGTGAATTTTGCGTCGATACTTGAGCCTACACCCGTACAAGATCCAACTGACCCAGGAGGCCAGGAGCTCAAAGTTCATGACCATAGGCAACGCCATTTGTTCGCTGACTGGGCTTCAAATCGTTTGGAAGAGGACCCCAATTTTTGCCGAAAAATCAGCTTTAGTGACGAGGAGCATTTTTGGATGAATGGATGTGTTAACAAGCACAATTGCCGTATATAAAACGACACCAACCCACCAGGTGATAATGAATCCTCAAAAATTGACCGTTTGGTGTGGATTTTGAGCCAACGCGGCGGCGTGATTGGTCCGTACTTTTTTGAAAACGACGTTAGTGAGGAATTCATCGTCAACAGTGAGCCCTACATAACGGTGATAACTTTCTTATGGCCCATATGGATCTAGACGACATGTGGTTCCAGCAGGACAACGCTACGTGCCACACAGCAAACGCCACGTTATCTACACACAACATCTACCCGCCCTTATTGAAAAACCCTGTACAACGAAAGACCTTTACATACAAATACGTTGGGAATGTCATTGATAAATAATAAGAAAAAAAAAAAACACCGAGATGGCTTCCTTGAGGCACTCCTGAGGTTGCTGTGATAGGTAAGAGAGAATGTTATTAATAGGACCTACAGTTTTACGCCGAATCCGAACGGCTAATTTGAGAAAGTACCTTTCATGACAAGAATTACTCTTGGAGAATTTGTCAATTCCTCGCAAGAGGCAGTACCCGTGAAAAAAACTTTAGATGACATAGGCAGGGATCGAACCCAAGACCTCTGGCATGAAAGTCCAACGCACTAACCATCATGCCACAGGTACCACAGGAACATATTGAATACAATCCTTTAAGTATGCATCCATCCAGTTTAAAAAATAAGAGTGGAGACCTATTTTTTGTAACTTTATAAGTAATAAATCATAATTAACCCAAATTGTGCTGGTAAATCTACCAGCAACAAAACCATGTTGGCGTGGAAAAATAATGCTTTTAAGAATTGTAGTAAATCTTTCATAAATTAATTTTTCAAAAACTTTTGGAATTGTAGTTATCTTACAAATAGGGCGATAATTAGAAACTTCCTCCTTATTGTCTGATTTATAAATTGGTGTAATTAAAGAACGTTTCCATATATTTAAAAACTCACCACTTTCAAGGTAACGATTGAAAATTATTTCCAAACTAACTGCAATTACTCTAGCACACCTCTGTACGATAATGGGAGCGATTCTATCCATGTCAAGTCGTGTGTCAACTTTAATTTCAAATAAGGCTTGTACAATTTCCGAAATTGAAAGTTCCAATATTAATATAGCTACTAGAGTAATTAAATTGATCATCAAGAAGTAGTATATATTCGCAGTAGAAACTAAGTAAATGGATTGAAAATGACTTGAGAAAAGGTTAGACACAACTGAACTGAGATATCAGAAGATGATATGCCATTGTGACGCATTAGATTAGGAATGTCATTTGATTGTTTTTTTAGCGTTTATAAATTTTCAAAAACTTTTACTATTGGATTTTAAATCATATTCAGTTAATACATACTGATTGTAAAGAAATGTATTTAAAGTATTGAAATTATTTTGCAATGTTCTCTAATCTATAAATGACGTACAAGTCATTGATAAAATGGTTTTCCGTTTCCTCAGAATGCACTTTGAAGTGTTAAATAGAAACCAAGGTATTTGGAATGGATTGTAAAAAGTGTGAAGGTCACCTAATGTGAGAAGTATAAAAACGAAAACAAAATCGCGCACAAAAATAGTAAATGTGTTATAAAATTCAAGACATTATGTATATTTCGTCAATAGTCAAAATTTTTGTGTTGAGGTGTAATTTGAATTGTAACCATAGAGATGTTGAAACATTAATAATGACTTCCACGGTTTTTTTCGCGTCTTTCAAAAATGTTGGCTTAACTTCGACGTCTGAAAGTGGGAATGTAATTTTCGAAAGCCAAACCCTTTGTATTGACATAGATTTCAAGACATCACCCCAATTTAATTGATAACATACAAAAAATAGCATTTGCGACTTAAATCGCGATAGTAAGTAGTTGGTTTAATTTAAACGTCTGTCAGTTACAATTTCATTTTTAGGAGTGACACTTCTTTTTAGCTTACATCCGTTTCCAGAAATTATCTCTACAGTTGACAAAATGCTATAAAACACTTTTATCGCAATATTCTATAGCTTATTTTTGTTGAAGCTGCTGCTAGTTAAACATTAACTTTTGGGATTGAAAATCTTTAAATTAATGTACACATACGAGGTGTGTTCAAAAAGTACCCGGAATTTTCTTTTTTTTTTTTTAAATATTTATTTATTCGTTTACATCAATGTGGTCCCCTTCAAAGTAGTTCCCCCCAGATATAATAAACTTATGCCAGCGTTTTTTCCAATCTTGGAAGCACTCTTGATATTCACTTTTTGATATGTCCTTGAGCATTCTCAGCGATTCGGCCTTTATTTCTTCAATCGAGGAAAAACGCCGTCCTTTCATGGATCTCTTCAACTTTGGAAACAGGAAAAAGTAACACGGAGCCATATCTGGTGAATATGGAGGCTGGGGCATGACTACGATATTGTTTTTAGCCAATAAATTACGAACAAGCAACGACGAGTGAGCAGATGCGTTATCGTGGTGCAAAAGCCATGAATTGTTTTTCCATAAATCTGAGCGTTTTTTCCGGATTGCTTCACGCAAACGTCGCATAACTTCAAGGTAATAATCCTTATTAACCGTACGACCTCGGGTAAGAAATCTTGATGCACTATGCCATTATAATTGAAGAAAACAGTAAGCAAAACCTTCACATTTGATCGAACTTGACGTGCTTTTTCGCTCTTGGTGACGTTGGATGCTTCCAGTTTGGCGATTGTGCTTTGGTTTCGACATCATAACCGTACACCCAAGTTTCATCACCAGTTATGACCCTTTCAAGCAAACTTGGACCATCGTTGACGTCATTTAACAGCTCCTGAGCGATGTTCATGCTATTGTTTTTTTGGTCAAAATTCAGCAGTTTCAGCAAAAATCGCCAAGCTCATAAAAACAGGTCGATCCTTAGCAACTACCACAGACAAAGTAAACAGTGAATATAGCTGAAAATTGCATCATACTTTAGGGGCATGTATACCAACACAATAAAAAAAATGTTGACCTTCGGACACTCCAGACCCGAGAAATTTAAAAATTCCGGGTACTTCTTGAACACACCTCGTATTACAATTGGATGGCATCAAAAACCATTTAAAAAAAACACCAATAACATTCTTAAATTAAATAGCGATTGTCAACAGCTTAGCAACACTTCAACTTCTAAAAAATAAATAACTACATAGGTTCTAGTGACTTACAACTCTCAACCATTCCTGTGTGCGAGTACTGTTGTCAGGCATGGAGGGGACCAACAGTTTTCAAGAATTACTCTTGGAGGATTTGTCAATTCCTCGAAAGAGGCAGCAGCGAGTCATGGGCGTCAAGATGCAATCCATTTAAAATTGTTTCCCTCCCTATTTAATTTTTCGGAAAAGTTGTACTTTTGATACATTTTTTCTTGGAAACGCTGTCAATACGTCACTACGTACTGGCAGAAGAATATTTCTGCTATTACCTTTACTAAGACTACCTGCAACTTTGATATCAACTGGTTTTCTTTCACGCCAAAAATTAGAGGTCAGCTCTCGGTCTAATAACAGAAATGTATCAAGGAATACAATTAATTGACATTCTTTTGTAGAAATGTATCCGTCCTTAAAGTTTAAATCAAGTGTTCCTATTTTTTTGCCAGTCTTCAATGACCCCTTCAACAAATGGACTCCAAAACTTTTACAACGAATATTTCAAGATTTGATGTTTTAAACATATACACATAAGTGCTAAAGACATAATTACTAAAAATTAAGATTTGGTCCTATTTTGTTGGCCATAGCTGTAAATAGAAAATGGTTCTCTATGAATGTACATTCACTTTTGCATAAGCACACATTTGGGTCTATATTATAATATGTATGGCATTTTCAAAAACAAGGTGACCGAAAGGAGTGGCTTGGATGTCCATCAAGACTGAGGGACAAGGCGCACATACAACTTGTACTGATGGTATGCTGGTACTGGGCACTGGCACTGGGACTGATGATTTACATAATTGGCCATGTCGGCGTTGTGGGCCCTGTTTGTTAAAGGGATTAAAGTTTAAAACATTTTTAATGGCGACCCATGATGTTGGTCGAACAAACCAACGAACGAAATGCTACTTCGACGACGATGTCGATGACGATGAACGACGACGACAAAACCGAAGCGGTGCATCGGTATGTGCTTGTGCATTTATTTTATGGACGACTACGATGCCGACGACACAAAAATTTCGGAAAAAACCATATCATCCCTTCCAGATGAAAATAAAATAAAAATAATTTTTTTACAAAAATAAAGAAGTTTTGAAGCAAAAGGGCTTGACATAATGGTCGATTGGATTTACAAGCAATGTACTCGTCACATATACATAGGTATGTATAATAATGTATATGTGTAACGTGATGTGGACAAAAATCGATTTTGTGCTTTTTGTTGAGTATATGTATAAATTTAATGGACAAATTACTGGGTCAAGAGGAAGGCTTTTTAACGAATTTGTTTTTTAAAAATTACTGAAAATGAAAACAAAAAGAACGAAATTAATGTTTCAGTCCACATTTGCATGTTTCATAAATTATTCAAATAAGAAAAACATTAATGATTATTTTTATTTTTGCTGTGGGAACAATAAATATGTGTGTTTATTTGATCAAGTAATGACAACAAACAATTTTGTTCAGCAATTACCTACTTGTTTTACATTAATAATTTAAGTTCAGGGCGGTTTCTTTTTACAATGTGTAAATTGTGAAAGTAACATATTGATGCTTTTGTGGTTCGTGATGGTTATTGTAACGAAAACAAACTTTTCAATATCTTTCAGTTTAACGTGATTCATTTGACATTATTGCAGAGTTTACATGTAAACATCTTCAGTCACATATACAATGGATAAAGAGCTTACACAAAGCAAATACAAAGCAAATGTACCTAATTCTTGGGCACAGTTAGTGTCAGAAACTCAGAATTTGTAATTGAAATTGTAATTGTAATTGTAATTGTAATTGTAATTGTAATTATAATTATAATTATAATTGTAATTGTAATTGTAATTGTAATTGTAATTGTAATTGTAATTGTAATTGTAATTGTAATTGTAATTGTAATTGTAATTGTAATTGTAATTGTAATTGTAATTGTAATTGTAATTGTAATTGTAATTGTAATTGTAATTGTAATTGTAATTGTAATTGTAATTGTAATTGTAATTGTAATTGTAATTGTAATTGTAATTGTAATTGTAATTGTAATTGTAATTGTAATTGTAATTGTAATTGTAATTGTAATTGTAATTGTAATTGTAATTGTAATTGTAATTGTAATTGTAATTGTAATTGTAATTGTAATTGTAATTGTAATTGTAATTGTAATTGTAATTGTAATTGTAATTGTAATTGTAATTGTAATTGTAATTGTAATTGTAATTGTAATTGTAATTGTAATTGTAATTGTAATTGTAATTGTAATTGTAATTGTAATTGTAATTGTAATTGTAATTGTAATTGTAATTGTAATTGTAATTGTAATTGTAATTGTAATTGTAATTGTAATTGTAATTGTAATTGTAATTGTAATTGTAATTGTAATTGTAATTGTAATTGTAATTGTAATTGTAATTGTAATTGTAATTGTAATTGTAATTGTAATTGTAATTGTAATTGTAATTGTAATTGTAATTGTAATTGTAATTGTAATTGTAATTGTAATTGTAATTGTAATTGTAATTGTAATTGTAATTGTAATTGTAATTGTAATTGTAATTGTTTTGGCAATTATTTTGAGCCTAAAACTATCTTTTCTGATAAAGCTAATTTGTATCTTCTTGGATTCGTGAAAAAATTCAATTGCAGCATCTGGAGCTGAAAAACCCGTAAGTTATTGTATTGTCGCGAATTTAATTCATTCACAGAGATTCACAGTTTGGTGCGGCTTGCAGACTTTTTTTCTTTAAAATTAAGACTGGAAACAAAGTGTCTGTCAAAAGATCTTCTGGAGCTTTTTTGGATTAATTTATCTTCAACCGTGTAGGACCGATATTATGTCAACAATCTGAAAACGAATGAAGCAATTTTTGTTTATAATTACCGCACACTCAAAGTGTTTTGATATGCCATATAACAGGGACAGACATTCGTGTAGTACAGCTGGAGAAAGAATATCAGCGATATACAGAAAAGCCAAAGTTGGACTTAAGGGTAAACTGTTAGATTGAGGATTATATCATCCAAGCCAACAACAGTATTAAGTTATTGACGAATATTTTGTCGATGCAAGTTTTCTATATTCTTATATATAGGACTGACTAAAAACAATGGCACATAATTTTAAAGAACCTATTGTAAAAAAAATATTTAGCAATTTACTAAGGCTGTCCAAAATTTTAAACCTTTGCTAACTAGTAAATTGCTAATTGCCTTTTATTAAAAAACGAGCATCCAAATATGTCTAAAAATGGACAGTTCGTGAAAATAAACAGAGCAACTAAGCTTAAACAGACCTATTAATTGGAATTCCTAACTCTAGCTCTTATACGAACAATTGTGCAGATGTCATATGGATTTAGAAAATTGCTAAAAGTTAAAGTAGCCGTTCCGTGATTAGATAGATAGATGTTAAAATTGTTTGAAATGGATTTAACAATTTACTAAATCGTTCAAAATTTTGCGCCAATGTGATTTGTTTCCATCTTCAAACGATTTTTTTACATTAACAGTCAAATAAAATGTCAAAGTGACAGTTTCACATTTTGCAATAAATTTAGTGCAAGATTTTTAGAAAATTGTAGGTACCTACCACATTTCGAAAAAAAAAAACATGACGACAAAATAAAATTTCACAGCTAATAAAAATTAGTAAACGGCACCTTATATAAACCCAAAATTTGTTTGATTGATAAAATACTGTTGTTTTGCTATCCGATTTCATACTTTTGATAAATAAATTTACAACTAAGTACATATTAACTTTAATATTCTCTTCGATTTTGCTATGAAAAGAATAAATTTAAAAAATTACCACCAACTTTATGTATTTATTTCAATTCTTTTGTACTTATGTATCAGGAAATAATTCATAAAAGAAATAAGAAAATTATCAAGAAAGAAAAATATATTATTTTCTTTGGGTTTCTTATTGAATTTTAAGTGAAAGCTCAAACAAACAAAGAAAAACACCTTGCAACAAAAGACGTTAAAAATTGTTTCCTAACAACAACAACAACAACAACAAATTAATCGCCCTCTAAATTAGACCACAAGAAAAATAAATTCCATTCATCAAAAACAATTCTAAGAAAATTTATTCAACGTAAAACTCTGAAAAACTGTTAAGATTATAAATAAGGGGCGAGCGGATATGCAAAGCTATGTAGCATACCTAGCTGTGGCTTCCGTTTCCTTTCCTATTCAATTCATGAAAATTCAAATGTAATAACTTAAGAAAAAATCTTATTTGACTTCGCACTTTAGTACATAATACAAGCTGAAGTAATAAAAACAACAAGAATCCATCCAAACAAAAATAAAGTAAGGTAGAAGAGAGTTTTAACAAAAAAACAACCCCTATCGCGAAAATCTCCCTTTTTGCAGGTTAGTTTCCTAAAACAAACACATTTTTCAAAAGCGATTACCAATTTTAGCAAAAACAACAAAAACCAAAAACCCAGCGTCGTCGTCGTTGTCGTCCTTTTGACATTGGCCTGCTGCGCTGCGCCGCGCCACTGCTCCACCGTCTCCCGTTTCCACTTAACACCCCCACGCTTAAAACCAAAAACGAATAAATAAAGGGATGAGAGGTTAGGTTAAGGGTGTTGAACAATATTTTTCACCCCTCACCTGGAATAGAGAACACAAAACCCAATAGATAATTGGTTTTGTATCGATCGGCTGAACTGGATAGAAATGAAGAAAAAGAAAACACAAATTCCGTTATATCATCCCTTGTATCTTGGAGCCATCAGATTGTATATGTTAAAAAGTGTTGGGGTTGGGGTATATCTGAGTTCCGAATCTGCTGGTGGTCTGGTAGCAATGGGTAGGTAACTAAAAATCTAGGGTAAGGTATTTTCGAAATCAGACTAAGATAAACACAAACAATGCACAGCACAGCACAGCACAGCAAATCGAGTATAAATTGTCTGGGTCGGGAAATTCGTAGTCGCTGTCCCATAAAAGTGAAATATAATTCCTTTGCAGTCCATAAAGTGTAATGATACAAAACAAAACAAAAAATCAAATAAATATTTATACATATAAACAATACTAAAATAAAAATATGGCTTCAATAAGAAAAATGTACATTCCTACAGTGCGGTTGCAAGTGTAATATAGACGAGACGATGATTTTCTTTGACATTAATCAAGGGTTTGCCATAATACAAATGTTTACAGATTTTGACAGATCATATTTGCTAGGCAATTTTTTCTGACAGTTCATTGTTCTAGTTTCGAAAAAGAAAAGAAAATTCACCACCATCAACTAATACGGCGCCATCGATCAAATCTTTCAAATAATTAGCCTGTTAGACAAATTCCAATGTACCAAGTAGCAAAGTTTTCAAACTGTCACATTTTGTGGCTCATGACTTGACAGCGAGAGTGACATTTTAACAAGGAAGTCTTCCGATCGAGTGATCAATTTCATTTGAAACATATGTATGTCCAAAAATATTGTGCAGTTTCGGGGAACATTAGGGACTTCATTTGCAGTCAACTGAATTCTTTGAACGTAAAGCCTAGTACATACTTGTGAACCATCTCGTGAACCCATACAAATTTCGGTTTTTGGTTCACCCGTGAACGTGCTCGTGAAGCTGAGTGGAGAACAAAGTGGAGAGTTTTCATTCACGGGCAATTCACGTGCAAAATGTACGGGAACTGTTGGTGAAGCTTTGACATTTGGTTACAAAAAAAGGACAGTTTTCAATTTTTACTGAATACTGATACTGATTCCTCATTTAAAGTTTGTGGCTGCTTTGCGTGTGGTTTAAAAAAAAAAGTTAAAATGCATTTATATGAAATAGAATACAAATGTTCACAACGTGTATTCACAAGTGTGTACCAGTGAGCAATTTCAAAAGTTCACTTTCTCCACTGGCGAACGTTCACTTCACGAGGAAGTATGTACTAGGCTTAAATGTCATACATTTCAAAATCAGTACTCTACACTAAACTCTACCTTCAGTTCATCGTACAAAAACTACCAAAAACATTATTGTCTCCAAAACATTCCTCAGACAAGCTACAAGTCCATCACGATTTGTATTTTGTAGTGTAAACAAATATTAATTATTACCTTTTTACACGAAATATTAAATGGAATTGTGCAGAAAATAAGTAAATCATAGAGTAATAAATTTCAGCTTTCAATTAAATGAAAAAACATGATTGTCATCACAATCATTTGACTAGACTTGCCTGTTAGGGAGATTTTTCTTGTCTAACTTCCCAGTCAACTTTGCAATGACGTTGCCTTAATTGGAATGCAATTTTTTGGCCACTAGATACTAGAGACTTTCAAGTCTATTATGTCGTGTGAACATGCCCATTGTGTTACAAAGTTCGTCCCATAGACATTCAGCGCAAGTGGTTTGAGAATATTTTTTTAATTATCTCACGGAGAAGTGAAGTAAGATCAAGAGTAAATTTAAGAAACAAAGTTTTAGTAAACAAAGCTATGAATTTATTGTTGTCAATTAGACAAATTCTCCTGGATTGAAGGAAAGCTGGTAAAGTTGTGCAATTGTCAAGTATAAAATAGCTCAATCAAAGGATTCTAAATTCTGTCCTAAATCTGTCAATTAATGTGATCATCAAGACTGATACAAATTCTGTCAAGTCAGTGTGTTCGGTTGATCTATTATGACTTAATTAATGCTCGTTCAAAATTAAGTATACACTTATTATTTTTGTCAATGTTTTAATAGATAGTTTCTTTGACATTACTACAAGTTGAGTTTTTTTTAATAACTTTCTTAAATTTTTTGTTTCTTCACTCATCGACTTTGTAGCTGTCAGTTTAATAGAAATTAATGACGCAAACTATCAGACCATAAAGTAATATGTTATAGTCATTTTTAGCAATTTTAAACGATATGTTAACATCTTACTAACTCTTAATCATTTGCTTAAGTTAAAATCAATGCAATGGCTATTTTAACTTTTAGCAATTTCCTAATTCCATATGACATTTGTACAATTATTCTTACATATATGTAAGAGCAATGGATAGAATGGTCCAGTCAACAATTGGGAATTCCAATTAATAGGCCCGTTTAATCGCATTGGCTTTGTTTATTTTCACGAACTGTCATTTTTAGACATGTTTATATGTTCGTTTTTTAATAAAAGACAATTAACAATTTATTAGTTAGCAAAACGATACGAAAGGTTAAAAAATTTGGACTTCCTTAGTAAATTGTTAATAATTCAGAAAAATGCTAACTAGTAAATTGTTAAACTCTTAACAATTGGTTGTTTAAAATTTTGCGTTAATATCTTTGATTTTGACAGTTACAAAACAGAGTTTATACCTAGTATGTTGACATTCAAAACATACATATTTTATTCCAAAAGTCATAGAAACCTATATATATATTACATATTCCGGCAACGGCCTAGTCACTGATAAAGCTTCGGTTCCCATCGATCACCGAGATCAAGCATCAGTGAGCGTGGTTAGTAGACAGATGGGGGACCGTCTCGAAACCTACCGCGTGCTGTTGTCATGTGTTCTTTCTGTTCTTCTGTCTGTTCTTTCTCTTCTGTCCTTCTGTCTTGTATTAATGTCTTGTGTTGTTGTCACCTTACATAGTCTAGTTGCTCAAGGTGCTGTGTTCTCTACTCTGTACATTTATGTGCTGAGTAGTGTGAAATGTAATGTAATATTACATATTAGACAGTTATAACATTGGAATCTTTGAAGTCAACTTATTTTGACATTTGACCATTTTAACTCCCTCGCATATTAGAAAAAATTACAATTAACTTGCCTCTCCCTTTGTTGCTACCAAGTTCAAATGGTATAAAATAATGATAAGAAATAATCACCTCAAAATGAAAATATTCAACTGGAAGATGTGAATTTCAACAAATGTCACTGAGATTTTGTTTTTTTTTTTAAATAAACGGTGTTTGCATTGAACTCAACACGCTTAACTCATTTTGACACTAAAGCATTTTATCAATGGCCATTGTCACTTTCCTCTTTATCACTCCTATTTATTACCAAGACAAAATATAGGACGTAAAAATGTGTAACCCGTGGTAAGATGAAAGTCAAAAATAAACTCTCTTTCAGATCTATTAAATTTGACAGTTTATATGACTTGACAGCTCGCAATTATTGTGTTTAAATTAGATTCTTTTGTGACTACTCATTTTGACATGTCATATCATTTTATCTCACTTTTATGCGATATTAAAAAACAGAGTTGGAGACATTGTGTTAGAATGTTTTTGAAAAAGCAAACATTTATTAACAAGAACTTTATTTCTTTTGATTAATAGAGGTAAAAGAAAAATATTTCTCGTATTTTTGATACAGGTGTTTCTAAAGTACAAAATTGTATTAAAAATTTGTACCTAATCACATGAACTAAAGTGTAGAAGAAAACCAAATTATATTCATACCTGATGTTTTTAGGCTGTAGTGTACATATTTCACCATAGCATGTCATTAGATTTCTTTATTTCTTTTTGTTTTTGTTAAGACCCATTCCAAAAAGGGGTTGAAGCAAATATTCAGGGCACGACATCAGAAACACAAAAATCCAATTAATCAATTGGTCATTACTCATTAAATATGTATTCGGCCATGAATTATGTCCAGGACAAATATTTTTGCCATTATATTGACCCTAATGGGGTTTACTTCTGTTTGATTATATTAGGTATGGTATTTATGGTGGTATACTATGTACATTTATGTATATGTAATATAAATGTATGTATTATATACCTTGTAAATATGCTCAGACACCTATGGCCTAAATAATAGGAACAAAAGATAATTTTGATAATTATGTCCTTAGCAATTGTGTAAGTCAACAGATTTATATTTTAATCATATAATTTTAGTGATTTACCACTTTAAAAGTAAAGCTAGATGTCAAGACTTTGGAGCACATTTGCTGCAAGATTTATAAAAGGCAGACCAAAAAATAGTAACACATGATTTAAACTTAAATAGAACAATACATTTCCACAAAAGTGATCAATTGGTTTTATTTGTAGTTAAATTATATTCGATATTTAGTTGAAAATCTTTTTTTGGTTGTTGAATGCTTCTCACATTAGGCGGTGAATATTTTTGTATGGTATGAATAGAATAGATAAGTTTAGGGTTTTCTTATTAACTTCCCATAGAAAGATATTGTAATCGGTCCGGAAATTTTTGCCATTTCTGAGAGAGACGTGTGTGTATTTACGTTCGGAAACCTTCTTTCGTTGGCTTTGTTTCAAGAAGCTTCATAAATATCGACTTCAAATGCATTTTATTTTACAGATGTTAACATCAAAAAAAGCAGAAAAGAGTTTCTTGAAAAACTAAGTACTTATTAAAGCAATTTAAAATAAAATGCACTACTGGATCGTACAAACTTTCTCATGTATCTAAAGAGTCTGTTTACAAATATTTCATGCATTTTAAGATTTAAAAATCTACCTGCAAAACCTACCTGATTTCAAAAATTTAAATGCCATTTGATTTCTCAAAAAAAACTTTAATTTTTAAATTTTTTATTTGAAAATCGTTAGAGCAGTTTTTTTTAAATTAATTTTGTATATATAAAATTTTTCAACTTAAGTTTAAGAATGTATTTGGTATTAAGAGCTTATTTATTTAGTTACATTTTACATTTCCATTTCGTAAAAAAAACGATGAAGATATCGAATTTATAAATACAAACAATACAAACATATTTTTGTATATTGAAAGGAGCAAAATTAAGAAACAAATTTAAACGAATATTTTATAAAAATGTATCGGTTTTTTTTTGAGAATATACGAATTTTATATTTTTGCTCAACACATTTGTACGGGGACTACTGTAATTGTTGGGCTTAAAAAAATGAAAAAAAAAAGCAAAACTCGAAACGGCTCAAACCTTAATTTCCAAATTTGAAGTCAACCGACCAAATGCAGGCGGACGGACTTTTTTTTGACTTCTCTATCATGGTTATGCCATGTTTGATTAAAATGTCGAGTTCGAAATTTCTTATGAATGCAATACTAAGTAAATGCATTAAGAAACAACGTTTTTGACATTTTGGAAAATGTTTACAAAAATAGTATCGACAATTTTCTTAGAAATTATAAAAACCTAAAAAATATTACTTAAAGTTGGTAAAAATTGATTTTCGAATCAACACTTAGAAATATTCGACCTTACTGACAGTTGTAAGAGGTTTTTCAATTGGCGCAGGTACATTTTTGAGCACAGTGGCGTCCATTTTGTTTTGGTGACATCTGTCAAATCTTTTGTTTATTATTCAGTTGTTTATGCCAAATCATCATGGCAAGTTACACGATTGAACACCACTTTAAAATGATAAAACTTTATTATCAAAATGAGTGTTCGTTAACGCAAACGTAGATGTGGTGGCCCTTCATAGTCGACTCTTCAACGTTTGGTGGCCAAATTTGAGACGAATGGTTCAGTAAACAATCAGCCAACACACGTACGTTCAAGGAACGCAAGATCGGCTGAGAACATCGCGCGGTGTACAGCAGAATACGACGCAGTCTTTTCCTCGCCGTGCACAAGAACTCGGCCTCTCGCAGCCTTCAACTTGGTGAATTTTGCGTATGGACTTGGGCCTACACCCGTTACAAGATCCAACTGACCCAAGAGCTCAAAGTTCATGACCATAGACAACTGACTGGGCTTCGATTCGTTTTGAAGAGGACCCTAATTTTGGCCGAAAAATCATCTTTAATGACGAGGCTCATTTTAGGATGAATGGTTGTGTTAACAAGCAAAATTGCCGTATATGGGACGACACCAACCCACGCGAGATTCACCAGGTGATAATGCATCCCCAAACAGTTACCGTTTGGTGTGGATGTTGGGCCGGGCGGCGTAATTGGTCCGTACTTTTTTGAAAACGACGTTAGTGAGGCGGTCACCGTCAACAGCGAGCGCTACATAACTGTGATAACTAATTTCTTATGGCCCAAATTGAACCATATGGACCTAGACGACATGTGGTTCCAGGAGGACGGCGGCGGCGCGGTGCTACATACCACACAACAAACTCCACGATTGACATTTTGCATGAACGATTTGAGGGTAAGGTAAATCTCTCGCAGGGGTGATGTGAATTGGCCACTAAGATCATGCGATTTGACCCCGCAAGATTTTTTACTGTGCTGTTTCTTGAAGTCGCAGGTCTATGCAAATAAACCACAATCAACCGATGCCCTAAAGGTAAACATATCACAGGTTATCGCTCAAATTCAGCCGGATCTATGCGGAAGAGTCATTTCCATAAGGAATTTGACAGCTCTATTTAGTTAGATTAGAAACAGGTATGTATAGGGTATATTCTACTAAAATTCTAGTACAATTTCACTTAAACCTATAAAAAAGTCTTTGAAATTATTTTACTTATCTACTGTTTGTTGAGAAATTGTATGTACATAAGTCAAAATAGCAAACATCACATTGCCAATCTGTTTTTGGTGAATATACCAAGCGAAAATTGTTAGCGCTGGCGCTGTTAAGACTTGGAAACACACATATATTGGCAAACCTTTAATTGAATTTCAATCTTAAATATTTAGAAGGTCAATTAGAAACGTAGCAGATTTCTTTATCAAATGAATACCTTTAACAGAAAGCGGTCGATTCGGGTTAAATAGAGCTTTAGTTTTCTGTTGGGTGGTAGCATTCCAACATTCAGCAAAATATCAAAATCTTGATCGATGCTTAAGTCTATTGACATTTTAGTTTTTGATTTTATATTTTTAGATAAAATATCTGGCAATGTACATTATTTTTTTTTTTTTTAATTAGTTTTTTTATTTTTGAAGTTTATTTATTTAAAAACAGCTTAAACATAGGTTCTGTCATGTATATTTTTAGACTCCAGGCTATCGCTTGAAAATGGATTTAAATTATTTATGAATAACATAAACTGGAGTTTAGTTTAGCATATTCCAAATCAGAACTTATCAAAAAACTATGAATGTGGCCCAATGGTTGCGTTCAAAATAATTTTTTAATATGAAAAATACTGGCGCAACTTTTTAAATTTTTAAAACCTACTCTCAGTCTCAATCATTTTTAAGCTCGAAGTCGACTTTTAAAATGAATTTTAAAATATTTTGACAAATTTGCATTTGGTCGACCGCCCCAACAAAAACAAAAAATAAGAATGTGGTACATAGTGTTGGACTAGCATGTCCGGGGACCTCTCGATGGAATACTCTACCACAGCCCTTTATTAGTTAGAAAAGTTGTTAAAAATTAAGAAACATTTGAACAAGACTTTTTTATTAAAGAACTGCTTTAATTAGAGTCAGCTTTATTTCGAGAACAAGAACTTTTGAAAATGTTGCGCCATTGTTTTTAAGAAGTATTAAGATTTTTAGAAAAATTACATTGTCAGTTTTTTACTACACAAAATTGTTAACAACTGTGTTCTATTCCAATTTCAACTAAAATTTTTTGAAACAATAACAGATATTGAAATCAAACTTATTTTATCATGTGAATACATATATAAATATTGTTGTTAACTTTTAGTTAATTTTAACCAATTGACAATTTTTTTTAAGAAAACGTGTAATTCTACAAAAACAAAAATCAGATTTAATGATAAGAAATGGTTTTCGGCTCAAGTATAATGAAAACATTTCTTTGTTCTTATTGACATTGATATTGAAAATTCTCAGGAAACTTAGGAACATAAACTGGTAGGTCCTTATCAGTGTGATATTAGATCAAAAAGTCCACAATCGATCAAATATTCACATTACGGCAGACCGTGGAAAAAACCCAAGAGCATCAAGTATAGACACGCACCATTTCTTCATCGATTTCAAGGCCGCATAACTTCTTCTTGACATTGACTTAAACCTTTTTTATCTTAGTTATCAGTGTGGGTCGCATTAAACCCTCTTTTTTAAATTTGCTCTGTCTATAAATGTGTTTTTAAACGCATATCTTCTAAACCTCATGATAGCTACAAAGGATCTGCCAAAAAGATTACTATGATTGGTTTCAATGAAAAAAATTAAAGATAGCTATACATTTTTCCTTATGGATATGTTCCTATTATGAAAAATTACTTCAAGATGTTTGTTAGTAAAGGTTTTGAAGAAATGATGTCGAAATTATTCATAGATTAAAAGTCCTACCAAAAATTTCACTTTTCTAAACAAAAAAGACTGTTGTATTAGGATTTTTCTATTATTTTGACCAGGTAAATTGTTAACGCAGTACCCGTGGCATGATGGTTAGTGCATTGGAGTGTCATGTCAGAGGTCTTGGGTTCAATCCCTGCCTATGCCATCTAAAGTTTTTTCACGGGTACTGCCTTTTGCGAGGAATTGCCAAATTCTCCAAGTGTAATTCTTGTCATAAAAAGTGCTTTCTCAAATTAGACGTTAAGATCCGGCTTAAAACTTTAGGTCCCCTCCATGCCTGACAACAGTACTCGCACACAGAAATGCTTGAGAGTTGTAAGGCGCTAGGCCCTAGTTCTCAACGGACTGTTGGGCCACCCAATTTATTTATTTTTAAATTGTTAACCTATTTGTAACATACTATTGTTGTAGTCATAAAATTCTTTATTCAACAGTTTGACAACAAATTAACACCCTAAGTATATTAACAGCTTTTAAAGTTAAAAAAGCTGTTCAACTCAGAAGTATGACATGTTTCTATTATTTTGGCCGCAGCTGTACATAATTGTGAGTGGCAAGTAATTAGTTTCCTGGCCATAATGTATACGTGTAAATATTAGCACCTTCCACTAACTGTATGTGGCCAAGTGGGATATTTTCAATTTTAATCTGCCACAACTATTAGTCAGTTGGTTGTAGCCATTTAACACCTAGGTTATACCAATGCTTTGAGGGCGGAATCGACAGGTTACGTATATCGGATTAAATGGACAATGGCCTTTTAACTCAAACTAAAATGCATTTTGCATATAATTGTTAGTCTAGACAAACAAAAAGATGATGAAAGAAATACTAATTCCACAGTTTTGTACTTAACTAGCGTTCTCTTTTTTTCTTGACAGATACAAGATAGACAAAAAGAGAAAAATACAATCCACGAAAAGGACATAAGCACAATTTTTGTTTTAAATCAGAGAAAGCTTAAGGAAAGTAAATTTAAACACCAGCTAAACTGTCAGAGGACAAAACGAAGTTAATGGCATTTCAATCTAAAATGAAATTAAATCCATGTCAGTCTGGGGGATTGTTTCTAATCCCAATACCTCCAGTTGACTTCAATGTCAGATGGTGTAAACCTAAACCTCCTATAAATACTCACATACATAGGTACCTTACTTAACAAGAAGAAGTATAGACATGGATTTTACTCGACATTACATTATACGAACAGTTAGAGATTTATTGTCTTCCTTATACGAACCTATACTATTTTCTTTTTTTTCATCCAATTCGTCCATAAGTTTGACACTTTCTTTTTTACTGGATTTGTTATAAAAAGGAGGGAAAACAAAATTGAAACATGAATTTAAATTATATAGTGGATCTCTTGGGGACACTACCTTTGGAAACACATAGATTCGATGTCAAAAACACCTGCGATATATATTTTTGCAATCCTTTTCGGAATGAAAACATCAGACGCACACAAAATACAAAAAAAATAAAAACCTTGATGTAATAATGTTGTAAAATTAAATCTGCAGGCATTTGGGAATAAATTAAATTACATTATGATGAGTTTTTGGAGAGACGCAAAAATAAAATACAAAATTATAAATTAGATTGACAGCGAAGGGCGAAGTATACGTATTGTCATGTGTCCCAATAGGATGTTTGAGTAATTTACAAGAATTTTTCCAAATGAATAGCGAGTTTCACATTCAATTAAATGTTATGTGTTTTTATTTTACAATGTCAAAATCATCGTATTTAAATCCTCTTACGCTGAAAAAAAAGGTTAATACCAATGGCTGCATGGAGATAAGAGACAAGAAAAATCTTACTCTAATTGCGACTACCCTGTCAAATATTATATTTGGTATGTCGACCTTAGTAGAGGTTACCAAATTGCATTAAAATGTTTGTTAAATGTTTTACCACTATTAATGTTTGACGTTTGGTTCTAAGCTTAATTTGCTTTTAATGTGTGAATTATATTTAAAAAACTATTTTCAAAACATTACTTTGGTAAAAATTGCGTAATTCTTCCAACAATTTGTTTTATTCGTATAAGCCAAATTATTTTCTTATTTCTTGAACAAATTCCAACTCAACAACTTAAAATGGGTACAAGCGCAAATCAAGAAGCAGAATTCGCCATGTTATGCCCTGCGACAGACCAAGTTCTTATGAGCAACGCGGGATTGACTGCCTCAGACTGCCCACTTTAAAGAACAGTGGAGAAGTTTTTTGCAGACCTTGCGTTTCGTTGACAGACGAGTGTTGGCTGATTGTTCAATGGGCCGGGCCGGTAGACTCGAATTTGGCCACCAAACGTTGAAAAGTCGTTTTTTTTAAGAACGACCATGTACCCCTGCTAGATAACATCTATTTCTATTTATAAATAAATTTAAATCTATGTTTAGGGCTAAACCTGTGGTCTAACTATAAACATAGGAAATGCTGTGTTTAATACACACCAACCTACCCTCCTTAACACTTACTTTTCTACATACCTACCCATCCACTACCCACATTACAATAAAAAATACAAATAAAAAAAAATACCTACAGCGAATAGGAAAAATTCAAAATATGGCAACGAAGCATTGTATCAAAACTTAAATTTGAAAACGTTGTTTTTAAATTTTCAAATTTCACAAAAATAGAAAATCTAAAATCAAATGAATACAATTTTTTGCTAACAAATCTAAAACACATTCAATAAAATGTATTGCATTATGCAAGTTAACGTATTCGCATTACATTTTTAAAATGCCACCCAAAAGTAAAGATTCATCATATCATATCTTTCACTTCATGCAAGAACAGTTCAGTTCAATAAAGCTGTTTTGAGATTAAGCTAAAAGAATTGTTTGATTTAATTAAAGTTCTTTTTAAAAACATCTCCCGGTAATTACATTAATTAATTTGCATACCTGTTTTACAGTGTAGGTATGAATAAAAAAAATCTCAGGTAACTTTGGTAATGACTGATTTTTGTTTACAATTGAGTAATTTATTTTATTTATTTATTTCAATATTTCCAGTCGCTCTTAGATTCCACTTAATTTTCGTACTCCCCCATGGCTCGCCTTCCGTAACAAAATTTTGTGTTCTATGATAGTATCATTCAAATATATATACAAAGACAGCTTGTTTCTTTTGTTCAATCATAGCTAGAGCTTCTGAATAATGTGACCGAGCTAACGTCACTTTTATTTCGCAAGAGGTCGGATACAAATTTAAGTTCCAACTGTTCTGAGCCTATATTATATACAAATAAAAATTAGGGTTTGATATTTGAAAAAAGATTTGAAATATCAAGTGAGGTCTTGCAAAACCAAGGAAGGTCTGAAGATTTCAAAGGGAGGTCTAGAAATATCAAGGGAGGTCTGGAGATTTCAAGGGAGGTCTGGAAATATCAAGGGAGGTCTGGAAATAGCAAGGGAGGTATAGAAAAATCAAGTGAGGTCTGGAAAAGGGAAGTCTGGAGATTTCAAGGGAGGTCTGGAGATTTCAAGGGAGGTCTGGAAATATCAAGGGAGGTCTTGAAAAATCAAGGGAGGTCTGGAAATATCAAGGGAGGTATGGAGATTTCAAGGGAGGTCTGGAGATTTCAAGGGAGGTCTGAAAATATGAAGGGAGGTCTAGAAAAATTAAGGGAGGTCTGGAAATATCATGGGAGGTCTGGAGATTTCAAGGGAGGTCTATAAAAATCAAGGGAGGTCTGGATATTTCAAGGGAGGTCTTGAAATATCAAGGGAGGTCTGGAAATAGCAAGGGAGGTATAGAAAAATCAAGTGAGGTCTGGAAAAGGGAAGTCTGGAGATTTCAAGGGAGGTCTGGAGATTTCAAGGGAGGTCTGGAAATACCAAGGGAGGTCTTGAAAAATCAAGGGAGGTCTGGAAATATCAAGGGAGGTATGGAGATTTCAAGGGACGTCTGGAGATTTCAAGGGAGGTCTGAAAATATGAAGGGAGGTCTAGAAAAATCAAGGGAGGTCTGGAAATATCATGGGAGGTCTGGAGATTTCAAGGGAGGTCTAGAAAAATCAAGGGAGGTCTTGAAATATCAAGGAAGGTCTGGAAATATCATGGTAGGTCTGGAGATTTTTAGAGTGGTCTGAAGATGTCAAAAGAGGTCTAGACATATTAAGGGAGGTCTGGAGATTTCAAGGGAGGTCTAGAAAAATCATTAGAGGTCTTGAAATATCAAGGGAGGTCTGGAAATATCATGGTAGGTCTGGAGATTTTTAGAGTGGTCTGAAGATGTCAAAAGAGGTCTAGACATATTAAGGGAGGTTTGGATATTTCAAGGCAGGTCTTGAAATATCAAGGGAGGTCTAGAAAAATCAAGAGAGGTCTGGAAATATCAAGGGTGGTCTAGAAAAATCAAGGGAGGTCTGGAGATTTCAAGGGAGGTCTTGAAATATCAAGGAAGGTCTGGATATTTCAAGGGAGGTCTTGAAATATCAAGGGAGGTCTTGAAAAATCAAGGGAGTTCTAGAAATATCAAGAAAGGTCTGGAAATATCAAGAGAGGTCTTGAAATATCAAGGGAGGTCTTGAAATATCAAGGGAGGTCTTGAAATATCAAGGGAGGTCTGGACATTTCAAGGGAGGTCTTAAAATATCAAGGGAGGTCTGGAGATTTCAAGGGAGGTCTTGAAATATCAAGGGAGGTCTGGAGATTTCAAGGGAGGTCTTAAAATATCAAGGGAGGTCTGGAGATTTCAAGGGAGGTCTTGAAATATCAAGGGAGGTCTTGAAAAATCAAGGGAGGTCTTGAAATATCAAGGAAGGTCTTGAAAAATCAAGGGGGGTCTTGAAATATCAAGGGAAGTCTTGAAAAATCAAGGGAGGTCTGGAAATATCAAGGGAGGTCTTGAAAAATCAAGGGAGGTCTGGAAAAATGAAGGGAGGTCTGGAGATTTCAAGGGAGGTCTGGAGATTTCAAGGGAGGTCTTGAAATATCAAGGGAGGTCTGGAGATTTCAAGGGAGGTCTTGAAATATCAAGGGAGGTCTTGAAAAATCAAGGGAGGTCTGGAAATATCAAGGAAGGTCTTGAAAAATCAAGGGAGGTCTTGAAATATCAAGGGAGGTCTTGAAAAATCAAGGGAGGTCTGGAAATATCAAGGAAGGTCTTGAAAAATCAAGGGAGGTCTTGAAATATCAAGGGAGGTCTTGGAAACTCAAGGGAGGTCTTGAAATATCAAGGGAGGTCTTGAAAAATCAAGGGAGGTCTTGAAATATCAAGGAAGGTCTTGAAAAATCAAGGGAGGTCTGGAAATATCAAGGGAGGTCTAGAAAAATCGAGGGAGGTCTGGAGATCTTGAAATATCAAGTGAGGTCTTGAAAAATCAAGGGAGGTCTTGAAATATCAAGGGAGGTCTTGAAAAATGAAGTGAGGTCTGGAAAAATCAAGGGAGGTCTGGAAAAATCAAGGTAGGTCTGGAGATTTCAAGGGAGGTCTTGAAATATCAAGGGAGGTCTGAAGATTTCAAGGGAGGTCTTGAAATATCAAGGGAGGTCTTGAAAAATCAAGGGAGGTCTTGAAATATCAAGGAAGGTCTTGAAAAATCAAGGGAGGTCTTGAAATATCAAGGGAGGTCTGGAAATATCAAGGGAGGTCTTGAAAAATCAAGGGAGGTCTTGAAATATCAAGGAAGGTCTTGAAAAATCAAGGGAGGTCTTGAAATATCAAGGGAGGTCTGGAAATATCAAGGGAGGTCTGGAAATATCAAGGGAGGTCTTGAAAAATCAAGGGAGGTCTGGAGATTTCAAGGGAGGTCTTGAAATATCAAGGGAGGTCTAGAGAAATCAAGGGAGGTTTGGAAATATCAAGGGAGGTCTAGAAAAATCAAGGGAGGTCTGGAGATTTCAAGGGAGGTCTTGAAATATCAAGGGAGGTCTGGAGATTTCAAGGTAGGTCTTGAAATATCAAGGAAGGTCTTGAAAAATCAAGGGAGGCCTTGAGATTTCAAGGGAGGTCTGGAAATATCAAGGGAGGTCTTGAAATATCAAGGGAGGTCTTGAAAAATCAATGGAGGTCTGGAAATATCAAGAAAGGTCTTGAAAAATCAAGGGAGGTCTTGAAATATCAAGGGAGGTCTGGAAATATCAAGGGAGGTCTGGAAATATCAAGGGAGGTCTTGAAAAATCAAGGGAGGTCTGGAGATTTCTAGGGAGGTCCTGAAATATCAAGGGAGGTCTTGAAAAATCAAGGGAGGTCTGGAAATATCAGGGGAGGTCAAGGGAGGTCTTGAAATATCAAGGGAGGTCTGGAGGTTTCAAGGGAGGTCTTGAAATATCAAGGGAAGTCTGGAGATTTCAAGGGAGGTCTTGAAATATCAAGGGAGGTCTTGAAATATCAAGGGAGGTCTGGAGATTTCAAGGGAGGTCTTAAAATATCAAGGGAGGTCTTAAAATATCAAGGGAGGTCTGAAGATTTCAAGGGAGGTCTTGAAATATCAAGGGAGGTCTTGAAAAATCAAGGGAGGTCTGGAAATATCAAGGAAGGTCTTGAAAAATCAAGGGAGGTCTTGAAATATCAAGGGAGGTCTTGAAATATCAAGGGAGGTCTTGAAATATCAAGGGAGGTCTTTAAATATCAAGGGAGGTCTTGAAAAATCAAGGGAGGTCTTGAAATATCAAGGGAGGTCTTGAAAAATCAAGGGAGGTCTGAAGATTTCAAGGGAGGTCTTGAAATATCAAGGGAGGTCTTGAAAAATCAAGGGAGGTCTTGAAAAGTGAAGGGAGGTCTGGAAAAATCAAGGGAGGTCTGGAAAAATCAAGGGAGGTCTGGAGATTTCAAGGGAGGTCTTGAAATATCAAGGGAGGTCTGAAGATTTCAAGGGAGGTCTTGAAATATCAAGGGAGGTCTTGAAAAATCAAGGGAGGTCTGGAAAGATCAAGGAAGGTCTTGAAAAATCAAGGGAGGTCTTGAAATATCAAGGGAGGTCTTGAAAAATCAAGGGAGGTCTTGAAATATCAAGGGAGGTCTTGAAAAGTCAAGGGAGGTCTTGAAAAATCAAGGGAGGTCTGGAAATATCAAGGGAGGTCTTGAAAAATCAAGGGAGGTCTGGAGATTTCAAGGGAGGTCTTGAAATATCAAGGGAGGTCTTGAAAAATCAATTGAGGTCTGGAAATATCAAGGGAGGTCTGGAGATTTCAAGGGAGGTCTTGAAATATCAACGGAGGTCTGGAGATTTCAAGGGAGGTCTTGAAATATCAAGGGAGGTCTTGAAAAATCAAGGGAGGTCTTGAAATATCAAGGGAGGACTTGAAAAATCAAGGGAGGTCTTGAAATATCAAGGGAGGTCTTGAAAAATCAAGGGAGGTCTTGAAAAATCAAGGGAGGTCTGGAAATATCAAGGGAGATCTGGATATTTCAAGGGAGGTCTTGAAATATCAAGGGAGGTCTTGAAAAATCAAGGGAGGTCTTGAAATATCAAGGGAGGTCTTGAAAAATCAAGGGAGGTCTTGAAATATCAAGGGAGGTCTTGAAAAATCAAGGGAGGTCTTGAAAAATCAAGGGAGGTCTTGAAATATCAAGGGAGGTCTTGAAAAATCAAGGGAGGTCTGGAAATATCAAGGAAGGTGTTGAAATATCAAGGAAGGTCTGAAAATATCATGGGAGGTCTGAAGATTTCAAGGGAGGTCTGGAGATTTCAAGGGAGGTCTTGAAATATCAAGGGAGGTCTGGAGATTTCAAGGGAGGTCTTGAGATTTCAAGTCAATGAAGAACACGTAGAGTTTTTTGTCTTGGTCTAAGAACAAATATATGATCAACAGTTGAATACCCTTGTCTAAAGCCGGCTTGAAATTCTTTTAATTGTTTATTTTCTTTTATCCATGTTGACAGTCTTCGTTGCATTATTGCGGTAAATATTTTATAGGATGCATTAAGAAACGAAATTCCCCGATCCGATGCACATCCTTTCTTGTAAATAGGAAAAATCAGTGCTTCCTTGAACTGAAGCGGTATCACGCCTGTTTCAAAAACATTATTGAACAAGAGAGCTAAACTTTCAAAAAGGCCGCTATTCGCATATTTATAGAATTCAGCTGGTATTCTATCAGACCCTGGTGCTTTTCTATCTTTAAGGCCCTCAGCTGCCATTTTCACCACATCCGGAGTTATTTGTTGATCAAGGATTTGATTCTCGACTCCTGGAGCAGCATAATGAATGACAACCCGGTTCATAACTGGATTAAGAAGCATATTGAAGTGCCGACGATAAAACATCAGAATTAAGTTGTCGACCAATTGTGTATTGTACACCGTTAAGTTTCCATGCCAATTGCCAAAATTCAGCCGAACTTCTGCAGCTCGCCAGTTTTTGGGCTTCCATTTCAAAATATTTTTTCTTTTTGCATTTGCATAGCTCTTTTAACAACTTGTTTGCTTCCATGTATTGTTTTTTGTTGAAATTGCTGCTGTTGCGCTGGAAAATTCGCAACCACGAAAATGATTTCTGCCTTGTATTTAGGCACTCACTATCAAACCATGGTTCGACAAATAACTTATTAATTTTTCTTTGCTGGTTCGAAATAGGATATGCTGTTTTAATCACATTTTCTAGTTGATCAAAGTTGGTTATTTCTTGATTTCTTAGCAAGTTTTCTAAGTTCTCTCGATAATTGTTACCTTTTGCCTCTGACCACGCTAGTTTAGGAAGTAACGTAATGTTCCGTTCATCCTCGCTCATAAAACTATCAAGTTGAAAGGAAACAATTATTGGAAGGTGATCTGAATAAGGTAATTGTCCAATTTCAAAGTATGTGACGTAAGACTTCCAATCTCCACCAATTAGACTGAAATCTATAACAGATGTTCCTTGCCGTCCCACAAAGGTAAAGTCTCCATTTTCGTCCATATTACTAGTTCCATTTTGAATTCTCAAGCCAAAAGAGTTGCACAGTTCTAGTAATTTTTTCCCCCGTGGGTTGCAAATTTTGTCTTTAGACTTTCTTGTAATTCCAGCCAAAATATTTTCCGTACCTTGCTCCTCTCCTATTCTTGCATTCATATCACCAATAACAATTACATTTGAGTTTCTCTTCGTGGAAAGCATCTCCTGAAGTTTCTCAAAATCTGAATCCCAGGATGTACAATTTATATACGTGGGCAATATCCAAAAACTTTTTTTATCGAATTGCATACTAAGATATGTAATTCCTGTATAAGTTCTAAATTCACATTTAATATTTTGTATGTTCTTTTTATAACCAAAATAACATCCTCCGCTAGCTCTTCCCATTGAATGAGTTCTCGTTGCAGGGATCCACACAAATTCGTTATTACTTAATTTATTTTCTCATAAAGAATAATTTTGTTCAGTTAAAAATGTTTCGTACAAAAAAATAAACTCAAAATTATAGAAATCTACAAAAAGAGACTTATTACTAAGGCCTGATACATTATAAGATAATATTTTAAATTTTTCTACAATACTTTTCTTACAAGAGGTTTTTTTACTATAACTAATGGGGCAGACGGCATTTTCATTAAAAATATTGTTGATTATTATTGGGCCTAAGACCTACCTATATATATGTGCGCATGAATTTCGTTACTGGCCTATTCTCTTAATATAAGTAATATGGAAATAAAATATTTATCGCCCAAGAGCAACAACCAAGCATTTACCAAGCGTCGCAGTTCTGTGTTCAGTTCTTTTTTCTTTACTGATATGAGTATTTTTCTTCGTTTCGTTTTTAAATAACGGTACGCATTTTTTATGGCATATAACTCTATTCTTCTATCCGACGTTCAGTATGGAACGGAAGAAGAACTGCGGGCTGTGGTTCCAATGCTTACCTCGACATTTACAGAACTTCAAGACAACAGTATCATATTGGAAATCCAGCGAATTCGGCGTCACATGGTAGCTTCAAAGATAAATTTAAAAGATGCAGAAATTTGGACAGCCTTTGAATTTTTAAGCTTCATTGTCATTGGCGATGAGAATTTATTTAACAATTTGCGTCTCAGTGGCATCGTGTGAACGAAGCTTTTCCAAATTAAAATTAATAAAGACTTATCTAAGATCAACGATGAGCCAAAATAGGTTGACTTATTTGGCTATACTTTCAATCGAAACGGAGCACACAAAAAATATAGATTTTAATAATATAATCGAAACATTCAGTACAATAAAAGCTCGTAAGCACCTTTAAATGAAATCTTTGTTCGTGTTTTTTTCTTAAATTTTTCAAGGGGTGTAAGCTTGCTTTACCGCCCCGGGTGTCACTGCCTCTTAGTCCGCCACTGCATCTATATATTGATTATGAAGTTTTATCATTTGCATGTGTTGCTCGACGCTGACTGATTTAAAGAAGATATTTTGACAGAAAGAAAAAGAAATAATATGGCCGCCATGATCTGTCAAAATTAACCCTATTGGAAACTATTGGAAAAAACTTTGAAACCATTTGATCTTACAGCTGTCAAAGCATAGAAATAAATAAATGGCCCTGCATCAAAACTGCACACAGGCATATTTGCTTTCCTTTCTGTTCTTAACACAAAATAGAATTCGTAATTTTGGCAGATATTTTTTCGTACTTTTTGTGGAGTTTCGAATTGCAGGTTTTTTTCGTCCGCCCATGCTGTGCTGAAATACCTTTATGAACACAATTGCTTTATTTAAAATAAATTCATAACAGCAGACGTTGACAAAATAAGTAACATATGTAAATTATTTAACAGTATCTTTTGATTTGATTTGTGGTACATGCATTTAAAAAATTGCTATCAGCAAAAACATTTTAAAACTTATTGTTTGCGCATGAAACCGTGTTTAAAAACATGAAAACCGAAGAATAAAATTTTATTGAATATGAAAACCTGTAGACCGATGTTAATATGGTACATTCCAAAAAAAAAAAAACATTCCTTAAAAAAATTTCCGGATGACATTTTCCAAAACCATTTTCAGATGACCAAGGGCCTATTTCACCAAACACTTTTCACTTTGCAACTTTGCAAAATACGTTTCACCAAACTCAAATTTGCCAAGTACAAAGTCTTTTCTGAAAAGTGAAGAGTTATATTATTTTGCAAAGAATTTTTCTTTTTGTTTCACAAAACAATAAACCTTGTAAATTATCTTTAGATTTTTGAAAAGCTTTTCAGTAATATGCAAAGAGAAATTTTCAATAGCAAATAAGAGTTTGTTTTGTAAATTTGTAAAAGCAGCAAAGTTTGCTGTTAATTCGACGCTACCGGAAAGTGTCATGAGTCCCCCTGTTCTTGAGAGCGTAAACGATTCTATGGGACGATTCTTCTTTCGCACTTGTGCAGTTGCAAGAGTACTGAAAGACCTTGACATACACAAATCCGCTGGCACGGATAGTATCTTCCAATTGTTCTGAAGAGGTGTTCTTCAACACTGGCAAAACCACTGCGTAAACTTTTCCATCTTTTCTACTATAGAGGTCTCTTTCCGAGCGGATGGAAAATAGCATTTGTCCAGGCTGTCCCTAAAAAAGGCTCCCTCCACCTATCGTCCAATAGCACTCACGTCCCTTCGTTCCAAGGTGATGGAAACGCTGATTAATTATCAGCTCAAGAAATATCTTGAAGAACGGAAGCTTCTTAATGACCGACAGTATGGCTTTCGTAGCAATATAGGTCCACTGGTGATCTCATGGTTTATCTAACCGAACAGTGAAAAAAATCTATACATCGTTTTGGAGAAAGTAAGATTATTACACTTGATATTTCAAAAGCATTTGATAGAGTTTGGCACTAAGCTCTCTTATCGAAAATGCGTGCTTTTGGTATTGATGAATCTCTTCATCGTTGGGTTAAAAATTACTTTTCTAACCATTCAATACAAGTTGTATTGGATGGTTTCAAGTCTGAAATTCATAAAATAAATGCTGGTGTCCCCCAGGGCTCCGTCCATCCAAAGCTTGAATATAATTCGCATATCTGGGCAGGTGCCCCTAAAACAAGTTAAAATCTCTTGGATAGAATTCAAAAAAATGATAGGCGATAAAACTATAATCGAAACATTTACATCGCTAGAACACCGCCGCCGCCGCCGCCGCCGCCGAATTCCGATCTTAGCCCCTCTGCTATTTGTATGCAAATATAGCAACTTAATACAAACAAATGCCAATTTTTCAGCAAATTTACTGTTGTTTTATGAACACAAATATTGCCAAGCTTTGTTTGTTTATTTTTATGAATGCAATTTTGGGAGTTCTGCGGAAGTCTTAAAATCACAAACTCAGCATTTGTCTTTCAAAATTTGCTATTTCGTAACTCAGTAACTAATTGAAAAAGTTGATACTAAGAATGTCTTGCCATATTGCTTTTTTGTCAATTTGAAGATATCGATTAAACGGATTTCAAAGTGAATTCTATTCATACAAGAAAAAATAACATTAAGTGCGTTTTTTTTCGTATTCCATATATAGTACAGTGAGAAATTGCCAAAAAAAAACGATCCGCAGTAGTCCGGTTTTTATATTTCAAAGTTGACACAACTGAATATTTGCCAGAATAATTTATCAAAAAATTCCAAAAAAAAATTGCGAAATTCAGACCAGGGATGAAATCGTGTAAGCTGATTTTTGATAGTTGGCTATCAAAATCAAAAAAATACGTCTGTGTAATGTGATATTCGATTTCAAAGTTTTAACCAAACAATTTGACATAAAATAAAAACTTCAAGAAGGGGGTTTGTTCGTACACTACTACATTAACATGTGGTGTTGAAGCGAGCTTGAAGCTCGCCTAAATTCTTTATATACCTGAATCGAGTTGAAATGAGCTTGATTCGCCTCGATTCCGGTCGGGGATCGGAGTCGAGTCAAAATTTGTGAAGAAAAACCTGTGTGGAGGAGTTGGTTTTACAGATAATGCGTTATGGTCTGTTTATTTGCATGTTTGTATAGAAAAAATATAGTTTTGTTTTAATAAAAAAAAATGCACATGGAGTAGGTAGCATATTCTGATATGGTGCTGAACTATTCAGTTTTTCATTGTTTAACACGAATCAAACTATCTCACTTGCACTTCATAAGAAACATCGAAACACCATTTGCATTTTAGAAAGTGCTTTCAAACTTAATCATTTTTAGATCTTCGTGTGCTGTGGAAACACCACCTTTGGTGGTTTATATAACATAATTATCTTTTCTATTGTTTTCTTTTGCAAAATAAGCCCAGTTAGTCCATTTTCACTAACAAAACTAAATAATATCAACAGTAACAGATTGATTTTTTCCATAATGGAAAACACACATGATTCCAAATGCAAAACTACTCAACGAACACAGCCATCGAGATCCAAATGCAATATCAATCGTACCAACATTTGAGAACTAAATCACATAAGATCCATTCGAGACTCTTATAAATGTCAAAAACCCATCCATAGTGAGATTTTACTCTAACTTTTATTGGTGTTATTCATACTATGGATATTGTTTTTGTTATTCGTGTAAAATCCTACTATACTATGGATAGATTTTCCAACAAAACACGGGTATTTTCGTTACTTTATTGATTTTGTCAAATGTTCTGTATGTTTTGAAACAATTTCAAAAGAACTTTTTATTTATTTTTTTTAGTAAAATGTAATGTAGCGTGTCTACTTATTTTGCCTTTGCAAATGAGAAAGCAAGTTAGAAGTTCAAATAATTGTTAATGGACAGACATTTTTTAAACTTTCCTTCTATTTTTGAATTTGTACTGCAAACCGTGTCCCAAAAACTTTTAAAAAGGTCAAAAGACTTAAATTAATTTTGATACATTGCTCCAAACTAAAAATATTTTTGTACAAGGCATAGTCATTTAAAGAACATTAAAAGGTTTGCAATCAAAAACTAAATTTATATCTCTTTTCTGACCAAACAGCTATACACGTTTAAGCAATTTCGTGATAAAGATAAAATGGATCCACTCAAAATTCCAACAATAAAGCAAAGTTGCCAAGGCTATGAATATAAGTCGAGTAATAAGGAGACCAAATTATACAAACCTATTGAAAGACTGATCTGACAAATGATACATTATAGAGTCTTAAGGACATAAGGTATCCGTATCCGGAACGTACCTTTGAAAAGTTAAAATTTTCAATTTGACATATCGGATCCATTACAATAACTTACTACCTGTCAAGTTAAAAATGTGTTGTTTTATCTTCCTTTCTTTTTTAAAACTTTAATACAAAAATTATGGAAAACTAAAATCCTATCCTTATTTTCGTGTATTCTTCGTTAATAAACACAAAGACAAGTATTTCTATATGTTTCTTTTCATGCAGCCTCTAAATAACTATTTGGCTATATAAGACCTTTCTTAACTTTTGGCTTATAGACTTCTGAACCCAAACCCATAGTTTACTGTAAACCTTCATAGATTATTTATATGTAAGTAAATACCACAAAATCATCCACTTTACATCCGCTCCGCACATCAGTCTCATCTTCTTCAATTTCAATTCTTCTAGGCGTCTCAAAAACTTTATACCTTTTACGTGTTCGTAACTCGTATATAATATGAATATTCAGTCTTTTACTCTCGCATAACATGTTTATACTATGTTAGGTATTTGTTGTAAAAACCCTCATGTGTAGTAAACTTGCGTAAATCTTCAGGATTTAAGTTTAAAGGAAATGAAAGGATGAATTAAAGGAGTATACCTTTTTTCTCGTCCTTAAACTTCTTTTCACTGCCTATATATTTTAATTTCAAAGACGATGAAAAAATAAACAACATCGCTGTCAAGGCAATCTTAAGTGAATATAGTTAGGGAATCATGCTTCATGCATCATGATTTATGATTTAACTGTTATTACTTAAATATTATATGTACTTTAGCTAGTAACGGAACAGTCAAGGTTTTTTACTTTTTCCTATACTAAAGAAAACAGCAAGAAAATGAAAAACATACAAATATAAACATTTTCTGTTCCTTGAAGCATACACAATTTTGTGGGAAGGACGAAATGTACAAACATTTTCTTTGAAGTGTGAATTATTGTGTGTAAAAAGCTAAGAGGAATTAAAACAAAACAAAACATACAAACAAAAAATACTATTTAAAAGATGAAAGAATAATAATTATAACATTTTATCAAAAAAAAACTAAAATAAAATACAATAAAATTCGGACAATGCGACGAAAGATTTTTCTTTTTACTTATTTTTGTTTCTATTTAATTTATTTCTCTTCCAGCAAAATAAAAATTGTATATACAGCTATGGCCTAAGAAATAGGAACATTTTTAACTTTTGAATTTAACTGTTTTTTGTCGCTTAAATAAAGTTAACATGTCTTAAAAAAGCTATATTATACTAAAAGTTAAAATGTACTCAAACTATTCAATAAAGTCAAGTTTTTGGTAACATTTTTAATCTGCGATTGATTTCGTCCATAAAAGATTAGTGCAGAGCTCCCACGTCAACACAATAGACGCCATATTTCAAAAGTTTGTCCAAATACTAGAACTCAACGTGGTGTCAATGAAGCTTTTGTAAGTAATGAGGCAGAGGCGGTAAAAATGGGTTTAACGGTTAATAAGGGTAAAACAAATTACATGTTGTCATCAAGAAAGGACCTACAATACCGACACGTCTCGGTCAAAACGTAACCATCGACAGGCGTAACTTTGAGGTTGATAAGGACTTCGTCTACCTAGGCTCCGCTATGAACGCAAAAAACAATACTATGTTGAGATCAAACGAAAAATTACTCTTGCTTACCGCTGTTTCTTTGGGCTAAGAAAGCCAAAGTAACAGCGCCCTCTCTCGAGTGACCAAAGTGTCGCTATATAAGGCACTCATCATACCCGTCCTGCTATACGATGCAGAAGCATGGACTATGAGAAAAGCGGATGAAAGCACCTTAGGTCGTTTCGAGAGAATAGTGCTTCGCGTGATCTACGGTCTCGTATGCATAGAAGGGGAAGAAGGGGAGTGGAGGAGAAGATGGAAGGACGAGCTGTACGGGCTGTACAGCGACGTAGACTAAGCCAGTAGGGTAAAAGTCCAACGACTAAGATGGATGGGTCACTTAGAGCGCATGGAAACCAGTGCTGCAGAGGAAGACCGCGGATCAGGTGGCCCGTAAAAGTGGAATGTGACCTCAACCAACTTGGAGCGCGAAACTGCAGACATCTAGCTTGGGACCGAACTAGATTGAGAAGTCTGTTGGGTAAGTAGGTAAATAAGTAGGATTGATTTCTTGATAGGTGCATTAGATATGTACATTATCCGTAAGGGATCATTTATAGATATTATTAGTATTTGCCATAAGGCTTTTTTCTTTTTGAGAGGAGCACTAAGCAGGATCTGAGCTCCCCGATTCATTTAATAAGCTGGTTAACAATGACGTACTGAACTGATTTGGGTGCCCCGTTTGAAACGTTGTGTTCTTTTGACAGCTTAATTCAAATTACTAGGTCTGTTCAATTTCGAAAACCCAGTGTGTACTGGGGAACTTCAGAGAATTTTACTATCAGAATTGGCGTAACAAACTGTCAGAATAATTTACAAAATGTAGAAATAATGAGTGTTGAAATAAGAGACCGATTTAACAAAAATTAAAGGATTTTATTTATAGTTCTTGAAAAAAAAGAAGAACCAAATTATAAAAAAGGAAATGAAAGAAAGAAAGAATGACAGACGACGAAAGTGACAGTTGTCAAGAAGTTTTGAATAATAGAAACAGTGTTGCCAGGAATATTATACAAAGCTCACAGCAAGCTCATTTTCGTATTTTTTTTACAAACATTTTAGTTTTCACCTTTATCTTTTGTTTTCGTTCAATTTGAAGCATAGCGACTCACCATGAATCGAAACTTTATATCATTGACAACTGATGTCAACGGACATGCCAAAGATAAAAGTTAAAGTTCAGCTTCTTTTTGCGTTGCTTCCGGTAAAAAAAACTTGCTTATGGGCCGCTTCAGATAAGAACATGTTTATTTAATCGAGCTGTCAGTTGTATATGTTACCGCAACGACGGATTCTATTAATTGACCAATTTAATTGTCAAAGAATTTTCCATCTGTCTCTGTCATAGAGTGTGTTCCGAGCTAGCTAGATATGCCTTAGTTAAAAAAAAGAAACAGATTTTATTTTGGCAGCTCAGTTCTGTGCTCTGAGCTTAAAAAAAACATGCCTATCAAAATCAATCATTAAAATTGTTTTTCGAAAGGTAATTTATCATTGAAAATTTATCTCACTGAACAAATTTTCTGATTGAAATGAAGGGGACAAATTTACGTAGGAGACAGTTATAGCTTACATAAGTTTTCATCATTGCAAATTTTGTCTCGAGATTTAAAAGCGAGTAAAAGAGTCAAATTTGTTATGTTTGTTGTCGAAATGAAGCTGACTAGTTCAAAGTTTTGAACTGGAAAAAAAACAAACACGTTATTTAATCCAGAACTTTTCTTTTAGTTCTTTTTTTTAATGAACAGCTCTTCGTTGATTTAACATTTTGAAACATAAGCGTTCCCTTTTCTTTGTATTCCAATCTGTCAGTTGAACTTTAAATGATCAACTCTAACCTCAAATGCTTGGTTCTAATTAAGGAATGCTTGATTTAAATTAGGAAACGTGAGTCCAATGACAAAAGTTTTTAATAAAAGCTATAACCAACGTGTAGAAAAAATTCCAATGATTGGTTTCATTCAAGAAGACCAATGACAGCTACAACTAGCCCCTAAGTAAGATCATGAAAGTTATGCAAGAATGTTACTTTATGTCTAACAATTGAACAGTATCCAAAGAAATAAGAATATATCTGTTTTAAATGACTTTTAGAGACTGAGAAACCTTAAACAAGAAACTTAGAGCTCATTGAGATTTGAACAATCAAATCAGCTCTAGGACGGACAAGGGTTCTTCGTATTATGTAGAAGATTAACTAAAAATAAATAAACGACATAAACCATAATGCCTTCAAGACATAAATGGGGGGAGAAATAAACTCTGAAGTGTTTCAAACATACATGAATACATTTATTGGGAAAAGATGGAAAAATATTTGTTAGTTTCCCAATTCGAGAAGCGTATTAAACCATTGTTCAAACTTGAATATGACAGCTGTCACTGATATGTTCCGCTCAGCTTCTCAAGACGAATTTCAGAATTTATTCAGTTGAATAAAAATAAAAAATTTTAACTTTTATCAAATGTAATTTATCAACACATATAATTGACTTTTTCTAGAAATGCATAGTTTCTTGAAGTTAAATCAAGTGTTCCTATTTATTTAGGACGGGCTTTCATAAAGCCTGCAGCAAATATGGACTCAAAAATCTTAATAAACAATATTAATTTTTAAAAATCCCAAATTAAGAAAACATTAAACAAATCAAAAATATTTAGGTTTGTTGCCTTTCACAAGTGCACAAGATATAATAACAAAATATTCAGTTTTGTTACTATTATTTTGGCCATAGCTGTATATAAGTATTATATTGTTGTGAAAAAAGATGTCTACGTCGAGATAAAAGGTTACTCATCATTCAGAAAGGACGACATCAATTCAAAGGAAGTAACTTAAATGAGTCTATATAGCTATCTTCTTTTCGTCGTATTATAAGAAGAAAGTGAAAAATGAATGTAGTATATATCTTAAGAGGAAAACGACAGAAGCAAGAAAAAAATAAAACAAATTAAAGAACTTGAAGACCGGTCCGATAAAAATTTTAAATTATAAAGGAAGTAGGTACCTTCCTACCTATACCTTCCTTTAGGATGGCGCATCCTTAAAATATTATGTTAAAAAAGAATTCATATTCCTGCTCAAATATTTGTTATTTAAAGAATAAATAACGATCATTGGAGAATAAATGGGAAACGATTGAAAGTTTTAATTTTTCCAGGAAATCGATTATATCTTAATGTCCATATACATACATAAATATATGTATTTTATTTTAAGGATATGGACCTGTAAGTATGTTTGTATATATACAAACACGTATATACATACATATATTTTGATATGTAGCATGACCAAAAAGACTTTATTTTAGTTCATATATCTTTTTATTCTTCGTCATTTCGTTTGTGATTGATTAAATATTCCCTTAAGGACATTTTATGCTTCAACTTCTTTAGAAACTTTTTTCCTTTTCTTTTAGGTATTGAAAAGGGATCTGATGGAAGAAAACAAAAAATATTACCTATGTGCATTGACTATGACTATACGCTTAAGATTTAAAAAAAAAATAAATTGTAAAAGAAGACAAGAGCGAGAGAGGGAATCTTAAACTTTCAAAGGTTTAAAATAAAACTTTTATAGAAAATAATACTAATTTAAAGTTCTTTCTATTGAGCAATTTTTGTCTTTAAATTTAAATAAACCAAACATTTAAATTGTAACTGACTATAACACCAATCCATTACAATGTGCACCATCTCTACACATAGTACCTACTCTCAAGGAAAAGAACACAAAGCGACACCTGGTCAGCTGTCAAGGAACTTATTGTTTTAGAGTTGAGAATGGAGGAAAATCACCAGCGCCACCAGCACTCTCTACAATGTACTAAAACTTAATATGTGACATGTACTTTTTTGTCAGTATGTAGATTCGGTAGAAATAAATATTAAATATAACTCAAAATCTTTTTGGGTTTTGTTGAATTCGAAACGAAAGGTTTTTGAATTTCCAATTTCAATGGAACTAGAAAGTGAATAGTAGTGATAGTAAATCTAAATGTAATGTTTCTGTAAATTTATTTAAATCAAATTATAATCAAGCTATTATTGAAAATTATGAAAATATGTATAATAATATTAACTACCAGGTTGATTTTGATTGCTTTTCCTTCACAGTTCAAAAAGTTTTAAATGGTCTGAGTCATCTTGATTTAAACAAAAAAGCAGGTGTGGATTTGATTGCTACTCTCTTACTTTCAAAATGTGCTCTTTTGCTTTTCAAAATATAAATCACTTATAATACTGGTGTTTTTCTTCAAGAATGGAAACTGTCTTCAATAAGTCCTATCTTCAGAAGTGGCCTTAAACGCTTAATTAAGTATTATAGACCAGCGTTGAGCAATACAAAGACTTAATTTTGCAGTCAAGAGAATCATAACAACAAGACAGCATGGTTTTTGCAGTGGTCGGACCACTACTACAAATGTATGTCTTTTTACAAATTATAGGTAGGTACTCGTAGATGTTTTATATAAAGATTTTGTAAAAACATTCGATAGAGTGCATCAAGGGCTTCTAAATAGAAAATTTGAGAAATTGGTTTTGAATTTTATTTTTCTTAAATGGTTGGAATCTTATTTGTTAAATCGAAAACAGGTTGTAAAAATTGGAATTGTTCAATCTTTTTTCATCGATGCAATATCAGGTCTACCGCAAGGTAGTCATCTGGGTCAACTACTTTTTAACTTTTTCGTTAATGAAATTCCAGATATCTTAGAATCCACCAATTTTCTTAAGTTTGCGGACGATTTAAAAATATACCAACACAACAAATATCCAATAATGAAGATTGTAAGAATTTTCAAAAAGATAAATTATTTAAGTGGTGTAGATGTAATCATTTTGATCTGAATATCTCCAAATGTAAATTTTTTAGAGCCTTTCGTTGAAGAGTGATTTATAATTATAGACTTGGTAACGAAATGTTATCCACTGTTAGTGAAATTAAAGACCTTGGTGTAATTCATTAATTTTTTTTCAAAGTAAATTTCCACAATTTGGAAGCTTTTTGACGTTAAAAGGATACTCGAAAATTGTTGAAACCTACTACAAAAAAATTGATTCGGCCACAGCTTCATATCGTGCTTTACAGATATTGTAAGGCTTGTCAATCATCGTTTTGCTCGTAATACAGAAAATATCGCTGCTGTAAGTGAAAATGTTGCCGAAGACCAGAATGTGCCGATTCCTCTTAATCTTAAAATAAACCTTTGTCAAGTTATGGCTGAGATACCGCCCAATATGTGTCAAAAAAGTTGTCGAAAATTACCTCAAAAGAATCGATGCTTACAACAATTCACGAGGTGGTAACTACGTTTACTTTTGAAACCGCAAAATGGATAACCCTGTATATAATTTAAGTAGAGTTAGTTTAAATCCAAGCATGGCAACCATTATTTGTACAATACTCACTGGGAATTGTTTAACCAAATTGAATTAAATTAAATCACCTTACACAAACAAAGAGCTTTGGGATTATGAAATTTGATTATCAAGAATGCGATTTGTCCCGATACAGATAATTTCTTAGAATAAAGAAGTTCTCCAAACCGAAAAAGTTCATGCAAACTTTAATTGCGTATAGTATCTAGTGCCATTCCTTTAAAAAATGTTACTTAAGTATAAATTTACATACATACATATACATACATATGTATGTATGTGGTATGTGGTTGAGTTGAGAAAAAGTGGTTTAAAAACGGTTTTTATGCAAACATCGCAAAATCCACCCTGGATTTTTCCTTTAATAGAGAGTGTTCTTTAATTCCCAGTTCATATCAATTACTTATTTTCAATACTCTCTCAGAAAAGTTTAGACTTGGAAAATACAAATTAGAGACATTTCTTTATCTTTTGACAAATATGAATACTTATGAATTAAATGTGTCAAACATATTTCAAAATGTGACTTAACTGTCAATTTCACATTCAGCGAGTTATGGCTTATTTAAAAGAGGTGATTTCCAATTTCTTAACTCAACCTTAATATCTCTCCGCTTAAGGGCCCAGTTATAGTTATAATTGGTTTTCATCATTTGAAATTTTGTTTCGAGATTTAAAAGCGATTAAGAGAGTCAAATTTGTTATGTTTGATGTCGTTTTGAAGATTATGGGTTGTAGGTTTGTTTATACACAAAAAGAAATATATTATTTAGCCCAGAACTTTTCTTTCAATTAATTTTTAATTTCTCAATAATGAAATCAGTTTCAATGAACAGCTGAGTGTTGATTCCAAATTTCAGAACATAATCGTTTCTCTGAAAGCGTTTCATTTTCTTTGTATTCCCATTTTTTAGTTTTACTTTCAATAATCAACTCTAACCTTAAATGCTTGATTCCATTCGGGAAATGTGTGTTGAATGACAAGAGATTTCAATGAAAGCTATAACCCACCTGTCAAAATAAAATCCAATGATTGGTTTTAATAATGAAAACCAGTGATAGCTATAAATGTAACAAAAGTTCGAAGGACACTTAAGTTTTAACTGTAAGTTGTTTGACATTTGTTCTCATTTAAAAAAAATGTACGCCCCAGTAACAATAATTAATTTATGAGGGAGATCAACCCTATATGCTCTCTAAAACTACTTCCGCTTGATATCTTTGTATATTAAAAGGTTAAAGGCTAAATGCTAATGACCTAGCAAATATGAAGGTCATATACAAGCCATTACGATAATGTCTCTTTATACCTATACAACTTTTCTGATGGATAAAGTCAAAAGGAAACGAACTTTTGAAGAATTTGTTTTGGTGTATTTAACCTTGGAAAATTGTGTCCAAAAGTCATTAAAGACCATTCTATATGTTACCTATTTTCATTAAAAAAATAATGTGAGGTCACCGGAAGACACTCAGCTTATAACTGCAAATCACTTGTCATCTTCAACCCATCTCTCTCGTACTCTTTTATGATAAAAGTCCAATGGTTCGATTATTGAGATTTGTTTTGAGGCAAACTGTGGGGTCATCGGAACATTACCTATTTTCCACCTCATACCTTCCTATCATTCTCAAAACAAACCTTTTCTTTTTTTTATTTGGTATTATATTAAATAAAATTATTAGGGTTCAAATATGTACATAACAAAAAGGTACATAATATCCATCGAATTCCGTCATACCTGTCTCCTAATACCTTAGCAGGTGTATCTACGATTATGAAATAAAATAATCTTTGAATTTGAATTAAAAAAGAAAACGAAAATGAAAATGAAAACAATTTAACCTTTTTGTCAAAAATAAAAAAGAAAGAAATGCGTTGGCTTTAAAGCAAAAATTATATTGAAATGTTAGGACCATTAAACATTATTTCCACACCATAACCCTTATAATAATCGTAACGTAAGCATTCAAAAACAACCCTTCCACAATTCAACCTATAAAAAAGAAGAAGCTTAACTGTTTTCATCTACTAGACAAACCTTTACAAATACTGACTAATCCATTGCATTGGAATGTGTACAATACAAATAAACCTTTCTTTCATCATAGATATGGATAAGGACAGGAAATTTTTACTGTCAAAATAATTAATATCAAAATATCGTTCGTGCGTTGCTCGTGTTGAAAGAGTTAAGTATTTTTTTTATAAAATTCTAAACCCTTGTTGTCATAAAAAACATCAGAACAAAACACCAACATTTAAGATTGATTAGTGTGTCGTACTCCTAATCAGGGTTGCCATGTCTTGAACTACTAAAATAACCAAATTTAAAAATATTTGGGGCTCAAAATCAGAGTCGAAAAGAAACCCAATACCAATAAAAAGAATCTAAAATTTTTAAGCAAAATCATAATTTGCTTTTGTTTTAATATAAAAAAAATGTCACACATAAACAGGAGGCATACAAAAGAATGCATTCTTTTGGGAATGCAATCATTATAAATTATTTATTGAACTCAACTAAAAGATTGCGTTCATTGATTTCACCTAACGATTGGGACTTCAAATTTTTGAAATCACCAATCATTAGACCTGAAAAGACTTCAAGTGAGTGCAAATACTTCAAACGAATGCAAAGACTACAAAATACTTCAAGTGCAAATTCTTTACATGCCATGAAGTCTGAAATGATTGCAATCAATTGATTGTAGTCAAATGATTGAAAGATTAGACACAGTGTGAGCTATTAAGAAAGGAGGATAGTATTATCCTCCGAGTTCGGTGAGATAAACCATGAGATCACCAGTGGATCTATTGCTACGAAAGCTATTCTGCCGGTCATTAAGAAGCTTTCGTCCTTCAAAATATTTCTTAAGCTGAAAATTAATAAGCGTTTCCATTACCTGAGAAAGAAAGGACGTAAATGCAATCGGAAGAGAGTTAGAGAGGAAGGAAGATTCGCCTTTTTGCATTATCAATCGAGCTTACAAAAGGAGTGTCATTGAAAACGAGCGTAGGAACTGACGATGACGTATAGTGTTGCGCAATTTGAAGTCCTAATCTTTAGGTGAATTCGATGAATGCGATCTTTATATTGAAGTAATAAAAGATTGCATTTCCAATAGGTTGCATTCTTTTACTGGCCTCTAAAAGTTAAAACAATTAACTTGACAGCTTGTTTATAGCTATTTTTGAAAGCTAATAAAAATCCACCGGACAAAATTCTGTCATTTGAATTTTATAAAATTTAAAAAAACATCATTGAAATTTGTTTGGCAGCTTTAATTAAAAATTTCTGTACTTGGACGCAAATTTTCTGACTAAAATCAAGCATTGGAGTTTATAGTAGATCAGGAAAGGAAAACTGACAAGTCGAAACAAATAGAAAATGGAACGCTTTCAGTGAAATGATTTTGTTCCTTATTGTGAAATTTAAAACAAACTGTTAATATTGAAAAAGATTTTATCATTGAATAAATAAAAATCAAGTGTAAGAAAAGTTCTGGTAAAGTATTTTTTTCATTTATTCATTCATTTTAATACCAAAAAATACATATTTATATCGCTTTTAAATCTCGAAACAAAATGTTCAATGATTAAAACCAATGATAGCCATAACTGTCAGGAAATTATAGAAATGAATTATTATCTAAAAGTAATTTTGTATAATTGAACTTTTTCTTTAAATTTGTTTAATTTCTAAGCAAAAAGAAATACATTAGAATATTTATACATTCAAATTTCATTCGGATTGATTTCAATGAAAGATATAACCGCAGGCTCTTGGTCAAAATTAGATTTGGGCTATACTTACAGAAAATCTTTTATTGTTCAATTCATGGCTAAATTATTAAAATTGTAGTCACCAATGTTGGTTAAAAGATTGCCCTATTTCCGATAAACACCTCACTCTGGCAAGCCTGCTCCTAATACTCTTCTGCGTGTTTAGTAAAGGAATTATTCCCTAATTTTATGAATTAAAAAAAAAAAAAAAAACACCCACTCACATTCTTCTCACTCATCTGACATCTATGGACCTATTTAGAAAATCCTTAAGCCCTAATGAGCTCCATATCTTTTAAGCTCTCTGCCTCTCTTCCATAATTTTTATACATCACAAAACCTAAAGAACACATCAAATTCGTTATGCGAATTTCGTAAATTTATTTGTCCCTTTCTTGTGTGAATGTATTTATACAATGTACCCGTTTCATTTCATTATACAACAAAATATATAGAGAAAGATTCACTGTAAATCAAACATTATTAACAAATAAAATCCCTTCTAATCCTTGCTCCCATCATTGAACCTTATACTTACTTAGGTTTAGGTAGGTATATCCTAGCCTAGGCATAGCTATGCTATCGCACAACCTCTATTTTCCCTTTTGCGCACCAGATATTATCGCACATTAATCTTATGTGATTTAGTATGTGAGCTAAATTAACTTTAACAACGCTCGCTGGCTGGCTGGCTGCTCTGCTGCTATTACTAATGTTCCCATCATAATAGCAATATACCTAAAGTTCGTTCCATGCCATATCAACCCTACTACGCGTCTCCTCACTCAATCCTCCAAGCCCTATTTTATTTTTGCTTTTTTGTTTCATCAAATCTATATGGTTTTGTTTTATATAAAAAGCTTCTGTTAAGCCCGGTGCGGTGTGTGGATAGACAAAATGATGATAGGGAAGGAATGTCATGCCTTAGAGTAAAGGGCCCAGCAGACCCCACCATTTTCTAATTCGCCTTATAAAGTATAACCATTGCGTTCCCTTTTCTTATTATTTTTCTTTTAGTCTTCACCCAAAGCATAAGTCTCATAATTGCATAATTTGTATTCAATTCTTTAATCTGTTTCATTCTTCTTTTACTTATTTTTTTTCTTTCTCTGTTTCTCTCTCTACAAATTTTTATTTTAGTTTATTTTTCCTCCGCATCGCATCAGTAGCTCTGAGCTCTGATGAATCAACCAGAAGCAGGACGAACCTCTAACCTCCACCCACCTCTCTTTTTACAGCCAACATCCTTCTCTCTTTACTTAATACTCGAATACTATTAGTATTCGGTAGTTTCATATTCTAAGTCTGTTTTCTTGGGACCTTCTTTCTTAACCCCATCAGCGTTTATATTGTGCTCCCTTTATTTTTTTCTTAAGCGCTTTTTTGTTTCTCTCTGTCTCTGGTTTATGGGTATAAACAGAGTTGCCACATATTCATTATAACAAAAGATTACATATTGTAATAACTTTTTATTCTAGAGATTAAAGAGATTTTGAAAATTTCCATCTTACTTACGGTCTTAGAATAAAAAACTCTTCATTTAGTTTTTGACATTTCGAAGATGTCAATAACATAAATATAAGTTTTAATTTTGTATGACTTAAAAATTACCAAAAGTTCAAACTTTTTAGAACTCATGCATTACAATATCTCCAAAAGTCTAAGGTAATGACGTTTTGTCATCTTTTTACACTTCCACTAGATGGATAAAACGAGAAAGGGAGATTCTTAAAATAATAAGTGGGAGCGAGATAATATGATGAAATGTCAAAATAAGTCCCTTCAAAAGAACCCGATTTGTAAAATTAACTTAAAGTACAAAACTGTTTGATTCAATTCGGCACTAAAGTAGTAGATCAATGTGAACTCAAGCTAAGAAGACAGTAATTATTTTTGGTTTTATCGTTCAGAACTTGAAATTTGATAACTAAGTTTAACACCAGAACTGTTTTTGATGTTTTTATCAAAATTGCATGCTCCAGTTATTTTATTTGTATGGAAACATTAAGGATCAGTTCCTTATATCTTTTTACTATCCAGAGAAAGAAAGAGGTGAAATATAAAAAATTCCCTTAAATGAGGATTCTAATTGATGACGATCTTTTAAAAGTGCACAATGTTTTCAAGCTGATGCATATATTAATGTTTAGTTAGATTACTTTGTTCAATCAATTTAAATTCAATTAAAAAAAAAAATTGTTTTAATTTTGATCATAAATGTCACATTTTGGAGAGAAACGATAAATATACACTACTAATTTTTCTAACTTTTTGCTGTAGTGTGACAGTAAAAAGACAAATCTGTAAATACATCCGTTTATTGCTAAACAAATTTTAAGATTGTCACAAATTCTCGTTTATAAGCTAAAGAAGAGGGTTCACACTTCCAAAGTTTCTGGCTATTGAACTTTTAAAACATCAATTAGTTTTAAAATTGATGTTTGACAGGAAAATTATACTATTTTTACAATTTCGCGAAGACTTTTTTATGCGGTTTGTAACATTGAATGTTTCTAGATCTGAACTGTACCTAATTATAAATAAATTCAAAATATAACTTATCCATATCAGACATCAGTTCTCAAAGTTTTATTTGATAATTTACTTTTTGTTAAAAGATATTCGCTATTTATCGGAGTTTTTGAATGAAAACATTGTAATGGCTAAAACACAACCGAGCGTTAGGTCGTCGGGCTTTTGACAGGCTTCTTACCGACTTTAGGATATTTAACGATATCATGTGCCACAAAGAGTGTCCTAAGAATTTGCAAAACGTGATGAAGCTTTAAACCTCGGGAGTTGATAAGAAAGTTAACTTAATTTTTCTTTTTTGATTTATTCATTTATTTTGATTATAAATTAAACAAGAGGAGGGAAGAAACTGCTGCTATATACAGATTCTAAAATAAAACACAAAATTGAGAAGACAATACAGTTGTCAGCTGTCAAAGCGCGAAAAAATAGAAAATAAATCTATTCGGGCATTGAGCTCGAACTTACGATATTTACGATATAAAGCGAGCACAAAGCTTGAGGTAACATTTCAGTTTGCCTCATAAGAGTCCATTGTTTCTATTCAATGTGTCAAAGTCGGCACCACCGAACGCATGATTGTGGTTTAGCTTTAAAGCCCTATTCACATGAGCACAACCAACGAATGAACGAATGTTCGTCGATTTTGACATTTCTTTCAGATGAGAGTTTTTAATTCGTCGCGAATGAAGTTTGACATTCACCACCGAAACTAAAACAAGAATGATTTTCTTAGGTTAAGTACGCGCGATTTTTTTATTCGTTGCGAGTGTGGATAATGTGGAACGCGAATAAAGTTTGACAGTTCGTATCAACTACAATTTTTTTCGCGACGAATAAATTTGTTTTCTTAAATTTATTAATATATGATATTGAAAAGAATAAGTATGCATCATAAATCAAATAGAAACTATATTGCTTTCGTTTTGTTAAGAATTTGTGTGGAAATATGTCTTCAAACGTATATAAACTCATATTTTGTAATTCATTCGTGGTTCGTTGGTCGCGCTCATGCGAATACTGCTTAACCCATAAAAGTTGATTTTTGTCACCTGAAAACCTTAAGAAAGGGTGGAATTTTCTTAATTCAGTTATTTTCACTCAGCCCATTTGAACTCAACGCAGGTTTGTACATAGTTGCAGTTCTCCTCAATTTTTTTTTTTTCAATCGATCGTCTAGAAGACACATTAATTGTTCTTTTGATAGACAAAAGAAATTTCAAGTTTAAAATTACAACAAATTTCACTTATAACACAAATCAGAATTGATCATAGATCAGTTTAAAATGTTTTATAATTTTTTTTTCATCATGATTTCCAATCAAAAGCGATATTAGTACCATATGTCACTTTGACATTCATAAATGTCAAAAAAGGTTCGTTTATGACGATGTTATAAAGAAAATGTACATTGTTAGTCTTGCAATTTAGGTTTAATGAACTGATTGGTTAAGTCTCTCTGTGATGTGATGGTTACTGCATAGAACTGTCATGTCAGAGGTTTTGAAATCAATTCCTTCCTGTTTCACCTAAAAGTTTTTTTCACAGATACTGGGTCTTGCGAGAAATTGACAAATTCTCCAAAAGTAAGTTTTGTCAAGAAAAGTACTTTCTCAGACATTACTCACATACAGGAATTGTTGGGAGTTGTAAATCAATAGGCCCTGGTTCTTAACGAGCTGTTACGCCACCCAATTTATTTTTTTAGTAAAGTCTTCGAATGAAAACCGTTGTTTTGTTTTTGGAAATATCTATAAAAACTCATGGTGATGGGTTTTATTTGTAAGTGGGTAACAAATCTCTCTACAAAGAATTGTGTCAACAAATTCAAACACTTTCAAACACGTTGGTAATACTATTATTATTCTTTATAAACCATAACTATGGGCTATGGCGCATACGCCCTTTTTTATTGTTTAAGTATTAACGATATTTTGTATTCAACGCCTTTTAGAATTTTATCAGATGAATTTGTTCCGAAATATATTTCTGAGGGTAAGCTATGCTTAGAAGTATTAAACCTTATGGAATCAATAACAAATCCAGTAGACTTCACGTTATATTTTATCTTTTGTTAAACTATCAATTTTCGTTCTGACGTATGCGTTAGTTTTATAACGTGATGTTTTTTTGAGCAAACAATTTCAGATTAGAAATTTCTGACAATACTCTTTTGGATAAAAATGATTTTGAAAAAGAATTTGTATTTTATAAAATCATCGATTAAATAAATTAGATTAATAAAATCTCTGTTAACAAAAAACTATGGACAACTAGAAAGTAACCCGTAGATCCCTTTCTTAAAAAAAAAAACGACATACGCGCCTTTAGGGACAAAGCGGAGTTTACATTGCAACTATTGACATTTGAGTTGTTTGTTGTGTCAAAACCAAGACAAAAATGGGAAATAAAAATAAGTCTCCTTGTAAAAAACAAACACCTACTGAGACATAACAATTAAACGAGTAGATGGGTTTTTTTTTAAATCAATGTTAACTCTTATAAACTTAAACAGGGTTTTCCAATAAGGACGGATTGATTTTGACAGCTCGTGGCGGCCATGTTGTTTCTTTTACTTTCTGTCAAAATATCTTATTTTGATTAGCGTCGACTAACACGTGCAAATTATAGAACCTTACTATAAAAATGGGTGTTGGATATTAATCCAAATTTTGGTCGAAAAATCATCTTTAACGATGCCGCTCATTTTGGAATGAATGGGTATATGAATAAGATTTTAGACAACACCAATCCTTGCGAGATTCACGAGGTGCCAATGCATCTAAATATAGTTACTGTTTGGTGTGCTGGTCAGGCCATCATCATTGGTTGGAATGGTTATCGCGCGCGGAAGAGACGTGAATTGCTCACCACGAACCCCTTTAGACTTTTTCTTGCTCTTAAGATCTTTTTTACTCCTTGAGACTGGATGAGAATGCTTATTTAACAGTTCACCCTCAAAATTAGTTCTTCTAAGGAACTTTAATATTTAGGTACAGTTCTTTTTCTTCTTTAAGGTAATTTGTCTTTTTTTGTCTTTGCTAAACAAAAAATTATATTACAGTAAACCAATACATGGTCTAGTGTCTCTCCGTTCTCATTACAAAACCCTAAAATAATGTCCTACTTCTTTAACAGAGGGTAATGTTCTTAACAACATGTTCAGAGTTCAATAGCGCTTATAAATCAAATTTGTCTGATTTGCTTGATCCATAAACAACGTATCAAACTATGGAGAATATACGACCTGGAATAATCATGGATGGCCCTCGCGAGTGTTAAAAGCTTAAGACTTTTAATGGTTCGTGTTTGTAGGTAGTAGTTTAGATTTTCTAAGTGTTTCAAGTTCTTTCCAAAGTTTTTACTTTTTTTGACTTTAAAAGTTTTACGAAACAAGACGTCAATTTTCGTATCATTTATCAAGCATTCCCGTTTAAGTATCTTCTCATTCAACATAGACGTCCATTTAAGTTGTTAAAATTTTATATTTTTTGTTCATTTTTAAATTTCTTATCATATTAGAAATGGCGCCCAACGTCAATATTTGTATTTGTTTTCTTTACTAAAGAAATACAGTCAACCTGTCTTATCTCTAAACACAAATAAGAAACGCATTGAAAATCCAGTGAATTTAAACTTCCCAAACCAATCCTGTAAAGTGAGAAGTATCAGTCGGCACCAATGTAGCTCCCACTGCCTCTCTTGAAAATTGGGCATTCACAACCAAGGTAAGAGCCAGGCACTCTTTCTGGATTTTTCAAATTATTATATGCCTCTAAGATAAGAATATACTCAACCCTTATCCTTTTATCAGTTAAACAAAAACATGGACTTTCTTTATAAAATTGATACCACGAGAAAGTGACATAAGCACCAAGGCCAATTATTTGTCTTAGAAAATATTATATAAAATTAAATTTCTCACTCTCCAAAAAAACCCAAAAGACCATGACTCAAGTATAGTATAAACTCAAGGATTTTCCGCTTCCACCAATAACTGAATCACCAAGAATGTAAAACAGTTGGTTAAGTTTCATTTAGAAATCAGACGTTGAGGTGCTACCGACACCATACTTTTTTTTATTTTGTTGAATAATTTTTAATGTGGTTACCAATGTTTCAAAAATAAAAGTAAAGTCTTAGGATAAATAAAACCTTCGTTCAAAGCACGTATGAGTTCATTTACTTATCTGATATTACGGAGTAATTTTTGTAATCGCAGAAACATATGAACACGATAAATGAGTCATGAGTTTGACAGATAATCTTTGGAAAAATATCTCTACATTTCACAATGTTCATGTTGGACTCATTTTGACGTTTCATAAATGTTTCTCTGTCCAACTTGATAGATGCAAAGTGACAGGAAGTCAAAGAAGACATTTATAAATAAAAAAAAAAAAAACTTTTATTCAAAACAAAATGTCAAATGTCATGAGTCTCCCCCAAAGGGTACAATGTATGATGAATGAAAAACTGTGATATGGCAACCCTACGTACTCACTTTCATGAAACTAAGTTGTGAGTGTATAAATTTTGGAAAATTTATAGGCGTACAGAAGAAGAAAAACACCCTTCGTGTTTATTTGTGTACCTACAGCTAGCTGTATATCAGCTATATGTATGGTGTGCGCGTTAAGAGGTTTCGGGTATCTTTATTTTTTTCCCAACGCAACAAAACAACAACAACAAAATTAAGTTTTAAATTAACGAGTTAACTCTGAAAACGGACTTAGGGCCTAAAGAATAAACCCCTTTTTTATTTTTAAGAGCAAAGGTTCAGTAAGCAGGTACATTAATTTAATTAAAAATAAAATTATGTAAGATTTCTTCAACTTATATAGGTAGGTAGTTAGGTTGTAGGAAGTGCTAGGTAAGTTGGAACTACTAATTCACGGTTGAAAACAAGGAAGAACATACAAATTAGACAAACAAGAAGTCTAAGGGTAGGATAAAGAAGAATTAGTAGATAGAAGATAGAAGAACGCAAACGAACTACCCTTCACGAACGATGACAGTAATGAAATTTTATTGATTTTTACTCGTTTTTTCTTCTTCTCGTATATTTTTCGCGGCGCTGCTGCTGCTGTGCTGCTGACACACGATTTCTGATTCAGATTCTGTGTTTCTGACTCGACCATTTTAGCACAAACACACTACCACACATAACCACACACCTCCCATACATCCCCAAAACACACACACACACATCGTCATACATGATATGAAAGAGTGAATTATTTCGACGAGACCATTAGAAGTGATGTCTATCTTTCGAGAAAAATTAAAATGAAAACCTCGTTATAACCAACTTAACGTCCCCTCCCACCCCTTGTTAGTCCCCTGTCCTGTGTCCTATGTTCACTGTACCCGCTTCCAAATTTATAGGCTTACCTCATCAATGAATTCAAAATCGCTTCCTTCGTATTTTTTCTTTTTAGCTTCAACACCCAAAGATGATGACATCAACACCACCAGAAATACCGTTATTATTAAAAGTAAACACTTCATTTTGCAATTGTATATTTTTATTTGTTTGTGTATGTATGGTGAATGGCAAGGGATTTCCTATTTTTGCTTATTTCTTATTTTTTCTTTTCGTCAAGCACTTTCTTTTCCATAAAATCCGTCGTATTCTTTTAACTTTTTGATAATATTCCAATTAGGAATTTGTGGCCGATTTTATTCCCCACGACTTCAACACACCAAATTTTGGAAATTCGCTTGCATTCCAAAAAGAAAAGGCAGCTCAAAAACCCGATTTGAACTTTTTCACAACAACACAAAAAGAAGGATTATATTTGTATTTTACTTATATGCTTTATACTGATATACTCCGAACGACCGTCCGTTATTTTCACAATACTAGTAGTCTCAAGAACCGTCGTTTTCGAACTAGTGATGGAATTTTTTTATGAGTTTCGGAAGTGCACTATACTACTCGAGAGGTTTGTTTCTTTTTCTTTTGGTAATTTGTTTTGAATTGGTTGTGCGCATATACGACTCCAAAAACCAAGAAGAACCCCTTTATTTTGTTGGGGAGAGAATAGAGGCAGTATTGGTATTTTCGCTGAGTGTTTATATTTCTTTGGCTAAGGGTGGTAGATTCTTAACCCCCTTAAATGAAAGATTTTGTGGAAAACAGATTTTTATACTGCTTCTTCTCTGGTGGAGTTCTGGTGCTCTGGTTTTGTTGTCGTGGTGCGACAGCAAAGAATGTGTCACGAATGGAATATAATAAAAGTAGCTGGCTTCCGAATGAGTCGGCAATTAGGAGGGGTTGGTTCCACTATAAGCGAAGAATCGCACTCAATTTTCAGCTTCTGCTTTCTACCACAAGAGTATACTTCATTTCAGAAAATGATTACATTTTTGGAACTTTTTGGAGAGTAAACAGAGAGATGGGTTTCAGTGCTGATAGCTGAGGGAAATTTGTTTAAGGGAAAAAGGGTACTGCCTCATGCGAGGAATTGACAAATTCTCCAAGAGTAATAATTCTTGTCATGAAAAGTGCTTTCTCATATTAGCTGTTCGGATTCGGCTTAAAACTGTTTCCTGACTGCTTCAAAACCTCCATTCCTGACAAAATTACTCGCACACAGGAATGGTTGAGAGTCGTAAGTCACTAGGCCCTACTTCTCAACGGGCTTATGCGCAACCTAATTTATTTATTTTTATAACTTCAGTTTTAAAAGTCTGGTTTCTTAAGATATTGTGGAAGTTTTCTTTATTTTTGAACAGAAATAAATACGATAACCACTTCTGTCGTTATTGCTACTATAGTAGTATTTTACTCCTTTCGAGAGTCAACTGCTACTCTACTACCCACGGACGAAAACTACTCCCCAAAATAAAACGCAAAAGAATTTTTTATTTAGTTTACAATAAAAACCAAAATTTAAAATATAATTCCAAAACTTGCACATCTGTAATTGCATTTACCTACTTACATCTCTGTTGTGTTCTATTTCCATTCCAAATGTTCGTTCCATTCTTTCCAGATTGCGATAGCGAAATATTTCAATTAAAAAACGCAAATAATGATTTAATGTTTCCCCTGATTAAAAAATTCGTCGGTTCATTAATCAGTTTACCCCATAGTAGTGCAACAGCAGAAAGAAAATTTTCAGATGTTAGCCTTATAAAAGATAAAAAAAGAAATTCGCTCAGGGTAGAAACGGTGAATGCCGTACTAACTGCTAAGAAACTTATAAAAAACAATTTCAATTGGTTTTCATCATTGAAAACAAACAATGGAATTTTTTTGACAGGTCGTTTATAGCTATACTTCAAAATTTCTGTTATTGAACAAAATTTCCTGATTGAAAACCACCGAAACATTTTTACTGACAGAAATCTGTCATTGGAACTGTGTAAAATTTCAACACAAATCAGTGGAATGATTCATTTCAGTTTTGAACATAAAAGTATCAGCTGTTCAGGAAAATTAATTTCTGTCCGGAAAATAGAAAAATGCATTTTTAGAAATAAATGCGCAACTAAACTTTTTTTCTCAAAAACAATTCTTTGTGTGATTTCTGATCGATCAATATATGATTTTCATTTTTAATCAAAGGGAAACACCGTCAAACATAAATTTTTATTTATTTTAACTATATTTTTTAAAATGTTGGCCTTTTAGCAGTGAAAGCAAAAATATGCCATGACATTAGATCCTTCTATTTGTCTGTTTTCGGAACATTTACCTTCGCACTAGGTCAATTAACTTCGAATTTGGACATTATTATTTTCAGTTTTTAATTTTGTTCATGGGCCAAGGATGTGTTTGTTGTTTTTTGTTTTACTCCTCAATTTAAGAAAATACTCCCCAAAATGAGAGAAAAATACTACTCTTGAAATTTTTAAAACGACAGCACTGACAATAACACTACGCCATAGATTTTAAGTTTGTTTTAGATTTATTTTAAGTCCTTTATATAACTTCATTTAGATCATTTCCTTCTTAATTTATCATCATCGGCTTGACAACCTTGATCCGGCCCTGGGCTCATACAACAAGTCTCCCAATTTATCCTGATCGCGAGCCGACGCCAACCAGTTGCGCATCCCAAGGCTTCGGGTGTCCTGGTCTACGCCATCTCTCCAACGACGTAAGCACTGTCTGCCGCCTACCATAAAATGTACTGTGAAGGACTTTCCGAGCTGGTTCCTCTTCGCTCATACGAGCTAGCTGTCCAGGCGTCCAGCCCACCGACCGGAGTCTACCGAACTTTAATGTTTGTCACAATATCAGCTTCGAGGAACATGGCATACAGTTTCCGATAGGAACGTGTCCTGAATCGTCCTTCCTCACATAGGGGGTAAACAAATTTTCAGCCAGACCTTACTTTCAAACGCGTCTAAGAGATCAGAGAGCTCTTAATTAAGCACCCAGGTCCCAGATCCCTATGTAAGTAATGGCAGAACCATCGTCCTGTACAGCAGCAACTTAGAAGTTATTATAAGGTTGCTCTATTTAAAAAGCTTTGAAAGACTGAAGTAGGTTCTGTTGGCTTTGGGCAACCGAATTCATATTTCTTCCTCTATGTTGTTATCGGCTACTACTATTTACCCAAGGTATTTGAAGGATTGCACTACTTCAAATGTATGCTACCTTTATTGTTTGACCAATTGTTCTTCTCGTCGTCTGCACCATTATATACATCCGGCTATTTAAACTTGGCTTGTTTTATTTGTCATGGTCAACCTACATAGTCGTGTCAATTTATGTTTGATTCCGAATTCTCTTAAGGCTTTGTATAGTTCTACCATGGCTATTTTATCGTTTAGGTGGGCTAAGAGTCTATAAACAGGTGGTAAGTTGGAATATTGAAATCTAGACATTTTTCATCGCCTGTCTAAGTGTGATACGTGATACCTTTAATAGCTGCTGCACTTAGCGACATCTCCTTTTCTTGTGTTTGGGATATATAATAACTTTTCCCCAGTCTTCTGGCATTTCTTCATGTTCCCATTTGTCCATTTTGACCTCTTCCAGGCTTAGTGGCGATAGATACCATTGCTCCATAATGCCTGTAGGACCGGTAATCAGATTTACCTCTCCGTTCTTGAAATATGTGCAGCTTGGTGGATACTGCGTTATGTTTCGGATGGATTGGTAGAACTTCCTTCTTAATGCAATTGCATTCACCTTACCTTATTGTTCTTCTTCGCTTTACTTTTTCAACTTATTTTATTCTTGCTTAACTTTTTACAATTTATTTAATTTTACTTAAATTCCATGTTCTCTATTCATTGAAATATCTCCACTCTTCATTTCAGAATGCACTGCACAGCACTACACTTCGCTACTCTTAACTTCATTCACTTCACCTTACTTCACAATTCTAGAGATTAAGATTGAGCACTAAAGATTTTAAGTCAGTTCTCGCAAATTCTAATCTTGTCTCACACATCAACGTAATTCAGCATAAAGACTTCAGGGTAGGCCTGAAGATTTATATATACAAGTCAGGAAATATCAAGAAAGGAAAAGAAGATCTGGATATTTCAAGGTAGTGTTGAAACTTATGGAAATTCATTCTCTTCCCTGCAAGTTCCAGAAAATTTAGGGAAAGTCAAGAAATTTAGAGGAAGGGCTAAAGTTTTCACGTTAGGTCCCGATATTAAGAGGAAGGTCTCAAGATTTCCAAGCAGGTTTGTAGATTAAGTTTAAGACAGGTCTGGATATTTTGTTCAATACAGGTCTGGAGATTTCAAGGAAGATTTCGGTGCATAGGTATCCTGAGATTTTAGAGGGTGTCTTGAAATTCCAAGGAAGTTATACGGAGATTTGTTAATTTTATTTCACTTCACTTTAATTCACTTGAATGGAGACTACGGAGCCTGTCCGGAGTATGGTGTCAAAGTCGTGTCCAGTGACTTAAAGTCGGGAAGGAAAAAATCTTTGACAAATTATTTGGAAAACACAGCATCCACGAAACAGCAACAACAACCAAAAGCTTTCGACTAATCGACTTTAGTGCAAGTCGTAACACGGTGATAAGTAGCACTAGGTTTCTTAGATGAAGTATACACACACAACCTGGCAATCTCCACATAGCCGAACTGGAAACTAAATTGACCACGTGCTAGTCGTTGAAAGGCACGCATCTAAAATCTTGGTCGTGTGAACTTTCCGTGGAGCAAACGTGGACTCAAACCATTTTATTTTTGTGACAAAGACCGCCCAAAGAAAGAATGTCAGTATACTGCATTCTTTAGCACATCAGAGAATGACAACAATTGGCATGGAAAATTTCAGATGTAGTTCATCTCCACAAGCCTCAACAACCAGTCTAAACAGTACCGCGATATCATTAAGGAAGTAGCCGATACTGTACTATGCGGACAACAACGACAGTTTCAAGCGAGCTGTACTAGAAGCATTTATAGCTATAGATCTACAGATGAAAGGGGTTGGTCTTAAAGATAAAGACAAAACAAATTATATGCTATCAACAAAAAAAGCCTCATCTGCTTACCAGTCTACCAACCTCGGAACAAATATCAATTCCACGGATGGCGCCTTACTGCCACAACTTCAGTTGGGCCAAACAAATGGGTTCAAAACTCATATCTCGGAATACAAAGTGCACGCTATACAAAACTCTCATTTTAATAGTTCTACTCTACGGCCGGCGCGGCGGCGGCGGCATGCTAGACGATAAGTAAATAAATGGTAATTGATACTAGGTACTTCCCAGTGAAAAATCTTTTGGCGGATATTTGGTCCTATATGCGAAGAGGCCAAATAGACGAGCTGCATAAAGGTGTGGATGTAATCCAAAGAGCCGAAATACGGTGACTAGACTAGCTCGGCCACATCGAGCCCAGCCCCCAGGTTGGAGACGAACGTGACGACGTGGACCGAACTGGGGGTATTTGCAAGGGACTGCGAACGATGGAAGAACGCAAGACCTCAAGGTGAGACCCTCAATGAATCGGGAGCCTGATAAGTATGTAAGTGACATTTTTAAGATGGTAGAAATGTCAAAATTGACATTTGATTCCTTCTGCAGCCTACTCGCACCGAATTCAATAACTTTAATCGATGTGATTATCTCGAATCTAGTTTGGAATGGCGCCCAACGTTAAGACTTTTTTGTACTATCTTTCACTTTTAAATAGTAGACAAGTACGAAAATATCCCCAACAAAATTACTCCCTCGTAAACACTGGTCACAAACGCCATGAGTAGTGTTTTATTCGAACAAAAGTGTCGCACACTTGATTCATAATGTCGTGTTGTGTTGTAAAGCCCCCCCTCTATATTGTGTTAAAATGTCTGGCCCTAGGCTCCCTAATATTCGTTCATTTGAGTGAAACCTCTCGCATCTCCCTCTCAAATCAAAACTTCTTCATGCGCAACTGAGCTACTCTCTCATTGCGCATTTTCCATTAAAATTGTTGTTGTCCTTGTTTTTTTCTTTTCTTTTTGTGTGCGAAGCGAGGTAAATCGATTTTCATTAAGTTTTTGTATTCAGTTCACAATTTTAAGTGCTACAACGGTGTTACCTCTAAATGCTATGTCCCCTTGAATTTTGAGTGGCCGTGCCTTTTGCTTTTGCTTTTGCTTTTGCCACTCAGTGTTCCAGTGATGATGCGATATGTGCCACCCTGTGTGCTCTTATACTACACCTTCCTTCCTCGTAGAACATTGGGATTTGTTGGCTGGATTGTGGTGCCAGCAGCGGTGACTGTGATGTTGGCAGAATGGTAGTGGCAAAGGATGATGGTTGCGGTTCCTATAGTACTTAAATCTTGGCTACCTATACCTGCCTTTAGGAGTTTAATGTTACACTATTTTCGGATTCTCGGGGAGGGTAGAAACAGAATCAAGGATGGCTATCCATTGGTGAATGCTCTTGGGTTTTATGTTATTTCCTGTATCTACTTTCTGTTAAGCAGTTTTTTCCAAGCAATGGAAAACTTTTGCATTATTCTTTTTCTGTTATGGAATTAAAGAGGTAACAGAGTTTTGAATAGGGTTGAGGTTTGGGTCTTTGAGCACATTTCAATGTTATGAATTATCTTGCAATAATAGACAATTTTTAGCAGACTAAAATAACTTTAAGAAATTTAACTATAATTACACTAAGGTAAGGGCTAGTATGTTAACATCACTCGGTTAAGTTTTCGACTCGAAATAGGATGGTTAGCTAATACTCTCTGTTGGAAATAAATAATAATTAAGCTTTTTTAATATGGCGACACGAATCTGCTTTTAGTTGAAAAAATCTATTTGCGCAATTCCTTTGGAAAAAATCACTCACATAAACAATCAAAACTGAAAGGGTTGCGAAATAGCGAATATTTTTTTTATTTTAACGCGCGCTAGTTGACTATTTCCTGTTGTAGTATATGTGAAGTCGCTAGTCTACACCGATAGGTCCGAAACTATTGACCACTGGGAGGACAACATTCACCTATGACCGATATACGGCCACAAATGTTGGAAACAGTCATCATTAGACCTCTAGATTAGACTTCGTCCGAGCAAGTCGTGGCCGTCATATTCCAGAAATCATATTTAAATTATAACTGCCAAAACATTTCCTTTCAAATAAAGTAAAAAACATAATTTATTGTGATAAAAGGTTGTTAAATATCTCCCTTCCGCTTTTTTGCTCTTTATTCCTCGTAGAACTCGGACAGCCACTTTTCACAAGCCTCTTATGAGTTCAACATGCATGCACAGTGGTAATTACTTGGCGCTATATCCGCGCTATTTGGTGGATGCGATAAAACCTGGAATTGTTTTGGTGGAACACTATACCCTTCCTGTTGGCCAATTCTGGACGCTTCTGGTCGATCGCCTGCTTCAAGTGGTCCATTTGTTCGCAGTAGATGGTAGATTAACCGTCTGGCCATATGGGAGCAGCTCATATAGTTGATGATTCCCTGCCAATCCCACCAAACACACAGCCAAACCTTCCTGGCCGTCAATCCCGACTTGGCCACTGTTTGGGACGATTCACCAGCCTTCGACGACGACCTTTTTATTTGATATTTTCGTATGTGATCCATTTTTCGTCACCAGTCACCATCCGCTTCAAAAATGGGTCGAGTTTGTTCCGATTTTTTTGCGTCAAATCACGCGACAGTCAAACATCAAGCTTTTTTTTATTTAGCCTTCTTCAGATGGTTTTAAACGGTTTTGTGACTAACTGCCATCTCACGAAATGTCACGAGATGCCACATGCCGGTCTAACTCGATGTTTTCCATGATTTGATCGGTATTCATCGTCACCGGTCGTCCGCCGGCTGGCTTATCCATAGTGTCGTTTTCACAGGCTGTAAATTGTTGAAACGATTCCCCGCGATTGGAAGTGGTAGAGTACCATCCCCCAAAACACAATTAATCTCACGGAACGTTTCTCTAGCTAATCATGCATAGCGTCGTTTTGTAGGTTATGTCAAGACCTTTTAAATGATGTATATAATTGCCAGATACGAGCTCTGTAGCGCTCGTGAAATTCAAATGACAAAAAGGCGGAAGGGAGATATTTTCCAACTTTTATTTATTAGAGTTTTTCCAATAACAGGTTTGATTTTGAAAAGCACGCTATTTAGACAACTGTCACTTTGAAGCTGTCATCTTTTAGCATTTCACCAAAAATGATGCACGCTTCAACAGAGGTCTTTTGTTTTTAACCAATTGTTAACTGTTGTTCTTATGTCAAACAAAAAAATGATGAAGTGTCATTCTTACGCATTGTTAGAATCTATTAGAATCATTAAGGATAGATTATTGTTACGTCGTTTTCAATTGGCAATCTGGAAGTGAAAAAAAGCATTCTGAATGCGTTCAATTGGGCAAAAGTGACAGTTCTGATTCTGAAAAGAAGATAATTTCCCTTCTGGTTTTAAAAACAGAATCAGAAGCAGAATCACTCACACATTCATAAATTTTAAATGTCACTTCCTCCATGTTTGCAGCACAAAAACAAAATGAAATTTAGCGCGAATACACATATATGTGACACATGTCATACTCAACCAATACATTCTCACCAAACTTCAGATTCTTCGGAATAAAAAAAAACTGTTCAATTGGGATTCCGAATCGAAGAACAATTCCAGATTGCCAATTGAAAACGACGTTAGAAATTGTTGATCTATCAATATATGTACCTATATCCAAAATAATAACAGATTTCCTGGATGGAAAGTAAAGAGAGAAATCAATAAAAACCTTTGTTTTTTGCAAAATGGCTTTTTAATTCCAAACCATAAAAGAAACAATTACTTTTTTCAAACAAATCATTCACTTTGACAGTTCAACACATTCAACTCAGCTCCTGAGCTAAATTGACACTTGACAACAATGAGTTTCGTCGTTTTCAATTGGCAATCTGGAAGTGAAAAAAAGCATTCTGAATGCGTTCAATTGGGCAAAAGTGACAGTTCTGATTCTGAAAAGAAGAGAATTTCCCTTCTGGTTTTAAAAACAGAATCAGAAGCAGAATCACTCACACATTCATACATTTTAAATGTCACTTCCTCCATGTTTGCAGCACAAAAACAAAATGAAATTAAGCGCGAATACACATATGTGACACATGTCATACTCAACCAATACATTCTCACCAAACTTCAGATTCTTCGGAATAAAAAAAACTGTTCAATTGGGATTCCGAATCGAAGAACAATTCCAGATTGCCAATTGAAAACGACGTAAGAACGATGTGGTTACGTTATATTGTTACAAATCGTAACGATCTTAACGTTTAGGAACGACACCTTTTAACGATTGTTAACAATAGCTAATGATTGTTTAAAAAGCTAACAATTGTTTGAAAAAGAACAGAGCTCAGAGTGTTCAATTTATTAAAACTGTGCAGTTACAAGCCCAACCGTGTTATTCCTCAAAGAGGTGATCATATTTGGCCACCGAAATTATGTAAAATTTCTGTTAAAATTTCATTTCATCTTTCGAGTAGGTTTGCATCGATCAATGGTTATCGCCTTAGCCGATTCTAATTCAGGTTTAAGAGGAAAAGAATTCCACTGGAACTAGTTCAGAATAATGGAAAGAGAGGAACACTGTCCCCTCAAAACAAAAAGGAAGCATGTGATCGAGAAAATAAAGGGAAGGCAGTCGTGATGTTAATTGGACATTTTATCTACTTGCTTCAAATTAATGCCCGCCGTGATGAATAAAAGAATACGGTACTCGAAATGAATATGCAAAATTCATTTCACTAAATTATATACACCAAAGAATTAAGCAAATTTCATCTGCTTAATTCTTTGGTGTATAATTCTGCTTAATTCTTTGGTGTATATAATTTAGGGAAATGAATTTAATGATTGAATCCATTTTAACCTGTAACAAACATTTTTTGATCAGGTTCAAGGAATGGACGCCCAATGTAAATAAATAAAATCATACATTTTGAAATAGCGATCGATTCCCTTGTTTTTCCTTCTCAGCATAGTTTGCAAAATCCTCACGAAAGGAGACCCTCTGAATTGAACCATATACAGACGCCTGAAGCCGTTCGTAAACAATTTGATAAGTCCATATCAATGTGGCTTCAGGCCTTTAACCAAATATTACGGCAGATCTTGGAAAAAAACCCAGGAGCTTCAAATCGATACCCACCATCTCTTTATCGATTTTAAAGCCGCATATGACAGCATCCATAGGGAAGAACTCTACAGAGCAATGTCTAGTTTTGGCATCCCTGTCAAACTTATCCGTTTGTGCAGAATGACGATGGAGAATGCACGCTGCTCTATCAAGGTCGGAAAAGATCTCACCGATGCATTTGATGTCAAAAAGGGTTTTAGACAAGGCAATGCACTGTCATGCGACTTCTTCAACTTCGACATAATTGAAAGATCAGAGCGTGATATCAGTGGAGCGTTTTTGAGCATTGTGACGGAAGTGCTTTAGTGGTCAATGAGGGCAAGACCAAGTATAACTGTCATTCAAAAATGACATTGAACGACGACGTCTTGGACAAAACTTCACCATTGACAGCTATAACTTCGAGGTAGTTAAGGACTTTGTCTACCTAGGCACCGTTATTAATTCAAACCACTTGTCATTTATGGCGCTAAGGCTTGGACAAAGAAAGATGAGAACATCTTAGAATACTTCTAAAGAACAATTCTTCGGGTGATTTTAGATGGCTAGGTCATGTAGAGCGAATGATCAACAACGCTCCAGTCAGGAAGATCTTCAAATCCAATCCCGAGGGACGGCGCAGTAGAGGAATACCGCGACTGAGGTGACTCACGCAGGTGGGCAACTGGAGACAGCTAGCTACGTTTATTAAGGCCCAGGGTCTTCCCGTACTGTGACGCCACCTTAAGTAAGTTAGTAATACCGCTTTCCTTTGTCCAAGGTTTTAAGCTGCTAAACATTTTAAAAGAATATCGAAGTATCTAACCTTTTTTAAAGTATGTATGCACATCTGCAACCTACCTGTCCCAACAACAAAATAGATAGTAAACGTTCGGCTTAAGCCTCGATACCGTACACTTAGAAAAATTGTACAGCTGATTTAAAAGGGCAGAAATCCCAGCAAAACCAAAAGATGACCGGTGCTTTCTATCGAAGCAACAAGCTCTTTCCGTTGCGTCCTCAAAAGAAGATAGCCATGGAATAATCGGTTGGGATTCCGTCCATAGTATCAAACTTGAGAATAAACGATCAGCCTAAGCCTTGTCCGCAATACACTCCGAAAAAAGGATTGCTTAATAATCGTAGATTGATACAAAACAGACAACCCGGGATAAAGGTAGATGACAATTCACTATCGAAATTCTACCTACTACCTCCCTATCTACACTAATATTATAAAGCTTTGTTTAAACGGTTAATCTCAGGAACTACTAGTCCGATTTGATAGTGTGCTATAGCGCATTTATTGAGAAAGGCTGTAAGCTTTATAATATCACGCTAAGACCAATACAAGCAGAGAAACAATAAATGATGTTTCAAGATCGTTGATTTTTTTCTCTTTTGGGAGCTTCCACCGCGAGTGCGTTTAAAATGGATACCAGTAAATTGGTATCTGATCCTCAACGTCTCATGTAAGATATTTTCTAAAATAAGAGCTCCGAAAGTAAACAACCTCATCCAGACAATCCATCAATGACAAAATATTCATATTATTGTAGATCTTGTCAAATACCCAAAATCTTTAAATTGACACTTACATACATGCTTTCCATGTTTCTATAGAGACGTTAAGACTATGCTATTCCCTACAACCTTGCCTCATAACCTCCCAAATTCATTTTGTAAACTTTATAATTAAAGGAATCCAGAACGAAAACGTTTAAAAATTATTAATTTCGAAAATTTTAAAACAAACATGAACAACAACAAAACAATCCCCAAACTTACGCCAGACAATTGGGATGCCATCACTCAAAAACAATACCATTTGAATTTCCTAAACGAACGCAATGCCATACGTGTCGTTCTCTATGATCTCCTTCAAATTGACAACGAAATCAAATGCACAAACATCGAAATCCAAAGTCTAAAAGAAACATTCGACAAACAACTGAATTCTCTCGAAACCGATGTCAAATACTTTCGCGAAGATGAAACTATCGACCCGGACGAACAGAACAAACTTATTGCCGAACGCGTCAAACAAATTGAAATGGCAAATTTGGATTTTTCTAAGAAAATTGAAAATTTCCAACAAACCAAAGCAAAGAATTGCGAAGCACTGAATCGAAATGTTGAGAAACTTTTTCAACTCAAAACACAGTTTAAGTTCACACACGAGATACAAGTGGAAAGTTTGAAACGTTTTCGAATGCTTTGTGACCGAGCGGTGCGACCATTGGTAGAAGTTCGTTTGAAGTCGATCGATAGGAAGTTTTGTGATGAACTCTTTTATATTGATTCATGCGAAAAGGACTTGGGGCATATTTTTACACTGCTCGATGACAAAAAGAGTATTTGCAGTGGAATCAGTTCTTGTTCGTCTTCCTCAAACTTCACTTTGGATTCTCATAAATATTCAGAATTCCTCATGGACTTTGCTTGGATGAGAAATGGTAAATTTAGTCTAGGAAAATATATTCAGAAATGACCGTTATTTTGTTTCAGAACAAATATCAAAACGTTCGGAACTCTATGAATACTTCAAGAAAAACCTAGCAAAAGATCTTGTGGCAGCTCTGGCGGCAATGCACATTTATCAGCCTGACGACCCGATCAAGTTTGTAGCCACATTCCTAAAGCAACTCAAACAAACAGAATTCCGTCAAAAGACACAGAAACTAATCTTCGATGCAGCTAAAAATGGCGAATCTCTATTTCCTGCTTCCAAAATCAATGAAAACCGTTAAAATATGTTTCTAAAAATATTTAATACTATCGAAAAATATATTGCACATTGAATTTAAGTACGTTTGTCTAAAAGCACCAGGTTATATCATCCATACACTTGGCATAGAACCACCGGGTCATCCATTGGTTCTTCGTGGAGAGATTAAGAGTTTCCTTTGCGATGTCGAACTTGATTCGGTCATTCTGGAAAAGAGAACGATAAATCAATCACCCACTTCACTAGTGGACAAATATATTTACAATTGGTTTAGGTATGATTCTCTTCATGTTGACTCTGTGAAGGTGCTCTCGGAAGGCTGTGTGCAAAGTCTGATGTTCTCTGCCACTGAGACAAGGCAAACAAAGTTCACACTCGGGAACATTACACGATTTATCGCAATCGAAGTCGGCACAAACATTCAACAGCGTTGCTATATTTCTTTCATTCGATAGCATCTCTTCCACTTCCTCAGAGCTGCAAAACAAGATTCATATAAGAACCCACGGAACCACGGAGAAGTTTTGAGTTTTGTTTCTTACCCTGCAGACAGCAATGAATGTGGAATGGGAGACCCAACGCCCACAAGATTCAGCACACTGTACAGAATCTGTTCGTAAAGCAAAGAGTTCGGCTTGAAGTGGGCTGAGGATAGATTCGGACTCATATTGGCCTCCATGAGGATAACTTTGAGATTCTCATCGATAATTAAGTCGAAGCGCATCAGCTCGAAGAAGTTCCTGGTCTTGTAGTTTCGCAAAATGTCAGCCATTTGCTTCTCCTTGGATTGAACAGTGCGACGGATTATGTCTTCCACCTGCTGCCATACGCCGAGTGGATCCTTACCCTGATCCCGAACGTAGGCATCGAAGGCTCCTCTCATATTTGCGTTGAACTTATTGTAGTACTTTAATAATGAGGGAACCTGCCAAGTCGGGAGGTAATCATCGCCCACCACATACTTGTCTACGTCCTTCGGGTCAAATGGGTGGTATTTGACTGGACAGTACCGAAAGAGCACATCTCCAGTGTAGATGTACACCCTAAGAGGATCGATGCTGGTCACAACGACGTAGACTCCAATATCGAACTTGTATCCATCGACGAGGAACGGATTCTGAATGAATTCTTGAATAAAACTACTATTCGAATCCAAATCGATGTGATGTGGTTCTTTGATCTCAATGAATCGGTGTTCATTGTGTTTCTGGACAAAGAGAGCTTGTGGATGCTCTGAAATATATTCAAGAAATTGGTCCTTATCTCCAGGGAGCTTGAAGGCCCTCGGAAGGAATGGCAAACGAGTTGTAGACAAGTCTACTTTGTTCGTTATGAAGCCACAACCGGGAAAATGATTGATTCTTTTGTTTGGCTGGAGATTCTTGAGATTCATCGAGAGAAATGGATAGTCATGTGCCCAAAGCAGATCCCACTGGTCACTTTCAAATGCTGTGCGCTCATAGCCCAGACGCTCCAACACAGCAATCACATGATCGAGATGTTCTTCGGTTTTACTTAGACCATAAATAGCATATTTTGGACGTGACAGTTGTTGTTGGGCGGGGGTGTCATTTGATGACTTGGCCGGAAATAGACTGTGGGTAGTGTTTGGAAGAAATTCCAATAGAACTGCACAGCTGACAGTGGCAATTAGAAACACCAAGACACTTTTAATTGGGACACTTGTGATTTTTGGTTGACCCGAATCCGACGATGAAGTTTCATCGACAAGAAGAGGCTGGAAATGCAATTTGTGTACTTTAGAAAGAATTTTGAATGGCTTGGCGGAAGGATTGACTTACTACTTGGATTTTGTCACTTTCCATTTTAGAGTTTTAAGAAAATATGTGGAATTACAAAAGAATTTGTCGGAGCGACATGGACGGAATTTATAATAAGGCCAAATGAAATTCCAACAAATAAAAATAAATAAACTTTCACCAAAATAAATAAGTGAGCCAAATTTGTAAGCCACTGTGAAATGTCAAGTGATTGACGTTTTATGACATTTCAGTTTATAAGTGCTGCCAGTAAAAAATATTTTATGCAATGCTATGGTTACATTCAACTCGCTTCAAAGTCATCATAAACTAAAAAGGAATCCGTGTCTTTTAAAGGATACTCGTAATTAGGTAGAAATACTGTTGTTCTTTATATTCTTGACACTTTTAAAATTAATTAAGGTCTTTAGAATAGATTTTTAATACTTAATGTTAGAGATTTGTTAAGAAAAATAGGATTTGCATTCGATAAAATGTACCATTTTATTTTTATCTGAAATCAGTAGTTCACGGTAACCGACGACGAAAGAATCATTTCATCATTTGAATGATATTAATAATATTTGTATTCATATTTACAGTCTTATTTAATAGATTTCGCTAAACAGATAAATATTTATGTACTGCATGAGGTTTTATTTTGCTTTATTCAACGTTGCATGAATTCTCATCTATACAACACATGGAAGGTAAGTAGATTATTAAGTTTTATTTGTAGTTATAAAAGAAGAAACATCATTGATATCAAATTGAAAAGTCGTCCGATTTATAATGAAGACACTTTAGTGTCATTCTTACATTAACATAGCTCATTCCGTCCAAAATATCAAATGGCGGCTATAACATGAAGATCTTGGGGAATATGACTCCCTCTGTTGCCCCCGAGAAGATCCAAACGTACGATCTCTATGATTTGTTTCAAGTTTTTTTTTTCTAGAAAACATATATTTTCTTTAAAGTCCTCTGAGGAGGCTCGTGCGATTGAAACTTTTCTAATAAATTGTTTGCATTTCCTGACTTGGAAGTTGGAAATACGGCGTTTAAAAACTATCAAAAATTAAAAGCCATTTTTTTTTTTGGTAATCACAGTCCTTAAATATGTCTTCAAAGTCAAAGCCAAAGTGACAGTTCAACAATAAATTGTCCTTCTACATTCGTTATTCAACCTCCAAAAGTTCAGGACAAAGTGAGGGCCTACATAATGCAAACACATAGGGAAGTTTTCTTGCGGAAGAGTCGCGTTATTCCAGAAATAAAAACCCATTTAAAAAATATCTCTCCCCTCTTCTGAGCGTGTCCAAAATGCACAAGCTGTATGTATTTTTAAAAATGTGACCTTAATAACAAAGAACATTGTTTTTTTTTGTAAAGGAAGCATTTTACAGAAATATTTTTGTCTTGAACTTTAATCTTTCTTTTCGGCAGCCTCGTAGTGATACATGCAGCACTTGTGATACGGGAAACAACACTGTAAAGCATCGATTAAGCTACAAGGCCGCATTTGAAACACAGAAAAAAGATAGAGAAGAAGCACTTGTTGACTTGCAACAAACAATGCCCTTGCCGAGTTTCACAACATCGAAGGCATTTTATTTGAGGCAGATGTGGTTGTAAAACTTAGGAGTTCATACTATAACGTCAAACGGGGAAAAACGCTATATGTTTACATGGACGGAAGACGTGGTCGATAGAGGGAGTACGGAAGTGGCTAGCTCCCTATGGACGTTTGTTCAATCAAACAGTGACACTAAGGATAGAGATCATCTTATTATTTGATCTGATTCATGTGCTGGAGAAAACAAACATTTTAACATCATCTGCCTGTACCAAGCCTTGATACTTCAAGGATACTTCAAAACTATCGACCACAAATTTCCAGAAGTAGGACACACGTTTTTAGATAGCGACAGAGGCTTCGGCAGAATTGAAAAGGTTTTCCGAAAACACGAGACAGTTTACACCGCAGATCAGTACTGAGACATCATAAGAACTGCTAGTACAAACAAAAAACGGTTGTTATTGACATGCAAAATCATTTTCGTTCATTGAGTGATCTTCAATATAAACTTAACTTAAAAAATTCAACGAAAAACGTCGCTAATGACAACGTTCAATTTAGGGACTCTATCAAATGGATTCGAGTAGAGGAGTATGGTTCCTACCTTTACAAAGAATGCTATGAAGAAAATGTTCCTTTAAGTAAGGTCATTATAGCCAAAAGTAGCAAACGTTCTAAAAAAATCAAGATTTTATGCCAAGAGACACCGAAAAATTGATTCCTTGTTAGCTTTAAATTTAACTCAAGTTTGTTTTATTCATAATTCCTTGCAGAGAATGCTTGATTCAGTATTTATAAACGATAATATTGAAGTTGAAATCTCTGAATGCATCCCTTTGTTTTCAAACTCGATTCACCACGTTGCCATGTCAATTTGCATAAAAAATATTAGTTTTAAAAATTATAATGCTTTCCAGTTGGTGAATAACTTTAAATATCACTTTAATTCTTTTAACTTTAATATATTGAATGACAAATTTTCAAATTTTGATTGGCAATTAAATTGTAATAATAGTTTAAAACATAATTTCGAATATTTTGTATATATGTATATTTGTAAGAGAATTGGTTGACGCTGTTCCTCGTTCCTACTTTAAAGTAAATTCTCATCCCCCTTGGCCCAATTCAAGGTTACGTAGATTGAAAAATGCCAAAAATAAAGCTTTTAAGAATTTTAAAAGCAATATGAGTAATGAAAATTTAACTTTATATTCTCATCTTCGGAAAGAGTATGTTTTTCTTTCAAAATTTTGTTTTAGTAATTATGTACATACTACAGAGATTGAATTGAAGCAAAACCCAAAGAAGTTTTGGAAATTCGTAAATGTAAAACGGAAATCCATTGGATTTCCTTCAGTAATGGCTTATAATGACAATGCTTCCAGTGAACCCCAGACTATTGTTGATTGGTTTGCTGAATTTTTCCAAAGTATTTACAGCACTACAGATTTAGTTGTCGGCAATAACTACGATTGTAACTCTATATTGCAAACAACAGATTGTTGTAGTTTTCAGTGTGAATTAGAAGATGTTTCTACCGCCTTACGTGAATTGGTTCCATCTAGATCACCAGATATTCATGGTGTTTTTCCAATTGTGTTAAAACACTGTTATAGTACTCTATGTTTACCCCTTCAGATTATTTTTAACCAATCTCTTTCAAATGGTATTTTTTTAGATGAATGGAAAGTGTCTTATATTAATCCAATTTTTAAGTCCGGAGATAAAAAGTTGGTTACAAATTATCGCCCAATTAGTAAACTTTCAACTATTCCGAAGCTTTTTGACAAAATAGTAAAAAACAAGCTATATGCAATCATTAAATGTCATATCTCTAAATTTCAACATGGTTTCATAAGTGGTCGATCCGCAACTACTAATTTGGCTTGCTTTTCTTATCAGTGTTTTAACGCAGTAGAAAAGCATTCTCAAATGGATGTGGTTTATACCGATTTTGTAAAAGCATTTAGTAGAGTAAATCACCTTATTTTAATTAAAAAATTAAAAAGTTATGGTTTTGATGGCAACCTACTAAACTGGTTCAACTCCTATCTCACTGGTAGGAAACAAATTGTTAGGATTGGTGACTTGGAGTCTAGCCCGATCTTAGTTTATTCAGGTGTTCCCGAAGGTAGCCATTTGGGACCACCATTATTTGACTTGTTTATTAACGATTTTCCATCAGTTTTATCAACAGCCAACTGCTTAATATTTGCAGATGATATATACAAATTTTTAAAGTTACAAATAATTTCAGCAAGACATTTTAAAGTTTGAAAACTGGTGTGAACAAAATGATCTTGACCTTAATCTGTCAAAGTGTTCTGTGTTAACTTACAGTCAATTAAAAAAACCCCATAATTTTTGATTATTTCCTCAAAGGAATCAAACTATTAAGAGTTCACGAGATTAAAGACCTAGGCGTAGTATTTGATGAGAAACTTAATTTTAGTTCACATGTCTCCTATATTGTTTCAAAAGCTAACTCTATGTTAGGTTTCCTTAAACGGAATTCTTTTGATTTTAAGGACCCATACACACTGAAAGCTATTTTTTGTTCACTTGTTACACCATTACCGGAGTATTGTTCTGCCATTTGCAATCCTGATACTAAAAGGATACCAAGAATTGAAAATATCCAAAAGAATTTTTTGAGATTTGCTTTAAGAAATTTTAGTTTAAATGCTTACTCAAATCTTGATTATAAATCTAGATGCCTTTTGTTAGGGATGCAACTCTTGAATCAAGGCGTAGAATGTTAAGTGTTATGTTTATTCGTGATATTCTTTCAAATGACATTGATTGCGAGTTTTTGCTTTCTTGGATTAATATTTATGCACCTAGTCGATCTTTAAGAACGAGAAATTTCATATTTGAATATCCTCATTCTACAAATTATGGCCAGCGTGAACCTATTTCCCATTGTTGTAAATTTTTTAATATGAACTAGATATATATCTATCAAGAAATCAATTTAAAAATTCATTATTAACATTATTGCATATTAACTTCTCTTAATTGTTCCTATTTATGTAAATTAATATATTTATTAATATTTAATAATAACAACGAAATTGTATATATTCTTTAAGCAAATCTGTGGATTAAGTATCGTGGATTGAATAAATAAATAAATAAATAAATATTATCACTGACATACTCAGTGACGCACTCAGGAATGGTTGATACTTGAGAGTTGTTAGTTACTAGACCTTGATTATCTACAGACTGTTGCGCCACCTAATGTGAAGTTAGCCGTGCTCAGCTTTTTACTCCATTACCTCGGTCATTTTATTCAGAGCTCACAAGTTACGCTTCGAGCTAGCTCTGATTAAAAAAAGAAACAAAACACGAGCGCTGTGGTGCGCCTAAGCCAAAATCGAAACTCTGATCGTTTTTTGACAGCTCAGTTCTCTGCTCTGAGCTTAAAAAGAAAAACGCCAATAATATTACATCGGTGGGCTCTGAATATAATCTTTTCAAATGTTCATAGTTTTGCTTTGATCGCTTAAAAATTTCCTCAGAGCCAAATAAGAAAAACGCCATTTGTTGAATTGCTAATCCTGTTCTAATGTAAGCTATATCCACGAGTGCTCAGTAAAAGGCATGACAAAAATGGTGGCAAACATAAACTATTTTGACAAGATTTACAAGCTTTATGATGAATACCATTTGTATATTATTCTTGCAGTTCTTCATCCACGCGATGGTCATAATTAAGCTTTCTGAATTGATCTTTCTCTTAATTTTTCCTCAGGATCTTATTTGTTTGTCTTTAAAGTAATCAACTTGTGTTATAAATAAGTTCAGATCACAATTTAAAATAGACTCGACCAGCTACTTAATTAGTTTAGCCGAGGAAACACCGGTACGACTCTTAAAATTGGCTTTCTAATAAAAAATTAAAAAAATATTTAGCCAGATATAAAACAAAAAAAATCGCAGTCCAAAAATATGACTTTATTACATTTTTCCACTTAACGAAAAAAGCATGAAAAAATGAAGCACTTCACCAAAATTCAGTTTTGTCGGAATTTTCTCAAAGTAAAGACATTTTGTATCTACCGGTCTTACGCCAAAAACTCTATTGGTCTATGAACCATCTTTCTAAATATGTTTGTTCTCTCAATCGCTTATCCAATCAACAATACATACATTCAGATATACCGATTGATGAAAAAATTGACCACTTATTGCATAAGATAAAATCTTCAGCCGGAGGAAGAAGGCATGTAATTTATACCTAAAAATAAATGGTTCGATTTTAAATGTTAACTAGCTCGGAATAAAATGTTTAAGCAGCTTAAACTTTATCGAAAATTTGGTTTGAGGTTCTATAGGAGATTGTATCTGGAGAGCAGATCAAAATATTTTCGAACCTGCCGTACAAGTAAAAATTTAAATTTAAATAAAAATATAGAAAAACTCAATACTGTGAGGAACTCTAGTGAATGGGGGAAGATGGGATTAGCTATGAATTTTATAAATATGCCCCAATTTGTTTCCTAGAGGAAGTTCTTGGAGTTCTAAACCAGATTTACTTGACTGAACATATCCCTTTCTCGTTCCGGCAATCCACCATTATTCCATTGCATAAAAAGGGGGATGTGAACATTGTCTCCAATTACAGGGGTCTCTCTCTAAATAACACTATCTACAAACTATTTACAGGCATCCTTCTCAAAAGAATCCTCAGCGAGTTTCAGTCAGGTTTTCGTAAGGGATATTCTACAACGCGTCGCCTGGATAAACTATTGTCGTATGTGCAAAATTAAGGTTTTGAGATTTGAATGCAGTTTTGTTATTTCAATTTTTCTCTACAAACCTGTGAAATCGATTTTTCGATATCTGTCCTAGTTTCCGAGATAATCAACTTGCGTTTTGTCGTATGTGTATAGTTTCTAATCGTTTCAGTTGTTAATTGTCGTATGTGCACCAAAATACTGCACATACGACAAAATAAAAACATACAACAATTTTCTCATACAAAATCTGTCATTTTTTCGTTCGGTAAACAATTGTCGTATGTGATGTTCTTACTGCACATACAACAATATTTTACTGAAATTCTGGTAAACATTTGTCGTATGTCCCATAAGGAAATACACAGTCTAGTGTAATTTCAGTCGCAGTCAAGATGTCGTGCAGGTCGGACGAGTCCCCAGCGCCGAGCTTATCAGAGGAGCTTTATGCGTATGATAATGCGTACAAAAAGCATAATTGTGTTTATATGATTTTTTTTAAATTCTTTTAGCATGCGCAATGAAATATTGGGGGATTTAATAAGATAGGGATTAAAACTTCATTCAAAGACTTAACTTACAATATCTACTACTATTTATTCCAAAAAAAAGGACGCTTTTCAAAGAAATGCAGATGGAACGACGAGCTTCGCGTAGCACTAGCTAAGGAAATCGATAGTAATAAGAAAAACGATTTAAAGACCATGATTCCTTATCTGGAAAATAATGAGGATAGAAGCTTTTATCGGGCTATTTTAAAATTAAATTAAATTTTAAAATTTTACCTGATACCCGTACTGTTACCTGAATTATAAATTAAAAATATTCATTATAATAATATATTATTTTGTTGTTAAAGACTAAAAATTGAATTTTGCTGTGAACTAAATGTGATTTTTAAATTTTTTCGTTAAAACCATCAAATATATATTTTATGTATTGAATTAAATGTTTATTTACTTTTTTAAGAATTAAAAGTTTAAGTTTTTTTTTATTGAAAGTACCTATCAAAATAATTTTTTAACTTTTTTTAAGAAAAAGGTTTTACTCTGTTTTTTTTTTCATATTTAATATATTTTCAGTGTGTTGTATGTTATACACTTTTGTCGTATTGGACTTGATTATTTTTTGTCGTATGTGTCATAATTTTGTCGTATGTGTTTGACTGACAAATAATTTTGGTGAAAACGTTACATACGACAACGGCATATTGGAGAAAATCGCCTATTATTTGTTCCTGGATTGTAATATTAAAATAATTTAAACATGATTCAATTCACAAATGTTTTCTGCATATATCATGTAATTTTCAAAAAAATCCACCGTCGGGTTTTCGGGAAAAAAAAATCTGAACTTTGATTGCGTTTTCCCAAAAGTAGTCGAATGTAACATACGACAATAGTTTATCCAGGTGACGAACGGACAATATTTTTAACCTAACCAGTATCGTGAAACTTCCCCAAAAAAATAAGAAGAAAACTTACGCTTTCTTCGTAGATTTCTCATGCGCCTTTGATTTATTGCCCCGTAACTCTCTGTTTTACAAATTGTCCTGTATTGGACTTTCATCCAAGGTTATTAGAATCCTACAAAAACTTTATGAGAATACATCAAGCCGAGTCTGGGACAGTAAATCCTTATCGGATGATTTTTTGGTTAATATTGGTGTCAAACAAGATTTGCACGAAGTTTTACCGGGTGGAGTTTCTGCAGCAGGAACTATCGTAAAAATTCTTATGTATGCGGATGACCTTGTGTTACTTTCAGACTGCCCAACTAAATTGCAGTACATGATTGACCACTTGCATAGCTATTGTTCGGTTTGGGGTCTGAAAATCAATCTCAATAAATCAAAAATTGTTGTATTCCGTGAGGGTACTAGAATCTCAAGTAACCTGAAATGGAACTATTGTGAGAACCCAATAGAAGTATTAAACGAATACAAATATTTGGGTGTTATTCTGAATTACAACCTGTCTTTTAATAAACATCTTGACTCACGACTGGTAGCTTCCAGTAATGCTATTACAGCGAATTGGTCTAGTTACATTAGTAACCCGAAGATAGTTCTTTCAAAAAAGCTCAAGATTTTTGACACTGCAGCAAAATCAATAATGTTTTATAGTGGGGTTTTAAACGTTTTGAGCAGGTTGAAAAATTATTCAGATTCTTTGTAAAAAAACTGTTATTCCTCCCTAGTAATACTCCAAACTATATGTTACACTTGGAAACCGGTCTGCACTTACAATTTATACAAACATTACGACTACACTTTGCATACATAAGAAAGACTCTCAATTTACCCCGATACAGATTAACACGAATTTTCGCAGAAGAAATTATTGCTAAAAATATTTATTGGGCTCGTGAATGGTATGAGCTCTGTGACGATTTCGGAATAGCACTAAACTCCAACATTTTAGATAATGAATTACATTTAGATATCTTAGAAACCATTAAGAGAACAGAATACGAAATGAATATTAACAGTGCTAGATGCTCCCAGTTTCACGATGCATATCCCAATCTAAAATTTGATATAAAACCATATTTCATTGATGAAAACCCTGCTCATTTAGTAAGTTTAGTTCTCAGAGCTAGAGGTGGTCTTCTTAATATTAATGCCAGAGCTTTTAAAAAGGATACTATCGGTATTTGTACAATTTGCAATCTAGATGAAGCAGAAAATACATATCACCTTATTTGCAGATGTCCAGTATTTATGAACGCAAGAAAAAAATGTTTCGGTAACACTGTTCTTTCTATTAGCGAGCTTTATGAAATTTTAAATGGAAAAAACTTTCCCTCCCTCTACAGTTTCTTAAATTATTGCCTTAAATATAGAGAATTAATATTAAATGAATTTAATTGATATTCTGAATTATAGAAATATGAGCGATGTCTAATAAAATATCTTTCTGAATATAATATTGTTTATATTATTGTAAACTCTTTTTTAATATTATTATACTGTATATATTATTATAAATTTAGCCAACCTGGTAGACAACAAATGAAATGTTATGTCAAAAATACGGTAATATTAATATTCATGTATATTAAGATTACGTATCAAGATTTATTATTATTCTGATTTTGTACCTAGATACATAATTGTAATTTGATGGCCAAAATAAAACTCATTGAATTTGATTTATAGTTTAAGTATTTCTTTATTTTACGTTATCTAATATCCAATCTTTGTAGAAAGATATTTTCGTATAAATATTAGGGAAGTTAGTTGATGAACATCTTTGTCCATAATTTGTTAACCCAACAACATACACTTCATCTGAAGATTCTTCCAATTGTGTTAAAAGCGGACCACCAATATGACCCTAGAAAAAATTTAAATTGGTTTATTGTTTATAAATTCACGATATTAAATATAATTGGATAATATTATGAATTCACCTTGCATTTATCACCTTCTGTTATAGTTGAATTTCCAGCACAGAATTGAGATTCAATTATTCCATTTGGTAGTTTTCTCGATGGGGAATATCGTTGATCACAATCGTCACTTTTAAATAATTTTAGACTCATGATTTGTTGGTTTCCATGATTTTCTAAATCTAAATAGGATTAAAAATAGTATTTTGTCAGCAAAAACTTATGGTAAAAATAAAACATGAATATGCTTCAAACTAAATTTGTATTAGCAAACCAAGGCAATGTTCGGTGGCAATGACGATTTCAAAATTGATTGATCACCTTCGCAGAACCCTAAGGTTTGAGCCTGGTGTTGACTAAAAGTGGACATATTCAGACGACATAAGGGACTTGAAGGCAAGACAAGATTCTAGTATCTGATTGGCCAACTGCCAAATTTTTGCCTTCCAATTAAGGCAACTTTATTGGAAAGTGGACTGAAAAGTTTAGTCAGGAAAAATCTCCCTTACTACCAAGTCAAGTCAACTTATGTCAAAATGACAGCTGATCATGTTTTTTCATTCAAATGAGAGCTGAACTTTATTATTCTGTAATTTATTTATTTTCAGCACATTTCCATTTAATGTTTTGTGTAAAAGGACTCCTTGTATATGTTGAAATGTATGGCTTGGTCAAACTGTACGTTCAAAGAATGCAGTTGACTCAAAATGAAGTCCCTTATGTCATCTAAACCTGCCCAGTGTTTGATGACATCTAGCTCCAAATGTCAAAGTAAAATCTTCATTCCGCCATTAACAAGACTTTAAACGCAATCTGATAGGATTAGTGCACAAAATATTTGAAAAAGAGAACCCTTTTTAAAGATCTGGAGTTTCAAATCAAAAAAATGAAAGTTTTCAAAATAAAGTAATTTTAAAACTATGTACATACATACATATAAGGAAAAATAATGGTTTATGGACTTCTTTTTTAAATGGAAATGACATTCAGTAAAGTTTATGAAAGAAATAGGTTAAATTTTCCCCCAAGATAATCATAGATTAAGTCTATCGAAATTTGACAAATAGTTTCTCGTGTTGCTTTAATCATTGTACAAATACCCATTACAATAATGTTATATTTGAACTTTGATTTAAGCTTACCATGTCCCAAAGCAAATAAAGCTGATGTTGGTAGCTCTGCTCCAATCCAAATACATGCTGGTCGATTTCTGAAAACGAGAAAATATTTGTAACCTATTTTTCATTAGATTAAAACAAATTTAAAACCGAGTTTACAAACGGTAGAGCTATTAAATTCCCATCTTAACATTTTTTAAAAATTGTATTAGTATTTGTGCAAAGAGGGGTAAATATTATATCCAATAATCCAGATCCGCAGATTTGATCTTAAATCAAAAATAAATTAACTTATTTTGCCCTGTGGAGTCCAAAAACAAGGTCTTCATCCAGATCTATGTTTTGACAGATCTGGATTAAGAATTAATTGATTTATTTTACCCATGAAAAACTGTTGATTTTTATTTTACCAATTGATACTAAATTAATGCTTTAAGTTCTCAAATTAAAAATAAATCATTTCATTTTGGCCCAAGGAAAAAAAAACAAGGGAAATCGGTGTTTTGACAGATCTGGATCACGAAAAAATTGATTTCTTTTACCCATGGAAAACTCCATTAGTCAAAAATATTATGTTGATTTTTATTTTACCAATGGATAGTGCTTTTACTTCAGCAAAATTTGTTAAAATTAAAATTAAAATATAAATTAAATAAAAAAAATATGACAGGTTCTGGTACATACTTTGATTTTTCTTCCAATTCAATGAGTCATTAGTCAAAAATAAAATATTAGTCAAAAATATTATGTTGATTTTTATTTTACCAATGGATAGTGCTTTTACTTCAGCAAAACTTGTTAAAATTAAAATTAAAATATAAATTAAATAAAAATAATATGACAGGTTCTGGTACATACTTTGATTTTTCTTCCAATTCAATGAGTGCAATATCATCATACATATTTAAGTCACCATACAAAATATGCGTATTTATGTTGGCAATTTTAATGTCTTCGCCAATAATTTTTCTACCACTTAGATGTTCAGCAATACGTACGATATCCGGTTGACTCTTGTACAAAGGCTATACTTTAAGGAAGATATATTTCTTTTAATACTTCCCCACCCCAATAGCAAATTTGTTGGGCTTATAAAGTGATAACTTACTCGTTCATAAGCCATACAATGGGCAGCAGAAAGAACAAATTTCTCTGAAATCAAAGTACCACCACAATGGAATGACACTTCCCCCAAATCAGATGTCCAGCCAATTTTGACCTAAGGATACAAATATTGAAAAAACTTGTATGTATCATTGTCATAAGTTAACTATATACATATTATAACAATATATGCTATCAATATCGTTTGTATGCCTTCATGTGACCAAATTAAAATTTCGCTACTAGTAACAATAGTTTTGACATTACTACTGTCAAATAATAGTGCACAAATATAAGTGACGTTTTGTACTAACATTTTTGTGAATCTTATTAAAATAGCGATGTGTGACAGAATAGGCTTATTAACAAAGTGGTGTCCTCTCCTTTGTTTATATACATACGTCTCTGCTCTGATCTCCTCTATCTTTACTACTTTTGATAGATTCGTAAAGTTCCTAACGAACTAACAAAAACTAACAACTTTTGACAAAATATCAAGAATGTGTTTCGGACTACTTAACTTCGGAAACTTGTTAAAAAACAATCTCAAACCGAACGAACTGTTGAATCATGTATCTGAGCTACATTTTCAAAAGTCAGATTTGGTTGACAAGCTATTATTAATACAAATCCAAAGAAAAGGCGAACTATGCTGAATTATTATTTGTAAACAGAGTTGTGATATTTGTCTGTCCTTTGCTGCAAAGCTAAGCACAATTCTAGGATCTTACAATACTGTCATATCTGTCAATTATGAAATTGTCTCACAATGGTGAACACTTAGAAATCTTGTGTGAAAATATTACAGCAAACGTCACTTGCCGACATTTTCAGACGACGCGACGTTGTGTATGACAAATGTTGTTTTTGAATATATTTACAATTTTTGAAAACGGCACATGAATATAATAAATCCTACTCACAGATGCAATAGGTACCAAATATCTAAAAATGCAGACAATTTGTCTTAAAAAGGTGTTTGGCTTTTGTCAGCTGTCTGAGAAAAGACTGATGTGACATTATTGTACGATATCAAAGTGGTCAATCGCTTAACGTTGTTCCTGATTTAAAAAGACACATAAATGTTTCTAAAATGCAAGTGTTAGCCTAAATCCATGAAATAAAAACTTTTTTAAATTATAATAATCAACAAAAGAACCGACTTCAACAAAAATTACATTTTTGTATTTACCAAAAATCCATAGAAACGATTTCCATCTGCCAGATTTATTTCCTCCGGAAGAACTGCATTCCAATGATTTTTGAATTTAATCAACAATAACAATGAAATTTATTTATAAAACAACGAACAAAATAAAAACCTAACATACCATTATTTGTATTTTGTGCGTCATTGGCTCGCAGACAAGTTGTTATATTAAATTTATTGATCGAATCACGATCAATGATGGTATTTGAAAACACATCTGGAAGTGTATAATATTTACAAAATAAAAATCAAAAACTCAATTAAATTGATCAAATTTTATTTGTTTTTTGCATTTTCTATTTGCAAAAATTTAAACACTATACCGGAAAGAAATGCAACAATAAAGAAACATATCACTTTTGATTGCATATTTTTGTTTAAAAGTAAAATTTCTTTTAGATATTTGATTTGTTGCTGATGCAATGCAAAATTGCTTAGATGTCAGAATTGAAATGCTTTCGAATGATCGACCGAAAAATGACTAAAGACATGATCACATAAACACAATATGCATCCAATGTTAACGAAGATAAGAAGGTCCAATTAATTTTTGTTCGTTGACCCACAAGGTGCCCTTCGGAATTATTTGATAATATTTCCAAAGAAAAAAAATAATTCTTGGAACTATAAGTAAGAATATTCAAAGGCGAATTATCTCAACTAAACAGATGATGGTTTGCTTTAAGCAATCATTATATGAAGATTTTTTAGGTAACCACGAAAGCTATTTTTAAAAATGACATTTGTTGTTGGTGACATTTAACACGCTGCAACTGTCAATTAATTGCTTTGCAGTGAAAAACGTCTAGAGGACATTTTCTCAACACCTCAAATATGATAATTAATTGCGCTGTTTAAACCTGCTTGTTTAAACAATTGTTCGTAAATTGATCAATGTTGCATGTCCAAAGTTATCCAGACGCGCATCCTAATCAATTAATTGGTTTACGCCAAAGTCACCGTCTCTCCAACGTTATCACCTGCCATAGAATATCATATTTCTCGAACTTCTTTGCTTATAAAGAAGTTCGATGTTATCAGTGGATTGTTTGGGAGCGACTTATTTTGACTTCGCATAGTTGTATGTCCCCTTTCTCATCAATAGATAGGAAAGTATCCATCGATTTCACAGACAGGCCCATTCACGGGTGCGTAACGTGGAAACAAGCGGTTATTAGTGTCAATAGTGTCACGAGCTGTGTGATACGTTGCGCCCGCTCCGGCGGCGGCCGGCGTCTTGTTTTGAAACTACAGCTGATGAACATTATGTTTGTTCAATCGATGAACGAAAAAGTCAGTAATTATGACTCTATAAGCGCTCAAAATTGACTGTAACGTTTTGGCCAGCATCGTTATTTAAGAAGTACGGAGCAATTATTCCACCAAATCGTAAAGCACACCAAACACTCAGTTTTTGTAAGATTTATCATGACTCCAAATACGTCAATTTTAATTATTGACGTAACCATTCAACTAAAAGCGAGCTTCAGCGCTAAACAAAGTATGCCTTCAATAGCTTCAATTCTTGAAGTGAAAAACCAAACTAAAAATAAATCAGTTGACAGCTGACAAAACAGCCGCTAGAATAAAATATTCCAAGTTTTATTAACTTGCTTTAAAAACCCAGGCCTTTAAGTTTTCTTAATTTGTATTTTATGTACATATGAGACGTAAAATTAGAAATTAGAATTAAAAGTGATATAAATCAGCGTTGCACAGAAGGACTATAGCTGCTCGCGAGGATTCGAGGAGTCGAGGTTCGTAAATTGTACCAAAAGTTAAAAAAAAAAGAGGCTGGGATGCGACCCACACTGATAACTTCCCATCCCATCTGTAGATTTGCCTTGCTTAAAACTTTGTCTATATAAATCAATTTTTGCGTACTATTTTTTGTAGATTTTATTTTTGTATGAAAAAATGGACTGTTGGATTTTTATAAAAAAATTACTGAATATTAAAAACAATATTTTCTGTGAAATAAGATAAGTTTGAAGCCAATATTTGTAATTTTTGAAAAACTATTTGAATCTAAAGTAAATTTTTACCAAGTTTTAGTATTGCTTTTTTAGGTTTTTTTTTTTTTTGTAAAAAAACTATCAATTCGATTTTTCTCAAAGTTTTTCTTATGTTGAAAACAATATTTTTTATAAGTTAAAATGAGTTAGAAACCATTATCTCAAATTTTTGAAAAGGTATTTGAGTCGAAAATCAATTTTTACCAACTTTTGTTAAATTTTTTTTCGATTTTTAATTTTTTGTAAAAAAAAACTGTCAATAAGATTTTTTTCAACATTTTACTGAATGTTGACAACAATATTTTTTGAAAGATTTAAGTAGTTTAAAGCCAATATCTCAAAGTTTTGAAAAGATATTTGAGTCGAAAATCAATTTTTACCAACTTTTATAATTTTTATTTTTTAGGTTTTTATTTCTTGTAAAAAAAACTGTCAATTCGATTTTTCTCAAAATTATTCCTAATGTTGAAAACAATATTTTGTATGAGTTAAAATTAGTTAGAGGCCATTATCTCAAATTTTTGAAAAGATATTTTAGTCAAAAATCAATTTTTACCAACTTTTGTTAAATTTTTTTTAGGTTTTTAATTTTTTGTACAAAAACCGTCAATTCGATTTTTTTCAAAATTTTACTGAATGTTGACAACAATATTTTTTGAAAGCTTAAAGTAGTTTAAAGCCAATATCTCAAAGTTTTGAAAAGATATTTGAGTCGAAAATTAATTTTTACCACCTTTTATAAATTTTTGTTTAGGTTTTTATTTTTTGTAAAAAAAAACTGTCAATAAGATTTTTTTCAAAATTTTACTAAATGTTGAAAACAATATTTCTTTTAAGATAAAATAAGTTTTAAGCCTTAGTCTCAAGTTTTTGAAAAGATATTTGAGTGGAAATTCAATTTTTCCCAACTTTGAGTAATGTTTTTTTTTCGGTTTTTATTTTTTATAAAAAAAACTGTCAATTAGATTTTTCTCAAAATTTTATCAGATGTCAAAAACAATATTCTTCATTGCAAAAAATTGTTTTGAAGATGAAATCATATTTTGGTCGTAAAATTTTTGAGGTGACCTATTATAGGTGCCCTATTATCTGTATAACAAAATTTATTTGAAGTCGATATCTCTTCTGGTTGGTTCTTGAGCTATGGAAGACGAAAAAAACGTCGCGAACGTACAGACGTACGGAAGTACGAACGTACGAACGTACGTACACACGCACGCACAGCCATCTCTCTAAAAATCTTTTATTTCGACTCTAGGGACCTTGAAACGTCGAGAAATGTCAAAATTTTCAATTTGTCAAATCGGACCCATTACAATAACTTCCTATGGGAAGTTAAAAACATCCCAAGGTTACCAGCAACAAATCGAAGCGTGTAAAGACGATCAGGGAAACCGCAGTCTATGGTGAGAATATGGAAAGACCACTGCTCCAAATTATGCTACGGCGATGACGAATCGAATTCCGGTGTAAGGACCTCGACGAAGTAAAGATAGCTACATACATATATCGTAGTTTCCCAATGGCCAATACTCAAGAAAGGAGATCATCTACATTGCGCCAACTACAGACGCATCTCTTGAACATTGCATATGAGATCCTTTCTGGCGTATTATGTGAACATATGAAGTCGTTAGTCAACAACCTGGCAGGTCCTTATCAGAGTGGCTTCAGACCAGGAAAGTCCACAATTGACTAAAGTGCCTTGCACATGAGCAACGAACTGCGAACTGCGAATGGACGAACAAACGTGATTTTACACATTTCAAAAAGTCAATTCCACACAAAAACACATTTAAATTATAAGAAACCAATTGACACTAATATTAGGATAATAAAATTTGCATTTTGTTCTCTAAAACAAGAGAATTTTGTAAAAACAATTTGGTAGTAACGAATCGCAGTGTGGTTGCTGCGAACTGTCAAACTCTATTCGCGTTCCACATACCATCCACACTGCAACGAATAAATTGTTCGCGCTCAACTTAACCTCAAAATTATACCACTCTTGTTTTGTTTTTGTGTGAAAGATGATGGCTGAGGAAAATATGGAGAAAAGGGTTGATAATTCGTCGCTACCTGCGAATAGAAATAAAAGCTCATGTGAAAGAAAAGTCAAAATATGCGAACATCCACAGTTCGCAGTTCGCAGTTCGTTGCTCATGTGCAAGATGCTTAAATATTCACATTACGACAGACTTTGAAAAAAAAACCGGGAACTTAAAATCGAGGCCCATCATCTATTTATCGATTTTAAAGCCGCGTGTGACAGCATCTATAGGGAAGAGATTTACAGAGCAATGTCTAGTTTTGGCATCCATGACAAATGAAGAGTGCACTATAAAGTTCGGAAAATATCTCACCGAAGCATTTGATGTTAAAAAAGGTTAAAGACAAGTCAATGCACTGTCATGCGACTTCTTCAACAACGTTCTGGAAAGAATTGTGCAAGACTCAACCGTCAACACTAGAGGCGCAATCTTCTAAAGGTCCATCCAATTACTCGGATACGCCAATAATATTGACATAATTGAATGATCAGAGCGTGATGTCAGTGGCCCGTTTTTGAGCATTGCGACGGAAGCGGAGAAGATGGGTTTAGTGGTCAAAGAAAGCAAGACCAAGTATATGTTGTGATCAAAAAAGGGCATAGAACAACGATGACTTCTTGGATAAAACGTCACCATGGGCAGCTATAACTTTGAGGTAGTGAAGGACTTTGTCAGCCTAGACACCGCTATAAATTCAGACAAAGACACCAGCGCTGAAATCAAACGAAGGATATAACTTGCAAATCGCTGCTTCTTTGGACTTAGAAGGCACTCTCCTCTCGAGCATCTTAAGTCACCATCTATAAGACGCTCATCATCCTGGCACTCATTTATGGCTCTGAGACTTGAACCCTTTCAAAGAAAGATGAGAGTGTCTTATGATGCTTTGAGAGAAAAATCCTTCGGGTGATTTTTGGAAGATATTTACAACGATGAACTGTACGGGCTGAGCAGCGACACTGACCTGATTAAAAGGATAAAAGTCCAACGATTTAGAAGGGTAGGTCATGTAGAGCGAATGGACATCAACGCTACAGACCGGAAGGTCTTCGAATCAAATCTCGAGGAGGAAAATTAAAACTAGCTTATTTCACATCTTTGCATAAAAAAAAAGAGAATTTTAAGTTTTTGATACAAAGATACTTGCTCTCAATTATTCTTTCCTGACAAATCACTTCTATAAATATTTATGTATGTATGTATATTTATTATTTTAATTTTATTTCTCAAAATACAAGACTCAAAAGGTATCAATAATTATATTTTATTTGCTCTGAACTGACATTCAATAACATTCAAAAATCTATCTATAATATGGATAAAAGAGCAAAAGAGGTACATATGTTAAAAAATATGTTGAACAATATTTACTTGAATAAAGAGTGATATTTTTTATAAATAATATTAATGTTCATAATATTTACAACCACAGGCAGAATTAAAAGAAAGACGAAAGCATGTCCGAAGGCGATTTCGAATTCTAACTCGTATAGTTATATTAAATAAAGCATGGCTGGAGGATACGGAAGAACAACAAATGTCAATGGATGCCAAGAAAAACATTGACATGCTTTTGCGACCGAAAAGAAAAATAGGAATTCTTACTATGAATGTGAGTAAATTGTTAATTTCTCCAAATTCTGTATAAGATTCTGGTATTTTGGAAGATTATGATGTATAATTTATATTTATAGGAAAAGAAAATTATGAGAACTCCAATTTGGTTGAGAACTATTGAAGATAGAAAACAATTGATTAACTTAATGCTTAATTTAACATGCTTTGCAAAATTCAAACCGGTAAGCTCTGATAGCATTTTCAAATTTAAAATTATATTAATAAACCCTGCATTGAGTTATAAACAACTTGATTATATATCACGGATACTTTAATTTGACAGCTGACAGTTTGAAGTTAGTTGGCTCATATGACAGTTTAGATTTTAAAGATCTCAAACATTCCTGTTTTTTCAAAGTTTAAATTAAATTTAAATTGTTTTCTCGTATTGATCTTTATTTTTATTATTGGCCTTTTCCATTGATCCCCTGAAACGTGTTTAATCCCAAAAATTGACAGTATTTTTCCTAAATAGAAAAGAACAAATCCAAGCAAGATTTGAATTGAAAATTGGATAAAATCAGACAATGTACAGAAACTTCAGAATCTATTTAATCTTTTTAAAGCGTTATATTGGTATTTATTCTTTCTAAATGACAATCAACAACTCCATAACTTCAAATTGCTTCTGTCAGTTATCAACTTGTATGGGGTTGCCAAGGCTTTTATACGTGAATGAGAGAAATATTAAGTCTTCCATTCATTTTGGAACAGCTTTTGTAAAAAGAATTGTCTTTAACTGTAATGCAGTCAGTAAAGCTCATTTGAGCCATTTTATCAAATATCTTAAACTCAGTACAGATTATTGTTCTTTATTTTATCAGAAAGTAAGAGCCCGCCTTGCTCCGGTTGTTACATTTAATTACCTGACTCCTGGACGTATTATAATCAAAGACGGTTATGATCCTATAGCTGTATATTTCATCCTAAATGGTGAAGTTGAAGTCACAAGAACAATTTTTAATCAGGTTTTTAATAGATTATTATGTTTTATTTAAAAAAAAAAAAACATTATTATTTTATCTAAATCTAGGATACAAATATGTATGAAGAAAAATTACAATACATTTTAGCTCCTGGAGATTGTATTGGAGAAATAGAATTTATTGAACATTGTCAAAGGATACAAACATGCAAAGCCAGAAGTAAGTAAATAATAAATAAATAATACTTTTTTGTCACTTACCATTCATTTTCAAAGTTGTGTAAGTAGTGGTGGACACTAAGGTTCCGCTTTATACCCGAATCTGTTTTTCATTTTCAGTAATCATCCCTTCTTTGAAACTTATTATACACATAAACCATCAATCTTTCTGTTTTATCGGGGGTGCTTCGTTGCGCTGGCACTCAAAGAC